>JANJGN010000009.1:98156294-98827301 GCA_026770705.1 Isurus oxyrinchus
GGCCTACTTCTCCCAGGCTTGGCTTCCTCCTTTTCTCAGGGGTAGGCATCAGCTGCTCACACTTGTTGGAGACGACACATGGGTGGAGGCCTGAGGGAGCCTCGCTGAATCTAAGGGCTGATTTGGATCTTCTCCCCAGGCTCTCCCCTCACTTCAATGGTGCAGACATGTCCAGAGGGAAACATGCAAAAACTAGACATCTCCTCCAGCAGCTGAGTAACTTGCCTCCTGACTCCCCAAAGGCTGTCTACCATCTACAAGGCACAAGTCAGGAGTGTGATGGAATACTCCCCATTTGCCCGGATGAGTGCGGCTCCAACAACACTAAAGAAGCTTGACACCATCCGGGACAAAGCACCCACTTGATTGGCAGCAATGTGTACCATCTACAAGATGCACTGCAGAAACTCACCAAGGCTCCTTCGACAGCACCTTCCAAACCCACAACAACTACCACCTAGAAGGACAAGGGCAGCAGACACATGGGAACACCACCGTCTGGAAGTTCCCTGCCAAGTCACTCACCATCCTGACTTGGAAATATATTGCCGTTCCTTCACTGTCGCTGGGTCAAACACCCTCCCTAACAGCACTGTGGCTGTACCTACACCACAGGGACTGCAGCGGTTCAAGAAGGCAGCTGACCACCACCTTCTCAAGGGCAATTAGGGATGGACAATGAATTCTGGCCCAGCCAGTGATGCTCACATCTCATAAATGAATAAAAAGAACTAGTAGTGAAATTGTTCAGGTTAAAAGAGAATGCCACATATGATCAGCATCAAGGTTTGGAGACAGCAGGACTCAAAAATATATTCACCTTAGCTGCCTGCAAACCGCTCAATGACCAATTATCCTACAGAGTTTGAAGTGATCTAGCATTTGCTGGGGCCCCTGAAACTGCCCCATGTCACGGGGCCCTTTAAACCATTGGCCATCACCTCATTCCGGGGCATGGCCACCAATGTCAGAGGCCGGACATCCTTTCCTCCAACATTGATTGCAGTATATTAAACTAAAAGAAATGTAAGTTGCTGTTTCACCTGGAAAGAGGGTTTAGGATCCTGAATCTGCAGGTGTAACTGAACTTTTACCTCCTTCCTCCCCACCATCACATTACTTGTCCCATTTCCACCCCACTGTGTTGTTCTTTCCTCCCAGCCACACTCTCCTGTTCCTGCCATTGCACTTACTTAAAACCTGTTACACTGCCCACTTTTTCTAGTTTTGACAAAAGGTCATCGACCTGAAATTTTAACTCCCTGTCTCTCTTTCCACAGATCTTGCCAAATCAGCTGAGTATTTCCAGCATTTTCTGGTTTTGTTTCAGATTTCCAGAAACTGCAGGATTTTGCTTTTGGATAAGGTAACGATGATATTCAGACAGATTTGGGCTCCTTGCACACAAATCACAGGAAGTCAACATGTAAGTAAAGCAAGTAATTAGGAAACAAATGGTGTGTTTGTTTTTATTGCAAGAGGGTTGGAGTATAACAGTAAAGAAGCCTTACTGCAGTTATATAGGGCTTTGCTGAGACCACATCTGATTATCTATGTAGATTGGGTCTCTCTGGGAAAGATCTGCTTGCTTTAGAGTGAGTGCAATGTAGGTGCATTAAATTGATTCCTGGGATGAGGGGTGTCATCTGTTAAGGATACATTGAGTAGAATCAGGTTATATTTTCTGGATTATGCAAGAATGAGATGTGATCTCATTGGAATGTATAAAATTCTTAGAGGGTTTAACAGGGTGGATGTTAAGGAGCTGTGTCCCCTGGCTAAAGAGTCTAGATCCAGGGCTCAGGTGAGGAGAAATTTCTTCACTCAGGTGCGTGAATCTTCATTATTTTCTATCCCAGAGTGTTGAGGATGTTCCATCATTGATTATGCTCAAGACAGATTGATGAGTTTTTATAATCATACAAAGGCACCAACCACTCATCATGGATTGGGTAAACACATTGTGAGTTTGGTTATTAAGACTAGGCACATGAGAACATTTATACAAAGGTAGAACACCTGGAGACATCAGGAGTAGAGCTGTGGGTAATGTGTTCTGCTCACAGGCCAAAGTGAAACTGTGACTGGATCACATGACACACTTCCCTTTTAGTGATGTCATGCTGCTATCACTTAAATGGATGTTACAACACCCCTCTTTCTTTTTAAAGGTATGTTCTCCCCTTCTAAAGAATAACTATTCACAATACATGTTCATGTTTAGTTACCATTACATCAGTGTATAGGACTGGTGAATCTGTGAGTCTCTAAAGCATAGAGTTAGTCTGCTGGTATGCTCAGATCTTGTAATGTTAACCTTGTCTGGATATTTCTTTAATTGCTCACAGTGATCTGTGGGATTATCATTCTTGGATGTTGTTCCTGGATGCATTTGGATCTTGTCCGCAATGCAAAATGACTGTACTGTGGTTGAAGAGCTGGGATGGATCTGCTTTGTTCTCAGTTGTGCCTCACTGCTGCAAATTGGTATGTAATGACATAATAGGACCTTTGAAAATTCTGAAAATTCCTTGTCACCTTGGCTGGTTGCCACGTACCTTCTGTGGGATCCTGGATGCCAATTTGTTGTCCCAACTGTAAACTTGGCAATTCTGTATCTGAATTTGTTTTGTGTACATTGGTCACTTTCACTTGAAGTTTTAAAAGTTACTCTCTAGTCCCTGAGAGGGTAGAATGGATAACAGTAATTGTTATGCACTAGGCTGCCAAACATGAGCTCTGCTGGTGATGGAATAGAAACACTTAAAGGTGTCACTCTTAGATGTAACATTGCAATGTGGAGATTTTGTTTGGCCTGTCTACGTTTAAGAATTAGGGAGTCCACTGTGTGAATCATTCATTCAGCTAGGCTGTTAAATCAGGGTTAATGAGGAGAGGAAGTAGTGTGATTGATATTCCATTTGTCACACACACCTTGAAATAGCTTACCAACAAATTGTGGATCATTATCATAATGACCTCTCCAGACGCTCCAAATAAACTGAAAATAGCACTTAGAGTGTGTGCGACAGTTGTGTATGATGTATTGTAAAATTGTCAAATAAATAGGATACTTAGTAAAGTAGACAATGATGATCATCATCAGTGCCATGGACATGAAAGAGGTCAGATGTGGTTTTGGACCAAGGATGAGTGGGAAGTGATGAAGTTGTTGAAAATTATCAGGTCACAAAGATTCCGCTACAATGACCTGCCTGCCTTTAAAATGACTCCCCAGGAGACACCTAACTCTTCCTGATAAGGCCAAAATGTTCTCAGGTGTTCATGGAAATGCTAGATTGAAGAAGGCCATCCTTCAGTGATGGTTTTCCACAGTTTCTGTAGTTTGAAGTCTTTCACGACCTCTTCTTGCAGCTGCTGACAGACTTGCATTCTCCTGCAAGCGTAATGTTGCAGCTTGCTCGAAACTATTAATTCTGTCTTAACATTCTGGATATTTCGATGTTAGTCCATGAACTGAGACAGTAGGCATCGTTTCTGAGGTTGATCCAATATATGAGGTCTGAATGATTCCATGGATTGTGAGGTCACAACTTGCCGGTAGACCTGCAATTGCCGGGCCTTTAGCCTCCATGCTGTAGAACTTCTGTGACACCCAGGAGGATTGCTTGTACTTGTACTCCAGAACTATAGATCCTGCACATGGAGATAATGAACAGTTGTATACTGAAAGTTTCATAGCAGAAGGGAAGTATGTCAGGTGACCCAGCCTCAGGTTCACTTTGCTCTCACAGTGACTCCAGGTGTGGCCTAACCAGGTTTTATACATCTGAAGCATGACTTCTATTCCCTTGTAGTCTAATCCTCTGGGTATAAGGACCAGGATTCCATTAGCTTTTTTGATTAAGTTCTGTACCTGTTCATGACATTGTAATGATCTTTGTACTTGGACCCCCAAGACTCTTTGGACCTCCACTATTTCTAGCTTGCCACCATATAGAAAGTCCCCTGTTGTATTCTGTTTAATGACCTCACATGTGTCTGCAATGAAATATATTTGCCACAGTTTTGCCCAATTCACTTAACATATCAATATAAATTTATGCTTCTATCTCCACTGCATCCAATGCTGCCAATGTTATGACATGGCTTTCTATCCAATCTTCTAAGTTATTAATAAATACTGTTAATAGATTGAGACCCCAACATAGATCATTGTGGGACACTCTAATCACATTCTGCCAATTACAGTACCTGTGCATTATCCCTATTCTCTGTCACCTGCCACTCAGCCAGTTTCCTAACCAAGTCAATAACTTACCTCAATTCCATAAGCTTCAGCTTTAGCTACCAATCTGTAATGAAGGAAGCCCACATAACTAATATCCATAGACATTCTCTAGCCCAATACCTCAGTCACTTCTGCAGAAAATTCATTCAGGTTCATCAGGAATGACCTCCCCTTCACCACAAATTGGCTCTCTCTGGTCAGCAGGAAGTTTTCATAGTTCAGTCATCCTATCTGTAACTATAGGCTCTAGTAACATTCCAACAACAGATTGCTACTTCTTGCATTTTCTTTTACTTTGATATTGTTTACCTTGTTAATTATCCATGGTGATCTTTTCTGGCAAGTACAGCTCTTGACCCCAGGGGAATAAACTATTTCTGTAACATATTAAATGACTCGAAAAAAAAGGTAGTTAAATAAATAATCAAGGTAACTTCTAATTAGATTGAAATTAAGCTAAATCCATCTCCTAAACTTAATCTAGACAATGAGCCTGGAAGTATCATTATAAGTACTGAAAGTAAAATACGAATAATTAATAAATAAAGGAAGATCAGAAATAGTAGCACAGGGTGCTTTCTCAGGACAGCAACATGTACACAATGAAACTGTTCTGGATTGCCACACCTGCAGGATATGTCTTTGACAAACTCTGCCTCAGAAACATTGAACTTAAGAAATAAAACCAGCCAACTAGAAACACAAAGAGTATGATGTCATTGAGACTCGGCTATAAGCAGAGCATGACTGGGAGGTAAATATCCCAGGCTCTGAAGTCTTTAGAGTAGGGAAATTGGAAGAGCAAGAGATGTAGCACTATTGATAAAGGACGTTATTACAGTATATTAGTACATTGTATCTATGTTAGTATACTATTGTGTTAACTGGCCATGAAACATCAATGTGTGGATTTGAGGAATAGAAAAAGATGGAAGAGCTTTGGTTGAGTTGTCTAGAGGCCTCCTGCCAGTAGTGATAAAGTAATGAGATGTATCAATATGGAGATCAGAGAAGCTGTTGCACAAACAGACTGTTATGTAATGGCCGATGTTAATTTTCATATAAACTGGGGGAAGCAGAACAACTGAGTCCCAAAAGCTGTGAATCTCTTGAGTGTATTCAAGACAGTTTTCTGGAACAATGTATTCTTGAACAACAGGAGAGAGCATATTAGATGTAGTTATGAACAATAAGTCTGTGTTTGTTGACAATCAAGCAATAAGGGAATACCCAACTCAAAGTGACTATATTATTACAGAATCTGATAATCGGTTTTGAGGGAGAAGAGTGAATCATGAACTAAGGTTTAAATTTAAGTGACTTTAGGCAGAATTTGGGAAGATGAAGTAGAATTGACCATAATGTACTCAGCAGAACCATTAATGGATAAAACTGTGGATGAATAACAGTATGTGTGAAGGACTGCAAGGCCTGTACATACTGGTATAATTAAACACTTCTCAACAAGGAAGTTAGAGGTAGTATAAACTAAAATAAATTGTTTTTGCAAAGGCAACAAATTGCAGAAAACTAAAAACACTTGCAAGGGATAGGACAGCACTAAAGATTTTTACTAATTTACTAAAAAGAGGATGGCTGAGAGTAATGTGGACTCATTAATAACAGACACAGGTGACATTATAATCAGAAATCAGGAAGCAGCAGACTTTCCAAATTACACAAACCATCTTGGGCGATACACTAAATCAAGGGGAAGAATTTAACAGATGTAATATAAGTAAAAATATGGTGATAGCGAAAATAATGAGACTAAAGATAGATAAATCTCCAGGAATTCATACCGAGGGAATTAAAAGAAATAGATTAGGAAAATATAGATGCTTTCGTCATGGTGTTCCAAAACTCTCTTGATTCAGGAATTAGACTGGACATATTCCTGTGTAACTCCATTATAAAGAAGAGAAAGAGAGATAAACTAGGAAATGATAGGCCTATGAGTATAAAGTCTGTTGTAGGGAAGGTACTAGAATACGTTATTAGAGACAAGCGCTTAGATAAACCTGAACTGACCAGAGAGAGTCAGATAAGATTTGTAACAGGACACTCCTATCTAACTATTCCAGATGAATTTTCTGAGGTGGTCACCAATGTGGTATCACAAAATTATTACAGTACAGAAAGAGGCCATTCAGCCCATTGTGTCTACACTGGCCCTCTGAATGAGCAATTCACTTAGTGCCACTCTCCTGTATACCTGCACATTCTCCCTTTTCAAATAACCATTTCAAATAACTTTTTGAATTGAACTTCTGTTGTTATGAAAAAAATTGAATAAATAAATAAATATTTTAGAATTGTGGCAGATAAGGGAGTGTCCACTGATATTGTTTAAATGGCATTCAATATGATTCCACACAGGAGACTGTTAAAAAAATGAGAATGCATGGAATTGGAGAGAAAAAAATAACATAGATAGGGAATTGATTAAGAGGAAAGATAAGAGAGTAAGGATAATGGGTACATACTCAAATTAGCAGGACGTGATGAGTGATGGCTCCCAGGAATCTGTACTGGGGCATCAGCTTTTCACTATATTTATCAATGATTACAAAGGCATAGGGATCAATATATCTATGTTTACTGACACTAATACGAGCATACGCATTAGGAGCAGGAGTAGACTGCACCGTTCAATAAGATCACAGCTGATCTGATTGTGGCCTCAACTCTGCATTCTGCCTACCTCCCAATAACCTTTGACTCCCTTGTTAGTCAAGAATCTATCTACCTCTGCCTTGAAAATATTCATTGACCCTGACCCAAACACTGTCTGGGGAAGAGAGTTCCAAAAGAAGTTAAGTTAGTAGCAACAGTAAGTACTGCAGATGGGAGCAGAGAGTTGCAAATGGACAACGAGAGATTAAGTACGTGAGCAAAATTGTGACAAATGGAGTTTAATGTGGGGAAGTGTGAGCTCATCCACTTTAGTGAAATAGAGCAGATTATTTCCTAAATGGTGAGAAACTAGGAGCTGTGCAGGAGCAGGCAGATTTAGGGATCCCAATACAGAAATCAATAAAAATTAGTGGACTGATACAAAAAATAACTTAAAAGATAAATGGAACCTTGTTCTTTATCTTATGATGGTTGGTCATGGATAATCACAGAAAAGCTAATGTAAACCTGAATACACTCTCCAAAACACTGTTGAGGCTGGGAGTCAAATAAAAATTCAAAACCGTTATTGATAATTTTTTGTTACATTATGATATCAAAGGTTACAGAATGAAGACGGGTAAATGGAGTTAAAGCAACCATCATCTAATTGATGTGGCAGAATAAGTTGCAAGGGCTGAATGGCATCCCTCGTGTTCCGATGATCTTGTAGTGACCTGTCTGCTAATTTCTGTGATTCTGCATTATTCTTTTATTGAGGCTCTATCCAAACAGTAGAGAAGGTCTTTCTAGTAACTGCACAAATCAAACTCCTCATTCAACCAACAAGCAAGGATAGGAAATGTTTCTCCGGAATCGTTAATGGTCAGTGAGGTCTTTCCCTGAAGCATGTAACAGATGGAAGGAATATATCAAGGTTATATGTGCCTTACCACAGCACATGTCTCCAGTTACATTGATTTTTACAATGATTACCCAGGACACTTAGAGGGATGGGGTCATTGTGAATCATTTTGTAAACTTATTGAACAAGCCATAGGCACCTTTACCAATCACATGGAAGAGATTGAGTTTATTCCTTTCATTGGTTGAAGGTGAATTGCCCCTTTGTACAGCTTATTAAAATAACACAGATCAGTAAAACAACCTGGGATTCACCAGAGAGTCAAAACTTTCAACCAATCCTTTTTCCTCAAGGTTCACACAAACCCTTCTCCTGACTCACAGTACAGACTCCAAGCAACCTAAACACCAAACACCCAGTTTACTTCACTGTGAAGATACAAATTACATTCTTTAAAAAGGTGTATTCTACAAAGATCAGATTGTTGTTCAGTACTTTTAAATTAATTTCCAAAGAAAGATATTGATGACAAAATTTGGTTCTGGAGCATGACTACTGTTGGGGTTGTGGGAGACTGGAATTCAAAAATAGTCCTAGGACCTGTGCCTCCAAATACTTGCAACACAGCAGTTATATTACTAGGCGAATAATCCAGGCTAATGCTCTCAACACATGAGTTCAAATCCAACCACAGCAGCTAGTGGAATGTAATTTCAGCTAATAAATCTGGAATTAAAAGCTAGTCTCAATAATGGTCAGCATGAAACCATTGTCGATTATTGTAAAAACCCATCTGGTTCACTAATGCCCTTTAGGAAAGGAAATCTGCCATCCTTACCTGGTCTGGCTTACATGTGACTCCAGATCCACAGCAATGTGGTTGACTCTTAACTGCCCTAGCAAGCCACACAGTTGTATCAAATTGCTAGAGTATCAAAAAAGGAACAAAACTGGATGGACCACCTGACATTGACCTAGGCATCAGAAATGACAATGGCAAACTCAGCACTGTCAACCATGCAAAGCCCCCCTTACTAACTTCTGGGGGCTTGTGCCAAAATTGGGAGAGCTGTCTCACTGACTAGTCAAGCAACAGCCTGACATAGTCATACTTACGGAATCATATCTTACAGATAATGTCCCAGACACCACCATCACCATCCCTGGGTATGTCCTGTCCCACCAGCCGGACAGAACCAGCAGAGGTGGCGTCACAGTGATATAGAGTTGGGAGGGAGTTGCCCTGGGAATCCTCAATACCGACTCTGGTCCCCATGAAGTCTTATGACATTGGGCCAAACATGGACAAGGAAACCTGCTGATTACCAGGTACCGTCCTCCCTCTGCTGATGAATCAGTGCTCCTCCATGTTGAACACCATTTGGAGGAAACACTGAGGGTGGCAAGGGTGCAGAATGCGCTCTGGGTGGGGGACTTCAATGTTCATCACCAAGTCAGGCTTGGAAGCATGACTACTGACCAGCTGGCAGAGTCTTAAAGGACATAGCTGCTAGACTAGGTCTGTGGCAGGTGGTGATGCAACCAAAAAGAGGGAAAAACTTACTTGACTACATCCTACTTGGCCAACCTACCTGTTGCAGATGCATCTGTCCATGACAGTATCAGTAGGAATAACCACTGCGCATTCCTTGTGGAGACAAAGTCCTCTCTTCACATTCAGGATACCCTCCATCATGTTGTGTGGCACTATCACCATGCTAAATGGGATAGATTTCGAACAGGTCTAGAAACTTAAAATTGGGTATCCATGAGGCACTGTGGGCCATCAGCAGCAACATGATTATATACAGCCATAATCTGTAACCTAATGGCCCAACATATCCCCTACTCTATCATTACCACCAAGCCAGGGGATCAACCCTGGTTCAATGAAGAGTGCAGGAGGGCACGCCAGGAGCAACACCAGGCATATCTAAAAATGAGGTATCAAACTAGTGAAGATACAGCACAGAACTACTTGCGTGCCAAACAGCATAAGCAACAAGTGATAGACAGGGCTAATCGATCCCACAACTGATGGATTGAACCTAGGCTCTGCAGTCCTGCCACATCAGTCATGAATGGTGGTGGACAATTAAACAACTCACTGGAGGAGGAGGCTACACAAATACCCCCATCTTCAATGATGGGGGAGACCAACATATCAGTGTATAAGACAAGGCTGAAGCATTTGCAATAATCTTCGCCACAAGTGTCGAGTGGATGATCCATCTCAGCCTCTTCTGGAGATCCTCAACATCACAGCATCTTCAGCCAAATCGCTTCACTCCACGTGATATCAAGAAACTGCTGAAGGACCTGGACACTGCAATGGCTATGGGCCCTGACAATATTCCAGCAACAGTACTGAAGACTTGTACTCCAGAACTTGCCGTACCCCTAGCCAAACTGTTCCAGTACAGCTACAAAACTGGCATTTACCCAACTATGTGGAAAATTGCCCAGGTATGTCCTGTACACAAAAAACAGGACAAATCCAACCCAGCCAATTACCGTCCTATCAGTCTACTCTTGGTCATCAGTAAAGTAATGGAAGGGTCATTGACAGTGCTAACAAGCAGCATTTGCTTAGCAATAACCTGCTCACTGACACCCAGTTTGGGTTCCACCAGTGTCACTCATCTCCTGACCTCATTACAGCCTTGGTTCAAATATGGACAAAAGAGACAAACTCAAGAGGTGAGGTGAAAGTGACTGTCCCTGACATCAAGACAGCATTTGATCGAGTGTAGCATCAAGGAACCCTGGCAAAACTGGAGTCAATGGGAGGGAATCAGGGGGAGAAACTGTCCCCATTGGTGGAAGGTTCGAGAACCAGAGGACATAGATTTATGGTAAGTGGTAAAAGAAGCAATGGAGTCATAAGGAGAAACCTTTCCACACAGTGAGTGGTTAGGATCTGGAATGCACTGCTTAAGCGTGTGGTGGAGACAGGGTCAATTGAGTGGTTAGGATCCGGAATGCACTGCCTAAGAGTGTGGTGGAGACAGGGTCAATTGTGTGATTAGGATCTGGAATGCACTGCCCGAGAGTGTGGGGGAGAAAGAGTCAATCAAGTTGTTAGGATCTGGAATGCACTGTCTGAGAGTGTCGTGGAGACAGGGTCAATCATAGCTTTCAAAAGGGAATTGGATCATTATCTGAAGTGAAAAAAAATTGCAGGGGGGAAGTGGGAGTTGACACCAGGAGAACTGCTCTTGTAGAGATCTGGCAGAGACACGAAGGGCCAAAGGGCCTCCTTCTGTGCTGATTGTGTATGTTAGCGGGAGAGAGGGTATATTGGACTCCCTGTTACACATTCCCTCTGAATGAATGTTTCTCTCTGAAGAGCGTTTCACACTGCACACACTCCTGTAGACACAGCAAATTCCCCGGTATGAGGGTAACTACTGCAGTTCAAACAGTAACACCCTTTAAAGTAAAGAAGCCCCTTGCCCTTTAACCACATCTCCTCTGTGTGGAGGAGTGAACTTGATGAGTATATGTCCGTGTGGACATACTGGGCACACACACACAATGCTGTGCCTTACAAACACAGAGCGCTAACTCCACCTCATTCTCCCCTTAAACCACCTGGCTGTAATAGCGCGCTTTCTTAAGACATTACTCCATCTGCTCCCCTCATTCAGTTGTCTTTAAATTATAGCCCTCAGGTTCTTGCCTTAGATTTAAGGAGAGATAGGGTTAAGAGGAAATTCTGACGTCAGGAGCCTTATTTGACAAATATCCTCTCAAGTGAGAGGGGAGAAGGATTTTCCCCATCCACACACCCAGCAGCTACTAATCTTCATCAGCATCGGTCTCGCCCAGAGTCCAGCTGGGAAAGGGTGAGCAGCTTTGACGGGGGGTAAAGTGGGGCAGAAGGAGGAAGCCCAGGAAGGAGCTGATCTGTAAGAATGCTGCTGCACCTCTCAGTCTGAACAACACTGCAGCACCGAAACTCCGAACGCATCGGTGCGGCTCTCATCTCGGCCAGAGAGCCACTCAGTCTTGTGTGCATCGACTGTGTTTGGGGAGGTGATGACTGGGACACGGATAGTACCTCTGCTGACCTGAAAACAGGGGCTTCGTTTCGGATTCAGGGGCTTGTGTGTGTGTGTTTTGCCCCCTGACTGTGAGCAGGAGGTCAACGTGTAAATGAACTGAGCCGGGATTAGAAAATGTGGAGATTCCAGGAAGAGCGGATGTCTGGTTTCTGTTCATTTCTCACAGGTCTGTGTATCATGTACTGGCTTCAAAGGTACGATCATTCTGCTTACGTTTAATATCGAAGGTCGCTTCTCTGTCTAAATGTTAGTGTGACAATGTATTCAGAGTGTGTGCGAGTTACAGCTACTGCACGTTTCAATTCTGTCTCTCAGATTTTACACCTCAACCATAACTGGTCCTTTCAGTAAATCACATCGCTATTCGGGGTAGAAAATGTAAATATCCTCCACAAACTGGCCTTCCCAGAGAAACCAATCAGTCTGCGTTTGAAATATTCAGTCTTCACTATTCATTCGTGGGGCTGCCTTTACATAAGCGGAGACATACTGGAGAAGGTAGATATGGAGACACATATTAACTGTCCGTGTGTGTCGACACTGCTTTTCCAACTGAAGTAGGTCTGAATAATTCCATACTGTTTACATCACTCATTGATCTATGAGTGCGCTGGCAGGTAGATGAGCACACTGGAGCCTTGCCCACTGCTGCTGTTGCTGTTTTTTTTTGTAGCTAACTCCAGGTGTATTAATTTGACCTGTTAAATGTAGTTCGCATTGGAAATACTGATTATGTTTAGAGGCACAGGGCTTGAAACTAACCTCTGGGTACCAGTTTATGTCTAAAATGGAGCCCAAGAAAGCACACACAGTTGCCGGGCGGTCATGGCTGATGCTGTTTTGCTAAGAGCTAAACTAGAGCCATCCTCAGAGACCCAGCAATACCTGCTCCAGAGCCTACGACTTTGCCCAATCAGTCCCTTGCATATTGACACATGAACCTGTATGGGATCCTACCATTAACTGCACCTCCTACATAACATTCAGGTCCAAGACTCAAAATCCCAGGCTCCTTGGACCTCTCGATTTGAATGTGAGCTGTCAGCACTCTATGGGTAAGGTGCCCAAAAAATAGGCTCTGCCAACATTCTAGGCCACAGACTGACATTTGCTTTTGTTTCTACCCTCAGTGTACATGGAATTGGTAACATTTCCCTGGTCAAAAGAACAGTGGACAGATTACTCAAAGGGTACGACATTCGACTGAGGCCTGACTTTGGAGGTATTTCAAACCATTACAGTCACTGAACTTTATTCATGAATATGTTGCAGTAATGGTTTATAGTTTCATTGAACATGATGAGAATATGAAATATGCTTGTGTTTATGAGTGTACAGAAGATTGAGAGGTGATCCAATTGGGATGTTTTAGATGGTTAAAGAATTCAATAGGGTCGATAGAAACTATTTCCTCTGGTCAGGGAGTTCAGAAAACAGGGGTAGAACCTTAACATGAGAGCTGGGTTGTTCAAAGATGGTGTCAGGAGGAATTTCTTTACACAAGGGGTGGAAATCAGAAATTCCCTCCCCGAAGAAGCTGTTGAGGCTGGGTGCTAATTGAAAATTTCCAAACTGAGATTAATAGATTTTAGTTAGGCAATGGGTTATCAAGGTTTATGGAACCACGGTACGTAGATGGAATTCAAATACAGCCCAGCCATTATCTAACTGGATGATGGAACAAGTTTCAAGGGAATGAATGCTGCACCACCCCCCCACCCCCCCACCTCTGTTCTCATGTTCCCAACTAATATTACAGTTCTATCTATGTCACCAGAAGTGACAATGTTCCTCCTGTGTCATGAAAATGTTTCTTTTTTGTATTCTGTTTAGTTTATTGCTAAAACTCCAAGTAGAATTTTGTACCCCTCACTCGTGTGTTTTGTTTTGGTTGGGTTTCTGGAAGTTTTACTTCATTAGAATTGTTCTCTTCATTGAGAACTGACCTGAGAACAGCCTCCTCATTAAAGCAGGTGCCCATCCTTAAGCTATTTAAAGACAGCATCTTTATTGTAAATGTTTAAGGAGGGGTTGCAATGGGGAAATCTGAGCCCAATTAAACACAGCCCTTACATTCTCTTTTTCCTCAGGGTCTCCTGTTACAGTGGGGATGAGTATTCATATAGCCAGCATAGACATGATCTCTGAAGTTAACATGGTGAGTTCAAGCAAAAATTTTGTTTATATTGTTGTGATTGAAATGGCTAAAATTAGATCCAGTGTGGACCAGATTATGGTCATTAGATAGATGGAGGTGGAATGGCATGATTGGACCTTGGTTTGGGTACTCAAGGCTGGAGTACTGAGTAGGCCATGTGCAAATGAAGCTGAGCAGCCTACTTCATTTATTACTTCTCTCTCTAATCTAAAATCCTGAGCTCCCAGTCCAGGCACTGCAGTACTGAGGGGTGCTGCACTGTCAGAGGTATTGTCTTTCTAATGAGACATTACATCAAAGGTCCATCTGACCTGTCAAGTGGGAAAAAAGATCCCTTAGCATTATTGGAAGAAGAACAGGGGAGTTCTCCCTGTATCTGAGCCAACATTTCTCCCTCAACCAAAATCATCAAAGCAGGTATTCTGGTCATGATCACATTGCTATTACAGGGAGTTTGCTGTGCACAAGTTGGTGGCTGCGTTTCATACATTACAAAAGTGGCTACACTTCAAAAAGTACCTCATTGACTGTAAAGCACTTTGGGACATCCTGAGGTTGTGAAAGGTGCTATGTAAATGAAAGTTCTTTTTATTTGTAATAATTAATTTGAAATTTATTTATCAGGAATTTTCTGTGTTTTGTATTCAAACATTGATCTATTTTTTGGCACACTGCATTTTTATTGTGGTTGTAATTCTGGGTCGGAAAGGAGGAAAGTTGCTGTGAGATTTAACCCAGAACCTGATGTGCCGTGAGTAGAACTGGATGTGAAGCAGGACTCAGTAAAATGTGAAGTATCAGCATATTGAAATCCAGCTCCCAAAAATTTGTTGAGTGAGCCTTGAGCTAGATCAAACCAGGATTTGTCATGGACTGGCTTCAAAACAAGCTAACAGAATACTTGGTTGAGTGAGTCCTGTATCATAAGCTGTGCATTAAATACTGCACCAAAGCCAGTGCAGGATTTGGTGTATTATAATTGCGACCAGATACAGAAAAGTGACATTGACAATATATGCAGAGAGAATTTATTATAGACAGAGAAGTGTCCATATTTTCAGGAAGCATTAATACATTACGTTGAATGGAAGATTTGGGGCAGGAACACTGGGTTAATTCAAATAAAATTAGACATGAGGTAGAGACTTTGGAGGACCAAAGATATTTCCCTATTGTGGATCTTCCTTCAGCACCTTGATCTGCTAATGACTGTTAGATTATGTTCAGTTCAAATGTTCAACAGCAGACCTAATGCAGGATTTGGGAGAATGAGAGCCATATTACAACTCAATTAATCTTCAATAGAATTGTATTCAAGATTCAGTTCAATAAAGGCCACATTTCATTCAGCTCAGAATCTGTCATAGGGAGTTCACTCCCAGGCCCAGTGCAGCTTCAGTGTTAATGAGTATACTGGTGGATTTGCTTGATTAGGAAACATCTTAAGATTTGCATTAAAAAGAAAAGTGTGGAAACTGTTCTGGGATTGAATGGATGCTCAGAGATCTTATGTAATGGGTTCAGTGATGGAGCTTTTGAGATGTGGGAATAGAGGCAAGCAGTGTTATGGAAATAATTGGAAGTGTTCTCAGTGATAAAATGTAAGGTTAACAGAGTGAGAATCTATCCCAATCCACTTCCATAGTGAGAATGAAAACCAAGATTTAGTTTAATTGGTGACCATTTTAAAAAAAAATTCTCCAAAAAAGTACATATGTATGTATGAGAAAAGGGTATCAGTGGGGTAACATTATTGCCTATCCCTGATTGCTCTTTGAGAAGGTGATGATGAGCTGCCTTCTTGAACTGCTGCAGAACATTTGGTGTAGGTATACCCACAGTGCTGTTAGAGAGGGAATTCTAGGATTTTGATCCAGCGACAGCGAAGGAACAGCAATATATTCCCAAGTCAGAATGATGAGTGGCTTGGAGGGGAACTTCTAGGTGGTGGTGTTCCTATGTGTCTGCTGCCCTTGTCCTTCTAGGTGCTAGAGGTTTTGGGTTTGGAAGATGCTGTCTAAGGAGACTTGGTAAGTTGCTGCAGTGCATCTTGTAGATGGTACACACAGCTGCTACTGTGCATCGGTGGTGGAGGGAATGAATGTTTAAGGTGGTAGATGGGGTGCCAATCAAGTGGTCTTGGATGGTGCCGAGCTTCTTGAGTGTTGATGCAGCAAGTGAAATGTTATCTATAACATTCCTGACTTGTGCCTTTAGACATGGCTGATCCAGTTTGGCATGTTGATATGAACTGAGTGAGTCGAGTTTTGACTGAACTGACAGCCATAGTAGGTTCCAGCTCTGGTGCAGTGTAGGTCCAATCCCAGATTTAGTACTTGATGTTAAGAGGGAAAAGAATTTACTCTCAACAACTGCAAGTGGATTCATTCCAGGATTCCAAACCACAAGAATTTCAATCACTGGAAAATTTGATTGAAACTCAGTTTCCAAATTAAATGCAGCATTTAGTGTCACATGCACTAGATCCATCTGGAAATTCTATACCATTCAGCAGAACACCAGCATCTGTGTACATACCTGTATCAGCACTTGCATCGCTAACAATTCTAACGCCAGTACAGATTCTGATACAGTGCCTGTATTGATATTAGTATCAGCTTCTGTAACTATTCCTGTACCAAGATCTGCATTGATTCTGGTATCAACATTTGCACCAATACTTGTGCCAGCGTAAGTGCCAATATCTACCACCTTCTGTATAGATAGCTGTATTAGAATCTGTACCAATACCTCAAACAATCTCTACTGTTTTCAGTACAAGCATCTGTACCAATACCAGTACCAGAATCTATAATTATATTGGTATCAGCATCTGTATCCATACCATTACCACCATCTGTACCCATATTTGTACCAGTAATCTGTGCCGATACCTGTACGAGTGTGCGTGCAATATTGGTACCAGCATCTGTACTCATACAGATACCAGCTTCTGTGCCTATAATTTTACTGCTCTGTGCTTATACTGACACCAGAATCATTACAATACCTTTACCAACATCTGTAATCATATTGTTTCAAGCATTCTGTACCCATGCTGGTACCAGTAACTGCATTCAAAACAATTCAACCCCTGTACCTAGTCTATATCAACTCCATTGTAGGGTTTGTACCAATACCAGCAATTGGTACCCATATCAATACCAGCACCTTTACCAACTCCAGTAATGGCATTGGTAACCATAATGCCACCAACATTTGGACTGACACTGCTTCCAGAATCTGTATCTATACCATTATTTTCATCCATGTTGATAATTATTACAGAATCTGTATCATATTGGTTCCAGTTTATGTACCTATAACTGCACATCCATCTGTCCCAACAGTGGTACCGGCATCTGTCCCAACACTGGTACCGGCATCTGTACAAACATTGTTACCAGCACCTGTACCAACACTGGTACCGGCAACCGTACCAATTCCCAGTATCCAGGTTCCAGTATTTAGAGTAAAGCAGTATGAGCATTCTGTACCCACACTAGGATTTACATCAGTGTTTTTACCAGTATCAGCAGCTGTACTGATACCTATTCCAGAACCTTAAATAACCCCTGGACAGCCTCCAGTAGCAGCATCTAAACCCATATAAAGTATCATAATATGCGTATACCCATACATTTACCAATTTCTATACCCATATCTATACTAGCACCTGTATCTTCCAGCACAAGCATCTGTAGCAAAGCCAGTCTGAGAATCTGTACCCATACCTTCATCTGCACCTATTTCTGATCCAGTATCGGTACCATAATGGTACCAGTATCTCTATCCATATTATAAGAACAGGAGGATGTAAGAAATAGGAGCAGGAGTAGGCCACTTGGCCTGTTGAGCCTGGTCCACCATTCAATGTGATCATGGCTGATCTCTGGCTTCAATCCACTTTTTTGCCCACTCCCCATATCCCTTAATTCCCTGAGAGACCAAAAATCTGTCTATCCCAGCCTTAAATGTATTCAATGATGGAGGGTCCGCAACCCTTTGGGGTAGAGAATTCCAAAGATTCACAAGCCTCTGGGTGAAGAAATTTCTCCTTACCTCAGCCCTAAATGATTGACCTCTTATCCTGAGACTTGTCCCTGTGGGCTAAAAAATAACTCCCTCTGTCTACCCTATCAAGCCCCTTCTGAATCTCAAACGCTTCAGTGGGATTGCCTCTCATTCTTCGAAATTCAAGAGAATATAGGCCATATTTACTCAGCTTCTCATTGTAGCACAACCCCCTCATCCCAGGGACCAATCTAATGAATCTTTACTGTACTGCCTCTAGTGTATGTAAATCCTATCTTAAATAAGAAGACCAAAGTTCTGGGCATTGTCTCATCTAAACCCTGTACAATTGTAGCAAGACTCCTTTATTCTTGTGCTCCAATCCCCTTGCAAAACATGCCATTTGCCTTTCTAATTGCTTGCTCAACCTGCAGGCTAATATCTTGTGATTCATGTACAAGAATGCTCAAGTCACTCTGAATATCAACATTTTCAATTTCCACACTTTTAAAAAAATATTCTGCTGTTCTGTTCTTACGGCCAAAATGAATAATTTCACACTTATAAGAATCAAAAAACGTACTACCCTATATACTCCATCTATAATTTTGTTGCCACTCATTTAACCTGTTCATATCTCTTTGCAGTCTCTTTGTATCCTCTCCACAGCTTATATTTCCACCTATCTTTGTATTATCAGCAAGCTTAGATACATTACTCTCTGTCGGTTCTATATCCACAATTTTGTATGCATCTGTATAGATATTAGTACTAACTACTGTCCCAATACCTGTGCCAATATCTGCACTTCTACTTTTACCAACATCTGTAATCATGTCAGTGTGAACATTGCCCCAATCTCAGTACATACATTTAGGTCCATATGGGTACCAGGATTAGTACTAATGCTACTATTAGCATTGAGAGACACATCTGTACCAATACTGGATCTACCCTCTGTACCAGCAGCTGTACCCATATCAAAACCAGCAGATTCTGGTACAGATTCACGAACAGCACCTGTACTTCTGAACCAGAATCTCTGACTATGCCTAAATCAACATCTGTACCCTTACCTATACCAGCAATGGTAACCATTCAATTACTGGCATCTGTACTGATAGTGGAACTACAATATATATAAGCACATCAACCGACATCTGTACTGACTCCAAAACCAGCTTTGTACCAATATCCGTACCAGCACCCAGAACCATAACAGCACAAGCATCAGGGCTGATTCCCATACCAGTGTGTGCATCCATAACTGTACCCACACCTGTACTGATAACAACAACTGTACTCACTCCTATCAACATACAAACATATGAAATAGGAGCAGAAGTAGGCCATTTGGCCCCTTGAGCCTGCTCTACCATTCCATAAGATCATGGTTGATTTGTTTGTGTTTTGAGCTACATATTCTCCCCTACCCCCAATAACCATAGATTCTTGTTAGACAATGGAATCAATGTACTTCTGCCTTAAAAATATTCAGTGACCCTACCTCCACCGCTTTCTGAGGCAGAGTTCTCGAGGACAAAAAATTCTCCTCATCTCTTTTCTATGAGGGTGACCTCTAATTTTAAAACAGTGCCCCCTAGTTCTGGACTCATCCACAAGAGGAAACATTCTTTCGATGTCCACCTTTTCAATGCCACTCAGGATCTTGTATACTTCAATCAAGTCACCCTTTAATCTTCTAAACTCCAGTGAAACCAAGCCCAGCCAGTCCAACCTTTCCTCATAAGACAATCCACTCATTTCAGGTACCAATCTCGAAAACCTTCTCTGAACCGCCTCCAACGCATTTACATCCTTTCTTAAATAAGAAGACCAAAACTGCACACAATATTCGAGGTGCGGTCTCACCAATGTTCTGTATAACTGAGGCATATCATCCTCACTTTTATGTCCAATCCATCTCGTAATAAAGGATACCATTCCATTAGCCTTCTTAATTACTTGCTGTACCTGCAGACTAACTTCTTTGTGACTCATGCACAAGAACACCTAGATGCCTCTGCACCTTGGAATTCAGCAGCTGTTCTCTGTTTAAGTAATACTCTGCTTTTTTGTTAAAGGGTGACTTGATTGAAGTATACAAGATCCTGAGTGGCATTGAAAAGGTGGACATCGAAAGAATGTTTCCTCTTGTGGATGAGTCCAGAACTAGGGGGCACTGTTTTAAAATTAGAGGTCACCCTCATAGAAAAGAGATGAGGAGAATTTTTTATTCTTCCTACCAAATGTGAACAACTTCACATTTTCCCACATTATACTCCATCTGCCAGATTTTTGCCCTCTTACTCAACATATCTATATCTGTCTGCAAACTCCTTGTCTTCTTTGCAACATACTTTTCTACCTATCTTTATGTTTTCTGCAAATTTAGCCACCATGTCATCACTCTACTCATCTAAGTCATTGATGTAAATTGTAAAAAGTTGAGGCCACAGCACAAACCCCTATGGGACTTCACTTATCACATTCTGCCAATCAGAAAAAGACCCATTTATGCATACTCTCTGTTTTCTGTTAGCCAGCCAATCTTTTATTCGTGCTAATATGTTACTGATGATTGCACAATGTTCAACACCATTCAAAACTCCTCAGATAATGATGCAGTCCATGTCCAAATGCAGCAAGACCTGGACAATATCCGGCTTGGGCTGATAAGTGGGAAGTAATATTCATGTCACACAACTGCCAGGCAATGACCATCTCCAACAAGGGAGAATCTAACCATCGCCCCTTGACATTCAATGGCATTACCATCACTGAATCACCCACCAGAGACTAAACTGGACCAGCCATATAAATACTGTGGAACAAACCTGGGAATTCTGTAGAAAGTAATTCACTTCCTGACTCCCCAAAGCCTGTCCACCATCTACAAGACACAAGTCAGGAGTGTGATGGAGTACTCCCCACTTGCCTGGGTGAGTGCAGCTCCAACAATACTGAAGAAGCTTGACACCATCCAGGACAGAGCAGCCTGCTTGATTGTCACCCCATCCACAAACTTTCACTCCCTCCACCAACAACGCACAGTGACAGCAGTGTGTACTATCTACAAGATGTACTGCAGGAAGTCACCAAGACTCCTTAGACAGCACCTTCCAAACCCATGACTGCTACCGTCTAGAAGGACAAGGACAGCAGGTAGATGGGAACACCACCAACTGGAAATTCCCCTCCAAGTCACTCACCATCCTGACTTGAAAATATATCACCATTCCTTCACTGCCACAGAATCAAAATACTTGAACTTCCTCCCTAACAGCACTGTGGCTGTACCTACAGCACATGGACTGTAGCGGCTCAAGGATGCAGCTCACCAACACCTTCTCAAGGGCAATTAGGGATGGGCAATAAATACTGGCCCAGCCAGCGAAGCTCACAATCCTTCAATGAATAAAAAGACTTTTAAAAAATCCTATTTCAACATCTGTAAATGATTCCAATGCCAACATCTCTAGCTATATCTCTATCATCAACTGTAAACCTGCTAGTACCAACATCTAAACTGATATGGTACTGGAACCTGTTCCATATTGGAACCAGCATCTGTACAAACACATCAGCCAACATCTGTACTGACTCCAATACCAGCTTTGTACCAATACCTGTACCAGAGTCTTTATTCAAATTGGTAACAGCATCTTTACTAATTCCTCTGCCAGTTTCTCTACCCATTACTTTGCCCACATCTGTACAAAACTGATAACATCCACTGTACCCAGACTGTACCAATATTTATGTAGATTCTGCTAACAGCACCTGCACTCATAACAGTTCCAGCATCTGCATTCACACTAGTAACTGCTTTTGTAAACATCTCATTACCAACATCTGTATCCATAAATGTACTAGCAACTGTAACCTTTCCAGTATCAGCATCCTTACTCGTACCAGCATCTGTGTCAACCAACATCTGGATTCACTCATTGTACTGATACCAGTACCTGCACAGTACCCATGTCTGAACCAGACAATACTGCTACTAGCAGCTGTAATCATATTGATATGAGCATTCGGTACCCATCCTGGGGCATAAATCTGGATGTTAATGCACAGAGCATGGGTCCTGTAAAGGAAGAGGCTGAATAACATAAGTGCAGACTATTTTTCACCCCACACAGTGGAAACTGTTTCTTATAAGAAAACCTAACCTTTCCCTGCTTAGTATCAGCTGCTCTTTATCACAACTGGAGCCTGCACTCAGTTGTCACAGCATTTGCAACATGAACACTGGGATACATATAGGGACCACCATTAGTATTGATGCCAGTACTGGCATCTGTACACACAACTGTACTGGCACCTGTGCTGACACTGAACTCAAACTCTGTACCAGCTCCTGTACAAATACCTGTACCCATACCAAGTGCAAATGTGCCAAAACTGGTCCCAGCTTCAGCACCAATACTTGTACCAACACTGTTCTGACCCTGATACCAACATTCCAGCACCAGTATCTGTACTGATAGCAGTGCAGGCATCAGTAACATACCAGTAGCAGCATCTGTCCTGGTATTGATACCAGCAAAAGTATTGATTCCATACCATCATCTAGCTCCATTTCGGTAACAGCATTCTGTACCCATTCCAGTTCCAGCACAAGTACCCATATCTGTACCAACATATGTCCCAATGGCTAAACAAGCACTTGTAGCGCTATCAAAAACAGACTCTACACCTAAAACACAGTCCAGCATTTGCATCCATACCTGTACCGACATCTGTACCGATTCTGGTAACAATATCTGTATCCATGTCCAAAGCAGCATCTGCACAATTAGTGGTATCAGCATTATTACTGAAACCTTTACCAGCACCATTAATCATGTCAGTACAAGAATTCTCCATGCCGGAACCTACACCTGTGCTCATAGTGGTATCGGCACCTGTAATGATCCCTCAAACAATCTCTGTACTTATTTCAGTACCAGCATCTCTACCCACATTGGTACCAGCTTCTGAATCCATATCCAAACGTATAGCAATACTGGGACCAATCTCTTTACCAATACCTGTACCAACATCTTTACTGATTCTGGTACCAAAATCTGCATCCATCCCTACCCGTAATGGTACCACCAACAAGTACAAGAATTCAGTCCCAATGCCAGAACCTACATCTGTGTTCATAATGGTATCAGCATTAGTCTTGATTTCGGTATCAGCAACTTGTGTTCATACTGATACTAGCACTGGACCTACACCAGATACAGCATCTATATTCAGACCTATTCCAGACTCTGTTCCCAGTACCAACAATTGTGCCTATACTGTTACAATCCCTGTAACAACCGACACCATTTGAAAAGAAATTCAAACTTGCAGTTAATGGCTGAAAAGAGCATGACAAGATTTCAAGTTTTAACATTTTTACTGTAACAAATGACCAAAAAAGCTCTGAAGAAGGGCCATACAAACTCGAAATGTTAACTCTGTTTCTCTCCACAGATGTTGTCAGACCTGCTGAGGTTTTCCAAAATGTTCTGTTTTTATTTCAGATTTCCAGCATCTACAGTATTTTGCTTTTAACTAAAAATGACACTAGTGACAAGATTCTATTTCATTTTGTAGTAAATTTATACTTTAAACACAGAAAATATCGTACCCCTTTTATACCTATCACACATCACTCTCCCCATGGAATTACAGTCCTTATAACACACATCCACAGCTACAGACAGCTTCCAATGTGTTCGCATTCCCCCTTTCACTGAGCAATAGCTTTGAGTGACCACCTCATGGCTTCCCTTAGTTTTCGGAGAGCTTCCTACCAGCTGTAAAACCTGTCCTGATGATTCTTTCCCTCTGACTAAACAAACATACGGCCTAGAAATTAGGAGCAGGAGCAGGCCATTCGGCCCTCGAGCCTGCTCCGCCATTTGACAAGATCATGGCTGATCTGATTGTGGCCTCTATTTTCCTGTCGCACCATCCCCCACCCCCCAACCCCCCTTCTGGCCGCACCCCCACACTCACCTCCCCACCCGCCGTATATTCTTTGACTCCCAGGTCAGTCAAGAATTTATCCAACTCAGCCTGAAAAACATTTCATGACTCTGCATCCACTGCTCACTGAAGAAGAGAATTCCACAGGCTAAAGACCCACTGTGGGGGAAAAAAAAAATCATCTCTTTCTTAAACAGGAGACTCCTTATTTTTAAACTGTGTCCCCAGTTCTTGTCTCTCCCACAAGGGGAAACATCCCTTTAGCATCCATCCTGTCAAGTTCCCTCAGGCAAGTACGGTATATTTCCTTCCCTAAAGAACATTAGTGAACAAGAGATTTTTTTAACAAAATTAACAATGGTTTCATTGTCATCATGAGACTTTTTATTCCAGATTTGCCATCTGCCCTGTTGAGATTTGAACTCAGGTCCCTAGAGCATTACCCTGGATCTCTGGATTATTAGTCTAGTGACAATACCAATATTCCCCCACCTCCCTGGTTGGGGCTGTATCCTTTGGAGGTTAGAATGAGAGGTGATCTTATTGAAACTTATAAGATCCTGACTTGACAGGGTAAATGTTGTGATCATGTTTCTCCTTGTGAGAGAGACTAGAACTAGGGGACACAGATCTAGCAACTCAAGACTGAGCATCCATGAGGTGCTGTGGGCCATCATCAGAATTGTACTCAACCACAATATGTAACCTCACGGCCTAGCATAACCTCCACTCTACCATTACCATCAAGCCGGGGATCAACACTGGTTAAATGAAGAGTGCAGGAGGGCATGCCAGGAGCAGCAACAGGCATACCTAAAAATGAGGTGTCAACCTGGTGAAGCTATAACACAGGACTACTTGAATGCCAAACAGCATAAGCAGCAAGTGATAGACAGAGCTAAGTGATCCCACAACCAACAAATTAGATCTAAGCTCTGCAGTCCTGCCATACCCAGCCAAGAATAGTGGTGGACAATTAAACAGCTCACTGGAGGAGGAGGCTCCAAATATCCCCTTCCTCAATGATGGAAGAGCCCAGCACATTAGTGCAAAAGATAAGGTTGAAGCATTTGCTACAATCTTTAGCCAGAAGTGAGGAGTGGTGATCCATCTCAGCCTTCTCCAGAGGTCCCCCACATCACAGATGCCAATTCGATTCACTCCATGTGATATGGTCTGCACTGGAGTACTGTTTTTAGTTGCATTAAAGTGCTTAAGTTGGAGTTTGGTGAGTGAGGGAGTTTGCTGAAGAGGAAAGGAGGGATCTTTTCATTTTCTGCATTTCCTCAGTAAGAAGAGTGGTGGTCTTGATAAGTGGGACCTGGTGAGTATTTTTTCTGTCTAGAATATTCTCCAAACTATAGGAAGTAAAATTAGAGGGAGTAATTTAAGAGTAAGTCGTAGCAGGACTGCTTGGCTAAGTGGAATGCTCCTCCTGTGTGATGTGGAAAGTCAGGGACTCTTCCAGTGTCCAAGGCAACCACATGTGCAGGAAGTGTCTCCAGCTGCAGCTACTCGAAATCTGTGTTTTGGAGCTGCTGCTGCACCTGGACTCACTGTGGAGCATCCACAAGAATGACATCTTCATGGATAGCATGCACCGTGAGATGGTCACACTGCAGGTAAAGAGTGCACAGGCAGAAAGGGAATGGGTGACTGCCAGACAGAGTAAAAGCAACAGACAGGTAGTACAGGGGTCCAGTGGGTCCATCACCCTCTCCAACAGATTTTCCATTTTGGATACTGCTGGGGGAGATGGTTCCTCAGGAGAATACAGCAAGAGCCAAGTCCTTGGCACCACGATTGGCTCACCTGTACAGGGGGAGTTGGAGGGGGTAGTGGTTGGCTGACAGAAAAAATAGAGGGAGAGCAGGAGTGTTAGGGGATTCTATCATAAGGGGAACACATGGACATTCCTGCGGCTGCAGATATGACACCAGGGTGGAGTGTTGCCTCCCTGGTGCCAGGGTCAAGGGTGTCACTGAAAGCTGCAGCACGTTCTGAAAGGGGAGAGTGAACAGCCAGAGATGGTGGTCTATGTCGATACTGACAACATAGGTAAAAGAGAGTTGGGGTCCTGAAAGCAGAATATAGGGAGTTAGGAAATAAATTAAAAAGCAGGACCTCAAAGGTAGTAATCTCAGGATTACTCCCCATGCCACGTGCTAGCAAGATCAGGAACAGGAGATGGGTGTAAACCAGATGGATGTGTGGCTGGAGAGAAGATGTAAGAGGGAGGGATTTAGATTCCTGAGGCATTGGGACTAATCCTGCAGCAGGTGGAACCTGTACAAGCTGGACGGGTTGCACCCCAGCAGGACTGGGACCAATATCCTCACATGGGTATATGCTAATACTGTGGGGAAGGGTTTAAACTAGATTGGCAGGGGGATGGAAACCTGAGTGGGAAGACACAAGACAGGGAAAAAAAGATAGAATAGGAATGAAGGACAGAAAAGAAGAAAGCAAAAGTGGAAGGCAGATGAAACAAAGACTGGCAGCAAATAGGGCCATAGTATGAAAAATTTGTGTAAAAATGTCAAAAAGACAAGTCTAAAGACACTGAATCTGAATGCACGGAGCATTTACAATAAGGTAAACGAATTAACAGCGCAAATAGATGTAAGCAGGTATAATATGACATCAATTACGGAGACATGGCCGCAGGGTGGCCAAGGCAGGGAACTGAATATCCAAGGGTATTCAATATTTAGGAAGGACAAGCAGAAAGGAAAAGGAGGTGGGATGGTGTTGTTAGTTAAGGATGAAATCAGTGTGATAGTGAGAGAGGATATTGGCTCAGAAAATCTAGATGTAGAATCAGTCTGGGTAGAACTAAGAAGCAACAAGGGTGGAAAACATTAGTGGGAGTTGTCAATAGGCCTCCAAACAGTAGTAGTAAGGTAGGGGGCATTAAACAAGAAATTAGAGATGCATGTAACAAGGGTGCTACAGTAATTATGGGTGACTTTAATATACATATTGACCAGGCAAACCAAATTAACAATAACACTTCTAACAGATGAATTCCTGGAGTGTGTACAAGGTGTTTTAGACCAGTATGTCAAGGAACCGACTAGGGAACAGGCTTTCCTAGATTTGGCATTAACAAAGAACAAAGAACAAAGAAAAGTACAGCACAGCAACAGGCCCTTGGGCCCTCCAAGCCTGCGCCGATCATGTTGCCTGTCAAACTAAAATATCCCACTATTCCCATCCTATTCACGTATTTGTCAAGCTGCCTCTTAAACACCACTATCGTACCTGCTTCCACCAAATCCTCTGGCAGCAAATTCCAGACACTCACTATCCTCTGCGTAAAAAAACTTACCTTGCATATATCCTCCAAAGTTTTCTCCTCTCACCTTAAATCTATGTCCCCTAGTAATTGACTCTTCCACCCTGGGAAAAAGCTTCTGACTATCTACTCTGTCCATGCCACTCATAATTTTGTAAACTTCTATCAAGTCGCCTGTCAATCTCCGTCGCTCTAGTGAGAACAATCCGTGTTTCTCCAACCTCTCCTCTGAGCTAATAACCTCCAGACCATGCAGCATCCTGGTAAACCCACTCTGCACCCTCTCCAATGCCTCCATATCCTTCTGGCAATGCGGCAACCAGAATTGCACGCAATATTCCAAGTGTGGCCTAACCAGGGTTCTATACAACTGAGGCATGACTTCCCAACTTTTATACTCAATACTCCTGCTGATGAAGGCAAGCATGCCATATGCCTTCCTGACTACCTTATCCACCTGCGTTGCCACTTTCAGTGATCTGTGGACCTGTACACTCAGATCCCTCTGCCTGTTGATGCGCTTAAGGGTTCTGCCATTTACTGCATAATTCCTACCTGTATTAGACCTTCCAAAATGTATTACCTCGCATTTGTCCAGAATAAACTCCATCTGCCATTTCTCCGCCCAAGTCTCCAACCGATCTATATCCCATTGTATCCTTTGACAATCCTCTTCACTATCTGCAATTCCTCCAACTTTAGTGTCATCTGCAAACTTACGAATTAGCCCGGTTACATTTTCCTCCAAATCATTTACATATACTACAAACAGAAAAGGTCCCAGCACTGATCCTGGTGGAACACCACTAGTCACAGCTCACCATTCAGAAAAGCACCCTTCCACTGCTACCTTCTGTCTTCTATGACCAAGCCAATTCTGTATCCATCTTGCCAGCTCACCTCTGATCCCGTGCGACTTTACCTTCTGTACCAGTCTGCCATGAGGGACCTTGTCAAAGGCCTTACTGAAATCCATGTATATAACATCCACTGCCCTTCCATCATCCATCATCTTTGTCACTTCCTCGAAAAAATCGAACTAGTGAGACATGACCTCCCCTTCACAAAATCGTGCAGCCTCTCATTAATATGCCCATTTGCTTCCAAGTGGTAGTAAATCCTGTCACGAAGAATCTTCTCCAATAATGTCCCTACCCACTGACATAAGGCTCACCGGCCAGTAATTTCCTGGATTATCCCTGCTACCCTTCATAAACAATGAAACAACATTGGCCATTCTCCAGTCCTCTGGGACCGTAGCCAGTGAGGATACAAAGATTTTTGTCAAGGCCCCAGCAATCTCCTCCCTTGCCTCCCTCAGTTCTCTGGGGTAGATCCCATCAGGCCCTGGGGACTTTATCCACCTTAATATTCTTCAAGACACCTAACTCATCCTCTTTTTTGATCTCAGCATGATCCAGGCTGTCTACACACTCTTCCCTAGACAAATCCACCGCTAAGTCCTTCTCTTTGGTGAATACTGATGAGAAGTACTCATTTAGTATCTCTTCCATTTCTTCTGGCTCCACACAGATTCCCACCTCTGTCCCTGAGTGGGCCTACCCTTTCCCTGACTACCCTCTTGCTTTTTGCATATGTATAAAAGGCCTTGGGATTTTCCTTAATCCCGGTTGCCAATGACTTTTCATGACCCCTTTTAGCCCTCCTGACTCCTTGCTTAAGTTTCTTCCTACTTTCTTTATATTCTCCACGGGCTTCATCTGTTCCCAGCCTTCTAGCACTTACAAATGCTTCCCTTTTCTTTTTGACTAATCTCACAATATCCTTCATTATCCAAGGTTCCTGAAACTTGCCATATTTATCCTTCATCCTAGCAGGAACATGCCGGTCGTGAGTTCTTACCAATTGATGTTTGAAAGCCCCCCCACATGTCAGTTGTTGATTTGCCCTCAAACATTCGCCTCCATTCTAGATTCCTCATTTCCTGCATAATAATGTTATAATTAGCCTTCCCCCAATTAAGCACCTTAACCCGAGGACTCTTGTTATCCTTATTCACCAGTACCTTGAAACTTACTGAATTATGGTCACTTTTCCTGAAATGCTCCCCTATTGAAACTTCAACCACCTGGCCGGGTTCATTCCCTAATACCAGGTCCAGTATTGCCCCTTCCTTAGTTGAACTATCTACATATTGTCTCAGGAAGCCCTCCTGGATGCACCTTACAAATTCTGCAGCATCCAAACCACTAGCACTAAGTGATTCCCAGTCAATATAGGGAAAGTTAAAATCACCCACCACAGCAATCCTATTGCTTTTACATCTTCCCAAAATCTGCCTACATAACTGTTCATCAATCTCCCTTCGGCAATTGGGAGGCCTATAGTAAACCCCTAAAATTGTGCCTGCACCCTTCCTATTCCAGAGCTCTACCCATATTGCCTCGCTGCATGAGCCCAATGAGGTGTCCTCCTGTCCTACAGTTTTCCTTAATCCTGGTTGCCAATGACTTTTCATGACCTCTTTTAGTCCTCCTGACTCCTTGCTTAAGTTTCTTCCTATTGTGCAATGAGAAGGGGTTACTTAATAATCTTGCTGTGCGGGGGCCTTTACAAAACAGTGATCATAGCATGACAGAATTCTTCATTAGGATAGAAAGTGAAGTCGTCTGATGTGAAACTAGGGTCCTCAATCTACACAAAGGAAACTACAAAGGTATGAGGCAAGAGTTAGCTAAGATAGATTGGGGAACTTCATTCAGAGGCACGATGGTGGATAGGCAATGGCCAATATTTAAGGAATGAATGTATACATTGCAACAGTTATATATTCCTTTCTGATACAAAAACACAACAGGAACAGTGGCCCAATCATGGCTAACAAAAGAAATTAATGATAGTATTAGATCCAAAGAGGAGTCATATAAAGTTGCTAGAAAAAGTAGCAAACCTGAGGATTGGGAGTAGTTTAGAATTAGGAGGACCAATTGATTGATTAAGAGGGGCAAAATAGAGTATGAGAGTAAACTTGCAAGGAACATGAAAGCAGACTGTAAAAGCTTCCATAAGTATGTAAAAAGAAAAAGATTATTGAAGGCAAATGTACGTCCCTTACAGTCCAAAGTGAGAGAATTTATAATAGAGAACAAGGTAATAGCAGGGCAATTAAACAACTACTTTAGTTCTGTCTTCACAGATGAGGATACAAATAACTTCCCAGAAATACTAGAGAACCAAGGGTCTGGTGAGAAGAAGGAATTGAAGAAAATTAGTATTACTTAAAAAAAAAGTGCTGGAGAAATTAGTGAGACTGAAAGCTGATAAATCCCCAGGGCCTAATAGGCTTCATCCCAGGGTACTAAAGGAGGTGGCCATGGAAACAGTGGATGCATTGGTTGTCATCTTCCAAAATTCTGTAGATTCTAGAAGAGTCCTGGCAGATTAGAGGGTAGCAAATGTTACCTCACTATTTAAAAAAGCAGGGAAAGAGAAAACAGGGAATTACAGACCGGTTTGTCTAACATCAGCAGTAGAGAAAATGCTAGAGTCCATTATAAAGGATGTGATAACAGGACACTTAGAAAATATCAACGAGATTAGACAAAGTCAACATGGATTTATGAAAGGAAAATCAGTACACAAACCTACTGGAGCTTTTTGAGGAGGTAACTAGCAGAACAGTTAAAGGAGAACCAGTGGATGTAGTGTTTTTGGATTTTCAGAAAGCTTTTGCTAAAGTCCCACAAAAGAGGTTAGTATGTAAAATTAAAGCACATGGATTGGGGGTAATATATTGGCATGGATTGAGAATTGGTTAGCCTATGGGAAAAAGACAGTAGGAATAAACAGATCTTTTTCAGAATGGCAGGCAGTGACTTGTGGTGTACCGCAGAGATCAGTGCTTGGTCCCCTGCTATTCACAATATATGTCAATGATTTGGATGAGGGAACCAAATATAATATTTCCAAGGTTACTAACAACACAAAACTTGGTGGGAATGTGAGCAGTGAGGAAAACATTAAGAGGCTTCAAGGTGATTTAGACAAGTTGAGTGAGTGCGCAAATATATGACAGATGCAGAATAACGTGGATAAATGTGAAGTTATCCACTTCAGTTGGAAAAACAGAATGGCAGAGTATTATTTAAATGGTGATAGATTGGGAGATGTTGATGTACAAAGGGATCTGGGTGTCCTTGTACACTACTCACTGAAAGCAAGCATGCAGGTACAGCAAGCAGTTAAGAAGGCAAATGGTACGTTGGCTTTCATTGCGAGAGGACTTGAGTACAGGAGCAAGGATGTCTTACTGCAGCTGTACAGGGCCTTGGTGAGACCACATCTGGAGTATTGTGTGCAGTTTTGGTCTCCTTACCTAAGAAAGGATATATTTGCCATAGAGGGAGTGTAGTGAAGGTTCACCAGACTGATTCCTGGGATGGCGGGATTATTGTATGAAGAGAGATTGGGCCGACTAGGCCTGTATTCGCCGGAGTTTAGAAGAATGCGAGGGATCTCATTGAAATGTATAAAATTCTGACAGATCTGGACAGACTGGATGCAGGGATGTTGTTTCCTCTGGCTGGGGGGTCTAGAACAAGGGGTCACAGGCTCAGGATATGGGGTAGACCATTTAGGACTGAGATGAGGAGAAACTTCTTGACTCAGAGGGTGGTGACCTTGTAGAATTCTCTACCACAGAAGACTGTGGAGGCCAAGTCACTGAATACATTTAAGAAGAAAATTGATAGATTTCTGGACTCTAAAGGTGTCAAGGGGTATGGGGAGAGCATGGGAGTGCAGTGTTGGGATATAAGATCATCCATGATCATATTGAATAGTGGAAGAGCCGAATAACCTACTCCTGCTCCTATTTCTATGCTTCTATATCAAGAAACGGCTGAAGGCACTGGATACTGCAAAGTCTATGGTCCCTGACAATATCCTGGCAATAGCACTCAAGATTTGTACTGCAGAACTTGCCATGCCGCTAACCAAGCTGTTCCAGTAGATCTACAACACTGGCATCTACCTGGCAAGTTGGAAATTGCCCAGGAATATCCTGTACACAAAAAGCAGGACAAATCCAACCCGGCCAATTACCATAGAGCCATAGGCCCATAGAACCACAGAAGGAGGCCATTCAGCCCATCTTGTCCATGCCAGCCTGAGGACACCCACGTGCCCTTTCCCATCTCACCTTCCTACACCCTGCCCATAGCTCTGCAGCTTACAACACTTAAGGTGCAGATCCAGGTACTTTTTAAAAGAGTTTAGAGTTTCTGCCTCGACCACCAAATTGGGCAGCGAATTCCAGACACCCACTGCCCTTTGGGTAAAAAAGTTCTTCCTCATGTCCCCCCTACACCTTCTGCCAATTATCTTGAATCTATGTCACCTAGTCCTACAATTCTCCACCAAGGGAAACAATTTTATCCTGTCCACTCTACCTATTCCCCTCATAATTTTTTACACCTCAATCAAGTCACCTCTCAGCCTTCTTTGTTCTAAGGAAAATAACCTCAACCTATCCAATCTCTCCTCACAGCTAGACCTTTCTAACCCTGGCAACATTCTTGTAAACTTCCTCTGCACTCTCTCCAGAGCTATTACGTCCTTTCTGTAATGTGGTGACCAGAACTGCACACAACACTCCAGTTGTGGCCTCAACACTGTTTTATACAATTGCAACATGATATCCTTACTTTTATATTCTATACCTCTGCCAGTGAAGGAGAGCATTCCATATGCCTTCTTTACAACCTTATCTACTTGAACTGCTGCCTTCAGGGACCTGTGTACTTGTACGCCAAGATCTTTCACTTCATCTACCCCTCTTAGTATATTCCCATTTATTGTGTAATCCATGTAACTGTTTGACATCCCTAAATGTATGACCTCACACTTCTCTATGTTAAAATCCATCTGCCACTCTACCGCCCACTCCACCAACCCATCTATATCATTTTGGAGATTATGTCTATCCTCTACACTATCCACTACTCAGGCAATCTTTGTGTCATCTGCAAATTTCCCAATCGTGCCTCCCATGTTCATGTCCAAATCGTTAATATGTAATGCATACAGCAAGGGTCCCAACACCGAGCCCTGTGGAACACCACTTGAGACAACTTTCCATTCGCAAGGACATCCATTGACCATTACCCTTTGTTTCCTGTTACAAACCCAACATTTGATCCAGTTTGCCACATTACCCTGAATCCCATGGGCTTTTACTTTCCTGACCAATTTGCCATGTGGGACCTTGTCAAATGCCTTGCTGAAATCCACGTACACCACATCCACTGCACTACCTTCAACAACCCTTCTTGTCAGTCACTTAAAGAATTCAAATTTGTGAGGCAAGACCTTCTTTTAACAAATCCATGCTGACCATCCCTGACTAGTCCATGCCTTTCCACATGACAGTTAATCCTATCTCTCAGGATTGATTCTACTAATTTGCTCACAACCAATTAAGACTAACTGGCCTAGAATTGTTTGGCATTTCCTTTGATCCCTTTTTAAACAATGAAACTATGTTTGCATTTCTCCAATCCTCCTGTACCTCCCCCGTATCTAGTGAAGATTGGAAAATCATCCTCAGAGCATCTGCTATCTCTTCCCTGACTTCCTTCAGCAGCCTTGGAAACAATCCATCTGGCCCTGGTGACTTACCAACTTTCAAGGATTTCAACCCTTCGAGTACTTCCTCTCTCTTTATGACTATCCCATCCAATATCTTGCAGTGTTCCTCCTGGACTACTATATCTACATCCTCCCTTTCCTTTGTAAACACGGAGACAAAATATTCATTTAAAACGCTTCCCACAGCCTCTGCATCTGTACACAAGTTTCCATCTTTATCTCTGATAGGTCCCACTTTTTCCTTAACTAACCTTTTAGCATTAATGTATTGGTAAAACATCTTTGGGTTATATTTAATTTTACTTGCTAATCTTTTTTCATGCCCTCTCTCTGATTTCCTTAATTCCTTTTTTACTTCATCCCTTCACTTCCTATATTTGTCTAGGCTATCTGCAGTGCTTAGTTCTTTATGCATATCGTATGCTTTCTTTTTCTGTTTGATCTTCCCCTGTATTCCTCTAGACATCCAGGGAGGTCTAGATTTGGCAGCACCACTCTGATTTTTGTAGGGGTCCTGTCTACTTTGTATAATTAGGATCTCGCTTTTTGGTGCTTCCCACTGGTTTTCCACTGTTTTATCCTCCAGCAGTGCTGTGCAGTCCACCTCAGCCAAGTCCCTTCTCATTTCTGCAAAATTTGCCTTGCCCCAGTTCCAGACTTTTACTTCTGTCTTATCTCTGTCCTTTTCCACGGTAATGCTAAATCTAACTGAATTGTGATCACTGTCACCAATATGGTCTCCAACTGTCACATCACCCACTTGCCCTTCTTCGTTCCCCAAGACTAGTTTAGAATTGCATCTCCTCTTGTTGGGTTTGTCACTAACTGGTGAAAAAATTTTCCTGGACACACTGCATGAATTTTTCTCCCTCAGTGCCCCTTATATTGTTTGAATCCCAGTTGATATTAGGATAGTTGAAGTCTCCTACTATTATTGCCCTCTTGTTCTTACAAGCAGAAATATGCCTACATATTTGTTCTTCTATCTCCCTTTCACTATTTGGGGGTCTGTAGTATACTCCCAGTTGTGTGATTGCTCCTTTTTTATTTCTAAGCTCAATCCATAGAGCCTCGTTTGTTGATCCATTTAGTATATCATCCCTTCTCACTATTTAACCATTAGTGCTACCACCCCACCCCCCCCCCAGCTCCTTTTTTAGCTCCTACTCTATCGTGTCTGAAGACTCTATAACCAGGAATATTTAGCTGCCAGTTTTGACCCTCCTTTAGCCAGGTCTCCGTTATAGCAACGACATCCTGCTGCCATGTATCTACCTGTGCCCTTAACTCATCTACCTTGTTTGTAATACTCCTTGCATTGAAGTATAAACAGTTTAACCCCATCGGTGTACTCTCGATCATCAGTAATGAAAGGGGTCATCAACAGTGCTATATCAAGCGGCACTTGGTTAGCAATAACCTGCTCACAGACACTCAGTTTGGGTTCTACCAGGGTCACTCAACTCCTGGCCTCATTAAAACCTTGGGCCAAATATGGACAAAAGAGCTGAACTCCTGAGGTGAGGTGAGAGTGACTGCCCTTGACATCAAGGCAGCATTTGACTGAGTGTGGCATCAAGGAGCCCTAGCAAAACTGGAGTCAGTGGGAATCAGAGGGAAACTCTCCACTGGTTGGAGTCATACCTAGCACAAAGGAAGATGGTTGTGGTTGTTGGAGGTCAGTCACCTCAGCTCCAGGACATCACTGCAGGAGTTCCCCAAGGTAGTGTCCTAGGCCCAACCATATTCAGCTGCTTCATCAATGACCTTCCTTCCATTATAAGGTCAGAAATGGAGATGTTTGCTGATGACTGCACAATGTTCAGCACCATTCGTATCTCCTCAGATACTGAAACAGCTCATGTCCAAATGCAGCAAGACCTAGACAATATCCAGGTTTGGGCTGACTACTGGCAAGTGACATTTGGACCACACAGGTGTCAGGCAACAACCATCCCCAACAAGAGAGAATCTACCCATCACCCCTTGACATACCATCACTGAATCCTCCATTATCAGCATCCTGGGGGTTACCATTAACCAGTGAATGAACTGGACTAGCCATATAAATACTGTGGCTGTAAGAGCAGGTCAGAGGCTAGGAATCCTGTGGCAAGTATCTCACCTCCTGACTCCCCAAAGCCTGAACACCATTTACAAGGCACAAATCAGGAGTGTGATGGAATACTCCCCACTTGCCTGGATGAGTGCAGCTCCCACAATACTCAAGAAGCTTGACACTGTCCAGGATAAAGTCGCCCGCTTGATTGGCACCACATCCACAAACATTCACTCCCTCCACCACCGATTAACAGTGGCACCAGTGTGTACCATCTACAAGATGTACTGTAGGAACTCACCAAGGCTCCTAAGGCAACACCTTCCAAATCCACGAATGCTACCATCTAGAGAGACAAGGGCAGCAGATAGATGGGAACCCCACCACCTGGAAGTTCCCCTCCAAGCCCCTCACCATCCTGACTTGGAAACATATCACCATTCCTTCACTGTCGCTGGGTCAAAATCCTGGAACTCTCTCCCGAACAGCAATGTAGGTTTGCCTACAGCTCAGGGACTACAGCGGTTTAAGAAGACAGCTCACCATCACCTTCTCAAGGGCAATTAGGGATGGGCAATAAATGCTGGGCCAGGCTGCGAAGCCCACATCATCCAAGTGAATGAAAAAAAAACCTGCGTAACCTTTCCTCATAAGATAACACCCCCATTCCAGGAATCAGTCTAATGAACCTTCTCTGAACCGCTTCGAATGCAATTATATCCTTTCTTAGATAAGAAGACCAAAACTGTACATAGTACTCCAGATGTGGCTTCGGCAATGCCCTGTACAACTTTAGTAAAACTTCCCTACTTTTATATTCCATTTCCCTTGCAATAAACATCATTTGCCTTCCTAATCACTTGCTGTACCTGCACACTAACTTTTTGTGATTCATGTCCCAGGTCGCCCAGATCCATCTGTACCTCAGAGTTGAGCCATCTCTCTCCATTTAAATAAGATGCTGCTTTTCTATTCTTTCTGCTAAAGTTGACAAGTTCACATTTCCCTTTTTCGTTCATGGGATGTGGGCGTCGCTGGCTGGGCCAGTATTTATTGCCCATTCCTAATTGCCCTAGAGAATTGAGTGACTTGCTGGGTCATTTCAGTGTGCATTTAAGAGCCAACTACACTGCTGTGGGTCTGGACTCATATGATCATCGTTAGACTTTTAATTCCATATTTTTTTATTGAATTCAGATGTCATCATCTGCCGTGATATGATTTAAACCTGGGTATTACCCTGGGCCTCTGGATTACTAGTCCAGTGACAATACCATGATCTCCCCTAATTACACATTACACTCCATCTGCCAAATTTTTTCTCACTTAACCTATCTATATCCCTTTACAAACTCCTTATGTCCTCTTTACAACTTACTTTCCTAACTAGCTTTGTGTCATCAGCAATTTAGCAATAATGCATTTGGTCCCTTCAACCAAGTCATTGATATAATTGTAAATAGTTGAGGCCCCAGCACTAATCCCTGTGTCACTCCATTTATTCCAAATTACCAAATCAAAAATTACCCATTTATCCTTACTCTCTTGTTTCCTATTAGCGAACTAATCCTCTATCCATGAGCTCCTATTTTGTACAGTATCCCTTGTTGTGGCATCTTGTCAAATGCCTTCTGGAAATCCAAATACAGCACATCCACAGATTCCTCTTTATTAACGTTGCTTGTTACTTCCTCAAAGAAACTAATAAATTAGCCAAACATGATTTCCCTTTCATTAAACCGTGCTGACTCTGCCTGATTGCATTGAGATTTTCTAAATGCCGCACTATAACCTCCTTTATAATAATTCTAGCAATTTCCCAATGACAGATTTTAAGCTTACTACCTTGTCGTTTCTTGCCTTCTGTATCCCTCCTTTCTTGAATAGATGAGTCACATTTGCTATTTTCCAATCTGATGGGTCCTCTCTCCAGAGTCTAGGGAGTTTTGGAAAATCAAAACCGATGCATTGACTATTTCAGCAGCTCCATCTGTTAAGACCTGAGGATGAAGTCCACCAGGACCTGAGAACTTGTCATGTTTTAGTTCTAATAACTCCCTTAGCACCCTTTCCCTGGTGATTGTAATTGTTTTAAGTTTCTCCCTGCCTTTCACCTCTTGATTTACAATTATTTCTGGGATGTTACTCGTGTCTTCTGCAATGAAGATAGACACAAATTATCTGTTCAATGAATCTCCCAGGATCCTTAAATGGGTGGGATGAGTCTCTTTGACTAGGGACCATCTCACTGTCTTCCACCTGTGGTAGTTCGCAAAGCCCTTCTATCTGCAGATTACACAAAACTTCTGTCTGTCTGTGATATTCACTAATTTATAAGGAAGCCTGTAGCATGATCTCAAAAATGGCTACCTCTGCACTTTTCCCATGGCAGTTTGAAACACATTAGCTTTGCATCGAGATAGAAATTCTGATTAGCTATTCTTGACCCCTAACTCATTTTCTTCTTAGAAGTAAATGGACAGATTAAGAACGATTGTTTACATCTCAATGTTTTCAACACCTTTCTGGGACTTCAGGTGACTCAAAGTTTACATATTGTGAACTCAGAGACTGTTGCCATTGTCTCCAACCATCAGCACCTTACTTCATCACCCTCATAACACAATCTGGGTCTCCCTTTGATCTTTAACTGGTTCAGGTCAGTTGTCAAGCAGACTTTAGAACAGGTCACATGACCCCTTCCATTGTATCTTAAATGAAGGACACTGTTCCAGAAAATCCTTTAAACGTCATAATTGTAACAATACCAAAACCTGTGCCGATTCTGATAACACCGTCTTTAACTGCACCAGAACCAGCAACTATATCCATACAGTCCCATCCTGGACCAGCATCTAGAGCTGTACCTGCACCAACATTTTTTAAAAAATTGTTATTTGCTCATGGGATATAGGCATCATTGGCAAGGCCAGCATTTATTGCCTATTCCTAATTGTCTTTGAGAAGGTGGTGGTGATCTGCCTTCTGGAACTACTGTCCATCTGGCATGCTACACCTACAGCCTTGTTAGCAAGGGAGTTAAAGGTTTTTAACCAGTAACAGAAGTAAGGAAGAGAGGAGGTGAGATGGTGGCTTAGTGACAATGTCACTGGACTAGTAATCCAGAGGACCAGACTAATGCTCTGGGATATGGGTTCAAATCCAATTTTAAATTCAGTCAATAAATCTGGAATTGATGGTGGCCATGAAACTATCATCAACTGTTGTAAAAACCCATCTGGTCCACTAATGCCCTTTAGCAAAGGAAATCTGCTGTCCTTACCCAACCTGGCATACATGTGACTTCAGACTCACAGCAATGACTCTGAACTGCTCTCTGAAATGGCCCAGCAAGTCATTCAGTTCAAGGGTAGTTAGGGGTGGGCAACAGATGCTGGCCTTGCCAGTGACACTTTGTAAATTGGCCTTCATTGCAAAAGGATTTGAGTTCAGAAGTAGGGATGTCTTACTGCAGTTATGCAAGGCCTTGGTGAGACCATACCTGAAGTATTGAGTGCAGTTTTGGTCTCCTTACCTAAGAAAGGATATAATTCATAGAGGGAGTGCAGTGAAGGTTCACTTGGCTGATACCAGGGATGACAGGACTGTCGTATGAGGAGAGATTTGTTCGTCTGGGCCTATTCACTGGAGTTTAGAAGAATGAGAAGGTATCTGATTGAAATGTACAAAATTCTAACAGGGCTGGACAGACTAGATGCAGGGAAGATGTTTTCCATGGCTGGGGAGTCTAGAACCAGGGGCCACAGTCTCAGGATATGGGGCAAGCCATTTTGGACTGAGATGAGGGAAGATGTCTTCACTCAGAGGGTGGTCAACATGTGGTATTCTCTACCACAGGAAGCCGGGTCACTGAATATATTCAAGAAAGAAAATAATAATTTTCTGGATATTAGGAGCATCAAGGGGTATGGAGAGAAAGCGGGAATATGGCATTGAGATAGAGGATCAGCCATGATCATATTGAATGGCGGAGCAGGTTCGAAGAGCCAAAGGGCCTACTATGTAACCTTCCATGTAACCTTCTACAATGTCCACATCCCATGAAAGAATGAAGGATGAGAATGGTTGAGCCTTGGAGGTGGTGGTGTTCCCATGTGTTTGCTGCCCTTGGTAGAGGTTGTGGGTTTGAAAGAGCCTTAATATTGAAGGAGCCTTGGTGAGTTGCTGCAGTGCATCTTGTTGATGGTACACACTGCTGCCACTGTGCGTCGGTGGTGGAGGGAGTGAATGTTCAAGGTGGTAGATGCGGTGCCTATCAAGCAGGCTGTTTTGTCCTGGGTGGTGTCGAGGTTCTTGAGTATTGTTGGAGCTGCTCTCATCCAGGCAAAGTGACAGCATTCCATCACACTCCTGACTTGTGCGCTGTAGATGGTGGACAGGCTTTGGGGAGTCAGGAGGTGAGTTACTTGCTACAGGATTCTTAGCCTCTGACCTGCTCTTGTAGCCACAGTATCTCTTTGGCTGATCCATTTAAGTCGGTTCCGTCCAGTTAAGTTCAGCTGGGTCAATGATAATTGCCGGACAGAGGTTGATAGTTAGGGATTCAGCGATGGTAAACCATTGACTGTCAAGGAAAGATGGTTAGAGAGATGGAAATGGTCATTGCCTGGTACTTGTGTGGCACAAATGTTACTTGCCAGTTGTCAGCCCAAACCTGACTGCTACCCAGATCTTGCTGCAAATGGGCATGGGTTGCTTCAGTACCTTAGGAGTCACAAATAGGACTGAAAACAATCATCAGCGAACATCCCCGCTTCTGACCTTATGATGGAGGGAAGGTCATTGATGAAGCAGCTGCAGGGCCTAGGACACTACCCTGAGGAACTTCTGCAGTGATGTCCTGGAGTTGAGATGACTGACTTCTAACAGCCACAACCATTTTTCTTTGTGTTAGGTATAAACAAAGAACAAAGAACAAAGAAAAGTACAGCACAAGAACAGGCCCTTCGGCCCTCCAAGCCTGTGCTGATCATATTGCCTGTCTAACTAAAACATTTTGCAATTCCAGGGTCCGTGTCCCTCTATTCCCATCCTATTCATGTATTTGTCAAGCTGCCTCTTAAACACCACTATTGTACCTGTTTCCACCACCTCCTCTGGCAGCGAATTCCAGACACTCACTACCCTCTGCATAAAAAACTTGCCCTGCATATCTCCTCTAAAGTTTTCTCCTCTCACCAGCTCCACCAGTTTCCCACTCCACCTTTCCCTTGATTCCCAATTGACTTCCCACCTCACCTCGGGAGTTCAGCTCTTTTCTTTTGTCCATGTTTGAACCAAGGCTGAATGAGTTCAGGAGCTGAGTGACACTGGCAGAACCCAAACTGAGCATCAGTGAGCAGGTTATTGCTGACTAAGTGCCACTTGATAGCACTGTCGATGACCCCTTCCATCACTTTACTGATGGTCGAGGATAATCTGTGTTAATTGTATAAATTAAAATTCACTGTACACTGGTGGGTGGGTGAGGGGCACTCATTGGATAATTACTTGTGTATTTTGATTACTGCTTTTTGGTTTTGGTACAATAATCCTTTAAGGGGTTATTCTTCAGCTAATTTGTTTATCTGATTATTCCTTGTTCGAAAGTGTTTATAGAGACATTTAGAATTTCTCACTAAATGAGAGCCTTGAACCCTCCCTCAAGAGCCTCAGCCCCACAAGATGAGCTGTCTCATAGAAATCCCCCGCATGCCATTCTCCTGTGCACAGAACAGTTTCCTGCACAGGCTTCTGCTGCACTCACTTCCTCGCCCACATCAGCTATCCAGACACACGGGGGCTTTCCATCCTGTCATCCAGAGGTGGCAGGGGCCCCCAGGGGAGGGCTCTGTACACAGAAGTCCTCTTTTCCTCCAGCAGGGATTTGATGTGGAGGCTGTTTCATGTCCAGTCCTACGCAATAGGAAGTAATAGTTCACAGCTCCCAGGCCACCTGCAGTTCCTGCAGCCTTGAGGAGCTGTTGTCCCACGGTTATATAGGTTGGGCGAAGTAGCAGCCCATCTTTGATTAACTGAAGGGGCTGCTCCACAAATTTTTGTTGCACCTCAGCCCCACACTCCTGGTATTTGGCCACCCGGTGCAGAGGGTGGGGGGTAGTGGGGGGGAACGGGTACATCGGTGGATCTCCTCGTTAGCCTGTTCCTGGGCCTGACCAAGGTTGCCATAAACAGGTCCAAGCAGTGGGCGCTTTAGGGGGCTGCTCGGCCAACTGTCGGCCTCCCTTTCATCATTCCTTTAGTACCTGAGTATCCCTGGAGAGGGAACACGTGGTCTCTTCTAGCACGCTTGAGGCCATCCATGGCCGGTGGACACTGCAAGGGTTAGGGTGCGTAATCTCCACTCAAAACAACATTTTAATTTAATTCAATTTACTTTGCTAAGTTTCCTATCAAGTTTTGCATTTGTTACAATTCTCCTTTACGAGGGTTGATTATTTGATCATTTGTTATTTGATTGCTGATTAGAGACACTGGCGGTGGGTTTCAGAGTTAGGAGTTATATATCTGTAATGTTTCACGTTGTGAATAAATCTAAAACTGAGTAAAGATTGATTTATGGTCTCCTCCTTCATCAACTGACTGACAGATGTTTAGCAGACTGATGGGGCAGTAATTGGTCGGGTTGGATTTGTCCTGCTTTGTGTATACAGGACATACCTGGGCAATATTCCACATTGCTGGGTAGATGGCAGTGTTGTAGCTGTGCAGGAACAGCTTGGCTAGGGGCGTGGCAAGTTCTGGAGCACAAGTCTTCAGCACTATTGCTGGAATATTGTCAGGGCCCATAGCCTTTGCAGTATCCAGTGTCTTCAGCCGTTTCTTGATATCACATGGAGTGAATCAAATTGGGTGAAGACTGGCACCTGTGATCCTGGGGACATACATACATATGAATTAGGAGCAGGAGTAGGCCACTCGGCCCCTCGAGCCTGAGCTTCGGAAGCCGAGATGGATCAGCCACTCAGTACTTCTGGCTGAAGAGTGTTGCAAAAACCTTGGCAGAGATTTTCCAGCCCTGCCCGTCAGCGGGATCTTCTGATCCCGCTGAAGTGACTGGAAGTTTGGATGGCCCATCACATCCGCCACAGCAGGGCTGGGAAATCCTGGCCCTTACCTTTTGTACTGATGTGTTGGGCTCCCCCTTCATTGAGGATGGGGATATTTGTGGAGCCTCCTCCTCCTCCTCCTTTGGCTTATTTATTTACCACCATTCACAAGAGGTTGTGGTACGGGAGCTTTGATCTGATCCGTTGGTTGTGGGATTACTTAACTCTATCTACTGCATGCTTTTTCCACTGTTTAACATGCAAGCAGTCCTGTGTTGCAGCTTCAACAGATTGGCACCTCATTTCAAATATGTCAAATGTTGCAGCTGACATGCCTTTGTACACTCCCCTGGCTTGATGGTAATGGTAGAGTGAGGGATGTGTCAGGCTCAGATGGTTGTTGGTACAATTCTGCTGCTGCTAATGGTCCATATCATAATGGTTCGCTAGTTTTAGATCTGTTCTGAGTCTACCCCACTTAGGACAGTGGTAGCTCCACACAACATGATGAAGTGTGTCCTCAGTGCAAATATGGGAATTTGTCTTTACAAGAACCATGTGGCAGTCACTACTACCAATGTTGTCATGCCTTTCTGACAGGTAGATTGGTGAGGATGAAGTCAAATAAGTTTTTCCATCTTGTTCGTTCCCTCATCATCTGTTGCAGTCCCAGCCTGACAGATATGTCAATCAGGACTTGGGCCTTCAGCAACACATGGTGACTTGCATCTTAAACAGTGAATGCAGCATATTTTAGATAGATCTAAACAATCCTACAGCCACCAGATCAGATCATAGCTCTGCAATCCTGCCATATCCAGCTATGAGTGGTGGAAAATTAAACAGCTCATGGAAGGAGGAGGACCTGTGAACATGATGAACGATGGAACAGCCTTCACTGCAGGAGTTTCTCAGAGCAGCATCCTAGGCCTAATCATCATCAGCTAATTCAACAATGACCTTCTCTCCATCATAAAGTCAAAAGTGGGAATTGTTTCATCTTGAGTTTGGGGTCTAGATAGAGTTTCTTTGGGATTTGCCTGTTACCCTAAGAATGTTACCATAGACTGTTATTCATAAAAACCTTTCTTGTTTATTTACAGATCTACAGACATCTCAGTCCGCTACACGAGGTTGTACTTCTACTTCCCTCCAGATCCTAATTACTTAATCATGTGACATTGCATCATGGTTACATCATTAGTTATATCAGGTATCAGGTGTGCCCGATGTTAACCCTTTACTCTACACCTCCCCCCAATCTTTTTCCCATCAACATAGATCCTCCTACATTTCCCCCCAAAGTCTCAGACTTCACAGGCTTAGTCTCTGTGATGCCTTAACCAACCTCCCTGATCTGGTTCTGATTTCATTTCGAGGTTGAGGATGAACTGCACTCTCTCATCATTTGATAGGAGTGTCTTACACCTGAGTGGCTGTAGAGTTTCTATTTGTCTCTGGTTCCTTGTCTCCATCCGGATCTAAGTAGCATGCCCAAGGTTTCCTTCCCAATTATATCAAGGCTCTTCAGTTCCTTCTGATAGTTCCCCGTTCCGTCTCAAACTTATAGGATCTGGGCTGTGGAGCTCTCTCTTTGCAATGCATTCTCTCTGTTGATCTCCGATCTAGACTCACTCCCGAGCTGTAACAATCTCAAATATCATGCTCTGTGCCTGAAGTTGAAATTAAGAGTTTGACTGTCTTTTTGTCACTCCCAACGCTTCCTAACTTTCTCACAATCATCTGAGGAAATGTTAGACTGTAGTGTTTGTTGTAGAGCTGGGAGTTGTGTTTGCAGCCATCTTCTTATCAATGATTCTGAAGGAGAGAACCCATTTTGTAGTGGTGAGGTTCTGTAGTTAAGAAGGACTAGGTTAATATCTTCATTCCTTTTCATCAATTCCTTGATTGTTCAAACTCCTCTTTGTGTTTCTCCATTTGACCGAAGATATCTAGGTGAAGTGGTCACATGCATGAAACCATATTCCTGTGTAATGTTGTAGAAGAGCCTCTGGAACAAACTGAGGTCCATTGTCTGACACCACAGCATCTGTGATGCCATGTGTCACAAAGATCCTTCTTAATGATGCAATGGCTGCCTCTGCTGTGATGTTCTGCAGCCCAGTCACTTCAAGCCATCTGGAGTAGTAATCAATGATGATGATGAAAGCTTTGTCTTTAAATTCCAATAAATTCATTCGCAGGGGCTGCCATGGCCTTGAAGAAAAGCTGGAGGGTGCCAGTGGCTCATTCTGCTGTTGGATATTCACTGCCTATTCATAGAAGGCAATTTGTGATTAACTCTACAATCGAGTGACTGATGCCTGGCCACCAGACTGACTGTTGGGCTCTTGCTTAGCATTTTGCTCTTCACTACTGATGGATTTTCTGGAGAATGTCGAGTTAAAGTGTTTTTGGGATGACTAGTCTGTCATTAAAAACTGAGATATCATCAGCGGTTGTGAAATATTTTCTCTGCTCAATATATTGGCAAAGTACTGGGTTGTTACAAGTATAATCCAGCCATCCATTTTGACAATACCCTTTTATTTTGATACACTCACCATCCTGCTGTTGTGCTTGTTAAATTTCTTGTAATCTATTCTCAGTAGCTGGTACATGTTTGGTAATGAATAAAGTATATGCTTCCACTTCCCCAATAAAAATTAAATCTTCCAGGTTGATGACTTCCAGGCATTCTTGATAATGCATCTGCTGTCATCTGGTACTTCCCTTGAACATACTCAGTAACTGAATCATGTCTCATGAATCTCAGTATAAAACATTGAATTCTAAGTGGCATTTTTGCAACTCCCTTTAGGTTAGGAAGAGTAACCAAAGGTGTGTGGTCAGTTTCAATAATCAGAGAGCTCCTTGCAGGGCCAGGTGGCTGCTATTGCTTCTTTCTCAATGGTCGTACACCTCTTCTCTGTATCCAGGAGAGATCTTGAGGTGTAATAAACTGGTCATCTTTGTCCATCTTTTTGAACTTGAAACAACACTGCGCCCAAGCCTATAGATGATGCATCTGCAGTTATGATTGTTGGCAACTCTGGGTCATAATGTATTAGAACTTGTGAAATTAGGAGACTTTTGATCTTGTCAAGAGCATTCTACTGTTCCACATTTCAGCACCACTGTTGACCTTGTCTCAACATCTGTCGTAACAGCTCCTTGATTTGTACCAAGATTGGTAGGAACTTGCCCACTTGATTAACCATCCCAAGGAATTTTTATAATTCTGTGATATTTTCAGGCTGTGGGAGCTCTCTAATGACCTTGGTTTTGTGTGGGTCAGCTGTAATTCCCAAAGCTTGCACAATGTGCCTGAAGAATTTTAACATAGATTTTGCAAATTCACATTTGCTGTTTAATGTCAAACCTATTCCCTGTAGAACCTTGTGAACCCTCTCACTCAATGGTCATACTCCTCCGTCGATGAACCCCCATGTACGAGAATGTCATCCACATGGCATATTACTCCTTCCAGGGTCCGAGACATTGTTGTTTGGAATATCTCAGGTGCAGAAGCAATTCTGAATGGTAACCTGTTAAAGCACGTCGCTAACTCTGTGGAGGAGCTATAGGACTTGGTGGATTATCTTGATCAAGTTAACCAGAAATACAGTCTCCGGATCAATGTCAACAAGAGAAAGACGATGAGGATGGATGGAAAGGATTGCAAGATTCTGATTAACGGAGTTCAGTTTAAACAAGTTGATATGTTCCGCTATCTTAGGTCCCTCGTTGTGGAAGACGCAGAGCCTACCAAAGAATTTCGGGTTTTATTGAAAAGGGTCAAGGTGTTGTGAACTCACTGAAAAGAGTACGGAGTAGCCATAGGGTCTTGATTATAATGAAAATTCATCTTCTAAAAGCCTTTGCGTGGCTTTGAACTGACTCAGATGGATATTCCATGTGTCATGGGCAGCCAAGCAGACAAATGAGTGGGCGCTCCAGAAAATATGGCGTTAAGAAGAACTTGTTTGAGGCAGTCCAGGAAGCTCACACATATTGGACGTGATGTGAACAAGAGGGGAGTGTTTTGAAGAAGAGGTAATGCAAGAGAAAACAACTGGAAAATATGCACGAGGGAGAGTCAAGATGGCATGGATGGATAATATCAGAAGGTGGACTGGCCTCTCTACTGGACTGGCAGTGAGGGCAGCGGAGAATAGAAATCAGTGGAGAAAGATTGTTCATAATGCGGCCAAACCTCAGAACAGGGACAGATGAAAGACAAGAGCCAAGACAAAACCTGTTAAAACAATAACAGTCAAATGGGGTGATAAAAGTAGTTAACAGTCTGGATAAAAGCAAAATACTGTGGATGCTGGAAATATGAAATAAAAACAGAAAATGCTGGAAAAACTCAGCAGGTCGAACAGCATCTGTGGAGAGACAGAGTTTCAGAGCTGCCTCAATTCTTTGTCCAGAGGCAACATCAAAAGCTGCTGTTTGCATCTAATTTTGTGAAGAGGGTACAGTTTGCTAATTTGGTGAAAATTTCATCCACTGATGCCATCAGGTGGATCTCGTGCTCTATTGACTTGTTTAATTGAGTCGAGTCCACACAGATTCCAATTGAACAATTAAGCTTTGGTACTGTGACCATTCAGAACACCACTTTTCTGGTATGGTTACTGGAGAGATGACCCTTTGTTGTAACATGTTCGATCTCGCTCTTAACTTTGTTTAAGAGCAGGTGAGGGATCTTCCTCACTGTGAAGAGTTGTATGGAGTTAGTGCCTGCCCTTCTGGTTGTGTGATTTTCTTTCTTCAGCTATCCTCAGTCTGAAAATAGGGATGGAAATTATTGGACTGCTCGTCAGCAATTTCATCAACCTTGTGAATTAGCCTCAACTGCAAACATGCTTTTCTGCTCAATGATGATTCCTGGTTCTGTATAACATACAAGGATTCAATAATTTCTTTATCCTTGTGTCCTAATCTCACCAAGTGTTGGCCTATTACTTTCAGCATAGTCCCTCCTGGACCTTGGAAGGTTGGAGGATGGCTGGAATGTGATATTTTAAAGCCATTTTACTTAGTCAGATAACACTGAAATACTTGCGCCGGTAAATGGTTTGAATTCTGTGGGGTGACCATCAACATTCCAATAATGATTTCTGTTTCGCTAACTTCTTTTAAGAGGGTTATTTGGTTTTTTCTGCTGCTCTCCGCTTTTTGAATTTGATTTGGTTTTGTTATATTCTCTTTCTTCCTATGAGCTGCTTGTATTTTAGATTGGTAGACTATTTTAGTGTTCGAACTTCCCACAGTTGTGGCACTCAGCTCCCCCTGCTGGGCATTCTTCCCGCTTGTATAGGGTTTTCCTGCCACACAGAGAATCTCAAGATGGCGGTTGGCACACACTCCCCCGATATTGTCGGCTTTTACTTCACTGTGTTTCTCTTTTTTGTCTGAAATATTGAATGGCTTCACTCATTTTTTCCCAAGCAACATCACTCTCCCATGAACAACTGTTCTATTTAGCTTCATAAACTCTGTCTGTCGCACTATTTATAGAAACATAGAAACATAAAAATAGAAGCAAGAGTAGGTCACTCGGCCCTTCAAGCCTGCTCCACCATTCAATATGATCCAGGCTGATCCTCTATCTCAATGCCCTTCTCCCGTGCTCTCCCCATACCCCTTGACATAGAGTCCAGAAATCTATCTACTTCCTTCTTAAATATATTCAGTGAATTGATTCCACAGCCTCTGAATGAAGAAGTTTCTCCTCATCTCTGTCCTAAATGGCTTATCCCGTATCCTGAGACTGTGACCGCTTCTCCTAGACCGGGTCCAGCCAGAGGAAATAACTTCCCTGCATCCAGTCAGTCCACCCCTGTCGAATTTTACATGTTTCAAGAGATCCCCTCTCATTTTTCTAAACTCCAGTGAATACAGGCCTAGCTGGCCCAATTCTCCTCATACCACAATCCCGTCATCCCAGGAATTAGTCTGGTGAACCTTCACTACACTCCCTCTATGGCAAATATATCCTTTCTTAGGTAAGGAGATCAAAACTGCACACAATACTCTAGGTGTGGTCTCACCAAGGCCCTGTACAGCTGCAGAAAGACATCCTTGCCCCTAGACTCAAATCCTTTCGCAATGATGCCAACATACCATTTGCTTTCCTTGTACTGCCTTTGTGAAAGGTAAATCTTCTCTTGTTTGCAAAAAATCTTTTAGAGTTTCGTCCAAGACACCAACCACTATATGATTATGTGTTAATTCATCTCTGAGGATCCCATAGTCACAATTCAACACAAGTCTGTATGGGTCATTTAGAAATGAAACCATGGATTTGCCTGGTTTTTGTTCCATCTTATTAAATTTTGCTCGCTCGAAAGTCAAATCATTCGGAAAAATGAAGTAACATCAAGCACTGGAAGACTATGAGTTTGAAGCCTCATTGACTCCCTGTCCTGCTATTGTGTCAGCTGCAATCACCCCTACTGCATAGAGTAAAGTGATAATCTGATCCTTTTGATCCTTTTTATCCAAACTATTCTGTAGCTAAAATGTGTCTGGAGAATCCCTTCCTCTAATTGTCCCATTGTTGAGCCTGTTAAGAGTCTTCAGCACTTCAGAACGGTTCTGGGAGTGGCAATGTAGCCTCCATGCTTGTTCTAAACTCTGGATTAGTTGCTGCTTCAGTAGTTTGGTTTTTTGACTATGATCTGTATTCACTGCTGACTGGACTCTGGGTCTGTGTGTCTGCTTGTATCTGCAGTACCCACGATGCCCCATTTTTCGGCATGTCTTCAATCTTTTTTCTTATTTTTTTTCCAAAAGATTTGTAGGTCTTTCAGGTCTGCAGTTCACTTGGAGTTTTTCTGTGTCTTTTACCCTAAATTCATCTTTGCTTGTCTTCAGTTTGGGGTCTAGATAAGGTTTCTTTAGGATTTGTCTGTTTATCCTAAGACTTTTACCATAAACTGTTATTCATAAAATACATTCTTGTTTATTTACAGATCTTCAGACATCTCAGTCTGCTACATGAGGTTGTACTTCTACTTCCCTCCAGATCTCAGTTATTTAGTCATGTGACATTGCATCATAGTTACATCAGTATTAAGTCCCCCTGGTATTAACCGTTTACTCTACAGGGATGTTCGCTGATGATTGCACAGTATTCAGTTCCATTCATAACTCCTCGGGCAATTAAACAGTTTGTGCCCGCATGCAGCAAGATGAGGACAACATTCAGGTTTGGACTGACAAGTGGCAAGTAACATTCACAACAGAGAAGTGCCAGGCAATGACCGTCTCCAACAAGAGGGAATCTGACCATAGCCCCTTCTCATTCAATGGCATTAGCATCACTGAATCTCCCACGATCAAGATCCTGGGAGTTACCACTGACCAGAAACTGAAATGAACTGGCCATATAAATACTGTGGCTAGAAGAGCAGGTCAGAAGCTAGGAACCCTACGGTGAGTAACTCATCTCCTGACTTCCCAAAGTCTGTCCACAACCTGCAAGGCACAAGTCAGGAATGTGGATTACTGCAGCTCCCACAACACTCAAGCAGCTTAACATCATCCAGGACAAAGCAGCCTGCTTGATTGGCACCACATCCACAAACATTCACTCCCTCCACCATCAACACACAGTGGCAGCAGTGTCTACCACCTATAAGATGTACTGTGGAAACTCATCAAGCCACCTTCGATCCACACCCTCTACCACCTAGAAGGATAAAGGCAACTGACACCTGGGAGTTCCCCTCCAAGCCACTCACCATCCTGACTTGGAAATATATCATCATTCCTTCACTGTCGCTGGATCAAAACCCTGGAACTCCTTCCCTAACAGCAATGTGGGTGTACCTACACCACAGGGACTGCAGCGGTTTAAGAAGACAGCTCATCACCACCTTCTCGAAGGCAATTAGAGATGGGCAATAAATGCTGGTCTAACCCTGAAGGAATGAAAAATAAATCATTTGTGCTGGTGCCTGTAAATACATTGGTTCCAGCATCTGTATCCACTCCAGGGCCAGCTTTTGTACCGAAACCAATATCAGTGCCTGTACCCATAATTGTACCAGAATCTTTAACCACATTAGAACCAAGAAGTATTGTGAACTGTGAGGAGGATAGTGTTAACATTCAAAGGACATAGACAATCTGGTGGAAAGACGGACAAGTGCCGGACGAAATTTAATGCAGCAAATTGAGAAATTATTTATTTTCATAGAAAGAACATGCAAAGACAATATAAAATAAAGGATACAATTCTAAAGGGGGTGCAGGAGCAGAGGAACCTGGATGTATACATGCACAAATCATTGAAGATGGCAGGACAGATTGAGAGAGCAGTTAATAAAGCATATAGTATCCTAGGCTTTATAAACAGGGACTTAGGGTACAAGAGCAAAGAAGGTATGTTGAACTTGTATTGATTTGACCTCAACTGGAGTGTTGCATCCAGTTCTGGGCTCCACACCTTAGGAAGGATGTGAAAGCATTGGAGACAGTGCAGAAAAGTTTCACAGGAATAGTTCCAGGAATGAGGAACTTCAGTTATGAAGATAGATTGGAGGAGTTGGAATTGTTTTCCTTGCAGAAGGGAAGGTTGAGAGGAGATTTGATAGAGGTGTCCAAAATCATGAGGGGTCTGGACAGAGTAGACAGGGAGAAACTGTCCTCATTCGTGGATGGACCAATAACCAACGGGCACAGATTTAAGGTGATAAAGAAGCATCAGAGACATGAGGAGAAAAGATTTGAAACAAGTAATTAGGATCTGGAATGTACCACCGGAGAGCATGGTGAAGGCAGGTTCAATTGTGGATCTCAAAAGAGAATTGGATCATTATCTGAAAAGGAAATATTTCCAGGCAAATGGAAAAAGGGCAAGGGAATAGGACTAGGTGAGTTGCACTTGCAGAGAGCCAGCACGGACACAATGAGCCAAATGGTCCTTCTGTACTGTAAACATATTGTTCTGTGAGGAAAACCCATATATAATGAGTGGTTAGGATCTGGAATGGACTTCTTGATGGGGTGGTGGATACAGTTTAAATGATAGCCTTCAATAGGGAATTGTTAAATATTGCTGGACTATGGCTAAAAGTGGGAGAGTGTGACTAACTGGTTTGCTCTTTGAAAGAGCTGGTGCAGACTGATTGGCCTCTTTCTGTGCTGCACTGTTCTATGATTCTAGGTATGTGTGTAGATATATTGAGCCCACACTGTGTCGAGTTAAGGCTGTGTCCCACACTACGTTGATTACCACGAACTGGTGTCAAGGGTACCCCTATACGACAGAGTGGATGGTTTAACAATAGTTGGGAGGGGTGGAAGCATCGTGGCACTGAGTGTGGGAACTAACGTTGTGATGGATCTGAAGTCCTTTCTCTTGCAGGACAACTGCATCCAGTTGGTTCACTCACTAAAAGACAAAGGACAATGGTGGTCATCTCCAGTACTACGGGGTTCTGCAGAATGGAAGAGCAGTATCATCAGGCTCGATCTGTGGCTCGAGGAGCAGTTTAAATGGGAGAGACTTGCTTTTCTAGACAACTGGGGAAAAGTTCAGCAGCAAGGTAAGCGCTTTAGGAGGGTGGCCTCCATCTTAACTCTTAGGATGCACAGATGTTGGCCGAGGATTTTGACGTGGCCTTTGGAGAGCATTTAAGATAGGTGAGGCAAGTGTTAGCATTGATAAACCATAGTTGTTTTACTCAAGTTGGTCACATTAATGGACTAGTCGGAATTTCTAACGGTTAGGCACGGCAAAGGAATGGTAACCGGAGTCAGCTAACTGATAGACTGGTGCAACTCTGCTAATGAAAGAAGCCTTAGAAATCAGTGGAACTGCAATCTGAAGCAGCATGAACAAGTCAGGATGTTGTTCACTGAGACATGGTTGGATATAAATGATGATGCTGAAGGCCATCTCACAGGGTCTATCTGTTTCAGGAAAGATGGAATGGAGCAATGGGGAGGAGGGCTAGCCTCATTTATCATCTCAATCTAAAATTGTTCAGGATCTATTAATCCAAGCCAATGGCCATCAGTCATCGAGTCAGGATTTCCAGAAGCTACTTTCAATCATTTAAGAAAAGAAAGATCTAGAATTTCTCTAGCTTTTAATGATCTCCCACAGTGGTTTACAGCCAATTATCTATCTACTTTTTAAAATGTAGTCACTGGATTCGTAACAGACAAAAGGCAGCAGAGAAGGTGCACACAGCAAACTCAAATGTGATAATCCATTTTTGTGATGTTGTTTGTGCTATAAACATTGCCCAGGACAGTGGGTAGAACTCCACCTGCCCCTGAAACTAGTGACATGGGATCGTCTACATCCACGTGAGAGGGCAAATGGGGCTGAAGTTTAACATGTCACTGAAAAGCCAGCATCTTACTGAGCAATACAGTACTGACTCTCCAACAGCGCAGCGCTCCTTCAGCACTGACCCTCCAACAGCGTAGCGCTCCTTCAGCACTGACCCTCCAACAGTGCAACACTCCCTCAGTACTGACCCTCCAACAGTGCAGTGCTCCCTCAGTACTGACCCTCCAACAGCGCAGCACTCCTTCAGCACTGACCTTTCAACAGTGCAGCACACCCTCAGTACTGACCCTCTGACAGTGCAGCGCTCCCTCAGTACTGACCATCCGACAATGCGGCATTTCACAGTACTGCTACTTTGGCAATGCATCGCTGCCTCATTATTCCTGCTCTGTAGGATGTACCAGGGGAGTGATACATATATTTTGTGCCTCAGCTTCCTGGTAGATCCGGAACTGCCACTGCCGTCCGCTAACACAAGTTAACAAGGTCAGCATGGGATTTTCAGATGAAGTGCTTCTGACTTTCTTTGCTGTTGAAGAGTTAGTGGATGTACTGAAAACTGATGTTGGAAGAGCTCTGAAAGGGAGTTGCAATCAGAACAGGATCTTTGTCGAGATGTTGAGTGAAGAATGGAGACCTGCCAGCAGAAAGCCTGTAGTACTGGGGGTTATATTGCAGTCCCTCCTGGAGACGGAGCAAAGGCTGTGTAGCGGAGAATCTGTGAACAGAAGAAGGTGTAGGAGAGCTCGCGATAGAAACGTCTTTGGGGAGCACTTCTCCCACCTCCCCCTCAGCTACGAGCTGTGAATAATGCACCAGAAATGGCCAAAAATGACAAAACCGCCATTTTCACCAGCTTGGATTTTTGTAGCAGCAACACTGGCAGTACCTCCGGAGTCAAATCGTGTGGCCAATGTCTCCAGAACCTCGTGAAGAAATTGAATAATAGGGTCACCTTGATCCAGAAAGTCACCAGAGTTTGTATTTATTGGGATGGAGTATTAGAGTTTATTGGATGGAGTTTGGGGGGTTTTGTGTTTAATGGAGCAGTATTTTGTGACAAAATCTGAAATCACAATGAATCCTCCTGTAGATTGTCTATGGATTCCATGAGATGTTAAACTGTAAGTTGCTGAACTGATTCATGGGACCATTACCTAACTCTTCATGATCTTGTGGTTAGAAAGAAAAAAAATAAAAGAAAGATTTGCATTTCAATAGCACCTATCACAACCTCAGGGTTTTCTAAATTGCTTCATAGCTAAGGAAGTAGTTTGAATCATGAATTGAATCATGGTTGTAATATCGCCAATTTTGCACAAAGCAAGCTCCCACAAACAGTAGTGTGATAATCACTGTATCATCTGCTTTGATGTGGGGTGAGAGTGAAATATTGGCCAGGATTCCAGGGAGAATTCCCATCTCTTATTCAAAAAAGTGTAACAGCATCTTTTGTTTCCAGCTGAGAATGCAGACTCCCTCAGTATAGCACCAGAACCTGGATTTTGTGCTCAAATCTTTAGATTGGGTTTTAGAATCCAAGCTTTCTGAGTCAGAAATGAGAGTGCTACCAACTAAGCCACAGCTGACACTACAAAAGGTGACAGACAAGCTTTGACCTGGAAACAGGACAATAAGTAAATTTTATAATTTCCTTAAAATGTCTTTGGAATCTGTAATTGTTTTTAAGAATACTTGGAAAAAACTTTTAAGAGTTTGCATCAATTGTAATGGGATCAATTATAAATTTCTTGGATAATAAGAAATACTGGTCCATGTGACATGGCGACCGTTGTCCTACAAGCAGTACCAAAAGGAAGGAAGTTAAGTTACGGAAACCATGTGCCCAAAGATTAAAAAGCTGCAGTGAGCTTTGTGTGTGTAATGAGGTTAAAAGGGATAGAAAGCTGAAGACAGGTTTAGAGCAGATTGTGAATTAAACAATTCCACCCCTGTGCTTCAGCTTTGCCATAGCCAACCAAACTATGTAATGAGGTTTATTAGAAGGAGTCAGCTAAAGGAGTCTCTGGGGGATCTGCGCTATCAAGACTGCCATGAACCTAGTAAAGAGGTTCTACAGGAGCATACCATTTGGGTGAAAACTGTCTCTGAGGCACTTAGATAGAGTAGAGATATTGTTGTAGCTCAAGGGCAAAATCCAAAGAGTGAGAAAAGTGAGAGATTCCACATTTCAGAGGCCAAGTTGGAAAGACTGTGAGATTGCACATGGTGTCACATTTGTGTGGGGAGTGATGTGAATGCTGGTAATGTATGATTTATAGTTTGTACCCATCATAATTTGTTTATTAATTCACATTTAATTTACGTTGATTCTGATTGGTGTTAGAGTAAAAATTACAAAAAGTGAAATCTTGATGGTAATTTCTTCATTTGGGGGTTGTTTGGTAAATTTGTTTAGTTTGGTTTATGGTTTCCCCCCTATGGGGATCATAATGGAAGACACATTCATTTAGGTTAGTTGAATATTCACAAATAAAAACAGAAAATTAAAGAGAGAAAAAAAAAACAAGAATACTCAACAAGTCATGCAGTATCCATGATGAGAAAAATAAAGTTAACATTTCAGGCCAATAACGTTAAATCAGAACTGGGAAAAGTTGGATATATAATGGGTTGAGAATATATCTGGCCCAGATCAATTGGAGTCAAAGGTTTGCAGCAAACAACATCTAAACAATTGACTGCCTTTAGAGAAGAGAGAGTTGGGCAAAGTCAAGGTATATTCCCAACAGTGGGTGAGGTAGAACAACAAAATCCCAAGCTCCAGATGACAAAAGAGACAGAAACAAAGATGAAGAAGAAAAAGTGTGACAGATGAAACCAAATAGATGTTGGATGGATAATACAATTGAGAACCAGGCTGAATATAGAAACTTCAGAGTGGAAGTAAAAAAGCAAATAAGAGAAACAAAGAGGGAGTATGAATAGAGACTGGCAGTTAGCATAGAACAGAACCTCAAAGTGTTCTATAGGCATATAAATTGTAAAAGGAGGAGTAGGGCCGATTAGGGACCAAAAGGTGGATTTTACAAATGGATGCAGAGGACATAGCTGAGATATTAAATGAATACTTTGTAACTATCTTTACCAAGGAACAAGATGCTGCACTGTTCATGGTGAAAGAGGAGGTAGTTCAGTCACTAGAAGGATTTCAAATTGATAAGGAGGAGGTATTGGATGGGCTGTCTGTATTTAAAGTTAATAAGGCACCAGGATAGGATGGGATGCATCCAAGGAGACTGAGGGAAGTGAGAGCAGAAATTGCAGAGGCACTGGTCATAGTTTTCCAGTCTTCCTTAGGACTTGAGGTTGGTACCAGAGGACTGGAGAATTATTCAGAAATTGGTGTTAAACTAAGCCCAGTAGGTACAAGCCAGTCATTTTAACCTCGGTGGTGGGAAGGCTTCTAGAAACAATAATACTGGACAAAATTAACAGTCACAAATATGGGTTAATTAAAGAAAGCCAGCATGGAATTAAGGTCAAATTGTATTTAACTAACTTGTTGGAGATTTTTGATGAGGTAATAGAGAGGGTTGGTGAGGGCAATGCTGCTGATGTGATATACATGGACTTTCAGAAGGCATTTGATAAAGTGCAGCACAACAGACTTGTGAGCAAAATTATAGCTCATGGAATAAAAGGGACAGTAGCAAAATAGATCCTGAGTGACAGGAGAGTAGTGGTTAATGGATGTTTTTCAGGTTTGAGGAACTTTGTAGTGGAGTTCCCCAAGGGGCACTGTTGGGACCTATGCTTTTCCTGATATACAGTAATTACCTAGACCTTGAATTTGAACCTTGGACCTTGACTCCAGACAGGGCACGATTTCTAAATTTGTGGATGATACAAAACTTGGAAGTATTGTAAATTGTGAGGAGGATAGTGTGGAACTTCAAAATGACATGGACAGGTTGGTGGAATGGGTGGACAAATAACACAAGAAATTTAATACAGAGAAGTGTGAAGTGATTCATTTGGTAGGAAGAATGCAGAGAGACAATATCAAATAAAGGGTCCAATTCGAAAGGGGGTGCAGGAGCAGAGGGACCTGGGGGTATATGTGCATAAATCATTGATGGTGGCAGGACAGGTTGAGAGTGGTTAATAAAGCACACAGTATCCTCGGCTTTATAAATAGGAGCATAGAGTACAAGAGAAAAAATTTGTTAAACCTGTATAAAACACTGGTTTGGCCTCAACTAGAGATTTACACCCAGTTCTGGGTGCCATACATTAGGAAAGATGTGAAGGTATTAGAGATGGTGCTGAAACGATTTTTGAGAATGCTTCCAGTTGAGACTGAAGCAGTGTCGGGACTGTTTTCCTTGGAGAAAAGAAGGCTGAGAGGAGATTTGGTAGAGGTGTTCAAAATCATGAGTGGTCTGGACAAAGTAGATAGGGAGAAACTGTTCCCATTGATGGAAGGATTGAAAACCAGAGGGCACAGATTCTAGGTAAGTAGCAAAAGAAGCAATGGCGAAATGAGGAAAAAATTGTTCACATAGCGAGTGGCTAGGGTCTGAAACACACTGCCTGAGAGCCTGGTGAAAGCAGATTCAATTGAGGCATTCAAGAGAGAATTGGATAATTATCTAAAAATGACGAATGTGCAGGGCTACATGGAGAAGTGGTAGTAGGTGAATTACTCCTTCAGAGAGCCAGCACAGACACAATGGGCCAAATGTAATAATTCCATGATTTTTTGACTCTATAATACGTGTTAAACGTTAAACGTTCATTTAACTCAATTCCTTTCATCACTTAAAGATTACGGTAAGTAAATTAACAAGCAAACTAAGTCTACGTTAATTGTGTAGAGGTCTAAACCCAGATGAGTGAGTGGCACTATCATGTGAAAGTTGGTTCAATTTTGAAGAAAAAAGGAGATTTCTCCCTGGTATAATGGTCAATATTTATCCCTTATCAACATCACTAAAACATATTAGATGTGAAAGCAGAAAGTGCTAGAAGAACACAGCAGGTCTGGCAGAATCTGTGGAGAGCAAAATGTTTCAGGTCGATGAGGTTTCAAACAGCTTATCCAGTCATCAGATTTCCATTTGTAGAGCCATGCTGCCAAATTAGCTGCTGCGTCTCCTACATTACAAGCGGATACACTTCAGGTTGTTACTTGTTATGGGACATCCACATGAATGCCCTTTCATTCCAGCCATTCCCAAACTTTAGGGGAAGGTGAGTTAGCTGCCTTAACTCTAGAACACAATCTGCTGGTAGGATGTCGCCATCTGTGCATCAAATAAAATGCCACCATTATTACTTTGAGAGGTTTATGATTTAAGTTAATTGGACTGTAAGAACATTGTAATGAGCTGTAAGAAGGGATTACAGCTTAGGAATTATGACTGAGCTCTTTAGCAGGTGTGTTTGTGCAATGTTCCTCTGCTTGTGGCTTTAGCTGAGTCGATAACCCATTTGAAAGGCATGAATAGTCATTTGCCCATGGATGTGTTTACAGAGATTCTGCATATAATCGGTAATAAAGGTTGTTACATCACGGAGTCATCACACAATGTTAGTATTTAAAACATTTTGCTTTTAATTCTCTGGTAAATATGGTAACATCTACACTGAATTGTAAAAATTGAAATATGAGAAGTAATTTGGAATTTTGAGCAGTAATCTGTAGAGTGAGCCTTTCACCTGATTGGTGGAACTTGTAGGTTGAAGTACCACTGCTGACATTTGACAACATAATCTAGATTTGCACTCCAACACAGTACTAATGGAGTACTGCACTGCAAGAGGTGTCGTCTTTTGGATGAGACATTACACCAAGGCCCTCCCTGACTTCAGGTGGATGCTAAAGATTCCTTCTCAATATTTCAAAGACGAGCAGGAGAATTATTCCCGGTGCCCTGGCCAATATTTACCAGTATTCCTTATTATGTTTTATGTCTCAGAGATATAGTCACTCCAGGTGATATGGATGAACAGGAGCTTTATTCAATGCTTTCAAATGTCTCCTCAATATTTCCAGCTGCTTTTCTCAGTTTCTTCACTGAAATAACTTATCAGATTATCAGGTCGCTATCACATTGCTGTTTTTTGTGAAATTGTCTGTCACATTTCCCACACTACATCAACGACTAAGTTTCCAAACAACTTCATTGGGCAGAATTCTCCCCCGTCGGGGGGAAAGTTTAGGAGCAGGCAGGTGAAGGTGCGCCCCCAATCGGGGCGCACTGCCATTTTACATGGACGGGCCAATTAAGGTCCGCCCAGAGTGACATCCGCCAGGAAGTGCTATGCACTCCCTGTGCGGATGACAGGGGGGGGATTCCCTGAGCCAACAATGCGCTCTTTCGTGCATGTGCATGAAAGAGCGCACTCATCTCCCTGAGGCTCAGCGCTGCCTCAGGGAGATCGGCTTCACATTTAAAAATGCTAAAAGAAAAATAAAATTTCCCTGACATGTCCCTTCATGTGACACTGTCACATGAGTTGGGACATGTCCATCACTCGTAGTTAAACTTTTATTAAATTTTTAAAAACCTACATGAAACCTTATCCCGCCCGTGGATGAGGTCTCATGCTTTCCCTGAAGCCCGCCGGGTTAGGTTGGACGGGCAGGTCCTTTAACTACTGCAATTAGTTTTTAAATGGCCTCAATTGGCCGTTGCCAGGTCAGCAGGCGCACAGCTGATTCAGCTGCACCCCCGCCAACCTGAAAATTGAAATGATGCAGGATGACGTCAAGAGTTCTGCCCGACGTCATCCCACATCATGTTACGCATCAGCAAGCCATCCCTGCCCCCTGCTCGCCGACTGGGAAATCCTGGCCATTGGCTGTTAAGTGCTCTGGGATATGGTGAGGTTATGAAAGGTGGCACCCAAATGCAAAACTTTGACCCTCAGTCAGCACCACTAAAAGGAGATAAAGCGATATTGTATCTTGTGGCACTTGTGAGGTCTTGCAGTGCACAAATTGTCTGCTGTGTTCATATAATAGCAGTTACTATGCTTAAGAGTAACACATGGTACATCGAGCACTTCCAAATGTGTTTAATGTAAATGAGAAATTTCTGTATAAATCCAAGGATTTTATGAAAGAACAAATTACATATGTAGAACAACTATCACTTTGTTAGGTTGGGGCACAGCTGGTCACGCCAGAGGGTTCCTTCTGAAGTGTAATTACTGTTATGGTGATAAAGTGGCAACTAATCAGGCAAAGTATTTGTACAAAAGTCAATCCTATCAATATTTTGATGACCTGCAAAGGAAAGATTTGTATTTCTACAGCAGCTTTTACAGTTCAGACATCCCAGTTGTTTACAACCAATGAAAATGCAAAACTCAAGCAAAGTGAATGCTTTGAGTTAACAATTAAGAATGGAATGAGAATATCTAAAGGAACTGTTAGCAGCTTACACCTTCAATGCATAGCATCACTCCCACAGTGGAAAGGCTTTTGACTCAGATTTGATCATGTCGGAGAGGACACATATTCCAAGAAGCATCAATTTGGTGAAATGAAGTTTGGATTTGAATAGTCTGCCGAATGAAACATAGGGCAGAGTAGCTGGTGAGATCTTGCAAAGTTAGAGTAGGGAATTGAGATGACTGTTGATTTCAATAGAAGGGACAATGTGTAGCTCAGCTCACTGTTCACTCATATTGAATAAAAGCCGAACCTGTGCTATGTGCTATTGGATTTGACCCAAATCCAAATTTAAATCTTCACTTTTCAGATGACTTAACCAGGCGTGAAATATGGTACACACATCCAGACCTCCAAATAACATAAATCCATTGTCTAATTATATCTGAAAACTGTACTTCTTGATGAGAGTGTAGATCCTTACCATATTAAAACACTTGTATTAAATTCATCATTGGGAATATATTTCATTTTCTATCAATTTTAAATTTCAGTACAAATTATGAATCAAGGCAGGAACAAAGTTCCTTGTGCAATAGTAATGCCATCTTTAGAACAAAGCAGAGCAGAGATGCTTCAGTTACAATCTTTAACAATATACTGCTTAACCTCCATTAAGAGTGCTTTAGCATGCAATGTAACAGACAACCTATTGACCTGAAACTACAACAAACGATATTGGTTGTTGGATGATGCCCTGTTGTTACCAGAGTCTGTGATTTAGGCCCTACTTTTTTTGCATCCTTGTGATTGCTCTTTTATCTCTCAGTTCCTCACTTTTACCCTCAGTTTCAGACTAGGTGGTGACAGTGAGAAGACATAAAGCATTTGTGGACAAGTGCTCATGGAAATGTAAACGCAGAAATGTCTCAAATCTGAGCAGCGGTTTCTGAGTTCACAGTTCGGTTGACAGCTCAAGGAGGTTGCTAAAGGATCATTGGTGTGAACAGAAGTTTGTCTTTACAAGAGATTAACCACTGGAGAAGATGTAAAAGCTTTGACTTTTTTAGCTTTTTTCACTATCAATTCTATATAGTGAGAACTGTATTAGATTTTCTAAAAGATTTTTTTTTAATCTCCTCATGGCTCCTGAGCTCTGCTTGGGGAGGTACAGGGTGAGTTGGTATGGGATGGCATATTGGGTGGGTGGGGGACATGAATTGGCATGGGGTTGGTATGGGGGTGAGGGCATGTGAGGCGTCAGGGACAGAGGGCCTTAAATCTTCTAAAACAACTAGGATCAAGTCCCAGAGAACTGAAGTGAACCTTTTAACCAGCCTGCCTCAGCAATTACCCACTCCCGTGTCCTCCTTGCATCTCCTTCAAGAAGCAGCAGGCCCAAAATCTCATGATTTGGATCATTCTTTACCGAGGTGGGCATGGTGAGTTGGGAAATTTCCCCACATGACCTGCCTGCCTTGGTAGCCAAAGACCCATCCTTAGCTTCAGCCATTGTGTTCATGAGTTGCTGCTGTGTTGTTCATATTTTAGGTAAATTATTCTAGCTTCCAGCCCATTCCCCCACTGCTGCTGTCCTCTGCTGATCTGCTGACTGCTCTCCTGATCTTACTGATTCTTCAGCTTCAGCTCCAGTCTGTTCTTGGTCAGAGATTCCCTCCCCTGGGTCAAAGTGCATTTTTCCATCACTTGTGGATCTCATGATGGTCTCCAACTTGATCACTACTTTTCTGTTCTGAGGCCGATTTCCCCCAAACCCCACAATTATCTTTAACGGTGCATTGTCCAATATTCTATCCATCAAGCAGGTCTTTACAGAATCACAGAATCTTTACAGTGCAGAAGGAGGTCATTCTGCCCATTCAATCTGCACTGGCTCTCTGAAAGAGCATTCTACCTAGCCCTATTCCCTTGCCTTATCCCCATAAGCTTCACATTCCCTCTTTTCAGGTAGCAATCCAATTCCCTTTTGAATACCTCAATCGAGTCTGCCTCCACCACCCTCTCAGGAAGTTTGTTCCAGACTCCAACCACCTTCTGGGTGAAAAAAACATTTCCTCATATCGCATTTATTCCTTTTGCCAATTATTTTGAATCTGTGCCCTCTAGTTCTTGATGTTTTCTTGAGTGAGAACAATTTCTCACTATTTACCCTGTCCATACCCCTCAGGATCTTGAATACCTCCTTTAAGTCTCCTCTCAGCCTTCTTTTGTCCAAGGAAAACAGTGCCAACCTCTCCAATTTATCCTCAAAGCTACAGTTCTTCATCCCTGGAATAATTCCTCCAGTGGATCAATGGGACACAGTCTCATCACAGTTGACACTGTTTATAACTTTGGTATCATCTGCAAATTTTGAATTCATGCACACCACGGTCTAGGTCATTAACATATATCAGGAAGAGTAAGGGTCACAACACTGACCCCTGGGGAACTGCACTACAAACCTTCCTCTAATCTGAAAAACAACCATTTATCACTGTTTCCTATTACTCAGCCAATTTCTTATCCAAGTGCCTACTTTCCCTTCTATTCCATGACCTAGAATTTTGCTCACAAGTCTGTTGTGTGGCACTGTATCAAATGCCTTTTGAAAATCCACATACACTACATCAACAGCATCCCCTTTATCAGCCTTTTCTATTACCTCCTCAAAAAACTCCAGCAAGTTAGTTAAACATAATGAATCCATGCTGGCTTTCCTTCATTATGCTGCATTTGTCTAAATGACTATTGACTTTGTCCCAAACTATCGCTTCCAGAAGTTTCCCAAACACTGAAGTAAAACTGACTGGTCTGTAGTTGTCGGCTTTATCCTTGCACTCCTTTTTGAACAAGAGTGTAACATTCGTAATTCTCCAGTCCTCTGGCATTACCCTTATTTCTAAAGAAAACTGGAAGATTATCACCAGTGCCTCTGCCATTTCCACTATCACTTCCCTCAGTAACATTGGATGCATCTAATCCGTATTAGATAGACTGGTACCTTATCTATTTTAAGTAAAGATGGCCTTTCTAACACCTCCTTCTTGATTGTAAATTCTTTGAGTGTACCAGTTACCACCTCTCTGATATAAAAGCAAAAAACTGCGGATGCTGGAAATCCAAAACAAAAACAAAAATACCTGGAAAAACTCACCAGGTCTGGCAGCATCTGTGGAGAGGAGCACAGTTAACGTTTCGAGTCTGCATGACTCTTCAACTGAGGGGGCGTTAGAAAGGCCATCTTTACTTAAAATAGATAAGGTACCAGGACTGCATTAGATGCATCCAAGGTTACTGAGGGAAGTGATAGTGGAAATTGCAGAGGCACTAGTGATAATCTGTGACCACCTCTCTGACCTCGGCCTGGGTAGCATCATCTTTCTTTGTAAAGACAGGTGCAAAGTACTCGTTCAACACCTCTGCTATTTCTCCTGCCTCCATGTCCAATCTCTTCTTTATCCATAACTGGGCCTACTCTTTCTTTAACTAGCCTTTTATTATTTACATGCTTATAAAAGATCTTGGGATTCCCTTTTACTTTTGCTGCTAGATTCTTTTCATGCTCTCTCCTTGCTTTTCTTATTAGTTTCTTCACTTCCTCTCTGGTCCTTTTATATTCAGCCTGATTCTCCATTGTATTTTCTATCTGAATCTGTTGTACGCGCAGTTCTTCCTTTTCATCTTCACCTCTATCTCTCTCATCATCCAGGGTGCTCTGGATTTATTTGTCCTACCTTTCTCCTTCAAGGGAATATACCTTGACATTGCCTGCAATACATTTTCTTTGGAGGTGGCCCATTGTTCAGCCGCTGTCTTTTCTGCCAACATTTGATTCCAACTCCCTCGACTCAGATACATTCTCATCCCATTGAAATTGGCTTTACCCCAATCAATTATCCCTGCTCTGGATTGTTCTCTGTCCTTTTCCATGATTAAGCTAAACCTTATGATACAATGGTCTCTTGCCCTCTGGAGGCTCTCCCACTGATATTTGACCCACTTGGGCCAACTCATTCCCCAGAAAGAGGTCCAACAGTTCATGTCCTCTCATTGAACTGGAAACTGGAAACATACTGCTGTAGAAAATTATCTTGAACATATTACAGGAACTCTCGCCCCTCTTGTCCTTTTGTACTGTTCCTATCCCAGTCTATATTTGGATAATTGAAGTTCCCCCATTATAACCAGTCTATAATTCTTGAACCTGTCTGTAATTTCTTTGCAAATTTGTTTCCCCACATCCCTTTCACTGGTTGCTGGCCTAAGCACTACACCAGTCAATGTTATTGCACCTTTTTCATTCCTTACCTATAGCCAGAGAGATTCCATCCTTGACACCTCTGGAACATCCTCTCTCTCCAGCACTGTCATGCCATCTTTAATCAATCTTGCAACTTACCTGCCCCACCCCGACTCCTCCTGCCACCTTTTCTTCCTCTCCTGTCTCTCCTAAACGTCTTGTACCCAGGAATATTTAACGCCCAGTCCTTCCCTTCTTTGAGCCATGTCTCTGTTATAGTAATAATATCATAATTCTATTTGTCAAACTGTGTCTGCATTTCACCAATCTTATTAATCACACTCCATGCACATTAGTCCTGATTTAGGCTTTTTTACTTTCCCCCTTATTCTGACCCCATCTAATGACTTACTGTTGCTTACTCTAATTCTATCAAACTCCCCAAGTATTTTATCTACCTTGATGCAACTCTCTGATTTATCCTCATTATCATTTGATACTTTACGACTTCCCAGCTTTTCAATTTTGCTCTCTGAATTTCCCCCCAAATTTCCAACCCCCTGCCAATCTAGTTTAAACTAGGTCAGTTTAGAATTCAGCAAAAGAGGACCAAGGGATTGATTACGAAGGGGAAAATAGAGTACGAGAGTAAGCTTGCGGGGAACATAAAAACTGACTGTAAAAGTTTCTATAGGTATGTGAAGAGAAAAAGATTGGTGAAGATAAATGTAGGTCCCTTACAGTCAGAAACAGGGAAATTTATAATGGGGAACAAAGAAATGGCTGACCAACTAACTATATACTTTGGCCCTGTCTTCACAAAGGAGGACACAAATAATATACCAGAAATGTTGGGGAACACAGGGTTTAGTGAGAGGGAGGAACTGAAAGAAATCAATATTAGTAAGGAAATGGTGTTGGGGAAATTAATGGGATTGAAGGCCGATAAATCCTCAGGGCCAGATAATCTACATCCCAGAGTACTTTAGGAAGTGGCCCTAAAATAGTGGATGCATTGGTGGTCATCTTCTGAGATCCTATAGACTCTGGAACAGTTCCTACAAATTGGAGGGTAGTTAATCTAACCCCACTATTTAAAAAGGGAGGTAGAGAGAAAACAGGGAATTATAGACCAGTCAGTCTGATGTCGGTAGTGGGGAAAATTCTAGAGCCCATTATAAAAGATTTAATAGCTGAGCACTTGGAAAACAGTGGCAGAATCAGACAGAATCAGCATGGATTTACGAAAGGGAAATCATGCTTGACAAATCTACTGGAATTTTTCGAGGATGTAACGAGTTGATGAGGGGGAGCCAATGGATGTGGTTTATTTGGACATTCAGCAGGCTTTTGACAAAGTCTCACATAAGAGATTAAAACACATGGGATTGCGGGTAGTGTATTGAGATGGATAGAAAACTGGTTGGCACACAGGAAACAAAGAGTAGGAATAAATGGGTCTTTTTCTGAATGGCAGGCAGTGACTAGTGGGGTACCGTAGGGATCGATGCTGGGACCCCAGCTATTCACAATATATGTTAATGATTTAGATGAGGGAATTAAATGTAATATCTCCAAATTTGTAGATGACACAAAGCTGGGTGGGAGGGTGAGCTGTAAGAAGGATGCAGAGATGCTTCGTTGTGATTTGGACAAGCTGAGTGAGTGGGCAAATGCATGGCAGATGCAATATAATGTGGATAAATGTGAGGTTATCCACTTTGGTAGCAAAAACAGGAAGGCAGATTATTATCTGAATGGCTATAAATTGAGAGAGGAGAATGTGCAACGAGACCTGGGTGTCCTCGTACACCAGTCACTGAAGGTAAGCATGAAGGTGCAGCAGGCGGTAAAGAAGGCAAATGGTCTGCTGGCCTTCATAGCCAGAGTATTTGAGTACAGGAGTAGGGATGTCTTGCTGCAATTATACAGGACCTTGGTGAGACCACAGGTGGAATATTGTGTGCAGTTTTGGTCTCCTTATCTGAGGAAGGATGTACTTGCTATAGAGGTAGTGCAGCGAAGATTTACCATACTGATTCTTGGGATGGTGGGACTGACATATGAGGAGAGATTGAGTTGGTTAGGATTATATTTGCTGGAGTTCAGAAGAATGAGGGCGGTTCTCATAGAAACCTATAAAATTCTAACAGGACTAGACAGGTTAGATGCAGGAAGGATGTTCCCAGTGGTGGGGGAGTCCAGAACCTGCCCTACCAATGCCTTAGAAATCTAAAGCCCTCCCTCCTACTCCATTTCTCCAGCCACATGTTGAACTGCTCAATCTTCCTATTCTTAAACCTACTAGCATGTGGCACTGGGAGTAATCCTGACATTACTGCTCTTGAGGTCCTGCTTTTTAATTCCCTTCCTAACTCCCTAAAATCTGCTTTCAGCACCTCATCCCTTTTCCTACCTATGTCATTGGTCCCAGTGTGGACCATGACCTCTGGCTGTTCACCTTCCCCCAGAAATATGTTCTGCAGCCATCCTGTGACATCCTCGACCCTGGCACCAAGAAAGCAACATACCATTCTGGAGTCATGTCTACAGCACCTGTCTGCTCTCTTAACTATAGCACTTCCACTCTTCCTCCTCCCCTCCTGTGCAGCTGAGCCACCTTTGCTGCCGCGGACTTGGCTGTTGCTACAGTCCTCTGAGGAACCATCTCGCTCACCAGTATCCAAAATAGAAAAGTGGTTAGAGAGTGAGATAGCTTCAGGGGCTTCCTGCCTGTTTCTCTTAGATACTCTGGCAGGCCCCCATTCCCTCTCTGCCTGTGTACTTCTTAGCTGCAGTGTGACCACCTCTGTAAACGTGCTATCCACGTAACAGTCAGCCTTGCGGATTCACCACAGGGACGCCAGCCTTCCTGAAGCTCAGCAACCTGGAGCTCAGGTTTCTGCAGCTGGTGATACTTCCTGTAGATGTAGTCAGCGAGGGCACTTTATGGCTGTATGACTTCCCACATCCTGCAGGATGTACATTCCACATGGCTGAGCTGCATGACATATCTTAAACTTTATATAAAGCGTTTACTACAGTATGGAAAAATGATAATTCACCTGTTACTCACCAATCATCTCTTCTGTGTTGAGCCTAGAAAGGCCTATACTTACCAACCAACCAATTCATGGGACTCCTGTAATGTCACGTTTAGATTTCATCTGTAAACTCCTGTCTCTCTCTCTCTCTGTCTCTCCTCTGCTTTAAGCTCTTGGACCTCTCCAGTTAGTTAGCAGTTATTGATTAACCTCCTCCTCCTGCTGCATGAAAGTGGAAATAAAATGCCGGAGGCTCCCCTTCACCAAACTCCCAACTCAGCAAGCTCTACTTCTTGCAATAAAACTTATCTAAAGCACTTCTTTCCCACTATGCACTGGATTCCCACTTTGAATCAAATTCCCAAATACTCACTCTGTCTCTGCCTCACTGACCATGCCCCTTATCATGCGTTTGGCTCACTCCACATCTGCCTCTGAACCTAGAGATCAGTTCATTGATGTTCTTTGTCAACTCCACACTACTTACGCCAGTTCTACCCCACCACTGGATGACTGACTTTAACTCTGGACTATTGTCTCCTGTCTATTTCCTGTTTACCAGAATATCTGTATCCTAATAATTTCTACTTTCTACAGGCCTATGTAACTTGAGTTTCTATTTGTACTTTATTTTCTATGCTCTTTTACCTCTTCTTCTCTTTACCCCTTCTAGAACTTTTTCTCCTGTCATTATGCCTCCCATCTCCAATATGATGCCCTCCCAAATACTTGCCTGAACCCTTCAACATTCCTCAACTTTTGTTGGTGACCCAGGCTTGACTTTCTCTGAAATAAGCCCAGAGCCTCTCTTGACATCCCTGAAGGGCTTATGGGGGAACTAATCCCTCTATAATCAACAACCCTAACTGACCCCACTCTCTTGTTGAGCTCTCTGTCCAGAGTGTCCTCTGGCAGCTAATCTTGCCAGCCTCCTTCCTATGCCACTCAACATTGCTGATCCAGTGCACTCTGCCAGTAGATCACTCTCACCATCGTCTCTACATCTCCTTCCAGGATGTCACTTGTGAACAAATCCCTTGCTATCTATAAACCTGTCATGGATGATTGCATCAAGCATCATGGCCTTGACTAAGAGGCAATAACATCTTACCCCTAAATGAAGTCACACCTCCTGACTATACCTTCACCATATGGTGGTGGAATGGTTTCAATCCCCTTGGTTTGTCTCCCTACTACCCAGGTGACTTCCTCTTTGAGCATCTCACTTTGTTCCACTACACGTGCCTCTCATTTAAACTCTTTGTCCTTAGCACACACCTGGCCATCATACTAAGTTTCACATGATGATATCTTCCTATCTGCAAACAATCACTTTCTCTCCACGATGATTTCGAGTTCCATCTCAATTTATCAAGCACTCTCTCTTCCCTTTGTGTTCTCTGTTCTCCTGTCCTCCCTAAGTTTCTTCTTCTATATAATCCCTGTCCATATTTACAGCTACCACCCCACCCCACCCCGACCTATCATAGAAACCATCATGTCTGATCACTTCCTGTTATCATTCTCCCCCTGACATCTCACTTCCCCTTCTCAACATCGCTTCCTGCTGTTTCTTCCTTTGGCAAAAGCTCTCTCCCAAGCCACTTACAACTGCACCTTCAAAACCTAATCTTTGCCCCCACAATTCAACAGAACATTTCCCCAGCTACCAAAATGCTCAGATAAACAACTTGCATTTATATAGCATCATTAACAAGGTTAAACATGCCAAGGTGCTTCACGAGAGCAACACATAATAATATATGACAATAAGCCAGATAAGGAGATATTAGGTGTCCAAAATCTTGGTGAAAGAGGTAGGTTTTACAAGTCTCTTCAAGGACAAAAGTGAGGTAGAGAGGCAGTGAGATATGGAGGGAATTCCAGAGCTTGGGGCTGAGGCAGTGAAGGCATGGCCAGCAGTGGTAGAACAATTAAAATTGAAGAAGTTCAAGAGGTCAGAATTAGGGGAGCACAGATATTCCTGGATAATTATTCCAGGATCATCCTGAAAAGCATTTCAGAAGCCCATGCTGGACAGAAAACCTCTCCAGGGAAATTTCTGGCACTGAGGGACTGCCTTTCCTGTCCTTGCACCCTGCACCCCCACCAACCATAGCCCCCATCCCACCCCATGCTGCCAATGGGAGCCTGTCTCCATTTAGCTGGTGGCCTCCCCATGCAGCCATGAGGTTGATACACCTTAGGCTGGTAAAAGGGCCTTAATAAGGCCTTTGCAGATTGGCTGCTTGCTGTCTTGAGGTTGGCAGCCGGGCCAATTCAGCTTTCGCTCTCTAAAATTCACCAACGGAGAAACGTGGTCACCAAGCCAGTTTGACACAGATACCTGTGACTTTGCCAACCCCCCAGCCTCCCTCCCCACCTCTTGGAGGCAGTAATGTTTCAGGTATGTGATCTTTCCTTAGTTCTGCTGCCCTTTGGTGACATTTTCTGAAAATGGTGGCAATTTTCACAATCTACATATGAACATACAAACGAATTAGGAGCAGGAGTAGGCCACTCAGCCTTTCAAGCCTGTTCCATCATTCAATAAGATCATGGCTGAAATGAATGTAACCTCACTCCACATTCCTGCCTACCCCTGATAACCTTTCACCTCTTTCTTAATCAAGAATCTATCTAGCTCTGCCTTAAAAATATTCAAAGACTCTGCTTCTACTGCCTAGAGAGTTCCAAAGACTCTGAGAAAAAAAAACTCTCCTCATCTGTCTTAAGTGGGCGACCCCTTATTTTTAAATAGTGACCCCTCATTCTAGATTCTCCCACAAGAGGAAACATCCTCTCCACACCTACCCTGTCAAGATCCCTAAAGATCGTATATGTTTCAATGAAGTCACCTCTTACTCTTCTAAACTCCAGCAGATACAAGCCTAGTCTATCCAACCTTTCCTCATAAGACAATCCTCCTATTCCAGGTATTAGTCTAGTAAACCTTCTCAGAAATGCTTCCAACAAATTTACACCCATCCTTAAATAAGGAAACCAATACTGTTCACAATACTACAAATGTGGTTTCACTGATGCCCTGTATAACTGAAGCATAAACCCCCTACTTTTGTATTCAATTCCCATCGCAATAAACAATAACATTCTATTAGCTTTTTCCTAATTACTTGCTGTACTTGTATACTAACCTTTTGTGATTCATGCACTAGGACACCCAGATCCCTCTGCATCTCAGGGCTTTTCAATCTCTCACCATTTGGGAAATATGCTTCTCTTTTATTCTTCCTGCCTAGTAGGACAATTTCCCTTTTTCCCACATTATACTCCATTTACTAGATCTTTGCCCACTCACTTAACCTATTTATATCCATTTGTAGCCTCCCTATGTTCTCTTCATAACTTACTTTCCTACCCATTTTTGTGTCATCAGCAAATTTAGCAACCATGCCTTCACTCCCTTATATAAATTGTAAAAAGCGAAGGCCCTAGTACCGATCCCTGTGGCACACCACTCGTTACATCTTGCTGACCAGAAAATGACCCATTTATGTCAACTCTCTGCTTCTTGTTAGCTAGCCAATCTTCTATCCATGCCAATATGTTTTCCCCTACACCATGAGCTTTTAATTTCTGCAATAACCTTCGATGTGGCACTTTATCAAATGCCTTCTGGAAATCTAAGTATAGTACATCCACCAGTTCCCCTTTATCTACAGCACATGTTATTTCTTCAAAGAACTCCAATAAATTGATTAAACATGATTTCCCTTACACAAAGCCACATTGACTGCCTAATTACCATGAATTTATCTAAGTGCCCTACTAATTTAATAATAGCTTTTAAAATTTTCCCTATGACAGATGTTAGGCTAACTGACCTGTAGTTTCCTGCTTTCTGTTTCATTCTCTTCTTGAATAAAGGAATAACATTCAATATTTTCCAACCTAATGGAACCTTCCCTGAATCTAGGGAATTTTGAAAAATTAAAACAAACCCATCAACTATCTCTTCTTTTAAGATAATATGATGAAGTCCATCAGGTACCAGGGACTTGTCAGGCCACAACTCCAACAATTTACTCAGCACCCCTTCTCTGGTGACTATAATTTTCTTGAGTTCCTTGTTCACTTTGATTTGCAGCTATTTCTGGGATGTTTCTTGTATCCTGGATAGTGAAGATTGATGCAAAATACCTGTTCAATTCATCTGCCATTTTCTTATTTTCCATTACTAATTCCTCAGATTTACTTTCTGGACCAACGTTCACGTTGTTAACACTTTTCGTATTTAAATATCTATAGGAACTCTTACTATCCATTTTATATTTCTAGTTAACTTTCTCTCATACTCTAATTTTATCCTCCTTATTAGTCTTTTAGCCATTCTTTGCTGTTTTTTATATTCTGTCCAATCTTCCGCCCTGTCACCCATCTTTGTGCAGTTATCTGCTTTTTCTTTAAGTTTGATACTATCTTAAACTTTTTTAGTTAACACTAAACCACAAGGGTTTTTGAATTTTTTCTTTTTCATTGGGATGAATTTATTCTGAGTATTCTGAAATATCCCTTTAAATGTCTCCCACTGCATCTCTATTGACCTATCCTTTAATCTAATTTGCCAGTTCACTTTAGTCAGCTCTGCTTTCATGCCCACATAATTGCCCTTAAGTTTAAAATACTATTCTTGGACCCACTCTTCTCTCCTTCAAGCTGAATACAAAATTCAATCATCTTATGATCACTGTTACCTAGATGTACCTTCACTATGAGATTATTAATTATTACTAGGTCTAGAATGCCTGCTCTCTGGTTGGCTCCAGAACATGCTGATGTAAGAAACTATCCAGAAAACATTCTATGAACTCTTCATCCAGGCTACCTTTGCCCATCTGATTTTTCCAGTCTGTATGTAGATTAAAATCCCCCATGAGTATCTGACAGAACTCAGCACTCCAACACGCACCCCTCTCAACCCCTTCACTATCTGAAATTGTCAGACTGCATGTCTGACATCTGGTGCTCGATAAACATACGTTTCATCCAACAAAACATTGAGAAAACTGAAGCCATTGTCTTTGGTCTTTGCCACAAACTCCATTCCCCTCGTCACTGACTCCACCCCTCTCCTTGGCAACTATCTGAAGCTGAACTAAGCTGTTCACAACTTTGGTGTGATATTTGACCGTGAGATGATCTTCTGACTGCACATCCTCTCCATCACCAAGACTCCACCTCTGTTTCAGCTCAGTTACTGCTGGAGCCCTCATCTGCTTCTTTGTTACCTCTAGATTTAAATATTCTAATACACTCTTGGCTGGCATCTCACTTTACACTCTTTGTAAACTGCCTGTGTCCTAACTCCCATCAAGTCCAGATACTCATCATTATAGTTTTTACTGACCTTCATTGGCTCCCAGTTAAGCAACACCTCAATTTTTAAATTCTTATTCTTCTTTTCAAATTCCTCCATGACCTCATCGCTCCCTTTCTACACAATCTCCTCCAGCTCCACAAACCCCTGAGCTATCTGGATATTTGGGAACGGGAGGGCTGTCTGACAAATACCCTAGGACACAAGTTCAAATCCCACCACTGCAGAAGTTAGAATTTAAATTGAATTAATTAATTTGGAATTGAAAGCCAGCCTCAGTAATTTATGAATGGTGACCATGAAATATTGGAATGTTGTAAAAACCATCTGATTCACTCAAGAAAACCTTTGCTGATTATCACCTACCGCCTTACTTCAGTTGATGAGTCAGGACTCCTCTGTTGAACACAACTTGGAGGAAGCAATAAGGGTGGCAATGGCGCAGAATGTACTCTGGGTTGGGGGCTTCAATGTCCATCAGCAAGAATGGCTTGATAGCACATCTACTGACCAAGCTGGCCGAGACCTGAAGGACATAGCTGCTAGACTGGATCTGCAGCAGGTGGTGAGGGAACCAACAAGAGGGAAAAACATACTTAAATCTGCCCTCACCAATCTACGTATCACAGCAATGACCACCGTGTTGTGTGGTGCTACCACCACGCTAAATGGGACAGACTCAGAACACATCACCTCCTGACCTCATTATTATTCCTTCAAGAGATGTGGATATTGCTGGCAAGACCAGAATTTGTTGTCCATCCCTATTTGCTCTTGAGAAGGTAGTGGTGAACTGCATTCTTGAACCGCTGAAGACTATGTGACGTAGGTATACCCACAGTACTGTTAGGGAGGGATTTCCAGGTTTTTCACCCAGCAACAGTGAAGAAATCACAATATAGTTCCAAGTCAGGATGGTGAGTGGCTTGAAGGGAAACCTGCAGGTGGTGGTGTTCCCATGTGTCCATCTCGGTGTTGGAGGTTGCAGGTTTGGAGGGTGCTGTTGAAGAAGCCTTGGTGAGTTCTTGCAATGCATCTTGTACATATGAACATACAAACAAGGAGCAGGAGTAGGCCTCCATTCAGCCCCTCAAGCCTGCCCCACCATTTAATAAGATCATGGCTGATCTGATAATAACCTCAAATCTGCATCCTGCCTACCCTCAATAACCTATCATCCCCTTGCTTACCAAGAATCTATCTTCCTCAGCCTTAAAAATATTCAAAGATTCTGCTTTCACCACCTTTTCAGAAAGAGTTCCAAGGACTCATGACTCTCTGAATGGAAAAAGTTTGCCTCTTCTCTGTTTTCAGTGGGCAACCCCTGACTTTTAAACAGTGACCCCGAGTTCTAGATTATCCCATGACAGGAAACATCCTCTCCACATCCACCCTGTCAAGACCCCTCAGGATCTTATATGTTTCAATCAAGTCGCCTCTTACTCGTCTAAACTCCAGCAGATACAAGCCTAGTCTGTCCTACTTTTCCTCATAAGACAACCCACCCAATCCAGGTATTTATCTGGTCAACATTCTCTGAACTGCTTCCAATGCATTTACATCCTTCCTTAAATAAGGAGACTAATACTGAATACAGTACTCTAAATGTCCTCTCACTAGTGCCCTGTAAAACTGAAGCATAACCTCCCTACTGTTGCATTCAATTCCCTCACAATATATTAGCTTTCCTAATTACCTGCTGGGCTTGCATGCTAACCTTTTGTCATTCATGCACTAGGACACACAGATCTCTCTGTACCTCAGAGCCCTGCAATCTCTCACTGTTTAGATAATATGTTTCCCCTTTTATTCTTTCAGTCAAAATGGACTATTTCACATTTTCCCACATTATGCTCCATTTGCCAGATCTTTGCCCACTCACTTAACCTATCTATATCTTTCTGTAGCCTCCATATGTCCTTCTCACAACTTACTTTCCTACCTATTTTTGTGTCATTAGCAAATTTTGCAACCATTCCATCCATATCTTCATCCAAATAATTTATATAAATTGTAAACAGTTGAGGTCCCAGCACTGATCCCTGTGGCCCACCACTCGTTACATCCTATCAACCTGAAAGAAGACCCATTATGCCTACTCTCTGCTTCCGATTAGCCAGCCAATCTTTTATCCATGTCGATATGTTACCCCTATACCATGAGCTTTTATTATCAAAAAGTAACCTTTGATTTGGCACTTTATCAAATGCCTTCTGGAAATCTAAGTACAGTACATCCACTGATTCTCCTTTACTCAAGACATATTACTTCCTCAAAGAACTCCAATAAGTTGGTTAAACATGAATGCCCTTTCACAAAACAATGTTGACCCTGCTTGATGACCTTGAGTTTATCCAAGTGCTCTGTTATAGCTTCTTTAATAAAAGCTTCTAACATTTTACCTGTGACAGATGTTAAGCTAACTGGCCTATTGTTTCCCGCTTTCTGTCTCCCTCCCTCCTTTTTTGAATAATGGAGTTATATCTGCTATCTTCCAAACTGATGGGACCTTCCCTGAATCTAGGAAATTTTGGAAAATTAAAACCAACGCATCAACTATCTCACTAGCCACTTCTTCTAAAACCCCAGGATGAAGTCCATCGGGACTTGTAATTTTACTGATTTCCTCCCTCCCTTCCATTTCCTGGTTTATAGCTGCTTTGAGGATGTTACTTGTATCCTTTATAGTGAAAACTGATGTAAAATACCTGTTCAATTCATCTGCCATCTCCTTGTTTTCCATTATCAATTCTCCAGACTCACTTTGTACCATCTTAGATGGTACATACTACTGCCATTGTGCGTGTTGTTGCTTCACTATATTGGCGCCTCATTTTTTGCTATGCCTGGTGCTGTTCTCTGCATGCCCTTCTGCACTCTTCATTGAACCAGGGCTGATCCCCTGGCTTGATGGTAAAGTTAAAGTGAGGGAATTCTAGTGCTATGAGGTTACAGATTGTGTTCGAGTATGCTGCTGCTGATGGCTCACAGAGCCTCATTGATGCCCAGTTTTGAGCTGCTAAATCTGCTATCCCAAATAGCACGGTGGTAATGCCACATGACACGATGGAGCATGTTCTCAAGACAGGACTTGGTGATGGAGATGGCTGACATGTTGGCTATAAGTAATGATTCAGGAAGTATGACTATGTCAGGCTGTTGCCTGACTAGTCTGTGAGGCAGCTCTCCCAATTTTGGCACAAGCCCCCAGATGTTATTAAGGAGGACTTTGCAGGATCAACTAGGCCTTTGTCATTTCCTGTGGCTCAGTAGGTGAACCAGTGGCACGAAGAGAAGTAAATGGTTTATGTTTGATCACCATTACTGAGGCATGGTTACATGGTATCCAAGGTTGGGAAATAAATATTCCAAGATACACAACATTTCAGAAAAATAGAAGAACAAACGTGGAGGAGTAACCCTGACAGTAAAGGATGATAGAAGGACATTAGTGAGAAAGGATCTTGTATAGAAGATCAGGAAGTAGAATTATTGCTGAAAAAAGAAACATGTCAAAGTTTTTCATCTTGCACTCAGCAGGACACTTCGCAAGAAAAGCAATCTAAGGGGAAAACAGCAATTTAAACTGTATTTTTCTATTTGCTCACCATGCAAGTTTGATGCTGAAATAGGGTACATCAAAAGCATCTTGCAGGATAATGGTCAGATCACCTAGTGCTGTATATTGTGCAAACTCATAAACGGGCCTAAAACCATCACTTTTGGCCCTGATAAGTCCCCAGTCTACCTCAGATTACCCTGGAAGGGCACTACATCCTTATGAAGTCTTGGCCAGGTAAAATGCCTGTTTATCGATGTTTGGGTTTTCTGTATTTCCACACATCCTGCCAGAGGGATTTCATATGCTACTCGCAATATTTCCTTACAATTTTTAGGCGGTACCACTAACTGACGAACAACCGTCCATTCCTTATCTGCAGGTTTGTAATTGTGTCTCCACTTCCTCATCAGAACTCCGTTTTTAATGTAATAGCGCCCGGGAACTCCTTCAACCTCAGCTTCAGTGTGAGCTGACTGTGCTAACTTGTTTAACTCTGAATCTGCTTTCTGAGCCTCAATTAATGAAGACATAACAAACACTTCCTTTGAATTATCCTCATCCATAAAGAAAGTTTCAGCTACTCTAACATCTGTTTGTGGTATTACTTTGACCTCTGGTGATGGACTTTGTTTAGCCATTGCTCTGGTCACCACACACATTGGGAAAATACCAGGAACTTGTTCTTGTAACTGATCCGTCTCTTTAGCCTCTCTCAGACTTTCTGTAATTATGGGTGAAGCTATAACCTTCACTTCTGCCAATCATTGAGTAAATCAACTCCATCCATGGGCAATTTCTTAACCACTTCAGCAACCACCGACCCAGACAACAAATCACACTTCAATTGCACTTTGTACAATGGAACCAGGAGATAGTCTCCACTTTCCTGTTTACCAATATGTTAGCTTTCATTGAGCTCTCTGGAGGGAAAACTAGGTCCTTCTCTGGTTAAAAAAAAAGTTTGAGTAGCTCCTGTGTTCTTAATATAGTTATGGGCTTAGCTGCATCATTTAATGAGAAAGGGGTTATCTTTCCTTCAGACAAAAACCCTTTATATCTCTCATCCACCTTATTCACTTCACCTGCAGTAGTTACCCTCAGGCCTTTAGTTGTAGTTAAAGCTACAATTTGATCTGTGGCATTTTCTTATTGAGTTCCTTTTTTGGATTCACTCGTAAGAAATCCAATAAGTTCCATGGGCTTCCCTTGCAACTTCCAGAATTTAGAATGAATGTGTCCCACTTTATTACAATGGAAACACTTAGACTTTTGAGTTTCACCTCTACCCTCTGTACCTTTCTTCTTGATCTGGGGAGGAGGCCTCACTGTCTTCCCAGCTATCCATTCTTTACCCTGGCAACTTGCCTTCCTTTCACTTTGCCATTTTCTATTTATGGGGGTGATGGAAAAAGGTTTTGTTTTATGGATTAGCTCATAAGCGTCAACTATTTCTATTGCCTGTCTAGCAGTTGCAACCCTTTGGTCTTCAATATGGGTTCTTATTACAGAAGGTAGGGAGTTTTTAAATTGTCCCAAAAGAATGGTCTCTCTGAGAACTTCATAGGTAGTTTCAACTCCTAATGCTCGTATCCACCTATCAAAACTACGTTGCTTAATCCTTTCAAATTCAATGTAAATTTGCCAGGCTGTTTGCTTAAATTTTGAAACTTTTGTCTGTATGCTTCAGGGACCAACTCATATGCACTCAAAATGGCCTCTTTCACCACATCATAATCCCTAGAAACCTCCTCTGACAGTGAAGCATAAATTTCCTGTGCTCTACCTGTCAATTTGCTCTGCATGGGCAATGCCCAGTTTTCCTTTGGCCAGTTCATCTGTTTAGCTATCTGCTCAAATGAAATAAAGAATTCTTCAACATCCTTTTCTTCAAATTTTGGAAGAGATTGCACAAATGTAAATATCTCCCCACTGGGTTCTGCTCTGGAAATAAGTCCAGCTTCACCTGTTGGTGTCTCTTTTTTAACTGCCAGCATTTTAAGCTGAAACACTCTCTCTCTCTCTTTCTCTTTCCTCCTTTTCTAACTTCACTATTTCTAATTCCCTTTCTTGTTTTCTTTCTGTCTCCTACCTTTCTGTCTATTCCCTTTGAAATGATCTCTCTCTTTCCTTTAGTGCTGCTTCTTGTTCCATGCTTTTTTTTATTTACAACTGAATTTGAGCCCATTCCAATGAACCACCCCTTGGAGAACTTGTCTCTTGGCTATTTCTTCCACTTTCAAATGCTGTGCTGTATCTTTGATTATCTCTGCCTTCCTAGCTTTGGCAGGCAATCCTACTCTTAACTTCCTTGCCAGTTCGATTAACCTGGCTTTTGGGATCCCTTGTAAAATTGTCAGGGACATCTCTTCCACTTGCAGGGAAGCTTTAGCAGCTTCCAGTGCCATCTTATTTTTGACAGTACAGACCTGGTGTTTGCTTTTAGCTCTTATTGCCTACTAAATCCACACCCAAATCATCATTGTCTTTTGTTCCAAAATATCCCAGACCTCAGCCCCCAAACTTTGTCACGACTCACCAGGGACAGTGCACTGTAACATCAGCCCCACTGTTCCAGGAGCCGCGACAAATGTGAAAAATTTGACTAAACCACCAGATTGCCCCAATTCTACCAAACTGTCTAATTTAGGTTAACGGAATACAAGCACCAGGTTTGTAAACTTAATAAATAAATAATTGTTTATTGAACAAACTGTCAGTAACCAGTGGCAAATGAAAGAAATATGAACTGCTAACTTCTAACATTATAACTTAAAATTGACCCCCTTCTTAAATTGCTACACACACACGCGCATGCACGCACGCACACACATACACCCACACAAAAAGACACATAAGACACAAAAAACATGGATTTTAAGGGTGAGATAAAACAGTTCAATAGCACCAATCTGGAGCACAGGATTCAATGGGTTGATTTTGATCGATGTCTTTGAGATTCCTTTCAGTTCTTGTTGATGACATGAGGTGGTCTTCCAGCACTTTCAGCCTGTGGTTCACTGGTTGAGCCCTTACCTTTCAAAGTCTCTAATGGTGATTTTCCCCTTTGCCTCTTGACAAGGGTTTTCAGAGACAGAGCAGGTTATAGAGATATGAGGAGAAAAAGACCGCTAGCTATTATTGTGGAGCTACTGCAATCTGACACACACAGGAGAAAGAGGTTTTGGCTCTTGTTCCTTTCAGGCTAGGAGCTATTCTGCTGCACTGCTTCTCACACAAAACCTGATCACAAAATCAGGAGCCAATTAAAATGCTGTTGTCAGGCAAATCCCTTGGTCCAGTACTCCTTTCTGGCATCATCCTGTCTTTCATGGTACACTCTGTTCCAGGACAGCAACATTGTATATATCTCTCATCCTGTTCCAGTGGATCTGTCTTTCAACTGCAGCCATTGTAATTTTACTACAGACCAAAAGATATAAAAAAAATTTTCCTTACCAAGTTTAATGTTGTGGTAGCTTTGACAAATGAATCACAGGAGGCTCAAGTACAGGTTACGAATGCTTATTCAAGCAATTGCAAGGGGAGAAACACCTCAAAGCAGCTTGAGGTAGCACTCTACCAAACTACAAGTATACAGCTTATTTATACATCACTGATCACATACAAGAGCATTGTTCAAATTCCAACCTTGTCAGCATATAGGTTTACATTAAACAGATATCTCTGGTTCTAGGTATATATGTAACCCTTCACCCAGGCACAGCTGCCTTCCCTGAACTGAGCTGGGACCATCTGTCCTTTCCTTATCTAATGAAGAACACACTTCATCTATTTGTTTTCATCCCCCGTCTCCAGTCTAGTTCCCAGGGCCTTTCTGATGATTGCCAGCCGTAAGGGAATCACTGGTAAATAGTGGGTAAGGTATTTACTACTTTAATTGCTTATTGTTTAAAGTCTTTTTGTGGTTTATAGTTTGTATATTCTACAGTAGTGAGGATCAGGAAAGAAGAGCCCTAGGGTAATTGGTTTAAAAGGTTTAATTTAAAGGGATAAGTCATGGCAGGAGAGCTCAAAGCCATGGTGTGCTCCTCGTGCTTCATGTGGGAAGCTGGGGACATTTCCATTGCCTGGGACCAGCATGTGTGCAGGAAGTGTGTCCAGCTGCAGCTCCTGGAAACTCAGGTTTCAGAGCTGGAACTGCGGCTGAGGACACTGTGGAGCATCCGTGAGTCTGAGAGCATCGTGGATAGCACGTTTAGAGAGGTAGTCATTCAGCTGATGAAGGGACTTGAGGTAGGAAGGGAATGGGTGATCAGGCAGTCCAAGATAAACAGGCAAGTAGTTCAGGAGTCCCCTGGGGTCCCACTCGCAAATTGGTATTCCACTTTGGAGGCTGATGAGGGCACTGGTTCCTCCAGGGAGTGTGGACAGAGCCAAGCTTCTGGCACTACAAGCAGCTTGTCTGTACAGGAGGGGAGGAAGAAAGGAAGAGCAATAGTAATAGGGGATTCTATAGTCAGGGGAATAGATAGGTGCTACTGTGGCCATCAACGTGACTTCAGGATTGTGTGTTGCCTTCCTGGTGCCAGGGTCTGGGATGTCAATGAATGGCTGCAGGGCATCCTGAAGAGGGAGGGTGATAAGGCAGAGGTCACGGTACATGTTGGTACCAATGATATAGGTAGAAAGAGGGATGAGGTCTTACATCAAGAATTCAGGGAGTTAGGCAGTTGACTAAAATGCAAGCCCTCTTGGGTTGTAATCTCTGGATTACTCCCACTGCCACGTACTAGCAAGTTCAGAGATAGGAGAATTGCGCAGATGAATACATGGCTTAAGAGCTGGTGCAGGAGGAAGGGTTTTAGATTCCTGGATCCCATTTCTGGGGAAGGTGGGACCTTTATAAGCGGGACATCTACATCTGAACCGGAGCGGGACTAACATCCTTGAGGGCGGGTTTGCTCGTGCTGTTGGGAGGAGTTTAAACTAGTTCAGCAGGGGGAGGGGACACAGAATGTTAGCAGAATAGGGACACATCATAATACAGTAAAACAATCAAGTCAGAGGGAGTACATTTGTACGCCTTAAGTTTCAAGGGAGTAAGGCAAGGCTGGATGGCCTCTACTTTAATGCCAGGAGTATTACAGGTAAAACGGATGAGTTAAGACTGAGGATTGACATGTGGAATTGTGATATAGTAGCTATCACAGAGACGTGGTTGAGGGAGGGGCAGGATTGGCAGCTTAACATTCCGGGATATAGAATCTTCAGGCGAGACAGGGGAGGGGGTAAAAGAGGAGGAGGTGTTGCATTATTAGTTAAGGAGTCGGTTACTGCAGTAAGGAGAGACGATATCTTGGAGGGGAAGTCCAATGAAGCTTTGTGGGTGGAGCTTAGGAATAAAAAAGGGGCAGCCACATTGTTAGGTGTTTATTATAGATCCCCAGATAGTCAGTGGAAAATTGAAGAGCAAATATGTGCACAATTTGTGGAGGTGTGTATAAATAATAACAATAGGGTAATGATATTAGGTGATTTCAACTTTCCCAACATTAATTGGGATAGACATAGTGTTAAGGGCTTGGATGGAGTGGATTTCTTGAAATGTGTACAGGAGAATATTTTAGGTCAATAGGTAGAGGGTCCAACAAGGGACGGCACATAGCTGGACCTAATTCTGGGGAATGAAGCCAGACAGGTGGCTGAGGTGGTGGTGGGGGAGCATTTTGGTGATAGCAACCACAACATGGTACAATTTAAGTTTGTTATGGACAAAGAAATCGACAAGTTGCAAAAAAAATGTTTTGGAGTGGGGGAGAGTGGATTTTAGTAAAATACGGCAGGATCTGGCCAAGTTAGACTGGGAACAGTTACTTGTGGGAAAATCTACAGAGGAGCAGTGGGAAGCATTCAAAAATGAAATGGCGAGGGTACAGGTTCAACATGTTCCTTCCAGAGTGATAGGAAGGAGTAACAAGCCCAGAGAACCATGGATGACCAGAGATATTCAGGTTACGGTGAGAAGGAAAAGAGAGGCTTTTAGCAGGTACAAGGGAAGCAAATCAGCAGAGGCATTAGTGGAGTACAGACAGTGCAGGGTGGAGCTTAAGGAAGCAATTAAGAGAGCAAGGAGGGGATACGAGAAAGCTCTGGCTGGTAAAAGTAAGGAAAATCCCAAGATATCCTATAAATATATCAATGGGAAGAGGATAACCAGGGACCAAGGGGGCAATCTATGGGTGGAGCCAGAGGACATCGCTAGAGTGTTGAATGAATATTTCACATCCATCTTCATCCAAGAGAATGAGGATGAAGGTATCAAACTTGGGGAGAGAGACTGTGAGGATCTTAAACAAATTGATATAAGGAGTGACAAGGTATTGGAGGTTTCGGCAGGCTTAAAAGTGGACAAAATTCCAGGTCCAGATGATTTGTGTCCAAGACTGCTGAGGGAGGCAAGGGAGGAGATCACAGGGGCTCTGACCCAAATTTTTAATTCCTCTCTGGCCGTGAGGGAGTTACCAGCGGACTAGAGAACAGCTAATGTGTTTCCACTATTTAAGAAGGGTTGTAGAGATAAGCCAGGGAACTACAGGCCAGTGAGTCTCACGTCAGTGGTAGGGAAACTATTGGAGCAAGTTCTGAAGGAGAGAATGTACCTCCACTTGGAGAGGCAAGGTTTGATCAAGGATTGTCAATATGGCTTTGTCAGAGGGAGGTCATGCCTAACAAATTTGATTGAATTTTTTTAAGGAGGTAACCAGGTGTGTAGATGAGGGTAGTGTAGTTGATGTAGTTTATATGGATTTCAGCAAAGCCTTTGACAAGTTCCCACATGGGAGACTTGTAAAGAAGGCAAATGCACATGGGATACAGGGTAATTTGATAAGGTGGATTCAAAATTGGCTTAGTTGTAGGAGACAGAGGGTGATGACAGAAGGATGCTTTAGTGACTGGAAGCCAGTGTCCAGTGGTGTACCACAGGGATCTGTGCTCGGTCCATCATGATTTATCATTTATATAAATGACACAGATGTTGAGGGGTTGAATTAGTAAGTTTGCAGATGACACAAAGATTGGCCGGGTGCTTAACAGTGAGGTTGAGTGCCTTGGGTTACAGGAAGATATAGACAGGATGGTCAAATGGGCAGATAAGTGGCAGATGGAATTTAAGTCTGAAAAGTGTGAGGTGATACACGTTGGAAGGAATAATTTGACAAGGAAGTTTTCAATGAATGGCATATCACTAGGAAGTTCTGAGGAACAAAGGGAACTTGGCATGTGTGTCCATAGATCTCTGAAGGCAGAGGGGCATGTTAGTGGGGTGGTGAAAAAGGCATATGGGACACTTGCCTTTATCAATTGAGGCATAGATTACAAAAGTAGGGAGGTCATGTTGGAGTTGTATAGAACCTTGGTGAGGCCACAGCTGGAGTACTGTGTGCAGTTCTCGTTGCCACATTATAGGAAGGATGTGATTGCACTGGAAGGGGTGCGTAGGAGAATCACCAGAATGTTGCCTAGGATGAAACTTTTAAGTTATGAAGAAGAGTTGGATAGACTTGGGTTGTTTTCATTGGAGCAGAGAAGACTGAGGGGCGACCTGATTGAGGTGTACAAGATTATGAGGAGCATGGACAGGGTGGATAGGGAGCAGCTATTCCCCTTAGTTGAAGTGTCAGTCACAAAGAAGAACAAAGAACAAAGAAAAGTACAGCACAGGAACAGGTCCTTCGGCCCTCCAAGCCTGCGCCGATCATATTGCCTGTCAAACTAAAACATTTTGCACTTCCGGGGTCCGTATCCCTCTATTCCCATCCTATTCACGTATATGTCAAGCTGCCTCTTAAACACCACTATTGTACCTGCTTCCAACACCACGTCTGGCAGTGAATTCCAGACACTCACTACCCTCTGCTTAAAAAACATGCCCCGCACATCTCCTCTAAAATTTTCTCCTCTCACCTTCAATCTATGTCCCCTAGTAATTGACTCTTCCACCCTGGGAAAAAGCTTCTGACTATCTACTCTGTCCATGCCACTCATAATTTTGTAAACTTCTATCAAGTCGCCCTTCAATCTCTGTCACGCTACTGAGAACAATCCGAGTTTCTCCAACCTCTCCTTATAGCTAATAACCTCCAGGCCAGCCAGCATCCTGGTAAACCTCCTCTGCACCCTCTCCAATGCCTCCATATCATTCTGGTAAGGTGGTGACCAGAATTGCACGCAATATTCCAAGTGTGGCCCAACCAAGATTCTATACAGCTGCAGCATGATTATCTACTCTGTCCATGCCACTCATAATTTTGTAAACTTCTATCAAGTTGCCCCTCAATCTCCGTTACTCTAGTGAGAACAATCCGAGTTTCTCCAACCTCTCCTCAAGTTGCCCCTCAAGCTTTTATACTCAATACCCCTGCTGATGAAGGCAAGCATGCCATATGCCTTCCTGACTACCTTATCCACCTGCGTTGCCATTTTCAGTGACCTGTGGACCTCTACACTCAGATCCCTCTGCCCGTTGATGCACTGTATAATTCCTACCTGTATTAGACCTTCCAAAATGCATTACCTCGCCTTTGTCCGGATTAAACTCCGTCTGCCATTTCTCCGCCCAAGTCTCCAACCAATTTATATCCCGTTGTATCCTTTGACAATCCTCTTCACTATCTTCAACTCCTCCAACCTTAGTGTCGTCTGCAAACTTACTAATTAGGCCAGTTACATTTCCCTCCAAATCATTTATGTATACTACAAACAGCAAAGGTCCCAGCACTGATCCCTAATCACAGCTCTTCATTCATAAAAACATCCTTCCACTGCTTCCCTCTGTCTTCTCTGACCAAGCCAATTGTGTATCCAACTTGCCAGCTTACCTCTGATCCCGTGCGACTTTACCTTCTGTACCAGTCTGCCATGAGGGATCTTGTCAAAGGCCTTACTGAAATCCATGTATATAACATCACTGCCCTTCCATCGTCGATCATCTTTGTCACTTCCTCAAAAAACGCGATCAAGTCAATGAGACATGACCTCCCCTTCACAAAACCATGCTGCCTCTCACTAATACGCCCATTTGCTTCCAAATGGTAGTAAATCCTGTCACGAAGAATCTTCTCCAATAATTTCCCTACCACTGACATAAGGCTCACTGGCCTGTAATTTCCTGGATTATACTTGCTACCCTTCTTAAACAATGGAACAACATAGGCCATTCTCCAGTCCTCTGGGACCTCACCCGTAGCCAGTGAGGATACAAAGATTTTTGTCAAGGCCCCAGCAATCTTCTCCCTTGCCTCCCTCATTACACTGGGGTAGATCCCATCTGGCCCTGGGGACTTATCCACCTTAATATTCTTCATGACACCTAACACATCCTCTTTTTTGATCTCAACATGATCCAGGCTGTCTATACACTCTTCCCTAGACAAATCGACCGCTAAGTCCTTCTCTTTAGTGAATACTGATGAGAAGTATTCATTTAGTATCTCTCCCATTTCTTCTGGCTCCACACACAGATTCCCACCTCTGTCCCTCAGTGGGCCTACCCTTTCCTTGGCTACCCTCTTGCTTTTTGCATATGTATAAAAGGCCTTGGGATTTTACTTCATCCTGGTTGCCAATGACATTTCATGACCCCTTTTAGCCCTCCTGACTCCTTGCTTAAGTTTCTTCCTACTTTCTTTATATTCTCCACGGGCTTCATCTGTTTCCAGCCTTCTAGCACTTACAAATGCTTCCTTTTTCTTTTTGACCAATCTCACAATATCCTTCATTATCCAAGGTTCCTGAAACTTGCCATACTTATCCTTCATCCTAGCAGGAACATGCCGGTCCTGAATTCTTATCAACTGACATCACGAGGGGACATAAGTTCAAGGTGAGGGGCAGGAGGTTTAGGGGGGATGTGGGGAAAAACTTTTTTACCCAGAGGGTTGTGACGGTCTGGAATGTGCTGCCCAGGAGGGTGGTGGAGGTGGGTTGCCTCACATCCTTTAAAAAGTACCTGGATGAGCACTTGGCACGTCATAACATTCAAGGCTACGGGCCAAGCACTGGAAAATGGGATTAGGTAGATAGGTCAGGTGTTTCTCACATATTGGTGCAGGCTTGATGGGCCGAAGGGCCTCTTCTGCACTGTGATTCTGTGATTCTGTGTGCAAGGTTCATCTGGTAACCCTTAACTATTAATGCACTTGATTACGCTGTCTGCCTGGAGATTCTAAGTAATTCCCTTTCAATAAATTGTGACTGTATTCCCCCTAACAGTCCCCTCTTTTCGCCCTTGTCCTAGCCCAATGTAGCCAACTATGGTGGTGTTGTCCATCCCTTTATGCACCGCCACCCATTGATACTGGCCAGTCATCCAGCTTTGTGCTGTAAAAGGTACCGTCAGACCATTTGTATCATCTGGCCCTTCAATTCAGGCCTCTGAATTGCTAAACCACTTCTCCACCTGTTAAAACTCCCCCAGCACCACCTCTTTTGCGACCTTTGGGTACGATGAATCAAATATGTTAAATATGTAACTCATATCAGTTGAATCACAACCAGAACTTGGGAGATAATCTGAATCCACTGGTGTATTTGTATGTTTGAGCCCCAATTCCACAGATCCTCCCACCATATGGAGGAATCTGTTTGCTCAGTATCCTTTTTTAAGGCTCTAACCTGTTGCTACGGTGTACAGTAAGTTCTGTATATCTGCTGAGCCTGTCTCCAAATCATGGTTAGGTGCTCTGGTAATAAGGGAATTTCATAGGAGAACTGGTTCAAATACTGTGTTAGGTTATCCTTAAGGCTTTCCATGAACTAAATAGTACCGCTCCTCTCTTGCATATTTCAACCAGTTCCACCTTCCCACCCACAGCAACATCTGCGGGTGCAGGCACAATGAATAATTGTGGATGGGGCACATCCAGATTCTCCTGTACTGGATCTTTTGCTGCCACGTGGTAGTACAATATCTCCCATTCCCCAAATATGCAACATGGGTCGGTTCTGTTGCAGGCCATATAGTTTCCATTGTACAATTTGCTGCTGCTTTAAATCCGCACTTAGCTTCTTCCATCTCATATAATGGATGTGCACATACTACTCTGGTGGCCTCTTTACTACACCCTTCTAATGTGATGCTGACTAAATTCCCTTCTATGTCTACTGCATATGGTGGAATGTTATGGTACCTAATATAATAATCCCCCCGTATCACACCAATATTTTCTACTCTGTATAATGTTCTGCCGGATGTTGACATAGGTTTAACAGGTATCACTAAGACAATACAAAAACAGAATTACCTGGAAAAACTCAGCAGGTTTGGCAGCATCGGCGGAGAAGAAAAGAGTTGACGTTTTGAGTCCTCATGACCCTTCAACAGAACTGAGTGAATATTAGGAGAGGGGTGAAATATAAACTGGTTTCAGTTGGGAGGGGGGTGGGGGCAGAGAAGTGGGAGGGGTGGTTGTAGGGACAAGCAAGTAGTGATAGGAGCAGATAATCAAAAGATGTCACAGACAGAAGAACAAAGAGGTGTTGAAGATGGTGATATTATCTAAACGAATATGCTAATTAAGAATAGATGGCAGGACAAGCAAGGTACAGCTCTAGTGGGGGTGGGGTGGAAAGGCTAACGGCATAAAAGATATAGATTTAAAAATAATGGAAATAGGTGGGAAAAGAAAAATCTATATAAATTATTGGAAAAAACAAAAGGAAGGGGGAAGAAACAGAAAGGGGGTGGGGATGGAGGGAGGGAGCTCACGACCTAAAGTTGTTGAATTCAATATTCAGTCCGGAAGGCTGTAAAGTGCCTAGTCGGAAGATGAGGTGTTGTTCCTCCAGTTTGCATTGGACTTCACTGGAACAATGCAGCAAGCCGCTTAACTCTGCATGTGATCATGGTGTTAATCCTATGGTCTTATTTTTTGTAGCTTGCAGGCACATTAATATAATCAGTAATACATCTATTTAGCCTTTTCCCAGGTTTCCCTTGACCTGCATCCATCTTGTGGTAAATTGTTGTTAAGTTTTATTTCTCCTTACCCTTCAATTGCCTCAATTACAGATTACTTATGCTTTTACCTTTAAGTTTTTGTTTACTGCCTCTGACCATGATCATCCTAATATTTTCTTGAGGTCAGTTTCTCTATTGCCTTGATCATTTAAAATGTTTCCTTATTCTTTAGGCCATATTAACTGTTCCATGTCAAAGGGGATCTCTGTCTCTAGATCTTTGCATATCTCCGCCTGTGCAGTACCAATGTCTCAGTTGATAGCCAGATTAACAAATTCAGTTCCCTTAAAACAGTTTGTATATTGTGTCCTCTTTCCCTAACTCTTTCTCCTACTTTCCTCATACCATTTTACACATGAAACAGCTACCATCTTATCTTGTTCAGGTTGTCTGGAGAGACTTTACAATCCAATAAATGTGTACAATATCATGAGAGACATGGACAGGGTGCATAGGAGTAGCTGTTCCCCGTAGTTGAAGGGTCAGGCATGAGGGGGCATCAAGGTGAGGGGCAGGAGGTTTAGGGGGGATGTGAGGAAAAGCTTTTTTACCCAGAGGGTGCTGATGGTCTGGAATGCACTGCCTGGGAGGGTGGTGGATGTGGGTTGTCTCACATTCTTTAAAAAGTACCTGGATGAACATTTGACACATCATAACATTCAAGGCTATGGGCCAAGTGCTGGTAAATGGGATTAGGGAGATAGGTCAGTTGTTTCTCACGTGTCGGTGCAGACTTGATGAACCGAAGAGCCTCTTCTGCACTGTGATTCTGTGAAAGTATTCTCATAGCAGTTTTAAAACAGAAATCAGGCATTGACATGTTTTGTTTCCTTATCTTCTCAAACAACATTTTATTGTCTCAAAAGTAACCCACTAAATTATGTCTGACCCTCGTTTTAGAATTATCCCAGATTCATTAACTCAGCCAAAAATTGGATTGTTGCCAAACTCTGTCAAGGTCTTGAGCTTAACTTAATATTTTGGGAATAGACTGACAATTACAAAAAGCTTGCAGCATTTGAATTAGTGCCAATTGTTGTCAAACCTTTTAAAATAAAATTCTATTTTGAAGACTTTACTGGGAATCAAACCTCAAATTTTTATTCTGATGAAAAGTCATACAGACTCGAAACATTAACTGTGTTCCTCTCCACAGATGCTGTCAGACCTGCTGAGTTTTTCCAGCTATTTTTATTTTTGTTTCAGATTTCCAGCATCTGCAGTATTTTGCTTTTATCTCAAATTTTTAAACTTTGTAAGAACTGTAATTTACACTATCAAATTTAAAACAATCTCTTTCTCATGTGTATTGATTTGTATCCAGATTAAAAGTCCCAAATGCTTATCGACACATTCTTCATCTTGGATAACATCCTAGTTATTCAAAAATAACCTGTTAAATTATACTGCACTTTTCACATCTCAAGATTGTCCCAAATTCAAATAACAGTGCTGTTGAGATGCAAATTTCCTTTCATATTGAACTTATCTCTTCAAATGAAATCCCTTTTTATCCATTGGAACCACCTAGACCATGTGTTTATGTCTTTTATATTTCCTAGGATCCTTTGGACTTAAGGTATTTTCTTTTCCCTCAGAATTTTAGAATACCAACTTGTATGAGCTAATGTAACTTGTATGTATCAATCTCAATCAGCTTGGAAGCTGGTGATAAGGGTTATTCCCTACTAGTCTGCAAGGGGCTGGCACAATGGTTGGTTCATCTCAAACAAAGGCAAACCCTGTTTTATCTTTACAATACCTTCAAATTGCAATTTTTGCCAGAAATCTCAACTCGAACCTTATACTCAAAACTTTGGAATGTTTGAGTATACTTTTCCTTTAATCTAATATGGGGCTTTCGACTCTAAAGTGCTGAACTACACACAAATGACAATTTCGGGATGAAAATACATTAAAACTCACATACAAATGCTTCCTTGCACACGAACAAACACATATATAAAAGTATGTATTTATATTCCTACAACATTGAACTTAATGACTTAAAACTCACATGCTCTAAAAGAAATTTCAAGTAGCAGTGGGGAGAATAAAGGGATCTTGGAGGCTACACCTATAGGGACAATCGAACGCACTGAAGCTCACATTTCCTCTGCTCCTGCCTGTAACTGCTCATTAACCCCCTAGGGGCACCCCCTTTTCTCTCTCTCTCTCTTTCTCTCTCTCTCTTCAGCACAAACAGCTCTTGTAACTGTAATCAATTCATTTTTTAAAGTTACAGAAAATTCAGTAGGAGACCTTTCGGGTCCCAATCACCCTTCCACATTTTCTTGATTAATTTTGATTGTCGTTCCACTATGAATCTCGTGATGGAGTCCAAGGCTCCCCGGCCGAGTTCCATAGCACTTTCCTGTTTTCCTGAAGGCATTCTATTCTTCTATTCCGTCTGTCTCTGCGCAGTTAATTCGCGTGGCACTGACAACTCAGTTACTTGCCATCTATTTGTTTTCCCCAGGGGTCTGGCCTGTGCGCGGCTTCAGCTATGGTTCTATTTCAACTATAGCCCACCAGCACGGCTCCGCCTCCTGCTTCAGGTAGTGGTCCGGCCTCCCTGCACGGCTTTGGCTCCACTAGCCCGCCGGCGCGGCTCTTGCCTCCTACCCCGGCACCTCCTTTCCTGAGTCCTCCTCCCGACTCTTCATGCTCGACCAAACCGTTCTCGGGTAGGCTTACTGCACTAACCACGGGTGATAAATAAAATATACTCACCCACTTTGCAGAGCTGTCCTGAGGATCCGATCCGAGTATCCTGCAGACTATGCCAAACTGTTGTGGTAGCTTTGACGAATAAACCACAGGAGGCTCAGGTACAGGTTACGATTGTTTATGCGAGCATTTGCAAGGACAGAACCACGTCAAAGCAGCTTGAGGTAGCACCGTACTGAACTACAAGTAAACAGCTTATTTATACATCAGTGATCATGTACAAGAGCATTGTTCAAATTCCAATCTTGTCAGCATATATCTCTGGTTCTCGATATATACGTCACCCTTCACCCAGACAGAGCCTTCTTCCCCTATCTGAGCTGGGACCATCTCTCCTTTCCTTATCTGATGAAGAACACACTTCATCTATTTGTTTTCATCCCCTGTCTCTAGTCTAGTTCCCAGGGCCTTTCTGGTGATTGCCGGACCTAAGTGTGTGCAAGTTTTTTCTACTAACCCTTAACTATTAAAGTATTTGATGGCACTCTGTCTGTCTAGAGATTCTAAGTAATTCCCTTTCAATAAATATTGATATTCTATGAGTATATCCATGGGAAGAGGAAAACCAGGGAAGGAGTAGAGCCCATAAGGAACCAAGGGGGCAATCTATGGGTGGAGCCAGAGGACATCAGTGGAGTGTTGAATGAATACTTCACATCCATCTTCACCCAAGAGAATGAGGATGAAGGTATCAAACTCGGGGAGAGAGTCTGCGAGGCTCTTAAGCAAATTGATATAAGGAGTGACAAGGTATTGGAGGTGTCGGCAGGCTTAAAAATGAACAAACTTCCAAGTCCAGATGATTTGTGTCCCAGACTGCTGAGGGAGGCAAGGGAGGAGATCACAGGGGCTTTGACCCAAATTTTTAATTCCTCTCTGGCCAAGGGGGAGGTGCCAGAGGACTGGAGAACAGCTAATGTGGTTCCTCTATTTAAGAAGGGTTGTAGAGATAAGCTCGGGAACTACAGGCCATTGAGTCTAACTTCTGCAAAGCCTTTGACAAGGTCCCACAATGGAGACTTATAAAGAAGGCAAATGCACATGGGATACAGGGTAATTTGATAAGACGGTTTCAAAATTGGCTTCGCTGTAGGAGACAGAGGGTGATGACAGAAGGATGCTTTAGTGACTGGAAGCCAGTGTCCAGTGGCATGCCACAGGGATCTGTGCTGGGCCGCCTATTATTCGTCATTTATATAAACAACATAGATGACTATGTGGGGTGTAGGATTAGTAAGTTTGCGGATGACACAAAGATTGGCCGGGTGGCTAAAAGTGAGGTTGAGTGTCTTGGGCTACAGGAAGATATAGATGGGATGGTCAGATGGGCAGATAAGTGGCAGATGGAATTTAACCCTGAAAAGTGTGAGGTGATACACTTTAGAAGGAGAAATTTGACAAGGAAGTATTCAATGAACGGCAGGACACTAGGAAGTTCTGAGGAACAAAGGGACTTTGGTGTATGCGTGTCCATGGATCTCTGAAGGTGGAGGGGCCTGTTAGTGGGGTGGTGAAAAAGGCATATGGGACACTTGCCTTTATCAATAGCAGCATAGATTACAAAAATAGGGAGACCTTGTTGGAGTTGTATAAGACCATAAGACATAGGAACAGAGTCAATCATGGCTGATAAGTTTCTCAACCCCATTCTCCCACCTTCTCCCCATAACCTTTGATCCCCTTACCAATCAAGAACCTATCTATCTCAGTCTTAATTACACTCAATGACCTGGCCTCCACAGCCTTCTGTGGCAATGAATTCTATAGATTCACCACTCTCTGGCTAAAGAAGTTTCTCCTCATCTCTGTTCTAAAAGGTCTTACCTTTACTCTGAGGCTGTGCCCTCAGGTCCTAGTCTCTCCTACTAATGGAAACATCTTCCCCACGTCCACTCTATCCAGGCCTTTCAGTGTTCTGTAAGTTTCAATCAAATCCCCCCTCATCCTTCTAAACTCCATTGAGTATAGACCCAGAGTCCTCAAACATTCCTCTTATGTTAAGCCTTTCATTCCTGGGATCATTCTCGTGAACCTCCTCTGGACCCTCTCCAGGGCCAGCACATCCTTCCTGAGATACGGCCCCAAAATTGCTCACAATATTCTAAATGTAGTCTGACCAGAGCCTTATAAAGACTCAGCAGCACATCCCTGCTTTTATATTCTAGTCCTCTAGAAATAAATGCCAACATTGCATTTGCCTTCCTAACTACCGACTCAACCTACAACTTAACCTTAAGAGAATCCTGGACTAGGACTCCCAAGTCCCTTTGCACTCCAGATTTGTGAATTCTCTCCCCATTTAGAAAATATTCTATGCCTCTATTCTTCCTACCAAAGTGCATGACCTCACACTTCCCCACGTTGTATTCCATCTGCCACTTCTTTGCCCATTCTCCTAACCTGTCTAAATCCTTCTGCAGCCTCCCCACCTCCTCAATACTACCTATCCCTCCACCAATCTATGTATCATCTGCAAACTTAGCTAGGATGCCCTCAGTTCCTTCATCTAGATCATTAATGTATAAAGTGAAAAGTTGTCGTCCCAACACTGAAGCCTGCGGAACTCCACTAGTCACCGGCCGCCATCCTGAGAAGGACCCCCTTATCCCCACTCTCTGCCTCCTGCCAGACAGCCAATCTTCTATCCATGCTAGTACCTTGCCTCTAACACCATGGGCTCTTATCTTACTGAGCAGCCTCCTGTGCGGCACCTTGTCAAAGGCCTTTGGAAGTCCAAGTAGATAACATCCTTTGTCTAACCTACTCATTACCTCCTCAAAGAATTCTAACAGATTTGTCAGGCATAACCTCCCCTTGATGAATCCATGCTGACTTTGCCCTATTTTACCATGCACTTCCAAGTAATCTGAAATCTCATCCTTAATAATGGACTCTAAAATCTTACCAACGACTGAGGTCAGGCTAATCAGCCTGTAATTTCCCGTCTTTTGCCTCACTCCCTTCTTAAACAGGGGGGTTACATTAGCGATTTTCCAATTCTCTGGGACCCTCCCTGACTTCAGTGATTCCTGAAAGATCATCACTAACGCCTCCATTATCTCTTCAGCTATCTCCTTCAGAACTCTGGGGTGTAATCCATCTGGTCCAGCTGATTTATCCACCTTTAGACCTTTCAGTTTTCCTAGCACCTTCTCCTTGGTAATGACACTATACTCACCTCTGCCCCCCCAATTCTCTTGAACTTTGGGGATGTTACTCGTGTCTTCCACTGTGAAGACAAACACAAAGATCCTATTCAGTTCCTCCGCCATTTCTTTGTTCCCCACTACTACTTCTCTATTGTCATTTTCCAGCGGCCCAATGTCCACTTTTGCCTCTCTCTTACCCTTTATATATCTAAAAAGACTCTTGCAATCTTCTTTTGTATTACTAACTAGTTTACCGTCATATTTAATCTTCTCCCTCCTAATTTCTTTTTTAGTTGTCCTCTGTTGGTCTTTGTAGGTTTCCCAATCCCCTGGTTTCCCACTGCTCTTTGCTGCATTGTATGCTTTCTCTTTAGCTTTTATGCTGTTCCTGACTTCCCTTGTCAGCCATGGTTGCCTCGTCCTCCCTTTAGTATGCTTCTTCTTCCTAGGGATGAATTTTTGCTGTGTCTCCCAAATTACTCCCAGAAACTCCTGCCATTGCTGTTCCACTGTCTTTCTTGCTAGGCTCATCTCCCAGTCGATTCTGGCCAGCTCCTCCCTCATGCCTCTGTCGTTGCCTTTAATCAACTATAATACCGTTACATCTGATTCCAGCTTTTTCCTCTCAAATTGCAGGGTAAATTCTATCATATTATGGTCACTTCCTCCTAAGGGTTCCTTCACCTTAAGCTCCCTTATCAAATCTGCCTCATTACACATCACTAAATCTAGAATTGCCTGTTCCCTAGTGGGCTCCACCACAAGCTGCTCCAAAAAGCCATCTTGTAGACATTCCACAAATTCCTTTTCTTGGGATCCACTACCAACCTGATTTTCCCAGTCTACCTGCATATTGAAATCCCCCATGATCACTGTAATCTTGCCTTTCTTACACACCTTTTCTATCCCCTGGTGTATCTTGTGCCCCACATCCTGACTACTGTTCGGAGGCCTGTACATAACTCCCATTATGTTTTTTTTTACCTTTGCAGTTCCTCAACTCGACCCACACAGATTCTACATCATCTGACCCTACATCATTTCTTGCTATCGATTTAATTTCATTTCTTACTAACAAAGCAACCCCACACCCTCTGCCAACCTGCCTATCTTTTCAATAGGATGTATATGCTTGGATATTTAGCTTCTAGTCCTGATTCCCTTGCAGCCCACCACATCATACCTGCCAATTTCAATCTGCACTGCAAGCTTATTGACCTTATTTTGTATACTGCGTGCATTCAGATACAACACCTTCAGTCCTGTATTTCCCGTCCCCTTTCTCATTGTCGTTCCTTTACCTGATGTGCTTGAAGTTAGATTCCTAGCCCTTTCCAAACACTCTGTCCTATTTTGTGTTCTGGAGACTTTAATAGCCTCTCCTGGGCTCTCCTTTCTTTTCAGTTTTTTCATCATTTTCCATGAAATTGAATCCACCCCCCCACCCCGCATACACTAACCTGCTGCTTTGTTTCCCATTAGTCATGCTTCTTGGAGTTTTACCCTTCCCTCCACCCCCTCCCCCACCCTCCACTTTCTAGTTTAAAGTCCTGTTGACCACCCTATTTACCCTTTTCGCTAGAACATTGATCCCAGATCGTTTCAGGTGGAGAGCGACCCAACGGTACAGATCCCTCCTGTTCCAAAACTGATGCCAGTGCCCCACAAAATGGATCCCCTCTTTCCCTCACCACTCCTTTAGCCACGTGTTTACTTCCCTTATTCTCGCGTCCCTATGCCAATTTGTACATGGCTTGGGTAGTAATCCGGAGATTATAAATCTTGAGGACCCATTCTTTAATTTAGTTCCTAGTTCCTGATAATCCCCAAACAGGTTCTCTTTCCTAGTCTTATCTATGTTAGTTCTCCCGACGTGGACCACAACTCCCTCTCCAATATCCTTTCAAGCCAGTCAGATTGTCCCTACCCTGGCACCGGGCAGACAACATACCATGCGGGACTCGCGATCCTGCTTACAAAGGAAGCTATCAATTCCCCTAATTATAGAATCCCCTACAACTACCACTTGTCTTTTTGCTCGCCCCTCAGCTGGCTCATCCTCCCTACAGCCCTGTTCCTCATCCACACAGGGAGCAAGTACTTCGTACCTGTTGGAGACGGTAAAGAGCTAAAGCCCCTCTGTTCCTGAACACAGGATCCCTCTACCTGCCTCACTTGCAGTCACAACCTGCTGACTCTGTCCACTGACCGTACTTGAGGTACTTAATGCCTCCTGATACAAAGTTTCCAGGTAACTCTCCCCCTCCCAGATGTGCTGCAGCATCCGGAGCTCGGACTCCAGCTCATCAATTCTGAGCCAGAGTTCCTCCAGCAACCAAAACTCGCTGCAGATGTGGTCACTGCAGCTTGCAATGGGATCTGCCAGCTCCCACGTCATACCGCTACAGCACATCACCTGCCCAGCCATCTCTATTTAGATAATTAATTTATTAATTAGCTTTGCAGTGTGTTTTTTTTTCAAATTTGGTGCAGATTTCCTACCAACCAATCAGGTCACAGCTTTCTTGTGACGTCACTTTTTCAGTTTTGGCTTCAGTTACTCTGTGCCCTGAGGTCACCGCTCCGGTGCTCCTCCCTCTGAGTCTGCTTCCTAGAGACAAGGCTGCGTATTCCCAAGGTAAGCTAGACTTTTACTCAACGCTCTGGTGCTCTTCCCTCTGAGTCTGCTCCCTGGACACAAGGCTGCAAATCCCCGAGATAAGCTAGATTTATACTCACTGCTCCAGTGCTCTTCCCTCCGAGTCTGCTCCCAGATTTAGTCACCAATCAGCTGCTTTTTCTTTAAAATCCACTTTCAGAAGAGTGTTCCTCGCAGGTCTGGTGCAATCCTGAAGGCACTGCCTCTTCCTCTCTTTTTTTTAGGTTTGAGGAGGAGGGAGGGATGGAAACACTACAGCAATGTAATGTTTGGGATTATTCTGTTCTTTGACAGTGGGTCCTCCTCGATTCCCTCCTGAGTCACGGTGGCTGCGATGACTTCTCCCAGAATGCTGCAGTCACTTCTCACCAGCGCCCTCTGTTGGTATAGAACCTTGGTGAGACCACAGTTGGAGTACTGTGTGCAGTTCTGGTCACCACCTTAAAGGAAGGATGTGATTGCACTGGAGGGGATGCAGAGGAGATTCACCAGGATGTTGCCTGGGATGAAACTTTTAAGTTATGAAGAGAGGTTGGATAGACTTGGGTTGTTTTCGTTGGAGCAGAGAAGACTGAGGGGCAACCTGATCGAGGTGTACAAGATTATGAGGAGCATGGACAGGGTGGATAGGGAGCAGTTGTTTCTCTTAATTGAAGGGTCAGTCACAAGGGGACATAAATTCAAGGTGAGGGGCAGGAAGTTTAGGGGGGATGTGAGGAAAAACTTTTTTTCCCAGAGGATGGTGACGGTCTGGAATGCGCTGCCTGGGAGGGTGGTGGAGGTGGGTTGCATCACATCCTTTAAAAAGTACCTGGATGAGCACTTGGCACGTTATAACATTCAAGGCTATGGGCCAAGTGCTGATAAATGGGATTAGGTAGGTAGGTCAGGTGTTTCTCACATGTCGGTACAGACTCAATGGGCCGAAGGGCCTCTTCTGCACTGTGTGATTCTGTGATTCTGTGAATAAATTCTTACTGTATTCCCCCTAACAGTAGAGAGAGGGTTACTCTCTATCTAAACTGTGCTGTACCTGCCCTGGGAATGTTTGATGGGAACAGTGTAGAGGGAGTTTTACTCTGTATCTAACCCTGTGCTGTACCTGTCCTGTGAGTGTTTGGTGGAATCAGTGTAGAGGGAGCTTTACTCTGTATCTAACCCCGTGCTGTACCTGTCCTGGGACTGTTTGATGGAATCAGTGTAGAGGGAGCTTTACTCTGTATCTAACCCTGTGCTGTACCTGTCCTGGGAGTGTTTGGTGGAGTCAGTGTAGAGGGAGCTTTACTCTGTATCTAACCCTGTGCTGTACCTGTCCTGGGAGTGTTTGGTGGAATCAGTGTAGAGTGAGCTTTACTCTGTATCTAACCCCATGCTGTACCTGCCCTGGGAGTGTTTGATGGGGACAGTGTAGAGGGAGCTTTACTCTGTATCTAACCCCGTGCTCTACCCGTACTGGGAGTGTTTGGTGGAGTCAGCAAACAGGGAGCTTTACTCTGTGTAGTAAATGCAGGTATAGCCTCTCCTGTTGTCTATCAGGGATCACGTGATGTTCTTGACGGCTCTGACCAATGAGCCCTCAGCTTGGGTAATCTTGGGGGTGGGGCTTCCTGATGAGAGCCTTGATCGAGCATGTAGCACCTGAAAAGCTCTCTGTAAACAAATTTATCTGTTCCCTTTTGAAACATGTCCGCTCCATCGAGTCATTACATTTGGCAATGAGGGTAAAATAGCTCCGATGCTTCCTCTTGCCTTGTTAACGTGAGTACATGGAATCTTAAGAAAAAAGAAAAGACTACTCACCAGTCCTGCCGCTTTTCAGCAGTATCAATCCTTATGGTGCGACTATGGATGACTGGAGCTAGTATGTAGAATGCTTTGGTTCTTATTTTGTAGTGAACAAAATTACTGCAGAGGAAAAGCAAAAAGCAATACTCTTGCGTGTGTGTGGTAGCAAGACCACCCGCCTGATGGCTCCCAATGCCCCCAGTTCTAAATCCTTTAATAAATTAGTGGACGCCATGAAAATGCATTTCCAGCCAAAGTCATCGGTAATAATGCAGAGGTTTAAATTTAATTCCAGAGTTAGGGCCTCAGGAGAGTCCATCACAACTGAAGTTGAAGCAGTTGACAGAACACTGACTTCAGGGACACGCTCAATGATCTGCTGCGGGACCGAATAGCTTGTGGAGTTCAGAATGACACCGTTCCGTGCTGGTTTCTCAGAGGCCGACATCGACTTGAAGCAGGCCCTGGAAATAGCACTCCCAATGGAAAGTGCTGCGAGAGACTTGCTGGCTTTATAACAGGTACAATATAGTGCTGTTCTTCATGTGGGATAGGAACCTACCACCCAGCGTGGACTGAAAACCAGACCCATCGCATCGATGCCAGAGGCAATGTCCGCTATTAGAAACATCTAAAGGCCAAGTAGAAACACTTCAGCAGTGACTCTAAGGTCAATCTGTTATAGATGTGGGAGTGACCACAGACTGGACACCTACAGATTCAAGGAGGCAGAATGCCATTACTGCCATAAGAAAGGTCATGAAGTAAGGCAATGCAGGGCAAAGTCAAAACAGCCCATAGAGCAGCAAACCAACATGATTGAGTTGAAAAATACAGCAGAACCTGAAGCTGCCAATTTCGACATCTATTCCCTGTATAACGTCACTGCTGTAAAAACCGAACCTATCACTGTCACCATCCAAGTTAACGAGAAACCCCTTATATTGGAGGTGGATACGGGAGCCTCAACCACAGTGGTGGGAGAACACATTTAACTACCTAGATGAAGGTACCCAGTCACTGAACCTGGAGCTGACAACCTCTAAATTGAAGATATAAACTGGAGAATCTCTTCAGGTAAAGGGCACAACCACAGTACACAGGCAACAGACAGCCCAGCTTCCATGATCATAGTGACAGGAGAAGGACCTAATCTTCTCGACCAAGACTGGTTACAGAAAATCAAGCTTGACTGGTCTGAGATATTTCAGCTGAAAACAGCAGGGGTTCCTGAACTGCTAAGGAAATATGATAGTGTATTTCAGTACAAATTAGGCAAGTTAAAAGGATTGCAAGCAAATATATATGTGGATCCTCAGGTGAGACCATATTTCTTTAATGCCAGACCTGTGTCTTATGCGTTGGAAAAGGTGGATGCAGAACTGTGCCAGTTAGAAAAGTTGGGCATCATCCAACCTGTCTAATTCTCGGAATGGGCAGTGCCCATAGTTCCAGTTGTTAAGCCTGACCAAATCATATGCATTTGTGGGGATTATAAATTGACCGTGAATAAGGCAGCAAAACTAGACAAGTACCCTATTCCAAGGATGGACGATTTATATACAAAGCTGGCTGGAGGCAAGTCCTATACAAAACTGGATATGAATCATGCTCACCAACAGTTAGAGCTAGATAGCATGTCTAGAGAATATGTGACTGTTAACAAACACAAGAGCCTTTGTCAGTACACTCACTTACCCTTTGGAGTATCGTCTGCACGTGCAATCTTCTAAAGGACAATGGAGAGTCTTTTGCAAGGACTTCCCCGAATTGTAGCATACCTGGTTGATGTTCTGATCACAGGGTCAACCGAGAGCGAACTATTGGCCAACCTGTAGGAGGTGCTAAGAAGGTTCAGGGAAGTTGGCGTATGGTTAAAGAAAGGAAAATGTACATTTCAAGCACCATTAGTTACTTACCTGGGTCACAAGGTGGACGTTATGGGTTTGTATCCTGTAGAAGAGAAAGTTCGGGCAATAAAAGATGTACCCTCTCTGTCCAATGTAACAAAACTCAAGTCCTTCCTGGGCATGATCAAATACTATAGTCATTTCTTGCCTAACTTATCAGCTGTGTCAGCACCATTACACTTGTTGTTAAAGAAGAATCAACGTTGATTGTGAAATTCATGACAGAAAGAAGCCTTTGTGAAAATAAAACTGTTGCACTCGTTGCATTTATTGGTACAGTACAACCCAGAGAATGAATTGGTATTAACATGTGATGACTCTCCTTATGGTGTAAGAGCTGCGTTATCACATAGAATGGAAAATGGATCAAAAAGACCCATTGGCTATGTCTCGAGAACCCTCTCCACAGCTGAGAAGGGTTATTCCCAGCTGGTAAAGGAAGGTTTAGCAGTGGTATTCAGAGTGAAGAAATTCCACCAGTATCTGTATCAACGACATTTCACCATTGTGTCGGACCATAAACCATTGATGGGTTTATTCAGTGATGATAAGGCATCAGCAAGAATATAACGTTGGCTTTGATATTATCCACGTTTGAGTATACCTTTATGCATCGTCCTGTCTTACATATAGCGAATGTGGAAACACTCATTCATCTCCCGTTACCAGATAGCATTGTACATGCTCCAGTGCCACAATAAGTTGAGCTAGTGCTGAATTTCTTGGACTCTTTGCCTGTGTGCATGAAACAAATGAGGAATTGGACAAAAAGAGATCCAATTTTGTTGAAAGTCAGAGACCTTGTCTCGCAAGGGTGGTCAAATTCACCAATGTCTGAAGAGATGAGACCACTTCAGGCCCGAGAAACAGAGTTAAGTTGTTAAGATGGAATTTTGTTGTGGGGATCAAGGGTTGTTGTCCGCTTTGCAAGGTACTCCAGAAACTCGACTTCCCATTTTCTTCTCAGTTATCATACAACACCATATTCGACTATAGGATCAACCCCGTCTGAATTACTGATGGAACACTGTCTACGTACATGGTTAAGTCTAGTGTTCACAAACTTAGAGGAGAAGATAGAGAGGAATCAGAGTAATCAAAATTGAACCATGATATTCATAGCGAAGCTCACACAGTCACTGTAGGAGACACAGTATACATGCAGAATTTCTGAAGTGGAGCTTGTTGGGTTCCTGGAACCATTGTCTCTGAGGCTGGTTCCTTATCCTTCCAGGTGGAAGCTGAAGACAGAATTGTTCAAAAATACGTGGCCAATGTCATGATAGAGAGTCAACCAGTATCCTGCCTGTGATTAACATCGAACCATCAAGCCCTGGTTTGACAGATGGAACTATAATAGACATGCCTGATGTCTCTGTAGAGTTGCCAAAACCAGAACTGACACTTTCTAATGAGGTGTCTCGTGCTACACATCATGATCATGTCGATCCGGTGGAAGAACCTCAAGTGATAGAGCCGCTCTAACCGAATAAGGAAATCACCTCGGAGACTTAATCTTTAATCACCAGAAGTTGTATATATGTATATATTGTTGGATATTGAAATGTTCCCTGTAATTAGAAACTGTAAAAAACTAAAGGGGGAAGAAATGTAGTGACTGAAGGTATAGCTCCCCTACAGTCTATCAGGGGTCATGTGATGTTTTTGGGGGCTCCGACCAATGAGGCCCAAATGCAGTGATCTTGGGGGCAGGTCTCCCTGACGAGTGTTGATTGAGCACCTGAAAAGCTCTCTCTAATAAAGTTTATCTGTTTCTTGTTGAAACCTGTCTGCTCCATCAAGTCATTACACTCTGCATCTAACCCCTGTGCTGTACCTGCCTGGGAGTGTTTAATGCGGACAGTGTAGAGGGAGATTTAATTGGTATCTAACCCTGTGCTGCATCTGACGTGAGAGTATTTGATGGGGACAATGTAGAGGGAACTTTACTCTGTATCAAACCCTGTACTGTACCTGTCCTGGGAGTGTTTGGTGGGGTCAGTGTAGAGAGAGCTTCACTCTGTATCTAACCCTGTTTTTTTACCTGACCTGGGAATGTTTGATGGGTCAGTGTAGAGGGAGCTTTACTCTAAATCTAACCTGATGCTGTACCTGCCCTAGGAGTGTTTGATGGGGACAGTTTAGAGGGAGATTTACTCTATATCTAAGCAGTGTTATACCTGCCATGGGAGTGTTTGATGGGGACAGTTAAGAGGGACAATCTCTCTATCGCTATATGTAACCCCTTGCTGCACATGTCCTGGGTTGTTTGATTGGGACAATGTAGACGGCTGTATCTAGCCCCATGCTCTATCTTTCCTGGAAGCATTTAATGGGGACAATGTAGAGGGAACTTTACTTTGTGTCTTTCCTGTGTTGTACCCATCCCTGGAGTGTATGACAGGAAGTGTGTAGAGGGAGCTTTACTCTGTATCTAACCCCATGCTGTCCCTGTTCTGAGAGTGCTTGATGGAGGCAGTGTAGAGGGAGCTTTACTCTGTATTTTCCCTGTGCTGTCTCTGCCCTGGGGGGGTATTTGACGGGGACAGTGTAAAGGCGCAGCTCGCATTCACTGGACAAAGTGAACCTGATAACCTAAAACATAAAACTGGCAACAAGATAAACTGGATTAATTGACAGCAATTGATGAAGCTGTGGGAAGCCAGCTACATGACTTCGCCACTACCTTGAAAGCTGTTTGAAAACACTGCCTCCTTAGTTATTGAGTATATCATGGTTTGGGCATCTTGAACCATCCGACCCTGTTTCCGATGATGGTTCCCATTGCGTCGAGCGCCTAACGTTCTTCTTTACTGCCAGTGACATCACGGGAGAGGACAAGAAGAGGGTGATTCTTTTGTTCACATGCAGGAGCAAAATGTACAGGATGATCCACAGCTTCACATCACTTAACACCCTCAAGACGAAGATTTTCGACGAGTTAGTAAACATTGTCAAAAGATGACCAAAAAATAATAAAGAGGGATAAAATAAACTTTGAGGATAACCTAGCAAGTAATGTAAAAACAATCAGCAATAGCTTCTTTAAACATATAAAAAGGAAGAGAGAGGCCAAAGTGAACATAGGCCCTTTACAGAATGAGGCTGGGGAAATAATAACGAGGAACCAGGAAATGGCAGAGGAGTTGAGTAAATACTTTGCTTCAGTCTTCAATGTAGAAGACACTAATAACATTATAATATTAAATAATCAAGGGAAAAATAGTGGGGGATTAAATACAATAACTATCACTAGAGAAAAAGTACTCGGGAAACTAATGGGGCTAAAGGCTGATAAGTCACCTGGACCTGATGGGTTGCATCCTTGGATATTAAAGGAAGTAGCTAGACAGATAGTGGATGCACTGGTAGGAATCTTCCAAGATTCTTTAGATTCTGGAAAAGTCCAAGAGGATTGGAAAACTGCCAATGTAACACCCGTATTCAAAAAGGGAGGGAGACAAAAAACAGTTAACTATAGGCCAGTTCGTTTAACATCTGTCATTGGGGAAAATGTTGGAGTCTATTATAACAGATGTAATAGCAGAGCATTTAGAAATATATAATTTAATCAAGCAGAGTCAGCTTTATAAAGGGGAAATCATGCCTGACAAATTTATTAGAATGCTTTGGGGAGGTAACAAGCAGGATAGTTAAAGGGGAACTAGTCGATGTAATATATTTGGATTTCCAAAAGGCATTCAATAAAGTACCGCACGTAAGACTACTTAATCAGATAAGAGCCCATGATGTTGGGGGTAGTATATTAGCATAGATAGAGGGTTGGCTAACTAATATAAGACAAAGAGTTGGCATAAGGGGGGCATTTTTGGGATGGCAACCTGTAACTAGTGGAGTGCCACAGGGATCAGTGCTGGGGCCTCAATTAGTTACAATATATATTAACACTTAGATGAGGGAAGTGAATGTACTGTCGCCTAGTTTGCGGATAATGCAAAAATAGGTGGGAAGGATGAGGATGACAGAAGGAATCTACAGAGGGATATAGACAGGTTAAGCAAGTGGGAAGAAACATGGCAGATAGGATATAATGTGAGAAAATATGAGGTTATGCACTTTGGCAGGAAAAATAGAGGAGCTGAATATTATTTAAATGGAGAAATGCTGCAGAAAGCTGCAGCACAGAGGGATTTGAGAGTACTTGTGTATGAATCCCAAAAAACTAATGTACAAGTTCAGCAAGTAATAGGGAAGGCAAATTGAATGTTGACCTTTTTGTCAAAGGGAATGGAGTATAAAAATAGGGAAGGTTTGCTAAAACTATACAAGGCACTAGCTAGACCACATCTAGAATACTGTGAACAGTTTTGGTCCCCTTACCTAAGGAAAGATATACTAACATTGGAGGGAGCGCAGAGAAGGTTCACTAGGCTGATTCCGGGTATGGAGGGATTTTCTTATGTGGAGAGGTTGTGTAGGTTGGGCTGTACTCCAGGCAGTCATCAGAGTCAATGAACAGCCCATCAAGATGGTGGTCGATACTGGGCCATCAATGTCTACCATAGGAGGACATATGTTCAGATACTTGAATAAAGGAGTCCATCCTTTAAGTTTGGAAGAATGAGACACTAAATTAAAAACATATACAGGTGAAGAAATAAGGGTGAAATGGATATACCAAGTCCTAATGCAGTATGGGAATCAGTCTGCGCACTTACTCTTTATATTAATAGCTGGGGTGGGACTCAGTTTAATTGATCGCAACTGGCTCATAAAAATTAAATAGCAATGGACTGAGATTTTTCAAATCAGAATGAGAAACCTACAGGAATTGTTACAAAAGTACGCTTTCATTTTCAGTGACGAGCTAGAAAGGATTCGTGGGCTACAAGCCAAAATCCATGTAGACCCGAAGGCAACCCCCAGATTTATCAGAGCCAGACCAGTCCCTTATGCTCTATGGGACAAGGTTGAGACCGAGATAAACAGGCTGGAAAAGTTGGGTATCTTACAACCAGTGCAATTTTCTGAGTGGGCGGCACCCGTACTGAAACCAGACCAAAGTGTTCGCTTATGCAGTGACTATAAGTTAACTGTAAACAGAGTGGCCAAACTTGGTAGACACCTGATACCAAAGGTTGACGAATTCTATTCGAAATTGGCAGGGGGCATCACATATTCAAAACTCGACATGAGCCACGCCTACCAGCAAGTAGAGTTGGAAGAAGGCTCTAGGGAATTTGTGACCATCAATACACATCAAGAATTGTATCAATCTACTCGACTACCCTTTGGGGTCTCAGCAATGTGTGCTATTTTCAGCATATTATGGAAAATCTGCTTCAGGGACTGACCCATGTTGTCGTTTATCTGGATGATGTCTTAGTCACTGGACAAACTGATGAAGAACTCTTAGCTAATTTGGAGGAGGTGCTGAAATGCTTCTCACAAGCAGGGGTGTGCTTGAAACCCAAATAATGTCTTTTCCAAGCCAAAGAGGTAGCTTACTTGGGCCATAATGTCAACACACAGGGCCTGCATCCATGGAAGAAAAGGTCAAGGATATTCGTGAGGCACCTGCACCAAGAAATACTACAGAACTAAAGGCCTTCTTAGGCATGATAAACTGCTATGGGCTATTTCTCCCAAATCCATCGACCATACTGGCTCCATAATACACATTGTTTAAGAAAAACCAAAATGGATTTGGCAAGCTCTGCACCAGGATGTGTTTCTGAAGGTAAAGCAATTGTTAAAATCATCAACTGGCCCACTTTGACCCAAAGAAAGAATTGATTTTAACTTGTGACACGTCCCCTTATGGAGTCAGGGCTGAACTTTCACATGGGATGGTGGATCGTTCCGAACGACCCATTGGTTATACATCTCGCTTGTTTAGTGCTGCAGAGCGATGATATTCTTAAATTGAGAAGGAGGGTTTGTCTGTTGTGTCTGATGTTCGGAAATTCCATCAATACCGCCACAGCTGCCGTTTTCACATTATCTCCCACCACAATCCTCTGCTGGATTTATTTGGAGAAGATAAGGCAATACCCCCCAACCCATCTGCTCACATCCAGAGGTGGGCACTGATGTTGGCTGCTTACGAATACACTTTTATTCACCGATCAGGAAGCCTAATCGTACATGCTGATGCGCTGAGCTGCCTTCCCCTGCCAGATAACAACATGAAGGTTCCAATTCACCAGGAACTTGCCTGAGTACTAAATGTTTTGGATTCCTCCCCTGTCCAGGCCAAACAAGTCTGTGAGTGGACAATCTGAGATCCACTTTTATCTCACGTCCAGGAGCAGGTCCTGAATGGATGGTCAGGCGAGTCAAAGTCTGATGACATGAAGCCCTATTTCAATTGCAGATATGAGCTCACCCGCCAGGATGGCATATTGCTCTGGGGAGCAAGGGTTATTGTGCCCCCGAGAGGGTGAAGGTCATAAAAACAAAGAAAACTGCGGATGCTGGAAATCCAAAACAAAAACAGAATTACCTGGAAAAACTCAGCAGGTCTGGCAGCATCGGCGGAGAAGAAAAGAGTTGACGTTTCGAGTCCTCATGACCGTTCGACAGAACTTGATTTCGAGTCCAAGAAAGAGTTGAAATATAAGCTGGTTTAAGGTGTGTGTGTGGGGGGCGGAGAGATAGAGAGAGAGAGAGGTGGTTGTGTGGACAAACAAGCAGTGATAGAAGCAGATCATCAAAAGATGTCAGCGACAATGGTACAATAGAACACATAGGTGTTAAAGTTAAAGTTGGTGATATTATCTAAACGAATGTGCTAATTAAGAATGGATGGTAGGACACTCAAGGTACAGCTCTAGTGGGGGTGGAGGGAGCATAAAAGATTTTAAAATATTTAAAAATAATGGAAATAGGTGGGAAAAGAAAAATCTATATAATTTATTTGGGAAAAAATAAAGGGGGGAAAACAGAAAAGGGGTGGGGATGGGGGAGGGAGCTCACGACCTAAAGTTGTTGAATTCAATATTCAGACCGGAAGGCTGTAAGGTGCCTAGTCGGAAGATGAGGTGTTGTTCCTCCAGTTTGCGTTGGGCTTCACTGGAACAATGCAGCAAGCCAAGGACAGACATGTGGGCAAGAGAGCAGGGTGGAGTGTTAAAATGGCAAGCGACAGGGAGGTTTGGGTCATTCTTGCGGACAGACCGTAGGTGTTCTGCAAAGCGGTCGCCCAGTTTACGTTTGGTCTCTCCAATGTAGAGGAGACCACATTGGGAGCAACGAATGCAGTAGACTAAGTTGGGGGAAATGCAAGTGAAATGCTGCTTCACTTGAAAGGAGTGTTTGGGCCCTTGGACGGTGAGGAGAGAGGAAGTGAAGGGGCAGGTGTTACATCTTTTGCGTGGGCATGGGGTGGTGCCATAGGAGGGGGTTGAGGAGTAGGGGGTGATGGAGGAGTGGACCAGGGTGTCCCAGAGGGAGCGATCCCTACGGAATGCCGATAAGGGGGGTGAAGGGAAGATGTGTTTGGTGGTGGCATCATGCTGGAGTTGGCGGAAATGGCGGAGGATGATCCTTTGAATGCGGAGGCTGGTGGGGTGATAAGTGAGGACAAGGGGGACCCTATCATGTTTCTGGGAGGGAGGAGAAGGCGTGAGGGCGGATGCGCGGGAGATGGGCCGGACACGGTTGAGGGCCCTGTCAACGACCGTGGGTGGAAAACCTCGGTTAAGGAAGAAGGAGGACATGTCAGAGGAACTGTTTTTGAAGGTAGCATCATCGGAACAGATACGACGAAGGCGAAGGAACTGGGAGAATGGGATGGAGTCCTTACAGGAAGCGGGGTGTGAGGAGCTGTAGTCGAGGTAGCTGTGGGAGTCGTTGGGTTTGTAATGGATATTGGTGGACAGTCTATCACCAGAGATTGAGACAGAGAGGTCAAGGAAGGGAAGGGAAGTGTCAGAGATGGACCACGTGAAAATGATGGAGGGGTGGAGATTGGAAGCAAAATTAATAAATTTTTCCAAGTCCCGACGAGAGCATGAAGCGGCACCGAAGTAATCATCGATGTACCGGAGAAAGAGTTGTGGAAGGGGGCCGGAGTAGGACTGCAACAAGGAATGTTCCACATACCCCATAAAGAGACAGGCATAGCTGGGGCCCATGCGGGTACCCATAGCCACACCTTTTATTTGGAGGAAGTGAGAGGAGTTGAAGGAGAAATTGTTCAACGTGAGAACAAGTTCAGCCAGACGGAGGAGAGTAGTGGTGGATGGGGATTGTTCGGGCCTCTGTTCGAGGAAGAAGCTAAGGGCCCTCAGACCATCCTGGTGGGGGATGGAGGTGTAGAGGGATTGGACATCCATAGTGAAGAGGAAGCGGTTGGGGCCAGGGAATTGGAAATTGTTGATGTGACGTAAGGTGTCAGAGGAATCACGGATGTAGGTGGGAAGGGACTGGACAAGGGGAGAGAGAAGGGAGTCAAGATAACGAGAAATGAGTTCTGTGGGGCAGGAGCAAGCTGAGACGATCGGTCTACCGGGGCAGTTCTGTTTGTGCATTTTGGGTAGGAGATAGAAGCGGGCCGTCCGAGGTTGGGCGACTATCAGGTTGGAAGCTGTGGGAGGGAGATCCCCAGAGGAGATGAGGTCAGTGACAGTCCTGGAAACAATGGCTTGATGTTCAGTGGTGGGGTCATGGTCCAGGGAGAGGTAGGAGGAAGTGTCTGCGAGTTGACGCTCAGCCTCCGCGAGGTAGAGGTCAGTGCGCCAGACAACAACAGCACCACCCTTGTCAGCGGGTTTGATGACAATGTCAGGGTTGGACCTGAGAGAATGGAGTGCAGTAAGTTCAGAGAGAGACAGGTTAGAATGGGTGAGAGGAGCAGAGAAATTGAGACGACTAATGTCGCGCCGACAGTTCTCAATGAAAAGATCGAGAGAAGGTAAGAATCCAGAGGGAGGGGTCCAGGTGGAGGGAGAATATTGGAGATGGGTAAAAGGATCCGTTGAACTGGGAGAGGACTCCTGCCCAAAGAAGTGAGCCCGGAGACAAAGACGGCGAAAGAAGAGTTCAGTATCATGCCGAGCCCGAAATTCATTGAGGTGAAGCCGTAAGGGTATGAAACTAAGTCCTTTGCTGAGCACTGAACGTTCAGCATCGGAGAGGGGAAGGTCAGGGGGTATAGTGAATACACGGCTGGGGCTGGGATTGGAAGATGGGGTGGGGACGGAGGGACAGGCTGGGGTGGAGGGTCCTAGATGGGTGTTGGTGTCGATGAGTTGTTGGAGCTTGCGTTCCTTAGCAGTTGAGAGAAAGAGAAAAAGTTTCTTGTTGAGGCGTCGGATGAGCCGAAGGATAAAATGAAACTGGGGGCACGCGCAGCTTTGAAAAAGGGTACGGCGGTGCTGCTGGAGGGAGAGGTCGAGTGTGTTCATATGGCGGCGCATGGCACTGAGTGTGGATTTCAGAATGTGACGGGAACAGCAGTCTGAGAAACGTTTTATGTCCCGGAGATACCGGTAATCCTGGGTGGGTTCGAAAGATGAGGGGTGGAATTTCAGTTGAAATTCACGTGGGGTAAGTCGGAGACGGAGACAGTCACTGAGAAAGGAGATATGGCTGTGAAAGCGGGTTTTAGTAAACACCTTGTCAAACACCAGGAGGGAAATGGAAAGCAAAGAAGGTGAACAAGGCAACAGAGAGATACGGAAATCTTGTCGCAGAGAGGAACAGAACTTCTTCAAGGAGGTAGGCATTTCTTGAAGAGCAGTGGCAGTCAATTAAACACAGAGATAAAAACAAAGAAAACTGCGGATGCTGGAAATCCAAAACAAAAACAGAATTACCTGGAAGGTAATGGCTGAATGACATAGTGCTCACCCTGGCATTAGTAGGATGAAGTTGCTCACGCGCATCTACTTGTGGTGGCCAGGGATGGACGCAGACATCGAAACCCTAGTCAAAAGTTGTCTTCAATGCCAGCAGGTACAAAAGCTACCCCTCTTAGCTCCATTGTGCTCCTGGGAATGGCTGGATGATCATGGCTGCGCCTCTACATTGACTATGTGGGGCACTTCTTGGGCACGATGTTCCTTTTACTCATCGATGCCCACTCCAAGTGGATGGATGTCTATGAAGCCACCATAGACCGTTTGCAACAGAGTTTTGCAGTGCACAGGTTACCAGAGGTGTTCGTGTCAGACAACAGGACTGCATTTATCAGCAGGAGTTCCACAGGTTTACTACCCTCAACGGAATAACTCATATCAAAACCTCGCCTTCCCTCCCAGCCTCTAATGGTTTGACTGAGCGGGCAGTCCAAACTTTTAAATCTGGGGTGAAAAAGCTGGACGGGGATTCCATCAGTACCAGATTGTCACGGTTCCTGTTCACATACTGGACAACGCCACACATGACCACCGGCATTGCCCCCGCTGAATTCCTCATGAAGAGACGGCTCCTCACCCATCTAACTCGTATCAGGCCGAATTTAGTGGGGTAGGTGGAGAGAAGCCAAGAGGCCCAGAAGACTAGACGTGATGATCATAACCATGAAAGAAATTTCACAGTGAGAGAAACAGTTCTCGTGAAGAACTTTGGAGATGGGCCCAATTGGCTATTAGGCGAAGTGAGTGCCGTGACAGGACCTCTCTCCTATAATGTGTTGGTAAATGGGCGAATAATCAGACGACACGTGGATCACCTCCGAAGAAGACAGACGGTTCCACAAGAAGGAACGCTGTCATCATGTGCATTTGAGCCTGCACGCCATGTGGAAGAAATGTCACACGATTTGGATGTACCACTGGGGCCTATTGGACCCGAGAGAGTCAAAGACACCTTGACAACACCTTGAGAGTTGAAAACACTAACTTGCCCACTTCCACCAAAGAGCCTGCTGGACAGTTGACCCTTGAGGAGGGGATCTCAGAAAAAGCTGCCAAGGCCGTTCAGCTACGATGCTCGACACATCCGAGGAAGCCTCATGAGAGACTTGACTTGTAAATAGTTATTCATGCAAATAATCGAGATGTTGTGAAACTTGTCAATTTTACTTTCCAGTAAAGGGGGAAGAATGTGGTAAAGTGGAGTGCTATGTAGCTTAAAGAGAATGTAGTTAGTTGACCATGTGACTGTACTGACCAATCGCTTTAAAGCGCAGGCTACTTGGGTAACAAAGTCTAGAGCTGGAGGTGATTGAAGAAGCACACATGATGTTAATGCTCTGTTCTTAGTTACAATAAACCACCAGTGTTTGTTCAGTTAATTGTTCTCTCTGTCTATATTGTTTCAAGTGCCAACTAATGTGTTAATACCAAGGGTGCAGATAGCGTTCGTCAAACAAAGCGAACCTGAGAACCTAAAACGTAAAACCGCCACACATCAATAAGAGGATTGCTCGTCTCTTCCTGTCTCCCGACATGTCATTGACCAAAAAGAAGAACAAGAGGTGTTCAATATAATGTGACCCATTATCTGTGGTCTGATAAAAAGGTTTGATATGGCCAACTGTGGCATGCTGGAGGGAGATAACTCCAGCGATTATGATGAGGGATGTACTTAAAATCACTCTGCAAGGTGCATTTGATTTACTTCTGCTGAATTTCTGCTGCTTTCTTCATTGTCATCGACTGGTCATGGTTTGCCTGTTGTTATGATCCTTCTGCTGGGTTGCTTCACTCAGTGAAGATGGTTGCACGCCTATCTACTGGTGAGTAAGTTGGTAAACAAGATACTGCAGATGCAGAGACCAATGTAAGATGAAGCACATGCTGTTTATTAACACAAGTAACAGAGCACTAACATGTACGTGCTTCTCCAACCAGACCCTATTCTAAAGTACTGATTAACATTATAGCCCGTGCTACACAGAAATTGGGTAATACAGTCACATGGTAAATCTGCTCACATTCTCTTAAAGGTGTATTGCACCTCAATTTACCACAAGCCTGATTGCAGTCCTTCTAATGTCCTTCATTTTTTCTTGCTTTTTACCTCATCCTTTCGTGTCTTTTCTTGCTTTTTACTCTTGTCGCCAGTTTGTTGGATCCAGTGCCCTGGTTTGTTGGGGCTAAAGAATTCAGGTGACACACTTGTTTTGGGGTGACCGAGTTGGGACCAAGACAATAAAGACCAGTAGACTTAGTTCTTAGCAGAAACACATTTTATTTATTTACAAAAGGAACTCAACAGTTATATTTGTGTGCTTTCAACTCAAAACTCTGCCTTTACTCTTCAGGCTCTAATTCAAGACTCTCTCACACAGAGGTAGCCCGTGCTACTCTGCTATTGGGTATCAAGATCATGTGAACTTCCATTACAACATTTGTCTTAAAGGTATATTACACATCCAATTACTACAGATAGTGAGGAGAGAGCTTTACTTTGTATATAACCCTGTGTTGTACCTGTCTTGGGAGTGTTTGATGGGGAGAGTGTAGAGGGAGCTTGACTCTGTATCAAACCTCGCACTGTACCTGTCCTGAGAGTGTTTGATGGATACAATGTATAGGAAGCTTTACTCTGTAACTAACCCTGTGCTGTAGCATTTTTGGGAGTATTTTATGGAGACAGTGTCGAAGGAGCTTTACTCTGTCTATAGCTGTGTGCTGAAACACAGGGTTTCATGGGGGCAGTTTAGAGGGAGATTTATTCTGTATCTTACCCTCTGCTGTACCTGTCCTGGGAGTGTTTGTTGGGGACAGTATAGAGGAAGCTTTAGTCTGTATCTAACCCCATGCTGTACCTGCCCTGGGAGTGTTTGATGGGGACAGTGTAGATGGAGCTTTAGTCTGTATCTAACCCCGTGCTGTACCTGCCCTGGGAGTGTTTGATGGGGACAGTGTAGATGGAGCTTTACTCTGTATCTAACCCTGTGCTGTACCTGCCCTGGGAATGTTTGATGGGGACAGAGTAGAGGGAGTTTTAGTCTGTATCTAACCCCGTGCTGTACCTGCCCTGGGAGAGTTTGATGGGGACAGTGTAGAGGGAGCTTTACTCTGTATCTAACCCCGTGCTGTACCTGTCCTGGGAGTGTTTGATGGAGACAGTGTCGAGTGAGTTTTACTCTGTTTCTAACCCCATGCTGTTCCTGTCCTGGGAGAGTTTGATGGGGACAGTGTTGAGGCAGCTTTACTCTGTGCCAAACTCTGTGCTGTACACACAAACAATTTTTTTTTAAGCAAAATAAGCTGAGGACTTTGGACTGTAATGGGAATGTTTGGAGTGGAATAAGTCCCTTAGCATAGTTAGTATTCTTTAAAGGGAGTAACTAACCAGCTTAATCTAAGAGGAACTCATGGCATTAGAGCTCGCATCCATGACATGCTCCAGAGGTATTCAATATTTAGGAAGGACAGACAAATTGGGAAAGGGGGTGGGGTAGCATTTTTAGTAAAGGAGGAAATAAATGCAATCATGAGGAAGGATATTGGCTCAGAAAATCATGATGTGGAATCTTCAATTTCTTCACTCTCCATCCTAATGAACAATTCTATCATTTCATGGTCGCTCATCCTCATGGGACCCTGCACAACAAGATTGTTAATTAATCCTTTCTCATTGCACAATACCCAGTCTAGGATAGCCTGTTGTCTAGTTGGTTCCTCAATGTATTGGTCTAAAAACCAATACATACACACTCCAGGAAATCTTCCTCCACAGTGTTATTGTCACTTTGGTTTGTCTAACCTATATGTAGATTAAAGTCACCCATGATTACAGTTGTACCCTTAATAGATGCATTTCTAATGTCCTACTTAATGCCTTCCCTTCCATCTCCATGGGGGCCAATAGATAACCCCCACCAACGGTTTCTGCCCCTTGGATGAGGGAGCCAAATACAATATTTCCAAGTTTGCTGATGACACAAAACTGGGCAGGGTTGTGAGGAGGATGCAAGGAGGCTTCAGGGCGATTTAGACAAGTTGTGTGTGTGGGCAAACACATGACATGCAGTATAACATGGATAAATGTGAAGTTATATGCTTTGGTGTGAAAAGCAGACAGACAGTATTATTTAAATGGTGATATATTGGGAAACATGGATGTACAAAGGGATCTGCGTGTCCTTGTACACCAGTCAATGGAAGTAAACAGGCAGGTGCAGCAAACAATTAGGAAGGCAAATGGTATATTGGCCTTCATTGCAAGAGGATTTGAGTTCAGAAGAAGGGATGTCTTACTGCAGTTGTACAAGGCCTTGGTGAGACCACACCTGGAGTATTGCATGCAGTTTTGGTCTACCTACCTAAGAAAGTATATACTTGCCAAAGAGGGAGTGCAGCGAAGGTTCACTAGGCTGATACCAGGGATGGCAGACCTATCGTAAGAGGAGAGCTTGGTTTGGCTGGGCCTGTATTCACTAGAGTTTAGAAGAATGAGAGGGGATCTGATTGAAACTTATAAAATTCTAACAGGGCTCGACAGACTAGATGCAGGGAGGATGTTTCCCCTGCTTGGGGAGTCTAGAACCAGAGGCCACAGTCTCAGGATACGGGTCAGGCCATTTAGGACTGAGATAAGGAAAGATTTCTTCACTCAGAGGGTGGTCAACCTGTGGAATTCTCTACCACAGAAGGCTGTGGAGGCCAGGTCGCTGAGTATATTTAAAAAAGAAATTGATAAATTTTTGGATATTCGCTGCATCTAGGCGAATGAAGAGAAAATGGGAGTACAGCGTTGTGATAAAGGATCAGCCATGATCATATGAATGGCGGAGCAGGCCTGAAAGGCCAAATGGCCTACTCCTGGTAATAGTTTCTATGTTTCTATGTTTTCGTGTACCTGTGATGGGAGATTTTGATGGGCACAGTCCAAAGGGAGCTTTACTTTGTATCTAACCCTGTCCTAGACCTGCCCTGGGAGTGTTTGATGGGGACTGTGTAGAGGGAGATTTACTCTATATCTAACCTTATACTGTACCTGCCCTGTGAGTGTTTGATAGGTACAATGAATAGGGAGCTTTACTCTATATCCAACCCTGTGCAGTATCTGCCCTGGGAATGTTTGATGGGGACTGTGTAGAGGGAGCTGTATCCTGAGGTGATCTGCATGTCTCCTGATTATCCGACCTTCAACCGATATATGGTAGGACAGGGGTCCTGTCATTGCACTGACTTCACCTGAGAGCCACTTGGGCCTATCTCCAAAATTCTTTGTGAAAACTGCTCCTCTTACAGTGAAGCTTCTTTCATGACTGTGATAATCGTGTTCGTTTTTCTGGGCCTCTTGACTTCTCTCTACCCTCCCCCCTAAATTTGGCCTTATGAGGCTTAACCATGTCCTGAGACAGCTCTTCATTAATAACTTTGCAGGGGCAATAACGGTGGTCATATGTGGCATGGTCCTATAGCTGAACGGAAAGCGTGATAACTTTGTTGCTATAGTGTCCCTCTCTATTTATTTTCATTCTGGTCTTGAAGGTCTGGACTGCCCTCTTGGCCAGCCTATTCTGTCAAGTGAGCTTGTAGCTCCTGTCAAAATAGGGCTTCATTTCGTCCAACTTTGAAGATACATTTTTCCCTTTCAATTGTACTGTGGCTTGTGAGAAACAATTCAATACCTCTTTCAAATTAGCCAGGAGTTCTTCATCAGTTAGTCCTGTTATTAGGACATCATTGAAAGAAACCACCACATGGGGTAGATCTTGGAGCAAATTTACCATAGTCTGTTGGAGAATGGCACAAGCTGATCATACTCTAAAAGGTAACCTGGTATACTGGTATAAGCCCCCTTTTGTGTTTACAGTCACAAAGTCCTAAGAGACTTTTTCTAGCTTGACTTGCCGCAAAGTGTGGCTCATGTCGAGTTTCGTATATGCGGTTTCCCCGGCCAGCTTGGAGAACAATTCATCAATTTTTGGTGTAGGATGCCTTTCAAGTCTGGCTACTTTGTTAACAGTCAACTTGTAGTCCCCGCATATTCGCACCCTCTGGTCAGGTTTCAGTACTGGAACAATGGAATATTTCTGTAATAATTCGTACAGATCTTTCATTCTGAGTTGAAAAATCTCAGCCCTCTCCAATTTTATTTCCTCAAGCCAGTTCCAGCCAAGTAGAGTTGGACCCTCCCCTGCTACCACTATCAGGGGTAGGTTAGCAGACTGGCTTCCATATTGTACTGGTAACTTGCATATACTCTTTACTCATATGTTTTTGCCAGCATATGTCTTTAGTCCAGTATCTGAGTTTTCCAGCTTTAGTGAGTGTCCTCCTCTGTTCAGATACTTAAATGTGTGTTCCCCTATGACTGTCATGGATGTGCTTGTGTCTACCTCCATTTGAAAGGGTTTTCTGTTGACTTCCACTGTCACGTAGATTGGCACTGTTTTACCCATTTTTAAGTTGTGTAGCGAATAAATATCTGACTCTGTTTCTTCTGGTTCCTCCATTATATAAATTTTCACAACTTCTGCCTTTTTGTTTGAAATTTGGTCTCAATCTTTCTTGACAATATTGCATAACGTGTCTATTGCATTGGCAGTAGAAACACTCGGTTTTTTTAAATTGTCATTCGTCCGGTTCCAATTCTGCTATTATGAATGTGGTTTTTATCCGTTAAGCCATTGCTTTTTGCTGGCCTGTTAATGGCGGCTGTTTCCTGCCTTTCTGTGGAGCCCTGCGCTTCACACCATTTCTAGCTGTTGCCTCCCTCCTGATGTGAAGAGCGGCACCATTTTGTGCTCCCTTCATTTCTTCTGAGTCCTAGGCCATGCTCTTCATTATGAGCATCAACTCCAGGGCTCTGCTCAAATCTAAATTTGTCCCTGATAACAACATTTTTTGAATCGCATCTTCGTTAATCCCACACACTAATCGATCTCTTAACATGTCATTAATCAAAGTCCTGAACTCACAATGCTCTTTCAATTATTTTAAGAAAGTCGCTGTCTCTCCGTTGGTGCGACACCTCGAATTGAATTTAAAACACTGCATTGTTACCGAGGGTTTTGGCTGAAAGTGGCTTTTCACAAGTTTCACCAACTAATCAAAGCTCTTGGAATCTGGGGTGGGTGCCGTTAGACTACGAATTAGGCCGTATGTTTTACTGCCACATGTTGATAAGAGGATCTCCCGCCTCTTCTCCTCCTCCAATATGTTGTTGGCCAAGAAGTAAAAGGTGAGGTCAATTTAATGTGACCAGTCATGGTGGTCTGATCAAATGGTTCAATGTGGCCAAATTGTGGCATACTGGAGGGCGATAACTTCAGTGGCTTTGGTGAAGGTTTACAATTGTAATGTACTCATAATTGGCCTGCAGGGCATGGCTGATTCACAACAGTTGAATTTTCGCAGCTTCTTTGGTGTCATCAAGTGGTCATATTTTGCCTTATCGTTAGTTGTTATATTTTACCATGGGGTTGCTTTGCTTGAGAACCAGTTGCACGTTTATCTATCGTGAAGTGAGTTGATTACAGTACACCGCAGATGCAGAGACCAATATGAAGTGAAGCACATACTATTTATTTATACAGGGAGTGTTTGATGGGGACAGTGTAGAGGGAGTTTACTCTGTATCTAACCTCGTGCAGTGCCTGTCCTGGGATTGTTTTTTGGGGACAGTGTAGAGGGAGCTTTACACTGTATCTAACCCCGTGCTGTACCTGTCCTGGGAGTGTTTGATGGGGACAATGTAGAGGGAGATTCACTCTGTATCTTACTCTTGTGCTGTACCTGAACTGGGAATGTTTGATGGGGACGGTGTAGAGAGAGCTTTATTTCGACCTAACCCCGTGCTTTACCTGTCCTGCGGGTACTTGATGGGGACAATGTAGATGGAGCTTTACCATGTATCTATTCTCATGCTGTCCCTGCCCTGGGAGTGTTTGAAGGGGACAGTGTAGAGGAAGCTTTAATCTGTATCTAACCCTGTGCTGTCCCTTCCCTGGGAGTATTTGGTGGGTGCAGTATAGAGGGAATTTACTCCGTATCTAACCCTGTCTTGTGCCTGTCCTGGGATTTTCAGATGCTCTGCATTTTGCTTTTATATTTCTACATATTTTTCTTTCATATTCTATTTTCAATTATGTTCATAAACCTTTTGCCATCTTTTGCTTCTTTCTAAATCTCTCCCAATCTTCAAGTTTCCTACATTTTTGGAAATTTTTTAAACCTTTTTTTAATTTCAATATATTCCTTAACCTTCTTTGTTAGTCAAGGATAACTTTTTCCATTTAGTTTTTATTTCTCAAAGGAATGATATTTGTTGTGAAATATGAATATATTTTAATAAATATTTGCTATTGTTCATTTACTGTCGCACCTTTCAATCTAAATTCGCAATCTACTTTCACCAACTCGCTCCTAATACCTCTATTTATTCAAGTTTAATACTCCACTTGTTGACTTGTGTATCTCATTCTCAAACTCAACATGAAGTTCCATAATTTTATGATCACTTCCCAAAAGGATCCCTTACTGTGAGATTACAAATTAACCCTGTTTCTTTACACAGATGAAGATCTAAAGTAGCCTCTTCCTTGGTTCATTCCAGATTGTATTGTTCTAGGAAATTGTTTTGAATGTATTCCACAAACTCATTCTCCAAATTACTTTTGCTGATTTGATTTGTTGAATCTGTTTGAAGATTAAAGTGCCTCAGGATCATTGCACTAGCTTTGTTATCAATTCCTACTATTTCATAATTAATACTCTGACAGTTTAGCTACTGTTAGGGGATGAATAAACTACTCCCACCAGTATTTTACCACCCTTTTTATTTCACAAATTTACCCAAAATGCACTGGTCTTCCAAGCATTCTTCTGCATTGTGTTATCCTTCATTATTCCCCAACCTGAACTTTATCCTCTTCCATTTTGCCTGTCTTTTTGAAAAGTCAAGTACCCTGAATATTTAGCTCCCAACGTCGGTCGCCATGCAGCCACATCTCTGTATTAGCTATTATATCAAAGCCATTTACCTTGATTTGTGTTATTAATTTGTCTATCTTGTTGCAAATGCTTCATGCATTCAGGTGAAGTTTTAAATTCACTGATATTTCCTGATATTAATCTGTGTATTTGTGAAGACAAGTTATTGACCTGATTAGGCTGTGCGGTAGAGACAGTATTTATTGTGTTTGTGAATAAAGATGGGATAGAAAGCCACATATTCAGATCTGCCAATGATACAAAGATAGGCAGTGTTGGAAGCAATTTAGGAGAAGCTTAAAATTGCAACAAGACATTGATAAATTAAGTGAATGGGCAAAACTGTGACAAATGGATTTCAAAATCGGTTGTCCACTTTAGACATGAAAAGTATAGAACAGGGGACTTTGTAAATGGTGAAAAGCTGGAAACAGTGGAGATATAAAGAGACTTGGAATCCAGGTATACACAGATCATTAAAATGCCATGAACAGGCACAGAAAATAAACCAAAAGCTTGTTAGAATGTGTGAATGCTAGCCAAGAGGATATCTGGAGCATTGGAATACAAGAGGTTAGAAATGCTTTACAGACCCCTGGTTCGAGCAAACCTGCAATACTGTGAGCGTTTCTAGGCACTATTCCGTAAGAACAATATTCTTGCCTTGGAGGAAGTGTAACATATATTTACCAGAACTCGAAGGATTAGATTGTGCAAAGAAATTACATAGATTACGGTTGCGTTGCTTAGAATTTATAAGGTTTAGGGGCGATTTGATCAAAGTTTTCAAGACTTATGAAGAGGAACAAATATTTTGAGAGAAGCTATTTGCACTGGTTGGTGAGTTTCGGACCTGGGGTCATAGACCAGGAGTTAAAGCCAGCCCTTTCAGGAGTGAAGTTTGGAAACACTTCTGCACACCAAGAGAGTAAGAAGGTAGGAACTCTCTTCTGCAAACAGCAATTGATGCTAAGTCAATTGTTAATTGGAATGGAGATGAACCAGGCTTATTGAACCTTTTCACGTGAGGCGAGTGGGGGCATATTTCAATTTTTCTCACATTTGGGGGGTTAATGAACAAATTTAGAAAAGATAAGATTTGGCCGAACATTAAACATCAATTTCCAAAAAAATCTGACCAATCGACAGAAACAACTTGCTGAGCAAAAAAAAAACAGCCACAGGAATAAATTAATATTTAAAAAAATGAGTAAATGAAGATGACCATGAGAGTTTGAAATGGTGAGAGAGTGGGTGTGTCCAACTCACTCCCAGCCTCAGGGTCCTCATTCACTCATCCTCACCCACAGTGAGGGTGCCTGTTCATGTGTGGCGGTGGGAATGCCTGTTTGTGTGTGGGAATGAAAGTGTCTGTTTAGGAGTGGGGCTCAGAGTGCCTATTTGTGTGTGGGGGTAGGAGTGCCTGTTCGTGTGTGAGGGTGAGTGTGCATGCTTGGGTGTCGGCGTGAGAGAGCATGTTTGCATGTGGGAGTGAGAGAGCCTGTTCATGTGTGAGCATGAGTGTGCTGGGTCGTGTGTGAGGGTGGGGGAGCCTGATCATGTTTGAGGTTGTGAGTGCCCGTACTTGTATGGGGACAGGAATGCCTGTTCGTGTGTGGGGGTGAGAGTGCCTGTTTGTATGTGAAGGTGAGAGTGCCTGTTCATGTGTGAGGGTGGGAGTGCCTGCTTGAATGTGGGAGTGCGAGAGCCTGTTCGTACATAAGGGTGAGAATGTCTGTTCGTGTATGGGGGAAGGAGTGCCTATTCGTGTGTGAGTTTGAGAGTGCCTTGTCAGGTGTGGGAGTAAGAGTGCCTTGTCAGGTGTGGGAGTGAGAGTGCCTGTTCATGTGTGGGAGTGAGAGTGCCTGTTCATGTGTGGGAGTGAGAGTGCCTGTTCATGTGTGGGAGAGAGAGTGCCCGTTCATGTGTGGGAGTGAGAGTGCCTGTTCATGTGTGGGAGTGAGAGTGCCTGTTCATGTGTGGGAGTGAGAGTGCCTGTTCATGTGTGGGAGTGAGAGTGCCTGTTCATGTGTGGGAGAGAGAGTGCCCGTTCATGTGTGGGAGTGAGAGTGCCTGTTCATGTGTGCGAGTGAGAGAGCCTGTTCATGTGTGGGAATGAGTGCCTGTCCGTGTGTGTTGGATGAGAGTACTTGTCTGTGTGTGGGAGTGAGAGTGCCTGTTCGATTGTGGGAGTGAGAGTGCCTTTTCGATTGCGGGAGTGAGAGTGCCTGTTCGCATGTGGGAGTGAGAGTGCTTGTTATCATGTGGGAGTGAGAGTGCCTGTTCGCGTGTGGGAGTGAGAGTGCCTGTTCATGTGTGGGAGTGAGAGTGCCTGTTCATGTGCGGGTGTGAGAGTGCCTGTTCATGTGTTGGACTAAGAGTGCCTGTTAATGTGTTGGAGTGAGAGTGCCTGTTCATGTGTAGGAGAGACAGTGCCTGTTCGTGTGTGTGAGTGAGAGTGCCTGTTCGTAAGTGGGAGTGAGAGTGCCTGTTCGTAAGTGGGAGTGAGAGTGCCTGCTCGTGTGTGGGAGTGAGAGTGCCTGTCCGTGTGTGGGAGTGAGAGTGCATGTTTGAGTGTGGGAGTGAGAGTGCCTGTTCACGTGTGGGAGTGAGAGTGCCTGCTCATGTGTGGGAGTGAGAGTGCCTGTCCATGTGTTGGAGTGAGACTGCATGTCCAAGTGTGGGAGTGAGAGTGCCAGTTCATGTGTTGGACTGAGAGTGCCTGTTCATGTGTTGGAGTGAGAGTGCCTGTTCATGTGTGGGAGAGACAGTGCCTATTCATGTGTGGGAGTGACAGTGCCTGTTCATAAGAGGAAGTGACAGTGCCTGTTCGTAAGTGGGAGTGAGAGTGCCTGTTCGTGTGTGGGAGTGAGAGTGCCAGTTCGTGTGTGGGAGTGAGAGTGCCTGCTCGTTTGTGGGAGTGAGAGTGCCTGATCACGTGTGGGAGAGAGAGTGCCTGTTCGTGTGTGGGAGTGAGTACGCCTGTTCATAAGTGGGACTGAGAGCGCCTGTTCGTAAGTGGGAGTGAGAGTGCCTGTTCGTGTGTGGGAGTGAGAGTGCCTGCTCGTGTGTGGGAATGAGAGTGCATGTTTAAGTGTGGGAGTGAGAGTGCCTGTTCACGCGTGGGAGTGAGAGTGCCTGTTCACGTGTGGGAGTGAGAGTGCCTGTCCACGTGTGGGAGTGAGAGTACCTGTCCACGTGTGGGAGTGAGAGTGCCTGTCCACGTGTGGGAGTGAGAGTGCCTGTCCACGTGTGGGAGTGAAAGTGCCTGTCCACGTGTGGGAGTGAGAGTGCCTGTCCACGTGTGAGAGTGAGAGTGCCTGTCCACGTGTGGGAGTGAGAGTGCCTGTCCACGTGTGGGCGTGAGAGTGCCTGTCCACGTGTGGGAGTGAGAGTGCCTGTCCATCTGTGGGAGTGAGACTGCATGTCCAAGTGTGGGAGTGAGAGTGCCTGTTCATGTGTTGGACTGAGAGTGCCTGTTCATGTGTGGGAGAGACAGTGCCTATTTGTGTGTGGGAGTGAGAGTGCCTGTTCATAAGAGGAAGTGAGAGTGCCTGTTCGTAAATGGGAGTGAGAGTGCCTGTTCGTGTGTGGGAGTGAGAGTGCCAGTTTGTGTGTGGGAGTGAGAGTGCCTGCTCATTTGTGAGAGTGAGAGTGCCTGTTCACGTGTGGGAGAGAGAGTGCCTGTCCACGTGTGGGAGTGAGATTGCCTGTTTTGGTGTGGGACTGAGAGTGCCAGGTCACATGTGGGAGTGAGAGTCCCTGCCCATGTATGGGAGTGAGTGTGCCTGTCCATGTGTGGGAGTGAGAGTGCATCTTCATCTGTGGGAGTGAGAGTGCCTGTTCATGTGTGGAAGTGAGAGTGCCTGAGCATGTGTGGGACTGCGAGTGCTTGATGATGTGTTGGAGTGTGAGTGCCTGTTTAGTTTTGCGAGTGAGAGTGCCTGTTCGTGTGTGGGAATGTGAGTGCCTCATCTGGCGTAGGAGTGAGAGTGCCTGATCACATGTGGGAGCGAGAGTGCCTGATCACGTGTTGAAATGAGATTGCCTGATCATGTGTGGGAGTGAGATTGCCTGATCATGTGTGAGCATGAGAGTGCCGGGTTGTGTGTGAGGGTATGGCTGTCTGATCGTGTGTGTGTTTGTGAGTGCCTGTTCTTATATGTGGTCAGGAATGCCTGTCCGTGTGTGGCGTTGAGAGTGCCTGTTTGTATGTGGGTTTGAGAGTGCCTGTTTGTATGTGAATGTGAGACAGCCTGTTGATGTGTGAGTTTGGGGGTGCCCGTTTATGTGTGAGGGTGTGAGTTCATGTTCAGGTGTGTGAGTGAGAGTGCCTGTTCAGGTGTGTGAGTGAGAGTGCCTGTTCAGGTGTGGGAGTGAGAGTGCATCTTCATGTGTGGGAGTGGGTGTGCCTGTCCATGTTTGCGAGTGAGAGTGTCTGTCCATGTGTGGGTGTGTGAGTGCCTCATAGTTGGTGAGAGTGAGAGTGCCTGTTCGTGTGTTGGGGTGAGAGTGCCAGATCATGTGTAGGACTGAGAATGCTTGATAATGTGTGGGATTGAGAGTGCATTTTCATGTGTGGGAGTGATAGTGTCTATTCGTGTGTGGGAGAAAGAGTGGCGGTTCGTGTGTGGGAGTGAGAGTGCCTGATCAACTGTGGGAGTGAGAGTGCCTGTTTTGGTTTGGGAGTGAGAGTCCCCGTGCATGGGTGGGAGTGAGAGTGCCTGCTTAGGTTTGCGAGTGAGAGTGCCAGTTCACGTGTGGGAGTGAGATTGCCTGTCCATGTGTGGGAGTGAGAGTGCCTGTTCATGTGTGGGAGTGAGAGTGCCTGTCCATGTGTTGGAGTGTGATTGCCTGATCATGTGTGGGAGTGTGATTGCCTGATCATGTGTGGGAGTGAGAGTGCCTATTCGTGTGTGGGAGAAAGAGTGGTTGTTCGTGTGTGGGAGTGAGAGTGCCTGTTCATGTATGGGAGTGAGAGTGCCTGTTCATGTGTGGGAGTGAGAGTGCCTGTTCATGTGTGGGAGTTTGAGTGCCAGTTCATGTGTGGCAGTGAGAGTGCCTGTTCATGCATGGGATTGAGAGTGCCTGTTCAGGTGTGGGAGTAAGAGTGCCTCATCATGTGTGGGTGTGAGAGTGCCAGTTGATGTGTGAGGGTGGGAGTGCCTGTTTATATGTGAGGGTGGGAGTACATGTTCAGGTGTGTGAGTGAGAGTGCCTGTTCAGGTGTGTGAGTGAGAGTGCCTGTCCATGTGTGGGAGTGAGAGTGCCTGTCCATGTGTGGGAGTGGGTGTGCCTGTCCATGTGTGCGAGTGAGAGTGCCTGTCCATGTGTGGGTGTGTGAGTGCCTGTCCATGTGTGGGTGTGTGAGTGCCTGTTCATGTGTGGGAGTGAGTGTGCTGTTCATGTGTGGGAGTGAGAGTTCCTGTTCATGTGTGGGAGTGAGATTGCCTGATCATGTGTGGGAGTGAGATTTCCTGTTCATGTGTGGGAGGGAGAGTGCCTGATCATGTGTGGGACTGTGAGTGCTTGATCATGTGTGGGAGTGAGAGTGCCTGATCATGTGTGGGAGTGAGAGTGCCTGTTCATGTGTGGGAGTGAGAGTGCCTGATCATGTGTGGGAGTGAGAGTGCCTGATCATGTGTGGGAGTGAGAGTGCCTGTTCAGGTGTGTGAGTGAGAGTGCCTGTCCATGTGTGGGAGTGAGAGTGCCTGTCCATGTGTGGGAGTGGGTGTGCCTGTCCATGTGTGCGAGTGAGAGTGCCTGTCCATGTGTGGGTGTGTGAGTGCCTGTCCATGTGTGGGTGTGTGAGTGCCTGTTCATGTGTGGGAGTGAGTGTGCTGTTCATGTGTGGGAGTGAGAGTTCCTGTTCATGTGTGGGAGTGAGATTGCCTGATAGTGTGTGGGAGTGAGATTGCCTGATCATGTGTGGGAGTGAGATTTCCTGATCATGTGTGGGAGGGAGAGTGCCTGATCATGTGTGGGACTGTGAGTGCTTGATCATGTGTGGGAGTGAGAGTGCCTGATCATGTGTGGGAGTGAGAGTGCCTGTTCATGTGTGGGAGTGAGAGTGCCTGATCATGTGTGGGAGTGAGAGTGCCTGATCATGTGTGGGAGTGAGAGTGCCTGATCATGTATGGGAGTGAGAGTGCCTGATCATGTGTGGGAGTGAGAGTGCCTGATCATATGTGGGAGTGAGAGTGCCTGATCATGTGTGGGAGTGAGAGTGCCTGTTTGTATGCAAAGGTGAGATTGCCTGTTTATGTGTGAGGGAGGGAGTGCCTGTTTATGTGTGAGGGTGGGAGTTCTTGTTTGGGTGTGGGAGTGCGAGTGTCTGTTTGTATTTTAGGGTGGGAATGCCTACTCGTGAGAGTGTCTGTTCATGTGTGTGGTGAGAGTGCCAATTCTTCTGTGGGAGTGAGAGTGCCTGTTCACGTGTGGTGTAAGAGTGCCTGTTCATGTGTGGGATTGAAAGAGACTCTTCCTGTGTGGGAGTGAGAATGCCAGTTCGTGTGTGGGGGTGAGAGTGCCTGTTTGTAGGCGAAGGTGAGATTGCCTGTTCATGTGTGAGGGAAGGATTGCCTGTTTATGTGTGAGGGTGGGAGTGCTTGTTCAGGTGTGGAAGTGAGAGTGCCTCACCATGTGTGGCAGTGAGAATGCCTCATCATGTGTGGGAGTGATAGTGCCTGTTCATGTGTGGGTGTGAGAGTGCCTGTTTGTGTGTGGCAGTGAGAGTGCCTGTTTGTGTGTGGCAGTGAGAGTGCCTGTTTAGGTTTGGGAGTGAGTGTGCCAGTTCACGTGTGGGAATGAGAGTGCCTCTTCCTGTGTGGGAGTGAGAGTGCCTTATCATGTCTGGGAGTGAGAGTGCATGTTCATGTGTGGGTGTGAGAGTGCCTCTACTTTTGTGGGAGTGAGAGAGCCTGCTCATGTGTGGGGGTGAGAGTGCCTGTTCGTGTGTGGGACTGAGAGTGCCTGTTCATGTGTGGGGGTGAGATTGCCTGTTTGTGTGTGGGAGTGAGAGTGCCAGTTCATGTGTGGGAGTGAGAGGGCCTGTTCATGTGTGGGAGTGAGAGTGCCTGTTCATGTGTGGGATAGAGAGTGCCTCATAGTGTGTGGGAGTGAGAGTGTCTGTTTGTATGTGAAGGTGAGAGTGCCTGTTGATTTGTGAGGCTGGGAGTGCCTGTTTATCTGTGAGGGTGCAGTGCATGTTCAGGTGTGCGAGTGAGAGTCCCTGTCCAGGTGTGTGAGTGAGAGTGCCTGTTCAGGTGTGCGAGTGAGAGTGCCTGTTCTTTTGTGGGAGTGAGAGTGCCTGAAAATGTGTGGGAGTGAGAGTGCCAGTTCATGTGTAGGAGTGAGAGTGCCTGTTCATTTCTGGGAGTGAAAGTGCCCGTTCATGTATTGGAGTGAGAGTGTCCGTTCATGTATTGGAGTGAGAGTGCCTAATCGTGTGTGGGAGTGAAAGTGCCTGATCATGTGTGGGAGTGAGAGTGCCTGTTCATGTGTGGAAGTGAGAGTCCCCGTCCATGCGTGGGAGTCAGAGTGCCTGCTTAGGATTGTGAGTGAGAGTGCCAGTTCACATGTGGGAGTGATAGTGCCTATCCATGTGTGGGAGTGAGAGTGCCTGTCCATGTGTGGGAGCGAGAGTGCCTGTCCATGTGTGGGAGCGAGAGTGCCTGTCCATGTGTGGGAGCGAGAGTGCCTGTCCATGTGTGGGAGCGAGAGTGCCTGTCCATGTGTGGGAGTGTGCATGCCTGTCCAAGTGAGCGAGTGAGAGTGCCTGTCCATGTGTGGGAGTGCGAGTGCCTGTTCATCTGTGTGAGTGAGTGTGCCTATTCATGTGTGGGAGTGAGAGTTCCTGATCATGTGTTTGAGTGAGATTGCCTAATCATGTGTGTGAGTGAGAGTGCCTGTTCAGGTGTGGGAGTGAGAGTGCCTGTTCATGTGTGAGAGTGAGAGTGCCTCTTCATGTGTTGTAGTGAGAGTGCTTGTTCATGTGTGGGAGTGAGATTGCCTGATCATGTGTGAGCATGAGAGTGCCGGGTTGTGTATGAGGGTAGGGCTGTCTGATCGTGTGTGTGTTTGTGAGTGCCTGTTCTTATATGTAGTCAGGAATGCCTGTCCGTGTGTGGCGTTGAGTGTGCCTGTTTTTATGTGGGTTTGAGAGTGCCTGTTTGTACGTGAATGTGAGACAGCCTGTTGATGTGTGAGTTTGGGGGTGCCCGTTTATGTGTGAGGGTGTAAGTTCATGTTCAGGTGTGTGAGTGAGAGTGCCTGTTCAGGTGTGTGAGTGAGAGTGCCTGTTCATGTGTGGGAGTGAGAGTACCTGTTCATGTGTGGGAATTAGAGTGCCTGATCGTGTGTGGGAGTGAGAGTGCCTGAACATATGTGGAAGTGAGAGTGCTTATTTTGGTGTTGGAGTGAGAGTGCCAGTTCACTTGTGGGAGTGAGAGTGCCTGTCCATGTTTGGGTGTGAGAGTGCCTGTCCATGTGTGGGAGTGAGATTGCCTGTCCATGTGTGGGAGTGGGTGTGCCTGTCCATGTGTGTGAGTGAGAGTGCCTGTCCATGTGTGGGTGTGTGAGTGCCTGTTCATGTGTGGGAGTGAGTGTGCTGTTCATGTGTGGGAGTGAGAGTGCCTGTTCATGTGTGGGAGTGAGTGTGCCTGATCATGTATGAGAGTGAGAGTTCCTGATCATGTGTTGGAGTGTGATTGCCTGATCATGTGTGGGAGTGTCATTGCCTGATCATGCGTGGGAGTGAGAGTGCCTATTCGTGTGTACGAGAAAGAGGGGTTGATCGTGTGTGGGAGTGAGAGTGCATGTTCATGTGTGGGAGTGAGAGTGCCTGTTCATGTGTGGGAGTTTGAGTGCCAGTTCATGTGTGGCAGTGAGAGTGCCTGCTCATGCATGGGATTGAGAGTGCCTGTTCAGGTGTGGGAGTAAGAGTGCCTCATCATGTGTGTGTGTGAGAGTGCCAGTTGATGTGTGAGGGTGGGAGTGCCTGTTTATATGTGAGGGTGGGAGTGCATGTTCAGGTGTGTGAGTGAGAGTGCCTGTTCATGTGTGGGAGTGAGAGTACCTGTTCATGTGTGGGAATTAGAGTGCCTGATCGTGTGTGGGAGTGAGAGTGCCTGAACATGTGTGGGAGTTTGAGTGCCAGTTCATGTGTGGCAGTGAGAGTGCCTGTTCATGCATGGGATTGAGAGTGCCTGTTCAGGTGTGGGAGTAAGAGTGCCTCATCATGTGTGTGTGTGAGAGTGCCAGTTGATGTGTGAGGGTGGGAGTGCCTGTTTATATGTGAGGGTGGGAGTGCATGTTCAGGTGTGTGAGTGAGAGTGCCTGTTCATGTGTGGGAGTTTGAGTGCCAGTTCATGTGTGGCAGTGAGAGTGCCTGCTCATGCATGGGATTGAGAGTGCCTGTTCAGGTGTGGGAGTAAGAGTGCCTCATCATGTGTGTGTGTGAGAGTGCCAGTTGATGTGTGAGGGTGGGAGTGCCTGTTTATATGTGAGGGTGGGAGTGCATGTTCAGCTGTGTGAGTGAGAGTGCCTGTTCATGTGTGGGAGTGAGAGTACCTGTTCATGTGTGGGAATTAGAGTGCCTGATCGTGTGTGGGAGTGAGAGTGCCTGAACATAGGTGGAAGTGAGAGTGCTTATTTTGGTGTGGGAGTAAGAGTGCCAGTTCACTTGTGGCAGTGAGAGTGTCTGTCCATGTTTGGGTGTGAGAGTGCCTGTCCATGTATGGGAGTGAGAGTGCCTGTCCATGTGTGGGAGTGGGTGTGCCTGTCCATGTGTGTGAGTGACAGTTCCTGTCCATGTGTGGGTGTATGAGTGCCTGTTCATGTGTGGGAGTGAGTGTGCTGTTCATGTGTGGGAGTGAGAGTTCCTGTTCATGTGTGGGAGTGAGATTGCTTGATAGTGTGTGGGAGTGAGCTTGCCTGATCATGTGTGGGAGCGAGATTTCTTGAAAATGTGTGGGAGGGAGAGTGCCTGATCATGTGTGGGACTGTGAGTGCTTGATCATGTGTGGGAGTGAGAGTGCTGATCATGTGTGGGACTGAGAGTGCCTGTTCATGTGTGGGGGTGAGAGTGCCTGTTCATGTGTGGGAGTGAGAGTGCCTGTTTGTGTGTGGGAGTGAGAGTGCCAGTTCATGTGTGGGAGTGAGAGGGCCTGTTCATGTGTGGGAGTGAGAGTGCCTGTTCATGTGTGGGATAGAGAGTGCCTCATAGTGTGTGGGAGTGAGATTGCTTGATAGTGTGTGGGAGTGAGCTTGCCTGATCATGTGTGGGAGCGAGATTTCTTGAAAATGTGTGGGAGGGAGAGTGCCTGATCATGTGTGGGACTGTGAGTGCTTGATCATGTGTGGGAGTGAGAGTGCTGATCATGTGTGGGACTGAGAGTGCCTGTTCATGTGTGGGGGTGAGAGTGCCTGTTCATGTGTGGGAGTGAGAGTGCCTGTTTGTGTGTGGGAGTGAGAGTGCCAGTTCATGTGTGGGAGTGAGAGGGCCTGTTCATGTGTGGGAGTGAGAGTGCCTGTTCATGTGTGGGATAGAGAGTGCCTCATAGTGTGTGGGAGTGAGAGTGTCTGTTTGTATGTGAAGGTGAGAGTGCTTGTTGATTTGTGAGGCTGGGAATGCCTGTTTATCTGTGAGGGTGCAGTGCATGTTCAGGTGTGCGAGTGAGAGTCCCTGTCCAGGTGTGTGAGTGAGAGTGCCTGTTCAGGTGTGCGTGTGAGAGTGCCTGTTCTTTTGTGGGAGTGAGATTGCCTGAAAATGTGTGGGAGTGAGAGTGCCAGTTCATGTGTAGGAGTGAGAGTGCCTGTTCATTTCTGGGAGTGAAAGTGCCCATTCATGTATTGGAGTGAGAGTGTCTGTTCATATATTGGAGTGAGAGTGCCTAATCATGTGTGGGAGTGAAAGTGCCTGTTCATGTGTGAGAGTGAGAGTGCCTCTTCATGTGTTGTAGTGAGAGTGCTTGTTCATGTGTGGGAGTGAGAGTCCCTGAACATGTGTGGAAGAGAGAGTGCCTGTTTTGGTGTGGGACTGAGAGTGCCAGGTCACATGTGGGAGTGAGAGTGCCTGCCCATGTATGGGAGTAAGAATGTCTGTCCATGTGTGGCAGTGAGTGTGCCTGTCCATGTGTGTGAGTGGGTGTGCCTGTCCATGTGTGTGAGTGAGAGTGCATCTTCATCTGTGGGAGTGAGAGTGCCTGTTCATGTGTGGGAGTGAGAGTGCCTGTTCATGTGTGGGAATGAGAGTGCCTGTTCACGTGTGGAAGTGAGAGTGCCTGATCATGTGTGGGACTGCGAGTGCTTGATGATGTGTTGGAGTGTGATTGCCTGTTTAGTTTTGCGAGTGAGAGTGCCTGTTCATGTGTGGGAATATGAGTGCCTCATCGTGTGTAGGAGTGAGAGTGCCCGATCACGTGTGGGAGCGAGAGTGCCTGATCACGTGTGGAAATGAGATTGCCTGATCATGTGTGAGAGTGAGATTGCCTGATCATGTGTGAGCATGAGAGTGCCGGGTTGTGTGTGAGGGTAGGGCTGTCTGATCGTGTGTGTGTTTGTGAGTGCCTGTTCTTATATGTGGGCAGGAATGCCTGTCCGTGTGTGGCGTTGAGAGTGCCTGTTTTTATGTGGGTTTGAGAGTGCCTGTTTGTACGTGAATGTGAGACAGCCTGTTGATGTGTGAGTTTGGGGGTGCCCGTTTATGTGTGAGGGTGTAAGTTCCTGTTCAGGTGTGTGAGTGAGAGTGCCTGTTCAGGTGTGGGAGTGAGAGTGCATCTTCATGTGTGGGAGTGAGAGTGCCTGTCCATGTGTGGGTGTGTGAGTGCCTCATAGTTGGTGGGAGTGAGAGTGCCTGTTCGTGTGTTGGGGTGAGAGTGCCAGATCATGTGTGGGAGTTTGAGTGCCAGTTCATGTGTGGCAGTGAGAGTGCCTGTTCATGTATGGGATTGAGAGTGCCTGATCATGTGTGGGAGTTTGAGTGCCAGTTCATGTGTGTGAGTGAGAGTGCCTGCTCATGCATGGGATTGAGAGTGCCTGTTCAGGTGTGGGAGTAAGAGTGCCTCATCATGTGTGGGTGTGAGAGTGCCAGTTGATGTGTGAGGGTGGGAGTGCCTGTTTATATGTGAGGGTGGGAGTGCATGTTCAGGTGTGTGAGTGAGAGTGCTTGTTCATGTGTGGGAGTGAGAGTGCCTGTTCAGGTGTGGGAGTTAGAGTGCCTGTTCATGTGTGGGAATTAGAGTGTCTGATCGTGTGTGGGAGTGAGAGTGCCTGAACATATGTGGAACTGAGAGTGCTTATTTTAGTGTGGGAGTGAGAGTGCCAGTTCACTTGTGGGAGTGAGAGTGCCTGTCCATGTTTGGGTGTGAGAGTGCCAGCCCATGTGTGGGAGTGAGAGTGCCTGTCCATGTGTGGGAGTGGGTGTGCCTGTCCATGTGTGCGAGTGAGAGTGCCTGTCCATGTGTGGGTGTGTGAGTGCCTGTTCATGTGTGGAAGTGAGTGTGCTGTTCATGTGTGGGAGTGAGAGTTCCTGTTCATGTGTGGGAGTGAGATTGCTTGATAGTGTGTGGGAGTGAGATTGCCTGATCATGTGTTGGAGTGAGATTTCTTGATCATGTGTGGGAGGGAGAGTGCCTGATCATGTGTGGGAGTGAGATTTCTTGATCATGTGTGGGAGTGAGAGTGCTGATCATGTGTGGGACTCAGAGTGCCTGTTCATGTGTGGGAGTGAGTGTGCTGTTCATGTGTGGGAGTGAGAGTTCCTGTTCATGTGTGGGAGTGAGATTACTTGATAGTGTGTGGGAGTGAGATTGCCTGATCATGTGTGGGAGTGAGATTTCTTGATCATGTGTGGGAGGGAGAGTGCCTGATCATGTGTGGGAGGGAGAGTGCCTGATCATGTGTGGGACTGTGAGTGCTTGATCATGTGTGGGTGTGTGAGTGCCTGTTCACGTGTGGAAGTGAGAGTGCCTGATCATGTGTGGGACTGCGAGTGCTTGATGATGTGTTGGAGTGTGATTGCCTGTTTAGTTTTGCAAGTGAGAGTGCCTGTTCGTGTGTGGGAATATGAGTGCTTCATCGTGTGTAGCAGTGAGAGTGCCTGATCACGTGTGGGAGCGAGAGTGCCTGATCACATGTGGAAATGAGGTTGCCTGATCATGTATGGGAGTGAGATTGCCTGATCATGTGTGAACATGAGAGTGCCGGGTTGTGTGTGAGGGTAGGGCTGTCTGATCGTGTGTGTGTTTGTGAGTGCCTGTTCTTATATGTGGTCAGGAATGCCTGTCCGTGTGTGGCGTTGAGAGTGCCTGTTTTTATGTGGGTTTGAGAGTGCCTGTTTGTATGTGAATGTGAGACAGCCTGTTGATGTGTGAGTTTGGGGGTGCCCGTTTATGTGTGAGGGTGTAAGTTCATGTTCAGGTGTGTGAGTGAGAGTGCCTGTTCAGGTGTGTGAGTGAGAGTGCCTGTTCAGGTGTGGGAGTGAGAGTGCATCTTCATGTGTGGGAGTGAGAGTGCCTGTCCATGTGTGGGTGTGTGAGTGCCTCATAGTTGGTGGGAGTGAGAGTGCCTGTTCGTGTGTTGGGGTGAGAGTGCCAGATCATGTGTAGGACTGAGAATGCTTGATAATGTGTGGGAGTGAGAGTGCCTTTCCGTGTGTGGGAGTGATAGTGTCTATTCGTGTGTGGGAGAAAGAGTGGCGCTTCGTGTGTGGGAGTGAGAGTGCCTGATCAACTGTGGGAGTGAGAGTGCCTGTTTTGGTTTGGGAGTGAGAGTCCCCGTGCATGCGTGGGAGTGAGAGTGCCTGCTTAGGTTTGCGAGTGAGAGTGCCAGTTCACGTGTGGGAGTGAGATTGTCTGTCCATGTGTGGGAGTGAGAGTACCTGTTCATGTGTGGGAGTGAGTGTGCCTGTTCATGTGTGGGAGTGAGAGTTCCTGATCATGTGTTGGAGTGTGATTGCCTGATCATGTGTGGGAGTGTCATTGCCTGATCATGTGTGGGAGTGAGAGTGCCTATTCATGTGTGGGAGAAAGAGTGGTTGTTCGTGTGTGGGAGTGAGAGTGCCTGTTCATGTGTGGGAGTGAGAGTGCCTGATCATGTGTGGGAGTTTGAGTGCCAGTTCATGTGTGGCAGTGAGAGTGCCTGTTCATGTATGGGATTGAGAGTGCCTGCTCATGCATGGGATTGAGAGTGCCTGTTCAGGTGTGGGAGTAAGAGTGCCTCATCATGTGTGGGTGTGTGAGTGCCAGTTGATGTGTGAGGGTGGGCGTGCCTGTTTATATGTGAGGGTGGGAGTGCATGTTCAGGTGTGTGAGTGAGAGTGCCTGTTCATGTGTGGGAGTGAGAGTGCCTGTTCAGGTGTGGGAGTGAGAGTACCTGTTCATGTGTGGGAATTAAAGTGCCTGATCGTGTGTGGGAGTGAGAGTGCCTGAACATATGTGGAAGTGAGAGTGCCTATTTTGGTGTGGGAGTGAGAGTGCCAGTTCACTTGTGGGAGTGAGAGTGCCTGTCCATGTTTGGGTGTGAGAGTGCCTGCCCATGTGTGGGAGTGAGAGTGCCTGTCCATGTGTGGGAGTGGGTGTGCCTGTCCATGTGTGCGAGTGAGAGTGCCTGTCCATGTGTGGGTGTGTGAGTGTCTGTTCATGTGTGGGAGTGAGTGTGCTGTTCATGTGTGGGAGTGAGAGTTCCTGTTCATGTGTGGGAGTGAGATTGCCTGATCATGTGTGGGAGTGAGATTTCTTGATCATGTGTCAGAGGGAGAGTGCCTGATCATGTGTGGGAGTGAGATTTCTTGATCATGTGTGGGAGGGAGAGTGCCTGATCATGTGTGCGACTGTGAGTGCTTGATCATGTGTGGGAGTGAGAGTGCTGATCATGTGTGGGACTCAGAGTGCCTGTTCATGTGTGGGAGTGAGAGTTCCTGATCATGTGTTGGAGTGTGATTGCCTGATCATGTGTGGGAGTGTGATTGCCTGATCATGTGTGGGAGTGAGATTGCCTGATCATGTGTGGGAGTGAGATTGCCTGATCATGTGTGGGAGGGAGAGTGCCTGATCATGTGTGGGACTGTGAGTACTTGATCATGTGTGGGAGTGAGAGTGCCTGATCATGTGTGGGACTGTGAGTGCTTGATCATGTGTGGGTGTGTGAGTGCCTGTTCATGTGTGGGAGTGAGTGTGCTGTTCATGTGAGGGAGTGAGAGTTCCTGTTCATGTGTGGAGTGAGATTGCCTGATCATGTGTGGGAGTGAGATTGCCTGATCATGTGTGGGAGGGAGAGTGCCTGATCATGTGTGGGAGGGAGAGTGCCTGATCATGTGTGGGAGTGAGATTGCCTGATCATGTGTGGGAGTGAGAGTGCCTGATCATGTGTGGGAGTGAGAGTGCCTGATCATGTGCAGGAGGGAGAGTGCCTGATCATGTGTGGGAGGGAGAGTGCCTGATCATGTGTGGGAGTGAGAGTGCCTGATCATGTGTGGGAGGGAGAGTGCCTTTTCGTGTTTGGGAGTGATATTGTCTATTCGTCTGTGGGATAAAGAGTGGCCGTTCTTATGTGGGGTTGCTAGTGCCTGTTCTTGTGTGGGAGTGAGAGTGCCTGATCATGTGTGGGACTGCGAGTGCCTCATAGTTGGTGGGAGTGAGAGTGCCTGTTCGTGTGTGGGAGTGCGAGTGCCTGTTCATCTGTGTGAGTGAGTGTGCCTGTTCATGTGTGGGAGTGAGAGTTCCTGATCATGTGTTTGAGTGAGATTGCCTAATCATGTGTGTGAGTGAGAGTGCCTGTTCAGGTGTGGGAGTGAGAGTGCCTGTTCATGTGTGAGAGTGAGAGTGCCTCTTCATGTGTTGTAGTGAGAGTGCTTGTTCATGTGTGGGAGTGAGATTGCCTGATCATGTGTGAGCATGAGAGTGCCGGGTTGTGTATGAGGGTAGGGCTGTCTGATCGTGTGTGTGTTTGTGAGTGCCTGTTCTTATATGTAGTCAGGAATGCCTGTCCGTGTGTGGCGTTGAGTGTGCCTGTTTTTATGTGGGTTTGAGAGTGCCTGTTTGTACGTGAATGTGAGACAGCCTGTTGATGTGTGAGTTTGGGGGTGCCCGTTTATGTGTGAGGGTGTAAGTTCATGTTCAGGTGTGTGAGTGAGAGTGCCTGTTCAGGTGTGTGAGTGAGAGTGCCTGTTCATGTGTGGGAGTGAGAGTACCTGTTCATGTGTGGGAATTAGAGTGCCTGATCGTGTGTGGGAGTGAGAGTGCCTGAACATATGTGGAAGTGAGAGTGCTTATTTTGGTGTGGGTGTGAGAGTGCCTGTCCATGTGTGGGAGTGAGATTGCCTGTCCATGTGTGGGAGTGGGTGTGCCTGTCCATGTGTGTGAGTGAGAGTGCCTGTCCATGTGTGGGTGTGTGAGTGCCTGTTCATGTGTGGGAGTGAGTGTGCTGTTCATGTGTGGGAGTGAGAGTTCCTGTTCATGTGTGGGAGTGAGTTTGCTTGATAGTGAGTGGGAGTGAGATTGCCTGATCATGTGTGGGAGTGAGATTTCTTGATCATGTGTGGGAGGGAGAGTGCCTGATCATGTGTGGGACTGTGAGTGCTTGATCATGTGTGGGAGTGAGAGTGCCTGATCATGTGTGGGGCTGAGAGTGCCTGTTCACGTGTGGGAGTGAGATTGCCTGTCCATGTGTGGGAGTGAGAGTGCCTGTTCATGTGTGGGAGTGAGTGTGCCTGATCATGTGTGAGAGTGAGAGTTCCTGATCATGTGTTGGAGTGTGATTGCCTGATCATGTGTGGGAGTGTCATTGCCTGATCATGTGTGGGAGTGAGAGTGCCTATTCGTGTGTGCGAGAAAGAGTGGTTGTTCGTGTGTGGGAGTGAGAGTGCCTGTTCATGTGTGGGAGTGAGAGTGCCTGTTCATGTGTGGGAGTTTGAGTGCCTGATCATGTGTGGCAGTGAGAGTGCCTGTTCATGTATGGGATTGAGAGTGCCTGCTCATGCATGGGATTGAGAGTGCCTGTTCAGGTGTGGGAGTAAGAGTGCCTCATCATGTGTGGGTGTGTGAGTGCCAGTTGATGTGTGAGGGTGGGCGTGCCTGTTTATATGTGAGGGTGGGAGTGCATGTTCAGGTGTGTGAGTGAGAGTGCCTGTTCATGTGTGGGAGTGAGAGTGCCTGTTCAGGTGTGGGAGTGAGAGTACCTGTTCATGTGTGGGAATTAAAGTGCCTGATCGTGTGTGGGAGTGAGAGTGCCTGAACATATGTGGAAGTGAGAGTGCCTATTTTGGTGTGGGAGTGAGAGTGCCAGTTCACTTGTGGGAGTGAGAGTGCCTGTCCATGTTTGGGTGTGAGAGTGCCTGCCCATGTGTGGGAGTGAGAGTGTCTGTTCATGTGTGGGAGTGAGTGTGCTGTTCATGTGTGGGAGTGAGAGTTCCTGTTCATGTGTGGGAGTGAGATTGCTTGATAGTGTGTGGGAGTGAGATTGCCTGATCATGTGTGGGAGTGAGATTTCTTGATCATGTGTCAGAGGGAGAGTGCCTGATCATGTGTGGGAGTGAGATTTCTTGATCATGTGTGGGAGGGAGAGTGCCTGATCATGTGTGCGACTGTGAGTGCTTGATCATGTGTGGGAGTGAGAGTGCTGATCATGTGTGGGACTCAGAGTGCCTGTTCATGTGTGGGAGTGAGAGTTCCTGATCATGTGTTGGAGTGTGATTGCCTGATCATGTGTGGGAGTGTGATTGCCTGATCATGTGTGGGAGTGAGATTGCCTGATCATGTGTGGGAGGGAGAGTGCCTGATCATGTGTGGGACTGTGAGTACTTGATCATGTGTGGGAGTGAGAGTGCCTGATCATGTGTGGGACTGTGAGTGCTTGATCATGTGTGGGTGTGTGAGTGCCTGTTCATGTGTGGGAGTGAGTGTGCTGTTCATGTGAGGGAGTGAGAGTTCCTGTTCATGTGTGGAGTGAGATTGCCTGATCATGTGTGGGAGTGAGATTGCCTGATCATGTGTGGGAGGGAGAGTGCCTGATCATGTGTGGGAGGGAGAGTGCCTGATCATGTGTGGGAGTGAGATTGCCTGATCATGTGTGGGAGTGAGAGTGCCTGATCATGTGTGGGAGTGAGAGTGCCTGATCATGTGCAGGAGGGAGAGTGCCTGACCATGTGTGGGAGGGAGAGTGCCTGATCATGTGTGGGAGTGAGAGTGCCTGATCATGTGTGGGAGGGAGAGTGCCTTTTCGTGTTTGGGAGTGATATTGTCTATTCGTCTGTGGGATAAAGAGTGGCCGTTCTTATGTGGGGTTGCTAGTGCCTGTTCTTGTGTGGGAGTGAGAGTGCCTGTTCATCTGTGTGAGTGAGTGTGCCTGTTCATGTGTGGGAGTGAGAGTTCCTGATCATGTGTTTGAGTGAGATTGCCTAATCATGTGTGTGAGTGAGAGTGCCTGTTCAGGTGTGGGAGTGAGAGTGCCTGTTCATGTGTGAGAGTGAGAGTGCCTCTTCATGTGTTGTAGTGAGAGTGCTTGTTCATGTGTGGGAGTGAGATTGCCTGATCATGTGTGAGCATGAGAGTGCCGGGTTGTGTATGAGGGTAGGGCTGTCTGATCGTGTGTGTGTTTGTGAGTGCCTGTTCTTATATGTAGTCAGGAATGCCTGTCCGTGTGTGGCGTTGAGTGTGCCTGTTTTTATGTGGGTTTGAGAGTGCCTGTTTGTACGTGAATGTGAGACAGCCTGTTGATGTGTGAGTTTGGGGGTGCCCGTTTATGTGTGAGGGTGTAAGTTCATGTTCAGGTGTGTGAGTGAGAGTGCCTGTTCAGGTGTGTGAGTGAGAGTGCCTGTTCATGTGTGGGAGTGAGAGTACCTGTTCATGTGTGGGAATTAGAGTGCCTGATCGTGTGTGGGAGTGAGAGTGCCTGAACATATGTGGAAGTGAGAGTGCTTATTTTGGTGTGGGTGTGAGAGTGCCTGTCCATGTGTGGGAGTGAGATTGCCTGTCCATGTGTGGGAGTGGGTGTGCCTGTCCATGTGTGTGAGTGAGAGTGCCTGTCCATGTGTGGGTGTGTGAGTGCCTGTTCATGTGTGGGAGTGAGTATGCTGTTCATGTGTGGGAGTGAGAGTTCCTGTTCATGTGTGGGAGTGAGTTTGCTTGATAGTGAGTGGGAGTGAGATTGCCTGATCATGTGTGGGAGTGAGATTTCTTGATCATGTGTGGGAGGGAGAGTGCCTGATCATGTGTGGGACTGTGAGTGCTTGATCATGTGTGGGAGTGAGAGTGCCTGATCATGTGTGGGGCTGAGAGTGCCTGTTCACGTGTGGGAGTGAGATTGCCTGTCCATGTGTGGGAGTGAGAGTGCCTGTTCATGTGTGGGAGTGAGTGTGCCTGATCATGTGTGAGAGTGAGAGTTCCTGATCATGTGTTGGAGTGTGATTGCCTGATCATGTGTGGGAGTGTCATTGCCTGATCATGTGTGGGAGTGAGAGTGCCTATTCGTGTGTGCGAGAAAGAGTGGTTGTTCGTGTGTGGGAGTGAGAGTGCCTGTTCATGTGTGGGAGTGAGAGTGCCTGATCATGTGTGGGAGTTTGAGTGCCAGTTCATGTGTGGCAGTGAGAGTGCCTGTTCATGTATGGGATTGAGAGTGCCTGCTCATGCATGGGATTGAGAGTGCCTGTTCAGGTGTGGGAGTAAGAGTGCCTCATCATGTGTGGGTGTGAGAGTGCCAGTTGATGTGTGAGGGTGGGAGTGCCTGTTTATATGTGAGGGTGGGAGTGCATGTTCAGGTGTGTGAGTGAGAGTGCCTGTTCATGTGTGGGAGTGAGAGTGCCTGTTCAGGTGTGGGAGTGAAAGTACCTGTTCATGTGTGGGAATTAAAGTGCCTGATCGTGTGTGGGAGTGAGAGTGCCTGAACATATGTGGAAGTGAGAGTGCCTATTTTGGTCTGGGAATGAGAGTGCCAGTTCACTTGTGGGAGTGAGAGTGCCTGTCCATGTTTGGGTGTGAGAGTGCCTGCCCATGTGTGGGAGTGAGAGTGCCTGTCCATGTGTGGGAGTGGGTGTGCCTGTCCATGTGTGCGAGTGAGAGTGCCTGTCCATGTGTGGGTGTGTGAGTGTCTGTTCATGTGTGGGAGTGAGTGTGCTGTTCATGTGTGGGAGTGAGAGTTCCTGTTCATGTGTGGGAGTGAGATTGCTTGATAGTGTGTGGGAGTGAGATTGCCTGATCATGTGTGGGAGTGAGATTTCTTGATCATGTGTCAGAGGGAGAGTGCCTGATCATGTGTGGGAGTGAGATTTCTTGATCATGTGTGGGAGGGAGAGTGCCTGATCATGTGTGCGACTGTGAGTGCTTGATCATGTGTGGGAGTGAGAGTGCTGATCATGTGTGGGACTCAGAGTGCCTGTTCATGTGTGGGAGTGAGAGTTCCTGATCATGTGTTGGAGTGTGATTGCCTGATCATGTGTGGGAGTGTGATTGCCTGATCATGTGTGGGAGTGAGATTGCCTGATCATGTGTGGGAGTGAGATTGCCTGATCATGTGTGGGAGGGAGAGTGCCTGATCATGTGTGGGACTGTGAGTACTTGATCATGTGTGGGAGTGAGAGTGCCTGATCATGTGTGGGACTGTGAGTGCCTGTTCATGTGTGGGAGTGAGTGTGCTGTTCATGTGAGGGAGTGAGAGTTCCTGTTCATGTGTGGAGTGAGATTGCCTGATCATGTGTGGGAGTGAGATTGCCTGATCATGTGTGGGAGGGAGAGTGCCTGATCATGTGTGGGAGGGAGAGTGCCTGATCATGTGTGGGAGTGAGATTGCCTGATCATGTGTGGGAGTGAGAGTGCCTGATCATGTGTGGGAGTGAGAGTGCCTGATCATGTGCAGGAGGGAGAGTGCCTGATCATGTGTGGGAGGGAGAGTGCCTGATCATGTGTGGGAGTGAGAGTGCCTGATCATGTGTGGGAGGGAGAGTGCCTGATCATGTGTGGGAGGGAGAGTGCCTTTTCGTGTTTGGGAGTGATATTGTCTATTCGTCTGTGGGATAAAGAGTGGCCGTTCTTATGTGGGGTTGCTAGTGCCTGTTCTTGTGTGGGAGTGAGAGTGCCTGATCATGTGTGGGACTGCGAGTGCCTCATAGTTGGTGGGAGTGAGAGTGCCTGTTCGTGTGTGGGAGTGCGAGTGCCTGTTCATCTGTGTGAGTGAGTGTGCCTGTTCATGTGTGGGAGTGAGAGTTCCTGATCATGTGTTTGAGTGAGATTGCCTAATCATGTGTGTGAGTGAGAGTGCCTGTTCAGGTGTGGGAGTGAGAGTGCCTGTTCATGTGTGAGAGTGAGAGTGCCTCTTCATGTGTTGTAGTGAGAGTGCTTGTTCATGTGTGGGAGTGAGATTGCCTGATCATGTGTGAGCATGAGAGTGCCGGGTTGTGTATGAGGGTAGGGCTGTCTGATCGTGTGTGTGTTTGTGAGTGCCTGTTCTTATATGTAGTCAGGAATGCCTGTCCGTGTGTGGCGTTGAGTGTGCCTGTTTTTATGTGGGTTTGACAGTGCCTGTTTGTACGTGAATGTGAGACAGCCTGTTGATGTGTGAGTTTGGGGGTACCCGTTTATGTGTGAGGGTGTAAGTTCATGTTCAGGTGTGTGAGTGAGAGTGCCTGTTCAGGTGTGTGAGTGAGAGTGCCTGTTCATGTGTGGGAGTGAGAGTACCTGTTCATGTGTGGGAATTAGAGTGCCTGATCGTGTGTGGGAGTGAGAGTGCCTGAACATATGTGGAAGTGAGAGTGCTTATTTTGGTGTGGGTGTGAGAGTGCCTGTCCATGTGTGGGAGTGAGATTGCCTGTCCATGTGTGGGAGTGGGTGTGCCTGTCCATGTGTGTGAGTGAGAGTGCCTGTCCATGTGTGGGTGTGTGAGTGCCTGTTCATGTGTGGGAGTGAGTGTGCTGTTCATGTGTGGGAGTGAGAGTTCCTGTTCATGTGTGGGAGTGAGATTGCTTGATAGTGAGTGGGAGTGAGATTGCCTGATCATGTGTGGGAGTGAGATTTCTTGATCATGTGTGGGAGGGAGAGTGCCTGATCATGTGTGGGACTGTGAGTGCTTGATCATGTGTGGGAGTGAGAGTGCTGATCATGTGTGGGGCTGAGAGTGCCTGTTCACGTGTGGGAGTGAGATTGCCTGTCCATGTGTGGGAGTGAGAGTGCCTGATCATGTGTGAGAGTGAGAGTTCCTGATCATGTGTTGGAGTGTGATTGCCTGATCATGTGTGGGAGTGTCATTGCCTGATCATGTGTGGGAGTGAGAGTGCCTATTCGTGTGTGCGAGAAAGAGTGGTTGTTCGTGTGTGGCAGTGAGAGTGCCTGTTCATGTGTGGGAGTGAGAGTGCCTGATCATGTGTGGGAGTTTGAGTGCCAGTTCATGTGTGGCAGTGAGAGTGCCTGCTCATGCATGGGATTGAGAGTGCCTGTTCAGGTGTGGGAGTAAGAGTGCCTCATCATGTGTGTGTGTGAGAGTGCCAGTTGATGTGTGAGGGTGGGAGTGCCTGTTTATATGTGAGGGTGGGAGTGCATGTTCAGGTGTGTGAGTGAGAGTGCCTGTTCATGTGTGGGAGTGAGAGTACCTGTTCATGTGTGGGAATTAGAGTGCCTGATCGTGTGTGGGAGTGAGAGTGCCTGAACATAGGTGGAAGTGAGAGTGCTTATTTTGGTGTGGGAGTAAGAGTGCCAGTTCACTTGTGGCAGTGAGAGTGTCTGTCCATGTTTGGGTGTGAGAGTGCCTGTCCATGTATGGGAGTGAGAGTGCCTGTCCATGTGTGGGAGTGGGTGTGCCTGTCCATGTGTGCGAGTGAGAGTTCCTGTCCATGTGTGGGTGTGTGAGTGCCTGTTCATGTGTGGGAGTGAGTGTGCTGTTCATGTGTGGGAGTGAGAGTTCCTGTTCATGTGTGGGAGTGAGATTGCTTGATAGTGTGTGGGAGTGAGCTTGCCTGATCATGTGTGGGAGCGAGAGTGCTGATCATGTGTGGGACTGAGAGTGCCTGTTCATCTGTGGGAGTGAGAGTGCCAGTTCATGTGTGGGAGTGAGAGGGCCTGTTCATGTGTGGGAGTGAGAGTGCCTGTTCATGTGTGGGATAGAGAGTGCCTCATAGTGTGTGGGAGTGAGAGTGTCTGTTTGTATGTGAAGGTGAGAGTGCCTGTTGATTTGTGAGGCTGGGAATGCCTGTTTATCTGTGAGGGTGCAGTGCATGTTCAGGTGTGCGAGTGAGAGTCCCTGTCCAGGTGTGTGAGTGAGAGTGCCTGTTCAGGTGTGCGAGTGAGAGTGCCTGTTCTTTTGTGGGAGTGAGATTGCCTGAAAATGTATGGGAGTGAGATTGCCAGTTCATGTGTAGGAGTGAGAGTGCCTGTTCATTTCTGGGAGTGAAAGTGCCCGTTCATGTATTGGAGTGAGAGTGTCTGTTCATATATTGGAGTGAGAGTGCCTAATCGTGTGTGGGAGTGAAAGTGCCTGTTCATGTGTGAGAGTGAGAGTGCCTGAACATGTGTGGAAGAGAGAGTGCCTGTTTTGGTGTGGGACTGAGAGTGCCAGGTCACATGTGGGAGTGAGAGTGCCTGCCCATGTATGGGAGTAAGAATGTCTGTCCATGTGTGGCAGTGAGTGTGCCTGTCCATGTGTGTGAGTGGGTGTGCCTGTCCATGTGTGTGAGTGAGAGTGCATCTTCATCTGTGGGAGTGAGAGTGCCTGTTCATGTGTGGGAGTGAGAGTGCCTGTTCATGTGTGGGAATGAGAGTGCCTGTTCACGTGTGGAAGTGAGAGTGCATGATCATGTGTGGGACTGCGAGTGCTTGATGATGTGTTGGAGTGTGATTGCCTGTTTAGTTTTGCGAGTGAGAGTGCCTGTTCATGTGTGGGAATATGAGTGCCTCATCGTGTGTAGGAGTGAGAGTGCCTGATCACGTGTGGGAGCGAGAGTGCCTGATCACGTGTGGAAATGAAATTGCCTGATCATGTGTGAGAGTGAGATTGCCTGATCATGTGTGAGCATGAGAGTGCCGGGTTGTGTGTGAGGGTAGGGCTGTCTGATCGTGTGTGTGTTTGTGAGTGCCTGTTCTTATATGTGGGCAGGAATGCCTGTCCGTGTGTGGCGTTGAGAGTGCCTGTTTTTATGTGGGTTTGAGAGTGCCTGTTTGTACGTGAATGTGAGACAGCCTGTTGATGTGTGAGTTTGGGGGTGCCCGTTTATGTGTGAGGGTGTAAGTTCATGTTCAGGTGTGTGAGTGAGAGTGCCTGTTCAGGTGTGTGAGTGAGAGTGCCTGTTCAGGTGTGGGAGTGAGAGTGCATCTTCATGTGTGGGAGTGAGAGTGCCTGTCCATGTGTGGGTGTGTGAGTGCCTCATAGTTGGTGGGAGTGAGAGTGCCTGTTCGTGTGTTGGGGTGAGAGTGCCAGATCATGTGTGGGAGTTTGAGTGCCAGTTCATGTGTGGCAGTGAGAGTGCCTGTTCATGTATGGGATTGAGAGTGCCTGATCATGTGTTGGAGTTTGAGTGCCAGTTCATGTGTGGGAGTGAGAGTGCCTGCTCATGCATGGGATTGAGAGTGCCTGTTCAGGTGTGGGAGTAAGAGTGCCTCATCATGTGTGGGTGTGAGAGTGCCAGTTGACGTGTGAGGGTGGGAGTGCCTGTTTATATGTGAGGGTGGGAGTGCATGTTCAGGTGTGTGAGTGAGAGTGCTTGTTCATGCATGGGATTGAGAGTGCCTGTTCAGGTGTGGGAGTAAGAGTGCCTCATCATGTGTTGGTGTGAGAGTGCCAGTTGATGTGTGAGGGTGGGAGTGCCTGTTTATATGTGAGGGTGGGAGTGCATGTTCAGGTGTGTGAGTGAGAGTTCTTGTTCATGTGTGGGAGTGAGAGTGCCTGTTCAGGTGTGGGAGTGAGAGTACCTGTTCATGTGTGGGAATTAGATTGTCTGATCGTGTGTGGGAGTGAGAGTGCCTGAACATATGTGGAACTGAGAGTGCTTATTTTGGTGTGGGAGTGAGAGTGCCAGTTCACTTGTGGGAGTGAGAGTGCCTGTCCATGTTTGGGTGTGAGAGTGCCTGCCCATGTGTGGGAGTGAGAGTGCCTGTCCATGTGTGGGAGTGGGTGTGCCTGTCCATGTGTGCGAGTGAGAGTGCCTGTCCATGTGTGGGTGTGTGAGTGTCTGTTCATGTGTGGGAGTGAGTGTGCTGTTCATGTGTGGGAGTGAGAGTTCCTGTTCATGTGTGGGAGTGAGATTGCTTGATAGTGTGTGGGAGTGAGATTGCCTGATCATGTGTGGGAGTGAGATTTCTTGATCATGTGTCAGAGGGAGAGTGCCTGATCATGTGTGGGAGTGAGATTTCTTGATCATGTGTGGGAGGGAGAGTGCCTGATCATGTGTGCGACTGTGAGTGCTTGATCATGTGTGGGAGTGAGAGTGCTGATCATGTGTGGGACTCAGAGTGCCTGTTCATGTGTGGGAGTGAGAGTTCCTGATCATGTGTTGGAGTGTGATTGCCTGATCATGTGTGGGAGTGTGATTGCCTGATCATGTGTGGGAGTGAGATTGCCTGATCATGTGTGGGAGTGAGATTGCCTGATCATGTGTGGGAGGGAGAGTGCCTGATCATGTGTGGGACTGTGAGTGCTTGATCATGTGTGGGAGTGAGAGTGCCTGATCATGTGTGGGACTGTGAGTGCCTGTTCATGTGTGGGAGTGAGTGTGCTGTTCATGTGAGGGAGTGAGAGTTCCTGTTCATGTGTGGAGTGAGATTGCCTGATCATGTGTGGGAGTGAGATTGCCTGATCATGTGTGGGAGGGAGAGTGCCTGATCATGTGTGGGAGGGAGAGTGCCTGATCATGTGTGGGAGTGAGAGTGCCTGATCATGTGCAGGAGGGAGAGTGCCTTATCATGTGTGGGAGGGAGAGTGCCTGATCATGTGTGGGAGTGAGAGTGCCTGATCATGTGTGGGAGGGAGAGTGCCTGATCATGTGTGGGAGGGAGAGTGCCTTTTCGTGTTTGGGAGTGATATTGTCTATTCGTCTGTGGGATAAAGAGTGGCCGTTCTTGTGTGGGGTTGCTAGTGCCTGTTCTTGTGTGGGAGTGAGAGTGCCTGATCATGTGTGGGACTGCGAGTGCCTCTTATTTGGTGGGAGTGAGAGTGCCTGTTCGTGTGTGGGAGTGAAAGTGCCTGTTTAGTTTTGCGAGTGAGAGTGCCATTTCACGTGTGTGATTGAGAGTATCTGTTGCTGTGTGGGAGTGATATTGTCTATTCCTGTGTGGGAGAAAGAGTGGCTGTTCGTGTGTGGAAGTGAGAGTGCCTGTTCACGTGTGGGAGTGAGAGTGTCTGTCCATTTGTGGGAGTGAGTGTTCCCGCCCATGTGTGGGAGTGAGAGTGCCTGTCCATGTGTGGGTCTGTGTGTGCCTGTCCTTGTGTGTGAGTGAGAGTGACTGTCCATGTGTGGGACTGCGATTGCCTGTCCATGTGTGGGAGTGTGAATGTCTGTTCATGTGTGGGAGTGTGTATACCTTTTCATGTGTGCGAGTGAGAGTTCCTCATCATGTGTGGGAGTGAGAGTTCCTCATCATGTGTGGAAGTGAGCGTGCCTGTCCATGTGTGGGGGTGAGAGTTCCTGTTCATGTGTGGGAGTGAGAGTGCCTTTTCATGTGTGGGAGTGAGAGTTCCTCATCATGTGTGGGAGTGAGAGTGCCTGATCAACTGTGGGAGTGAGAGTGCCTGTTTTGGTTTGCGAGTGAGAGTCCCCGTCCATGCGTGGGAGTGAGAGTGCCTGCTTAGGTTTGCGAGTGAGAGTGCCAGTTCACGTGTGGGAGTGACAGTGCATGTCCATGTGCGGGAGTGAGAGTGCTTGTCCATGTGTGGGAGTGAGAGTGCCTGTCCATTTGTGAGAGTGTGTGTGCCTGTCCAAGTGTGCGAGTGTCTGTCCATGTGTGGGAGTGAGAGTGCTTGTTCATGTGTTGGAGTGAGATTGCCTGATCATGTGTGGGAGTGTGATTACCTGATCATGTGTGGAAGTGTGAGTGCCTCATCATGTGTGAGAGTGTGAGTGCCAGTTGATGTGTAAGGGTGGGAGTGCTTGTTTATGTGTGAGGGTGGGAGTGCATGTTCAGTTGTGAGAGTGAGAGTGCCTGTTCAGGTGTGTGAGTGAGAGTGCCTGTTCAGGTGTGGGTATGAGAGTGCCTGTTCATGTGTGGGAGTGAGTGTGCCAGTTCATGTTTGGTAGTGATAGTGCCTGTTCGTGTGTGGGAATGATAGTGCCTGTTCATGTGTAGGAGTGAGAGTACATGTTCATGTGTGGGAGTGATAGTGCCTGTTTACTTTTGCGAGTGAGAGTGCCATTTCACGTGTGTGATTGAGAGTGCCTATTGCTGTGTGGGAGTGATAGTGTCTATTCCTGTGTGGGAGAAAGAGTGGCTGTTCGTGTGTGGGAGTGAGAGTGCCTGTCCATTTGTGGGAGTGAGAGTGCCTGCCCATGTGTGGGAGTGAGAGTGCCTGTCCGTGTGTGGGAGTGTGTGTGCCTGTCCATGTGTGGGAGTGCGAGTGCCTGTCCATGTATGGGAGTGAGAGTGCCTGTCCGTGTGTGGGAGTGCGAGTGGCTGTCCATGTGTGTGTTTGCGAGTGCCTGTTCATGTGTGGGAGTGTGTGTGCCTGATCACGTGTGTGAGTGAGTGTGCCTGTTCATGTGTGGGAGTGAGAGTTCCTGATCATGTGTTGGAGTGAGATTGCCTGATAATGTGTGGGAGTGATAGTGTCTATTCGTGTTTGGGAGAAAGAGTGGTTGTTCGTGTTTGGGGGTGAGAGTGCCTGTTCATGTGTGGGAGTGAGAGTGCCTCATCATGTATGGGAGTGAGAGTGCCAGTTGATGTGTGAGGGTGGGAGTGTCTCTTTATGTGTGAGGGTGTGAGTGCATGTTCAGGTGTGTGAGTGAGAGTGCTTGTTCAGGTGTGTGAGTAAGAGTGCCTGTTCAGGTGTGGGAGTGAGAGTGCTTGTTCAGGTGTGGGAGTGAGAAAGCCTGTTCAGGTGTGGGAGTGAGAGAGCCTGTTCATGTGTGGGAGTGAGAGTTCCTCATCATGTGTGGGAGTGAGAGTGCCTGATCACGTGTGGGAGTGAGATTACCTGATCACATGTGGGACTGAGAGTGCTTGATCATGTGTGGGAGTGATAGTGTCCGATCATGTGTGGGACTGAGAGTGCTTGATCATGTATGGGAGTGAGAGTGCCTTTTCGTGTGTGGGAGAAAAAGTAGGAGTTCGTGTGTGGTAATGAGAGAGCCTGATCAACTGTGGGAGTGAGTGTGCCTGTTTTGGTTTGGGAGTGAGAGTCCCCATCCATGCGTGGGAGTGAGAGTGCCTGCTTAGGTTTGTGAGTGAGAGTGCCAGTTTACGTGTGGGAGAGAGATTGCCTGTCCATGTGTGTGAGTGAGAGTGCCTGTCCATGTGTGGGATTGCGAGTGCCTGTTCATGTGTGGGAGTGAGTGTGCCTGTTCACGTGTGGGAGTGAGAGTTCCTGTTCATGTGTGGGAGTGAGATTGCTTGATAGTGTGTGGGAGTGAGCTTGCCTGATCATGTGTGGGAGTGAGATTTCTTGATCATGTGTGGGAGGGAGAGTGCCTGATCATGTGTGGGACTGTGAGTGCTTGATCATGTGTGGGAGTGAGAGTGCTGATCATGTGTGGGACTGAGAGTGCCTGTTCATGTGTGGGGGTGAGAGAACCTGTTTGTGTGTGGGAGTGAGAGTGCCTGTTTGTGTGTGGGAGTGAGAGTGCCAGTTCATGTGTGGGAGTGAGAGGGCCTGTTCATGTGTGGGAGTGAGAGTGCCTGTTCATGTGTGGGATAGAGAGTGCCTCATAGTGTGTGGGAGTGAGAGTGTCTGTTTGTATGTGAAGGTGAGAGTGCCTGTTGATTTGTGAGGCTGGGAATGCCTGTTTATCTGTGAGGGTGCTGTGCATGTTCAGGTGTGCGAGTGAGAGTCCCTGTCCAGGTGTGTGAGTGAGAGTGCCTGTTCAGGTGTGCGAGTGAGAGTGCCTGTTCTTTTGTGGGAGTGAGAGTGCCTGAAAATGTGTGGGAGTGAGAGTGCCAGTTCATGTGTAGGAGTGAGAGTGCCTGTTCATTTCTGGGAGTGAAAGTGCCCGTTCATGTATTGGAGTGAGAGTGTCTGTTCATATATTGGAGTGAGAGTGCCTAATCGTGCGTGGGAGTGAAAGTGCCTGTTCATGTGTGAGAGTGAGAGTGCCTCTTCATGTGTTGTAGTGAGAGTGCTTGTTCATCTGTGGGAGTGAGAGTCCCTGAACATGTGTGGAAGAGAGAGTGCCTGTTTTGGTGTGGGACTGAGAGTGCCAGGTCACATGTGGGAGTGAGAGTGCCTGCCCATGTATAGGAGTAAGAGTGTCTGTCCATGTGTGGCAGTGAGTGTGCCTGTCCATGTGTGTGATTGGGTGTGCCTGTCCATGTGTGTGAGTGAGAGTGCATCTTCATCTGTGGGAGTGAGAGTGCCTGTTCATGTGTGGGAGTGAGAGTGCCAGTTCATGTGTGGGAATGAGAGTGCCTGTTCACGTGTGGAAGTGAGAGTGCCTGATCATGTGTGGGACTGCGAGTGCTTGATGATGTGTTGGAGTGTGATTGCCTGTTTAGTTTTGCGAGTGAGAGTGCCTGTTCATGTGTGGGAATATGAGTGCCTCATCGTGTGCAGGAGTGAGAGTGCCTGATCACGTGTGGAGCGAGAGTGCCTGATCACGTGTGGAAATGAGATTGCCTGATCATGTGTGGGAGTGAGATTGCCTGATCATGTGTGAGCATGAGAGTGCCGGGTTGCGTGTGAGGGTAGGGCTGTCTGATCGTGTGTGTGTTTGTGAGTGCCTGTTCTTATATGTGGTCAGGAATGCCTGTCCGTGTGTGGTGTTGAGAGTGCCTATTTTTATGTGGGTTTGAGAGTGCCTGTTTGTACGTGAATGTGAGACAGCCTGTTGATGTGTGAGTTTGGGGGTGCCCGTTTATGTGTGAGGGTGTAAGTTCATGTTCAGGTGTGTGAGTGAGAGTGCCTGTTCAGGTGTGTGAGTGAGAGTGCCTGTTCAGGTGTGGGAGTGAGAGTGCATCTTCATGTGTGGGAGTGAGAGTGCCTGTCCATGTGTGGGTGTGTGAGTGCCTCATAGTTGGTGGGAGTGAGAGTGCCTGTTCGTGTGTTGGGGTGAGAGTGCCAGATCATGTGTAGGACTGAGAATGCTTGATAATGTGTGGCAGTGAGAGTGCCTTTTCGTGTGTGGGAGTGATAGTGTCTATTCGTGTGTGGGAGAAAGAGTGGCGGTTCGTGTGTGAGAGTGAGAGTGCCCGATCAACTGTGGGAGTGAGAGTGCCTGTTTTGGTTTGGGAGTGAGAGTCCCCGTGCATGCGTGGGAGTGAGAGTGCCTGCTTAGGTTTGCGAGTGAGAGTGCCAGTTCACGTGTGGGAGTGAGATGGCCTGTCCATGTGTGGGAGTGAGAGTACCTGTTCATGTGTGGGAGTGAGTGTGCCTGTTCATGTGTGGGAGTGAGAGTTCCTGATCATGTGTTGGAGTGTGATTGCCTGATCATGTGTGGGAGTGTCATTGCCTGATCATGTGTGGGAGTGAGAGTGCCTATTCGTGTGTGGGAGAAAGAGTGGTTGTTCGTGTGTGGGAGTGAGAGTGCCTGTTCATGTGTGGGAGTGAGAGTGCCTGTTCATGTGTGGGAGTTTGAGTGCCAGTTCATGTGTGGCAGTGAGAGTGCCTGTTCATGTATGGGATTGAGAGTGCCTGCTCATGCATGGGATTGAGAGTGCCTGTTCAGGTGTGGGAGTAAGAGTGCCTCATCATGTGTGGGTGTGAGAGTGCCAGTTGATGTGTGAGGGTGGGAGTGCCTGTTTATATGTGAGGGTGGGAGTGCATGTTCAGGTGTGTGAGTGAGAGTGCCTGTTCATGTGTGGGAGTGAGAGTGCCTGTTCAGGTGTGGGAGTGAGAGTACCTGTTCATGTGTGGGAATTAGAGTGTCTGATCGTGTGTGGGAGTGAGAGTGCCTGAACATATGTGGAACTGAGAGTCCTTATTTTGGTGTAGGAGTGAGAGTGCCAATTCACTTGTGGGAGTGAGAGTGCCTGTCCATGTTTGGGTGTGAGAGTGCCTGCCCATGTGTGGGAGTGAGAGTGCCTGTCCATGTGTGGGAGTGGGTGTGCCTGTCCATGTGTGCGAGTGAGAGTGCCTGTCCATGTGTGGGTGTGTGAGTGCCTGTTCATGTGTGGAAGTGAGTGTGCTGTTCATGTGTGGGAGTGAGAGTTCCTGTCCATGTGTAGGTGTGTGAGTGCCTGTTCATGTGTGGAAGTGAGTGTGCTGTTCATGTGTGGGAGTGAGAGTTCCTGTTCATGTGTGGGAGTGAGATTGCTTGATAGTGTGTGGGAGTGAGATTGCCTGATCATGTGTGGGAGTGAGATTTCTTGATCATGTGTGGGAGGGAGAGTGCCTGATCATGTGTGGGAGTGAGATTTCTTGATCATGTGTGGGAGGGAGAGTGCTGATCATGTGTGGGACTGTGAGTGCTTGATCATGTGTAGGAGTGAGAGTGCTGATCATGTGTGGGACTGAGAGTGCCTGTTCATGTGTGGGAGTGAGTGTGCTGTTCATGTGTGGGAGTGAGAGTTCCTGTTCATGTGTGGGAGTGAGATTGCTTGATAGTGTGTGGGAGTGAGATTGCCTGATCATGTGTGGGAGTGAGATTTCTTGATCATGTGTGGGAGAGAGAGTGCCTGATCAAGTGTGGGAGGGAGAGTGTCTGATCATGTGTGGGACTGCGAGTGCTTGATGATGTGTTGGAGTGTGATTGCCTGTTTAGTTTTGCAAGTGAGAGTGCCTGTTCGTGTGTGGGAATATGAGTGCCTCATCGTGTGTAGGAGTGAGAGTGCCTGATCACGTGTGGGAGCGAGAGTGCCTGATCACGTGTGGAAATGAGGTTGCCTGATCATGTCTGGGAGTGAGATTGCCTGATCATGTGTGAGCATGAGAGTGCCGGGTTGTGTGTGAGGGTAGGGCTGTCTGATCGTGTGTGTGTTTGTGAGTGCCTGTTCTTATATGTGGTCAGGAATGCCTGTCCGTGTGTGGCATTGAGAGTGCCTGTTTTTATGTGGGTTTCAGAGTGCCTGTTTGTATGTGAATGTGAGACAGCCTGTTGATGTGTGAGTTTGGGGGTGCCCGTTTATGTGTGAGGGTGTAAGTTCCTGTTCAGGTGTGTGAGTGAGAGTGCCTGTTGAGGTGTGTGAGTGAGAGTGCCTGTTCAGGTGTGGGAGTGAGAGTGCATCTTCATGTGTGGGAGTGAGAGTGCCAGATCATGTGTAGGACTGAGAATGCTTGATAATGTGTGGGAGTGAGAGTGCCTTTCCGTGTGTGGGAGTGATAGTGTCTATTCGTGTGTGGGAGAAAGAGTGGCGGTGCGTGTGTGGGAGTGAGAGTGCCTGTTCAACTGTGGGAGTGAGAGTGCCTGTTTTGGTTTGGGAGTGAGAGTCCCCGTGCATGCGTGGGAGTGAGAGTGCCTGCTTAGGTTTGCGAGTGAGAGTGCCAGTTCACGTGTGGGAGTGAGATTGCCTGTCCATGTGTGGGAGTGAGAGTACCTGTTCATGTGTGGGAGTGAGTGTGCCTGTTCATGTGTGGGAGTGAGAGTTCCTGATCATGTGTTGGAGTGTGATTGCCTGATCATGTGTGGGAGTGTCATTGCCTGATCATGTTTGGGAGTGAGAGTGCCTATTCGTGTGTGGGAGAAAGAGTGGTTGTTCGTGTGTGGGAGTGAGAGTGCCTGTTCATGTGTGGGAGTGAGAGTGCCTGTTCATGTGTGGGAGTTTGAGTGCCAGTTCATGTGTGGCAGTGAGAGTGCCTGTTCATGTATGGGATTGAGAGTGCCTGCTCATGCATGGGATTGAGAGTGCCTGTTCAGGTGTGGGAGTAAGAGTGCCTCATCATGTGTGTGTGTGAGAGTGCCAGTTGATGTGTGAGGGTGCGAGTGCCTGTTTATATGTGAGGGTGGGAGTGCATGTTCAGGTGTGTGAGTGAGAGTGCCTGTTCATGTGTGGGAGTGAGAGTGCCTGTTCAGGTGTGGGAGTGAGAGTACCTGTTCATGTGTGGGAATTAGAGTGCCTGATCGTGTGTGGGAGTGAGAGTGCCTGAACATATGTGGAAGTGAGAGTGCTTATTTTGGTGAGGGAGTGAGAGTGACAGTTCACTTGTGGGAGTGAGAGTGCCTGTCCATGTTTGGGTGTGAGAGTGCCTGCCCATGTGTGGGAGTGAGAGTGCCTGTCCATGTGTGGGAGTGGGTGTGCCTGTCCATGTGTGCGAGTGAGAGTGCCTGTCCATGTGTGGGTGTGTGAGTGCCTGTTCATGTGTGGGAGTGAGTGTGCTGTTCATGTGTGGGAGTGAGAGTTCCTGTTCATGTGTGGGAGTGAGATTGCTTGATAGTGTGTGGGTGTGAGATTGCCTGATCACGTGTGGGAGTGAGATTTCTTGATCATGTGTGGGAGGGAGAGTGCCTGATCATGTGTGGGACTGTGAGTGCTTGATCATGTGTGGGAGTGAGAGTGCTGATCATGTGTGGGACTGAGAGTGCCTGTTCATGTGTGGGAGTGAGTGTGGCTGTTCATGTGTAGGAGTGAGAGTTCCTGATCATGTGTTGGAGTGTGATTGCCTGATCATGTGTGGGAGTGTGATTGCCTGATCATGTGTGGGAGTGAGATTGCCTGATCATGTGCGGGAGTGAGATTGCCTGATCATGTGTGGGAGGGAGAGTGCCTGATCATGTGTGGGACTGTGAATACTTGATCATGTGTGGGAGTGAGAGTGCCTGATCATGTGTGGGACTGTGAGTGCCTGATCATGTGTGGGTGTGTGAGAGTGTCTGATCATGTGTAGGACTGAGCATGCTTGATAATGTGTGGGAGTGAGAGTTCCTTTCCGTGTGTGGGAGTGATAGTGTCTATTCATGTGTGGGAGAAAGAGTGGCTGTTCGTCTGTGGGAGTGAGTGTGCTGTTCATGTGAGGGAGTGAGAGTTCCTGTTCATGTGTGGAGTGAGATTGCCTGATCATGTGTGGGAGTGAGATTGCCTGATCATGTGTGGGAGTGAGATTGCCTGATCATGTGTGGGAGGTAGAGTGCCTGATCATGTGTGGGACTGTGAGTACTTGATCATGTGTGGGAGTGAGAGTGCCTGATCATGTGTGGGACTGTGAGTGCTTGATCATGTGTGGGTGTGTGAGAGTGTCTGATCATGTGTAGGACTGAGCATGCTTGATAATGTGTGGGAGTGAGAGTTCCTTTCCGTGTGTGGGTGTGATAGTGTCTATTCATGTGTGGGAGAAAGAGTGGCTGTTCGTCTGTGGGAGTGAGTGTGCTGTTCATGTGAGGGAGTGAGAGTTCCTGTTCATGTGTTGGAGTGAGATTGCCTGATCATGTGTGGGAGTGAGATTGCCTGATCATGTGTGGGAGTGAGATTGCCTGATCATGTGTGGGAGGGAGAGTGCCTGATCATGTGCAGGAGGGAGAGTGCCTGATCATGTGCAGGAGGGAGAGTGCCTGGTCATGTGTGGGAGTGAGAGTGCCTTTTCGTGTTTGGGAGTGATATTGTCTATTCGTCTGTGGGATAAAGAGTGGCCATTCTTGTGTGGGGTTGCTAGTGCCTGTTCTTGTGTGGGAGTGAGAGTGCCTGATCATGTGTGGGATTGCGAGTGCCTCATAGTTGGTGGGAGTGAGAGTGCCTGTTCGTGTGTGGGAGTGAAAGTGCCTGTTTAGTTTTGCGAGTGAGAGTGCCATTTCACGTGTGTGATTGAGAGTATCTGTTGCTGTGTGGGAGTGATAGTGTCTATTCCTGTGTGGGAGAAAGAGTGGCTGTTCGTGTGTGGAAGTGAGAGTGCCTGTTCACGTGTGGGAGTGAGAGTGTCTGTCCATTTGTGGGAGTGAGTGTTCCCGCCCATGTGTGGGAGTGAGAGTGCCTGTCCATGTGTGGGTCTGCGATTGCCTGTCCATGTGTGGGAGTGTGAATGTCTGTTCATGTGTATGAGTGTGTATACCTTTTCATGTGTGCGAGTGAGAGTTCCTCATCATGTGTGGGAGTGAGAGTTCCTCATCATGTGTGGGAGTGAGAGTGCCTGATCATGTGTGGGAGTGAGAGTGCCTGATCATGTTTGGGAGTGAGAGTGCCTGATTATGTGTGGGAGTGACAGTGCTTGATCATGTGTGTGAGTGAGAGTGTCTGATCATGTGTAGGACTGAGCATGCTTGATAATGTGTGGGAGTGAGAGTGCCTTTCCGTGTGTGGGAGTGATAGTGTCTATTCGTGTGTGGGAGAAAGAGTGGCTGTTCGTCTGTGGGAGTGAGAGTGCCTGATCAACAATGAGAGTGAGAGTGCCTGTTTTGGTTTGGGAGTCAGATTCCCCGTCCATGCCTGGGAGTGAGAGTGCCTGCTTAGGTTTGCGAGTGAGAGTGCCAGTTCACGTGTGGGAGTGAGATGGCCTGTCCATGTGTGGGAGTGAGAGTGCCTGTTCATGTGTGGGAGTGAGAGTTCCTGATCATGTGTTGGAGTGCGATTGCCTGATCATGTGTGGGAGTGATAGTGCCTGTTCGTGTGTGGGAGAAAAAGTGGTTGTTCTTGTGTGGGAGTGAGTGCCTGTTCATGTGTGGGAGTGAAAGTGCCACATCATGTATAGGAGTGAGAGTGCCAGTTCATGTGTGAGGATGGGAGTGCCTGTTTATGTGTGGGAGTGAGAGTGCTAGATCATGTGTGGGAGGAGTGTGCCAGTTCATGTGTGGGAGTGAGAATGCCTGTTCATGTATGGGAGTGAGAGTGCCTGATCGTGTGTGGGAGTGAGAGTGCCTGTTTTGGTGTGGAAGTGAGAGTGCCTGTCCATGTGTGGGGGTGAGAGTTCCTCATCAAGTGTGGGAGTGAGAGTGTCTGATCAACTGTGGGAGTGAGAGTGCCTGTTTTGGTTTGCGAGTGAGAGTCCCCGTCCATGCGTGGGAGTGAGAGTGCCTGCTTAGGTTTGCGAGTGAGAGTGCCAGTTCACGTGTGGGAGTGACAGTGCATGTCCATGTGCGGGAGTGAGAGTGCTTGTCCATGTGTGGGAGTGAGAGTGCCTGTCCATTTGTGGGAGTGTGTGTGCCTGTCCAAGTGTGCGAGTGTCTGTCCATGTGTGGGAGTGAGAGTGCCTGTTCATGTGTTGGAGTGAGATTGCCTGATCATGTGTGGGAGAGTGATTGCCTGATCATGTGTGGAAGTGTGATTGCCTGATCATGTGTGGGAATGTGATTGCCAGTTGATGTGTAAGGGTGGGAGTGCCTGTTTATGTGTGAGGGTGGGAGTGCATGTTCAGTTGTGAAAGTGAGAGTGCCTGTTCAGGTGTATGAGTGAGAATCCCTGTTCAGGTGTGGGTATGAGAGTGCCTGTTCATGTGTGGGAGTGAGAGTGCCAGTTCATGTTTGGTAGTGATAGTGCCTGTTCATGTGTAGGAGTAAGAGTGCCTGTTCATGTGTGCGAGTGAGAGTGCCTGTTCATGTGTGGGATAGAGAGTGCCAGTTCATGTGTGGGAGTGAGAGTCCTTTTCATGTGTGGGAGTGAGAGTGCCTGTTCGTGTGTGGGAATGATAGTGCCTGTTCATGTGTAGGAGTGAGAGTACATGTTCATGTGTGGGAGTGATAGTGCCAGTTTACTTTTGCGAGTGAGAGTGCCATTTCACGTGTGTGATTGAGAGTGCCTATTGCTGTGTGGGAGTGATAGTGTCTATTCCTGTGTGGGAGAAAGAGTGGCTGTTCGTGTGTGGGAGTGAGAGTGCCTGTCCATGTGTGGGAGTGAGAGTGCCTGTCCATGTGTGGGAGTGTGTGTGCCTGTCCATGTGTGGGAGTGCGAGTGTCTGTCCATGTGTGTGTTTGCGAGTGCCTGTTCATGTGTGGGAGTGTGTGTGCCTTTTCTTGTGTGGGAGTGAGAGTTCCTCATCATGTGTGGGAGTGAGAGTGCCTGATCACGTGTGGGAGTGAGATTACCTGATCACATGTGGGAGTGAGATTGCCTGATCATGTGTGGGAGTGATAGTGCCTGTTCGTGTGTGGGAGAAAGAGTGGTTGTTCGTGTGTGGGAGTGAGTGCCTGTTCATGTGTGGGAGTGAAAGTGCCTCATCATGTATAGGAGTGAGAGTGCCAGTTCATGTGTGATGGTGGGAGTGCCTGTTTATGTGTGGGAGTGAGAGTTCCTGATCATGTGTTGGAGTGATAGTGCCTATTCGTGTTTGGGAGAAAGAGTGGTTGTTCGTGTTTGGGGGTGAGAGTGCCTGTTCATGTGTGGGAGTGAGAGTGCCTCATCATGTATGGGAGTGAGAGTGCCAGTTGATGTGTGAGGGTGGGAGTGTCTCTTTATGTGTGAGGGTGTGAGTGCATGTTCAGGTGTGTGAGTGAGAGTGCTTGTTCAGGTGTGTGAGTAAGAGTGCCTGTTCAGGTGTGGGAGTGAGAGTTCTTGTTCAGGTGTGGGAGTGAGAGAGCCTGTTCAGGTGTGGGAGTGAGAGAGCCTGTTCATGTGTGGGAGTGAGAATGCCTGTTCATGTGTGGGAGTGAGAGTGCCTGTTCATGTGTGGGAGTGAGAGTGTCTGATCGTGTGTGGGAGTGAGAGTGTCTGATCGTGTGTGGGAGTGAGAGTGCCGGAACATGTGTGGAAGAGAGAGTGCCTGTTCAGGTGTGGGAGTGAGAGAGCCTGTTCAGGTGTGGGAGTGAGAGAGCCTGTTCAGGTGTGGGAGTGAGAATGCCTGTTCATGTGTGGGAGTGAGAGTGCCTGTTCATGTGTGTGAGTGAGAGTGTCTGATCGTGTGTGGGAGTGAGAGTGTCTGATCGTGTGTGGGAGTGAGAGTGCCGGAACATGTGTGGAAGAGAGAGTGCCTGTTCATGTGTGGGAGTGAGAATGCCTGTTCATGTGTGGGAGTGAGAGTGCCTGTTCATGTGTGGGAGTGAGAGTGCCACATCATGTATGGGAGTGAGAGTGCCAGTTGATGTGTGAGGGTGGGAGTGTTTCTTTATGTGTGAGGGTGTGAGTGCATGTTCAGGTGTGTGAGTGAGAGTGCTTGTTCAGGTGTGTGAGTAAGAGTGCCTGTTCAGGTGTGGGAGTGAGAGTGCTTGTTCAGGTGTGGGAGTGAGAGAGCCTGTTCAGGTGTGGGAGTGAGAGTGCCTGTTCATGTGTGGGAGTGAGAGTGTCTGATCGTGTGTGGGAGTGAGAGTGTCTGATCGTGTGTGGGAGTGAGAGTGCCGGAACATGTGTGGAAGAGAGGGTGCCTGTTCATGTGTAGGAGTGAGAATGCCTGTTCATGTGTGGGAGTGAGAGTGCCTGATCATGTGTGGGAGTGAGAGTGCCTGAACATGTGTGGAAGAGAGAGTGCCTGTATTGGTGTGGGAGTGAGAGTGCCAGTTCATGTGTGGGAGTGAGAGTGCCAGTCCATGCGTGGGAGAGAGTGTACCTGCTTAGGTTTGCGACTGAGAGTGCCAGTTCACGTGTGGGAGTGAGAGTGCCTGTCCATGTGTGGGGGTGAGAGTGCCTCTCCATGTGTGGGAGTGAGAGTGCCTGTCCACACGTGCGAGTGAGAGTGCCTGTCCATGTGTGGGAGTGAGAGTGTGGGAGTGAGATTGCCTGTTCATGTGTGGGAGTGAGAGTTCCTGTTCATGTGTGGGAGTGAGAGTGCCTGTTCATGTGTGGGAGTGAGAGTGCCTGATCATGTGTGGGAGTGAGAGTTCCTCATCATGTGTGGGAGTGAGATTGCCTGATCCTGTGTGGGAGTGAGAGTGCCTGATCATGTGTGGGAGTGAGAGTGCCTGATCATGTGTGGCAGTAAGATTGCCTGATCATGTGTGGCGGTGAGTGTTCCTGATCATGTGTGGGATTGAGTGTTCCTGTTCATGTGTGGGAGTGAGACTGCCTGATCATGTGTGGGAGAGAGAGTGCCTGATCAAGTGTCGGAGTGAGTGTGCCTGCTTTGGTTTGGGAGTGAGTGTCCCCGTCCATGTGTGGGAGTGAGAGTGCCAGTACATGTGTGGGAGTGAGAGTGCCTGTCCATGTGTGAGAGTGCAAGTGCCTGTTTATGTGTGGGAGAGAGTGTGCCTGTCCATGTGCGGGATTGAGAGTGCCTGTCCAAGTGCGGGAGTGAGAGTGCCTGTCCAAGTGTGCGAGTGAGAGTGCCTGTCCATGTGTGAGAGTGCGAGTGCCTGTTTATGTGTGGGAGTGAGATGCCTGTTCATGTGTGGGAGTGAGAGTTCCTCATCATGTGTGGGAGTGAGATTGCATGATCATGTGTGGGAGTGATAGTGCCTATTCGTTTGTGGTTGAAAGAGTGGCTGTTCGTGTGTGGGAGTGAGAGTGACTGTTCATGTGTGGGAGAGAGAGTGCCTGTTCATGTGTGGGAGGGAGATTGCCTGTTCATGTCTGGGATTGAGAGAGCCTGTTCATGTATGGGATTGAGAGTGCCTCATTATGTGTGGGAGTCAGAGTGCCTGTTCATGTGTGGAATTGAGAGTGCCTGTTCATGTGTGGGACGGAGATTGCCTGTTCATGTCTGGGATTGAGAGAGCCTGTTCATGTATGGGATTGAGAGTGCCTCATTATGTGTGGGAGTGAGAGTGCCTGTTTATGTGTGAAGTTGGGAGTGCATGTTCAGATGTGTGAGTGAGAGTGCCTGTTCAGGTGTGTGAATGATAGTGCCTGTTTGTGTGTGCGAATGAGAGTGCCTGTTCATGTGTGGGAGTGAGAGTGCTAGATCATGTGTGGGAGTGAGAGTGCTAGATCATGTGTGGGAGTGAGAGTGCCTGATCATGTGTTGGAGTGAGAGTGCCTGATCATGTGTGGGAGTGAGAGTGCCAGTTCATGTGTGGGAGTGAGATTGCCGGATCATGTGTTGGAGTGAGAGTGCCTGATCATGTGTGGGAGTGAGAGTGCTTGTTCATGTGTGGGTGTGAGAGTGCTAGATCATGTGTGGGAATGAGAATGTCTGATCATGTGTGGGAGTGAGATTGCCTGATCATGTGTTGGAGTGAGAGTGCTACATCACGTGTTGGAGTGAGAGTGCCTGATCATGTGTGGGAGTGAGAGTGCCTGTTCATGTGTGGGACGGAGATTGCCTGTTCATGTCTGGGATTGAGAGAGCCTGTTCATGTATGGGATTGAGAGTGCCTCATTATGTGTGGGAGTGAGAGTGCCTGTTTATGTGTGAAGTTGGGAGTGCATGTTCAGATGTGTGAGTGAGAGTGCCTGTTCAGGTGTGTGAATGATAGTGCCTGTTTGTGTGTGCGAATGAGAGTGCCTGTTCATGTGTGGGAGTGAGAGTGCTAGATCATGTGTGGGAGTGAGAGTGCAAGATCATGTGTGGGAGTGAGAGTGCCTGATCATGTGTTGGAGTGAGAGTGCCTGATCATGTGTGGGAGTGAGAGTGCCAGTTCATGTGTGGGAGTGAGATTGCCGGATCATGTGTTGGAGTGAGAGTGCCTGATCATGTGTGGGAGTGAGAGTGCTTGTTCATGTGTGGGTGTGAGAGTGCTAGATCATGTGTGGGAATGAGAATGTCTGATCATGTGTGGGAGTGAGATTGCCTGATCATGTGTTGGAGTGAGAGTGCTACATCACGTGTTGGAGTGAGAGTGCCTGATCATGTGTGGGAGTGAGAGTGCCTGTTCATGTGAGGGAGTGAGAGTGCTAGATCATGTGTTGGAGTGAGAGTGCCTGATCATGTGTGGGAGTGAGAGTGCCTGATCATGTGTGGGAGTGAGAGTGCCTGATCATGTGTGGGATTGTCAGTGGCTTTTCGTGTTTTGGAGTGAAAGTGTCTATTCGTGTGCGGGAGAAAGAGTGCATTTTCATGTGTGGGAGTGAGAGTGCCTGTTCATGTGTGGGAGTGAGAGTGCATGTCCATTTTTGGGAGTGAGAGTGCCTGTCCATGTGTGGGATTGTGTGTGCCTATCTAAGTGCACGATTGAGGACGCCTGTTCATGTGTGTCAGTGCGAGTGCCACTTCATGTGTTGGATTGAATGTGCCTGTTCATGTGTTGGAGTGTGATTGCCTGATCATGTGTGGGAGTGATAGTGCCTATTCTTGTGTGGGAGAAAGAGTAGTTGTTTGTGTGTGGGAGTGAGAGTGCCTGTTCATGTGTGGGAGTGAGAGTGCCTGTTCATGTGTGGGAGTGAGAGTGCCTGTTCGTGTGTGGGAGTGAAAGTGTCTATTCATGTGTGGTAGTGAGAGTGCCAGTCCATGCGTGGGAGTGAGTGTACCTGCTTAGGTTTGCGAGTGAGAGTGCCAGTTCATGTGTGGGAGTGAGAGTGCCTGTCCATGTATGGTAGTGTGAGTGCATTTTCATGTGTGGGAGTGAGAGTTCCTCATCATGTGTGGGAGTGAGTTTGCCTGATCATGTGTGGGAGTGAGAGTGCCTGTTCATCTGTGACAGTGAGATTGCCTGATCATGTGTGGGAGTGAGAGTTCCTGATCATGTGTGGGAATGAGTGTTCCTGATCATGTGTGGGAGTGAGACTGCCTGATAATGTGTTTGAGTGAGAGTGCCTGATCGTGTGTGGGAGTGAGTGTGCCTGTTTATGTGTGGGAGTGAGAGTTCCTGATCATGTGTTGGAGTGAGATTGCCTGATCATGTGTGTGAGTGTGATTGCCTGATCATGTGTGGAAGTGATAGTGCCTATTCGTTTGTGGTTGAAAGTGTGCCTGTTTGTGTGTGCGAGTGAGAGTGCCTGTTCATGTGTGGGAGTGAGATTGCCTGTTCATGTGTGGGAGTGAGAGTGCCTGATCATGTGTGGGAGTGAGAGTGCCTGATCATGTGTGGGAGTGTTAATGCCTGATCATGTGTGGGAGTGAGAGTGCCTGTTCATGTGTGGGAGTGAGAGTGCCTGATCATGTGTGTGAGTGAGAGTGCATGTCCATTTTTGGGAGTGAGAGTGCCTGTCCATGTGTGGGATTGTGTGTGCCTATCTAAGTGCACGATTGAGGACGCCTGTTCATGTGTGTCAGTGCGAGTGCCACTTCATGTGTTGGAGTGAATGTGCCTGTTCATGTGTTGGAGTGTGATTGCCTGATCATGTGTGGGAGTGATAGTGCCTATTCTTGTGTGGGAGAAAGAGTAGTTGTTTGTGTGTGGGAGTGAGAGTGCCTGTTTATGTGTGGGAGTGAGAGTGCCTATTCATGTGTGGGAGTGAGAGTGCCTGTTCGTGTGTGGGAGTGAAAGTGTCTATTCATGTGTGGTTTTGAGAGTGCCAGTCCATGCGTGGGAGTGAGTGTACCTGCTTAGGTTTGCGAGTGAGAGTGCCAGTTAATGTGTGGGAGTGAGAGTGCCTGTCCATGTATGGTAGTGTGAGTGCATTTTCATGTGTGGGAGTGAGAGTTTCTCATCATGTGCGGGAGTGAGTTTGCCTGATCATGTGTGGGAGTGAGAGTTCCTGATCATGTGTGGGAATGAGTGTCCCTGATCATGTGTGGGAGTGAGACTGCCTGATAATGTGTTTGAGTGAGAGTGCCTGATCGTGTGTGGGAGTGAGAGTGCCTGTTCATGTATGGGATCAAGAGTGCCTATTCATGTATGGGTTTGAGAGTGCCTCATCATGTGTGGAAGTGCGATTGCCTGATCATGTGTGGGAGTGATAGTGCCTATTCGTTTGTGGTTGAAACTGTGCCTGTTTGTGTGTGCGAGTGAGAGTGCCTGTTCATGTGTGGGAGTGAGATTGCCTGTTCATGTGTGGGAGTGAGAGTGCCTGATCATGTGTGGGTGTGAGAGTGCCTGATCATGTGTGGGAGTGTTAATGCCTGATCATGTGTGGGAGTGAGAGTGCCTGTTCATGTGTGGGAGTGAGAGTGCCTGATCATGTGTGTGAGTGAGAGTGCTAGATCATGTGTTGGAGTGAGAGTGCCTGATCATGTGTGGGAGTGAGAGTGCCTGATCATGTGTGGGAGTGAGAGTGCCTGATCATGTGTGGGAGTGAGTATGCCTGATCATGTGTGGGAGTGAGAGTGCCTGATCATGTGTGGGAGTGAGAGTGCCTGATCATGTGTGGGATTGTCAGTGCCTTTTCGTGTTTTGGAGTGAAAGTGTCTATTCGTGTGCGGGAGAAAGAGTGCATTTTCATGTGTGGGAGTGAGAGTGCCTGTTCATGTATGGGATCAAGAGAAGCCTATTCATGTATGGGTTTGAGAGTGCCTCATCATGTGTGGAAGTGATAGTGCCTCATCATGTGTGGGAATGAGATGGTCAGTCCATTTGTGGGAGTGAGAGTGCCTGTTCATGTGTGGGAGTGAGAGTGCCTGTTCATGTGGGGTAGTGAGAGTGCCAGTCCATGTGTGGGATTGAGTGTACCTGCTTAGGTTTGCGAGTGAGAGTGCCAGTTCATGTGTGGGAGTGAGAGTGCCTGTCCATGTGTGGTAGTGTGAGTGCATTTTCATGTGTGGGAGTGAGAGTTCCTCATCATGTGTGTGAGTGAGTTTGCCTGATCATGTGTGGGAGTGAGAGTGCCTGATCCTGAGTGACAGTGAGATTGCCTGATCATGTGTGGGAGTGAGAGTTCCTGATCATGTGTGGGAATGAGTGTTCCTGATCATGTGTGGGAGTGAGACTGCCTGATAATGTGTTTGAGTGAGAGTGCCTGATAGTGTGTGGGAGTGAGTGTGCCTGTTCATGTGTGGGAGTGAGAGTTCCTGATCATGTGTTGGAGTGAGATTGCCTGATCATGTGTGGGAGTGAGAGTGCCTGATCATGTGTGGGAGTGAGATTGCCTGTTCATGTGTGGGAGTGAGAGTGCCTGATCATGTGTGGGAGTGTTAATGCCTGATCATGTGTGGGAGTGAGTGTGCCTGATCATGTGTGGGAGTGAGAGTGCCTGATCATGTGTGGGAGTGAGAGTGCCTGATCATGTGTGGGAGTGAGAGTGCCTGATCATGTGTGGGAGTGTTAATGCCTGATCATGTGTGGGAGTGAGTGTGCCTGATCATGTGTGGGAGTGAGAGTGCCTGATCATGTGTGGGAGTGAGAGTGCCTGATCATGTGTGGGAGTGAGAGTGCCTGTTCATGTGTGAGAGTGAGATTGCCTGATCATGTGTGGGAGTGAGAGTGCCTGATCATGTGTGGGAGTGAGAGTGCTAGATCATGTGTTGGAGTGAGAGTGCCTGATCATGTGTGGGAGTGAGAGTGCCTGATCATGTGTGGGAGTGAGAGTGCCTGATCATGTGTGGGAGTGAGAGTGCCTGATCATGTGTGGGAGTGAGAGTGCCTGATCATGTGTAGGATTGTCAGTGCCTTTTCGTGTTTTGGAGTGAAAGTGTCTATTCGTGTGCGGGAGAAAGAGTGCATTTTCATGTGTGGGAGTGAGAGTGCCTGTTCATGTATGGGATCAAGAGTGCCTATTCATGTATGGGTTTGAGAGTGCCTCATCATGTGTGGAAGTGATAGTGCCTAATCATGTGTGGGAATGAGATTGCCAGTCCATTTGTGGGAGTGAGAGTGCCTGTTCATGTGTGGGAGTGAGAGTGCCTGTTCATGTGTGGGAGTGAGAGTGCCTGTTCATGTGTGGGAGTGACAGTTCTTGATCATGTGTTGGAGTGAGGTTGCCTGATCATGTGTGGGAGTGAGAGTGCCTGTTCATGTGTGGGAGAGAGAGTGCCTGTTCATGTGTGGGAGGGAGATTGCTTGTTCATGTCTGGGATTGAGAAAGCCTGTTCATGTGTGGGAGCGAGATTGCCTGTTCATGCCTGGGATGGAGAGAGCCTGTTCATGTATGGGATTGAGAGTGCCGCATTATGTGTGGGAGTGAGAGTGCCTGTTTATGTGTGAAGTTGGGAGTGCATGTTCAGATGTGTCAGTGAGAGTGCCTGTTCAGGTGTGTGAATGATAGTGCCTGATTGTGTGTGCGAGTGAGGGTGCCTGTTCATGTGTGGGAGTGATAGTTCCTGATCATGTGTGGGACTGTCAGTGCCTTTTCGTGTTTTGGAGTGAAAGCGTCTATTCATGTCCGGGAGAAAGAGTGCATTTTCATGTGTGGGAGTGAGAGTGCCTGATCATGTATGGGATCAAGAGTGCCTATTCATGTATGGGTTTGTGAGTGCCTGATCATGTGTGGAAGTGATAGTGCCTAATCAAGTGTGGGAGTGAGAGTGCCTGTTTTGGTTTGGGAGTGAGAGTCCCCATCCATGCGTGGGAGTGAGAGTGCCTGCTTAGGTTTGCGAGTAAGAGTGCCAGTTCACGTGTAGGAATGAGATTGCCTGTCCATGTGTGGGAGTGAGAGTGCCTGTTCATGTGTGGGAGTGAGAGTGCCTGTCCATGTGTGGGAATGAGAGTGCCTGTACATGTGAGAGTTCTTGATCATGTGTTGGAGTGAGATTGCCTGATCATGTGTGAGAGTGAGATTGCCTCATCATTTGTGGGAGTGATAGTGTCTATTCGTTTGTGGGAGAAAGAGTGGGGGTTCGTGTGTGGGAGTGAGAGTGCTTGATCAACTGTGGGAGTGAGTGTGCCTGTTTTGATTTGCAGTTAGAGTCACCGTCCATGCGTGGGAGTGAGAGTGCCTGCTTAGGTTTGCGAGTGAGAGTGCCAGTTCACGTGTGGGAGTGAGTGTGCCTCTCCATGTGTGGGAATGAGAGTGCCTGTCCCTGTGTGGGAATGCGAGTGCATGTCCATTTGTGGGAGTGAGAGTGCCTGTCCATGTGTGGGAGTGAGAGTGCATGTCCATTTGTGGGAGTGAGAGTGCCTGTCCATGTGTGGGAGTGTGTGTGCCTATCTAAGTGCACGATTAAGGATGCCTGTTCATGTGTGTCAGTGCGAGTGCCACTTCATGTGTGGGAGTGAGTGTGCCTGTTCATGTGTTGGAGTGAGATTGCCTGATCGTGTGTGGGAGTGATAGTGCCTATTCTTGTGTGGGAGAAAGAGTAGTTGTTTGTGTGTGGGTTTGAGAGTGCCTGTTTATGTATAGGAGTGAGAGTGCCTGTTCGTGTGTGGGAGTGAGAGTGTCTATTCATGTGTGGCAGTGAGAGTGCCAGTCCATGCGTGGGCGTGAGTGTACCTGCTTAGGTTTGCGAGTGAGAGTGCCCGTTCATGTGTGGGAGTGAGAGTTCCTGATCATGTGTTGGAGTGTGGTTGCCTGATCATGTGTGGAAGTGCGATTGCCTGATCATGTGTGGGAGTGATAGTGCCTATTCGTTTGTGGTTGAAACTGTGCCTGTTTGTGTGTGCGAGTGAGAGTGCCTGTTCATGTGTGGGAGTGAGATTGCCTGTTCATGTGTGGGAGTGAGAGTGCCTGATCATGTGTGGGTGTGAGAGTGCCTGATCATGTGTGGGAGTGAGAGTGCCTGATCATGTGTGGGATTGAGATTGCCTGTTCATGTGTGGGAGTGAGAGTTCCTGATCATGTGTTGGAGTGAGATTGCCTGATCATGTGTGGGAGTGAGAGTGCCTGATCATGTGTGGGAGTGAGATTGCCTGTTCATGTGTGGGAGTGAGAGTGCCTGATCATGTGTGGGAGTGTTAATGCCTGATCATGTGTGGGAGTGAGTGTGCCTGATCATGTGTGGGAGTGAGAGTGCCTGATCATGTGTGGGAGTGAGAGTGCCTGATCATGTGTGGGAGTGAGAGTGCCTGATCATGTCTGGGAGTGTTAATGCCTGATCATGTGTGGGAGTGAGTGTGCCTGATCATGTGTGGGAGAGAGAGTGCCTGATCATGTGTGGGAGTGAGAGTGCCTGATCATGTGTGGGAGTGAGAGTGCCTGTTCATGTGTGAGAGTGAGATTGCCTGATCATGTGTGGGAGTGAGAGTGCCTGATCATGTGTGGGAGTGAGAGTGCTAGATCATGTGTTGGAGTGAGAGTGCCTGATCATGTGTGGGAGTGAGAGTGCCTGTTTATGTATAGGAGTGAGAGTGCCTGTTCATGTGTGGGAGTGAGAGTGCATGTTCGTGTGTGGGAGTGAGAGTGTCTATTCATGTGTGGGAGTGAGAGTGCCAGTCCATGCGTGGGCGTGAGTGTACCTGCTTAGGTTTGCGAGTGAGAGTGCCCGTTCATGTGTGGGAGTGAGAGTGCCTGTCCATGTGTGGGAGTGCGAGTGCATTTTCATGTGTGGGAGTGAGTGTTCCTCATCATGTGTGGGAGTGAGACTGCCTGATCAGGTTTGGGAGTGACAGTGCCTGATCATGTGTGGCAGTGAGATTGCCTGATCATGTGTGGGAGTGAGACTGCCTGATCCTGTGTGGGAGTGAGAGTTCCTGTATCATGTGTGGGAGTGAGGCTTCCTGATCATGTGTGGGAGTGAGATTGCCTGATTATGTGTTGGAGTGAGAGTGCCTGATGGTGTGTGGGAATGAGAGTGCCTGTTCATGTGTGGGAGTGAGAGTGCCTATCCATGTGTGGGAGTGCGAGTGCCTGTTCATGTGTGGGAGTGAGAGTTCCTGTTCATGTGTTTGAGTGAGATTGCCTGATCATGTGTGGCAGTGAGAGTTCCTGATCTTGTGTGGGAGTGAGTGTTCCTGATCATGTGTGGGAGTGAGACTGCCTGATGATGTGTTGGAGTGAGAGTGCCTGATCGTGTGTGGGAGTGAGAGTGCCTCTTCATGTGTGGGTTTGAGAGTGCCTGATCAAGTGTGGGAGTGAGTGTGCCGGTTTGGGTTTGGGAGTGAGATTGCCATTTCACGTGTGGGATTGAGAGTGCCTGTCCCTGTGTGGGAGTGAGAGTGAATGTCCATGTGTGGGAGTGAGAGTGCCTGATCATGTGTGGGAGTGTTAATGCCTGATCATGTGTGGGAGTGAGTGTGCCTGATCATGTGTGGGAGTGAGAGTGCCTGATCATGTGTGGGAGTGAGAGTGCCTGATCATGTGTGGGAGTGAGAGTGCCTGATCATGTGTGGGAGTGAGAGTGCCTGATCATGTCTGGGAGTGTTAATGCCTGATCATGTGTGGGAGTGAGTGTGCCTGATCATGTGTGGGAGTGAGAGTGCCTGATCATGTGTGGGAGTGAGAGTGCCTGATCATGTGTGGGAGTGAGAGTGCCTGATCATGTGTGAGAGTGAGATTGCCTGATCATGTGTGGGAGTGAGAGTGCCTGATCATGTGTGGGAGTGAGATTGCCTGATCATGTGTGGGAGTGATAGTGCCTATTCGTTTGTGGTTGAAACTGTGCCTGTTTGTGTGTGCGAGTGAGAGTGCATGTTCATGTGTGGGAGTGAGATTGCCTGTTCATGTGTGGGAGTGAGAGTGCCTGATCATGTGTGGGTGTGAGAGTGCCTGATCATGTGTGGGAGTGAGAGTGCCTGATCATGTGTGGGAGTGAGATTGCCTGTTCATGTGTGGGAGTGAGAGTTCCTGATCATGTGTTGGAGTGAGATTGCCTGATCATGTGTGGGAGTGAGAGTGCCTGATCATGTGTGGGAGTGAGATTGCCTGTTCATGTGTGGGAGTGAGAGTGCCTGATCATGTGTGGGAGTGTTAATGCCTGATCATGTGTGGGAGTGAGTGTGCCTGATCATGTGAGGGAGTGAGAGTGCCTGATCATGTGTGGGAGTGAGAGTGCCTGATCATGTGTGGGAGTGAGAGTGCCTGATCATGTGTGGGAGTGAGAGTGCCTGATCATGTCTGGGAGTGTTAATGCCTGATCATGTGTGGGAGTGAGTGTGCCTGATCATGTGTGGGAGTGAGAGTGCCTGATCATGTGTGGGAGTGAGAGTGCCTGATCATGTGTGGGACAGAGAGTGCCTGTTCATGTGTGAGAGTGAGATTGCCTGATCATGTGTGGGAGTGAGAGTGCCTGATCATGTGTGGGAGTGAGAGTGCTAGATCATGTGTTGGAGTGAGAGTGCCTGATCATGTGTGGGAGTGAGAGTGCCTGATCATGTATGGGAGTGAGAGTGCCTGTTTATGTATAGGAGTGAGAGTGCCTGTTCATGTGTGGGAGTGAGAGTGCATGTTCGTGTGTGGGAGTGAGAGTGTCTATTCATGTGTGGGAGTGAGAGTGCCAGTCCATGCGTGGGCGTGAGTGTACCTGCTTAGGTTTGCGAGTGAGAGTGCCCGTTCATGTGTGGGAGTGAGAGTGCCTGTCCATGTGTGGGAGTGCGAGTGCATTTTCATGTGTGGGAGTGAGTGTTCCTCATCATGTGTGGGAGTGAGACTGCCTGATCAGGTTTGGGAGTGACAGTGCCTGATCATGTGTGGCAGTGAGATTGCCTGATCATGTGTGGGAGTGAGACTGCCTGATCCTGTGTGGGAGTGAGAGTTCCTGTATCATGTGTGGGAGTGAGGCTTCCTGATCATGTGTGGGAGTGAGATTGCCTGATTATGTGTTGGAGTGAGAGTGCCTGATGGTGTGTGGGAATGAGAGTGCCTGTTCATGTGTGGGAGTGAGAGTGCCTATCCATGTGTGGGAGTGCGAGTGCCTGTTCATGTGTGGGAGTGAGAGTTCCTGTTCATGTGTTTGAGTGAGAGTGCCTTTTCATGTGTGGGAGTGAGAGTTCCTCATCTTGTGTGGGAGTGAGACTGCCTGATCATGTGTGGCAGTGAGAGTTCCTGATCTTGTGTGGGAGTGAGTGTTCCTGATCATGTGTGGGAGTGAGACTGCCTGATGATGTGTTGGAGTGAGAGTGCCTGATCGTGTGTGGGAGTGAGTGGGCCTGTTCATGTGTGGGATTGAGAGTGCCTGATCAAGTGTGGGAGTGAGTGTGCCGGTTTGGGTTTGGGAGTGAGATTGCCATTTCACGTGTGGGATTGAGAGTGCCTGTCCCTGTGTGGGAGTGAGAGTGAATGTCCATGTGTGGGAGTGAGTGTGCCTGTCCATGTGTGGGGGTGTGTGTGCCTGTCCAAATGTCCGTGTGAGAGTGCCTATCCATTTATGGGAGTGCGAGTGCCTGCCCATGTGTGGGAGTGAGTGTACCTGTTCATGTGTGGGAGTGAGAGTTCCTGATCATGTGTTGGATTGAGATTGCCTGATCATGTGTGGGAGTGTGATTGTCTGATCATGTGTGGGAGTGAGATTGCCTGATCATGTGTGGGAGTGAGATTGCCTTGTCATGTGTGGGAGTGATACTGCCTATTCGTTTGTGGGAGAAAGAGTGGCTGTTCGTGTGTGGGAGTGAGAGTGCCTTATCATATGTGGGAGTAAGAGTGTTTGCTGATGTATGGGAGTGAGAGTGCCTGTTCATGTGTGTGAGTGAGAGTGCCTGTTCATGTCTGGGATTGAGAGTGCCTGATCATGTATGCGACTGAGAGTGCCTCATCATATGTGGGAGTGAGAGTGCTATTCCCATGTGTGGGAGTGAGAGTGCCTGTCCATGTGTAGGACTGAGAGTGCCTGTCCATGTGTGGGAGTGCGAGTGCCTGTCCATGTGTTGGAGTGCGAGTGCCTGTTCATGTGTGGGAGTGTGTGTGCCTTTTCATGTGTGGGTGTGATAGTTCCTCATCATGTGTGTGAGTGAGATTGCCTGATCATGTGTGGGAATCAGAGTGTCTGATCATGTGTAGGATTGAGAGTGCTTGATCATGTGTGGGAGTGAGAGTGCCTATTCGTGTGTGGGAGTGATAGTGTCTATTCGTGTGTCGGAGAAAGAGTGGGGGTTCGTGTGTGGGAGTGAGATTGCCTGATCATGTGTGGGAGTGAGAGTGCCTGTCCATGTGTGGGAGTGATAGTGCCTGTCCAAGTGTGGGAGTGAGAGTGCCTGTCCATGTGTGGGAGTGAGAGTGCCTATCTAAGTGCACGAGTGAGGATGCCTGTCCATGTGTGTGAGTGCGAGTGCCAGTTCATGTGTGGGAGTGAGTGTCCCTGTTCATGTATGGGAGTGAAGGTTCCTGATCATGTGTTGGAGTGCGATTGCCTGATCATGTCTGGGAACGTGATTGCATGATCATGTGTGGGAGTGATAGTGCCTATTCTTGTGTGGGAGAAAGAGTAGTTGATTGTGTGTGGGATTGAGAGTGCCTTTTCATGTGTGGGAGTGAGAGTTCCTCATCATGTATGGGAGTGAGAGTGCAAGTTGATGTGTGAGTGTGGGAGTGCCTGTTTATGTGTGAGGGTGGGAGTGCATGTTCAGGTGTGTGAGTGAGAGTGCCTGTTCGTGTGTGGGAGTGAGAGTGCCTGTTCATGTGTGGGAGTGAGAGTGCCTGTTCATGTGTGGGAGTGAGAATTCCTCATCATATGTGGGAGTGAGAGTGCTATTTCCATGTGTGGGAATGAGAGTGCCTGTCCATGAGTGCGAGTGAGTGTGCTTGTCCATGTGTGGGAGTGCGAGTGCCTGTTCATCTGTGGGAGTGTGTGTGCCTTTTCATGTGTGGGAGTGAGAGTTCCTCATCATGTGTGTGATTGAGATTGCCTGATCATGTGTGGGAGTGAGAGTGCCTATTCGTGTGTGGGAGTGATAGTGTCTATTCGTGTGTCGGAGAAAGAGTGGGGGTTCGTGTGTGGGAGTGAGATTGCCTGATCATGTGTGGGAGTGAGAGTGCCTGTCCATGTGTGGGAGTGATAGTGCCTGTCCAAGTGTGGGAGTGAGAGTGCCTGTCCATGTGTGGGAGTGAGAGTGCCTATCTAAGTGCACGAGTGAGGATGCCTGTCCATGTGTGTGAGTGCGAGTGCCAGTTCATGTGTGGGAGTGAGTGTCCCTGTTCATGTATGGGAGTGAAGGTTCCTGATCATGTGTTGGAGTGCGATTGCCTGATCATGTCTGGGAACGTGATTGCATGATCATGTGTGGGAGTGATAGTGCCTATTCTTGTGTGGGAGAAAGAGTAGTTGATTGTGTGTGGGATTGAGAGTGCCTTTTGATGTGTGGGAGTGAGAGTTCCTCATCATGTATGGGAGTGAGAGTGCAAGTTGATGTGTGAGTGTGGGAGTGCCTGTTTATGTGTGAGGGTGGGAGTGCATGTTCAGGTGTGTGAGTGAGAGTGCCTGTTCGTGTGTGGGAGTGAGAGTGCCTGTTCATGTGTGGGAGTGAGAGTGCCTGTTCATGTGTGGGAGTGAGAATTCCTCTTCATATGTGGGAGTGAGAGTGCTATTTCCATGTGTGGGAATGAGAGTGCCTGTCCATGAGTGCGAGTGAGTGTGCTTGTCCATGTGTGGGAGTGCGAGTGCCTGTTCATCTGTGGGAGTGTGTGTGCCTTTTCATGTGTGGGAGTGAGAGTTCCTCATCATGTGTGTGATTGAGATTGCCTGATCATGTGTGGGAGTGACAGTGTCTGATCATGTGTGGGAGTGAGAGTGACTTTTCGTGTGTGGGAGTGATAGTGTCTTTTCGTGTGTGGGAGAAAGAGTGGGGGTTCGTGTGTGAGAGTGAGAGTGCCTGATCAACTGTGGGAGTGAGAGTGTCTGTTTTGGTTTAGCTGTTAGAGTCCCCGTGCATGCGTGGGAGTGAGAGTGCCTGCTTAGGTTTGCGAGTGAGAGTGCCAGTTCACGTGTGGGAGTGAGATTGCCTGTCCATAAGTGGTAGTGAGAGTGCCTATCTAAGTGTGGGAGTGAGAGTGCCTGTCCATATGTGTGAGTGCGAGTGCCTGTTCATGTGTTGGAGTGAGATGCCTGATCATGTGTGGGAGTGTGATTGCCTGATCATGTTTGGTAGTGTGATTGCTTGATCATGTGTGGGAGTGATAGTGCCTATTATTGTGTGGGAGAAAGAGTGGTTGTTAGTGTGTGGGAGTGAGAGTGCCTGTTCATGTGTGGGAGTGAGAGTGCCTGTTCATGTGTGGGAGTGAGTGTGCCTGTTCATGTGTGGGAGTGAGTGTGCCTGTCCATGTTTGGGAGTGAGAGTTCCTGATCATGTGTGGGAGTGAGTGTTCCTGATGATGTGTGGGAGTGAGACTGCCTGATCATGAGTTGGAGTGAGATTGCCTGATCATGTGTGGGAGTGTGATTGCCTGATCATGTGTGGAAGTGTGATTGCCTGATCATGTTTGGGAGTGAGATTGCATGATCATGTGTGGGAGTGATAGTGCCTATTCGTTTGTGGTTGAAAGAGTGGCTGTTCGTGTGTGGGAGTGAGAGTGCCTGTTCATGTGTGGGAGCGAGATTGCCTGTTCATGTCTGGGATTTAGAGTGCCTCATTATGTGTGGGAGTGAGAGTGCCTGTTTATGTGTGAAGTTGGGAGTGCATGTTCAGATGTGTGATTGAGAGTGCCTGTTCAGGTGTGTGAATGATAGTGCCTGTTTGTGAGTGCGAGTGACAATGCCTGTTCGTGTGTGGGAGTGAGAGTGCCTGATCATGTGTGGGAGTGAGAGTGCTAGATCATGTGTGGGAGTGAGAGTGCTAGATCATGTGTTGGAGTGAGAATGCCTGATCATGTGTGGGAGTGAGAGTGCCTGTTCATGTGTGTGAGTGAGAGTGCCTGTTCATGTGTGGGAGTGAGAGTGCCTGATCATGTATGCGACTGAGAGTGCCTCATCATATGTGGGAGTGAGAGTGCTATTCCCATGTGTGGGAGTGAGAGTGCCTGTCCATGTTAGGGAGTGAGAGTGCCTGTCCATGTGTAGGACTGAGAGTGCCTGTCCATGTGTGGGAGTGCGAGTGCCTGTCCATGTGTTGGTGTGCGAGTGCCTGTTCATGTGTGGGAGTGTGTGTGCCTTTTCATGTGTGGGAGTGAGAGTTCCTCATCATGTGTGTGAGTGAGATTGCCTGATCATGTGTGGGAATCAGAGTGTCTGATCATGTGTAGGATTGAGAGTGCTTGATCATGTGTGGGAGTGAGAGTGCCTATTCGTGTGTGGGAGTGATAGTGTCTATTCGTGTGTGGCAGAAAGAGTGGGGGTTCGTGTGTGGGAGTGAGATTGCCTGATCATGTGTGGGAGTGAGAGTGCCTGTCCATGTGTGGGAGTGAGAGTGCCTGTCCATGTGTGGGACTGAGAGTGCCTGTCCATGTGTGGGAGTGAGAGTGCCAATCTCAGTGCACGAGTGAGGATGCCTGTCCATGTGTGTGAGTGCGAGTGCCAGTTCATGTGTGGGAGTGAGTGTCCCTGTTCATGTATGGGAGTGAAGGTTCCTGATCATGTGTTGGAGTGAGATTGCCTGATCATGTCTGGGAATGTGATTGCATGATCATGTGTGGGAGTGATAGTGCCTATTCTTGTGTGGGAGAAAGAGTAGTTGTTTGTGTGTGAATTGAGAGTGCCTTTTCATGTGTGGGAGTGAGAGTTCCTCATCATGTATGGGAGTGAGAGTGCAAGTTGATGTGTGAGTGTGGAAGTGCCTGTTTATGTGTAAGGGTGGGAGTGCATGTTCAGGCGTGTGAGTGAGAGTGCCTGTTCGTGTGTGGGAGTGAGAGTGCCTGTTCATGGTTGGGATTGAGAGTTCCTCATCATAAGTCGGAGTGAGAGTGCTATTTCCATGTGTGGGAGTGAGAGTGCCTGTCCATGAGTGCGAGTGAGTGTGCTTGTCCATGTGTGGGAGTGCGAGTGCCTGTTCATCTGTGGGAGTGTGTGTGCCTTTTCATGTGTGGGAGTGAGAGTTCTCATCATGTGTGTGATTGAGATTGCCTGATCATGTGTGGGAGTGACAGTGTCTGATCATGTGTGGGAGTGAGAGTGAATTTTCATGTGTGGGAGAAAGAGTGGGGGTTCGTGTGTGAGAGTGAGAGTGCCTGATCAACTGTGGGAGTGAGAGAGTCTGTTTTGGTTTGGCAGTTAGAGTCCCCGTGCATGCGTGGGAGTGAGAGTGCCTGCTTAGGTTTGCGAGTGAGAGTGCCAGTTCACGTGTGGGAGTGAGATTGCCTGTCCATAAGTGGTAGTGAGAGTGCCTATCTAAGTGTGCGAGTGAGAGTGCCTGTCCATATGTGTGAGTGCGAGTGCCTGTTCATGTGTTGGAGTGAGATTGCCTGTCCATAAGTGGTAGTGAGAGTGCCTATCTAAGTGTGCGACTGAGAGTGCCTGTCCATGTGTGGGAGTGCGAGTGCCTGTCCATGTGTGGGACTGAGAGTGCCTGTCCATGTGTGGGAGTGAGAGTGCCAATCTCAGTGCACGAGTGAGGATGCCTGTCCATGTGTGTGAGTGCGAGTGCCAGTTCATGTGTGGGAGTGTGATTGCCTGATCATGTGTGGAAGTGTGATTGCCTGATCATGTTTGGGAGTGAGATTGCATGATCATGTGTGGGAGTGATAGTGCCTATTCGTTTGTGGTTGAAAGAGTGGCTGTTCGTGTGTGGGAGTGAGAGTGCCTGTTCATGTGTGGGAGCGAGATTGCCTGTTCATGTCTGGGATTTAGAGTGCCTCATTATGTGTGGGAGTGAGAGTGCCTGTTTATGTGTGAAGTTGGGAGTGCATGTTCAGATGTGTGATTGAGAGTGCCTGTTCAGGTGTGTGAATGATAGTGCCTGTTTGTGAGTGCGAGTGACAATGCCTGTTCGTGTGTGGGAGTGAGAGTGCCTGATCATGTGTGGGAGTGAGAGTGCTAGATCATGTGTGGGAGTGAGAGTGCTAGATCATGTGTTGGAGTGAGAATGCCTGATCATGTGTGGGAGTGAGAGTGCCTGTTCATGTGTGTGAGTGAGAGTGCCTGTTCATGTGTGGGAGTGAGAGTGCCTGATCATGTATGCGACTGAGAGTGCCTCATCATATGTGGGAGTGAGAGTGCTATTCCCATGTGTGGGAGTGAGAGTGCCTGTCCATGTTAGGGAGTGAGAGTGCCTGTCCATGTGTAGGACTGAGAGTGCCTGTCCATGTGTGGGAGTGCGAGTGCCTGTCCATGTGTTGGAGTGCGAGTGCCTGTTCATGTGTGGGAGTGTGTGTGCCTTTTCATGTGTGGGAGTGAGAGTTCCTCATCATGTGTGTGAGTGAGATTGCCTGATCATGTGTGGGAATCAGAGTGTCTGATCATGTGTAGGATTGAGAGTGCTTGATCATGTGTGGGAGTGAGAGTGCCTATTCGTGTGTGGGAGTGATAGTGTCTATTCGTGTGTGGCAGAAAGAGTGGGGGTTCGTGTGTGGGAGTGAGATTGCCTGATCATGTGTGGGAGTGAGAGTGCCTGTCCATGTGTGGGAGTGAGAGTGCCTGTCCATGTGTGGGACTGAGAGTGCCTGTCCATGTGTGGGAGTGAGAGTGCCAATCTCAGTGCACGAGTGAGGATGCCTGTCCATGTGTGTGAGTGCGAGTGCCAGTTCATGTGTGGGAGTGAGTGTCCCTGTTCATGTATGGGAGTGAAGGTTCCTGATCATGTGTTGGAGTGAGATTGCCTGATCATGTCTGGGAATGTGATTGCATGATCATGTGTGGGAGTGATAGTGCCTATTCTTGTGTGGGAGAAAGAGTAGTTGTTTGTGTGTGAATTGAGAGTGCCTTTTCATGTGTGGGAGTGAGAGTTCCTCATCATGTATGGGAGTGAGAGTGCAAGTTGATGTGTGAGTGTGGAAGTGCCTGTTTATGTGTAAGGGTGGGAGTGCATGTTCAGGCGTGTGAGTGAGAGTGCCTGTTCGTGTGTGGGAGTGAGAGTGCCTGTTCATGGTTGGGATTGAGAGTTCCTCATCATAAGTCGGAGTGAGAGTGCTATTTCCATGTGTGGGAGTGAGAGTGCCTGTCCATGAGTGCGAGTGAGTGTGCTTGTCCATGTGTGGGAGTGCGAGTGCCTGTTCATCTGTGGGAGTGTGTGTGCCTTTTCATGTGTGGGAGTGAGAGTTCTCATCATGTGTGTGATTGAGATTGCCTGATCATGTGTGGGAGTGACAGTGTCTGATCATGTGTGGGAGTGAGAGTGAATTTTCATGTGTGGGAGAAAGAGTGGGGGTTCGTGTGTGAGAGTGAGAGTGCCTGATCAACTGTGGGAGTGAGAGAGTCTGTTTTGGTTTGGCAGTTAGAGTCCCCGTGCATGCGTGGGAGTGAGAGTGCCTGCTTAGGTTTGCGAGTGAGAGTGCCAGTTCACGTGTGGGAGTGAGATTGCCTGTCCATAAGTGGTAGTGAGAGTGCCTATCTAAGTGTGCGAGTGAGAGTGCCTGTCCATATGTGTGAGTGCGAGTGCCTGTTCATGTGTTGGAGTGAGATTGCCTGTCCATAAGTGGTAGTGAGAGTGCCTATCTAAGTGTGCGACTGAGAGTGCCTGTCCATGTGTGGGAGTGCGAGTGCCTGTCCATGTGTGGGACTGAGAGTGCCTGTCCATGTGTGGGAGTGAGAGTGCCAATCTCAGTGCACGAGTGAGGATGCCTGTCCATGTGTGTGAGTGCGAGTGCCAGTTCATGTGTGGGAGTGTGATTGCCTGATCATGTGTGGAAGTGTGATTGCCTGATCATGTTTGGGAGTGAGATTGCATGATCATGTGTGGGAGTGATAGTGCCTATTCGTTTGTGGTTGAAAGAGTGGCTGTTCGTGTGTGGGAGTGAGAGTGCCTGTTCATGTGTGGGAGCGAGATTGCCTGTTCATGTCTGGGATTTAGAGTGCCTCATTATGTGTGGGAGTGAGAGTGCCTGTTTATGTGTGAAGTTGGGAGTGCATGTTCAGATGTGTGATTGAGAGTGCCTGTTCAGGTGTGTGAATGATAGTGCCTGTTTGTGAGTGTGAGTGACAATGCCTGTTCGTGTGTGGGAGTGAGAGTGCCTGATCTTGTGTGGGAGTGAGAGTGCTAGATCATGTGTGGGAGTGAGAGTGCTAGATCATGTGTTGGAGTGAGAATGCCTGATCATGTGTGGGAGTGAGAGTGCCTGTTCATGTGTGTGAGTGAGAGTGCCTGTTCATGTGTGGGAGTGAGAGTGCCTGATCATGTATGCGACTGAGAGTGCCTCATCATATGTGGGAGTGAGAGTGCTATTCCCATGTGTGGGAGTGAGAGTGCCTGTCCATGTTAGGGAGTGAGAGTGCCTGTCCATGTGTAGGACTGAGAGTGCCTGTCCATGTGTGGGAGTGCGAGTGCCTGTCCATGTGTTGGAGTGCGAGTGCCTGTTCATGTGTGGGAGTGTGTGTGCCTTTTCATGTGTGGGAGTGAGAGTTCCTCATCATGTGTGTGAGTGAGATTGCCTGATCATGTGTGGGAATCAGAGTGTCTGATCATGTGTAGGATTGAGAGTGCTTGATCATGTGTGGGAGTGAGAGTGCCTATTCGTGTGTGGGAGTGATAGTGTCTATTCGTGTGTGGCAGAAAGAGTGGGGGTTCGTGTGTGGGAGTGAGATTGCCTGATCATGTGTGGGAGTGAGAGTGCCTGTCCATGTGTGGGAGTGAGAGTGCCTGTCCATGTGTGGGACTGAGAGTGCCTGTCCATGTGTGGGAGTGAGAGTGCCAATCTCAGTGCACGAGTGAGGATGCCTGTCCATGTGTGTGAGTGCGAGTGCCAGTTCATGTGTGGGAGTGAGTGTCCCTGTTCATGTATGGGAGTGAAGGTTCCTGATCATGTGTTGGAGTGAGATTGCCTGATCATGTCTGGGAATGTGATTGCATGATCATGTGTGGGAGTGATAGTGCCTATTCTTGTGTGGGAGAAAGAGTAGTTGTTTGTGTGTGAATTGAGAGTGCCTTTTCATGTGTGGGAGTGAGAGTTCCTCATCATGTATGGGAGTGAGAGTGCAAGTTGATGTGTGAGTGTGGAAGTGCCTGTTTATGTGTAAGGGTGGGAGTGCATGTTCAGGCGTGTGAGTGAGAGTGCCTGTTCGTGTGTGGGAGTGAGAGTGCCTGTTCATGGTTGGGATTGAGAGTTCCTCATCATAAGTCGGAGTGAGAGTGCTATTTCCATGTGTGGGAGTGAGAGTGCCTGTCCATGAGTGCGAGTGAGTGTGCTTGTCCATGTGTGGGAGTGCGAGTGCCTGTTCATCTGTGGGAGTGTGTGTGCCTTTTCATGTGTGGGAGTGAGAGTTCTCATCATGTGTGTGATTGAGATTGCCTGATCATGTGTGGGAGTGACAGTGTCTGATCATGTGTGGGAGTGAGAGTGAATTTTCATGTGTGGGAGAAAGAGTGGGGGTTCGTGTGTGAGAGTGAGAGTGCCTGATCAACTGTGGGAGTGAGAGAGTCTGTTTTGGTTTGGCAGTTAGAGTCCCCGTGCATGCGTGGGAGTGAGAGTGCCTGCTTAGGTTTGCGAGTGAGAGTGCCAGTTCACGTGTGGGAGTGAGATTGCCTGTCCATAAGTGGTAGTGAGAGTGCCTATCTAAGTGTGCGAGTGAGAGTGCCTGTCCATATGTGTGAGTGCGAGTTCCTGTTCATGTGTTGGAGTGAGATTGCCTGTCCATAAGTGGTAGTGAGAGTGCCTATCTAAGTGTGCGACTGAGAGTGCCTGTCCATGTGTGGGAGTGCGAGTGCCTGTCCATGTGTTGGTGTGCGAGTGCCTGTTCATGTGTGGGAGTGTGTGTGCCTTTTCATGTGTGGGAGTGAGAGTTGCTCATCATGTGTGTGAGTGAGATTGCCTGATCATGTGTGGGAATCAGAGTGTCTGATCATGTGTAGGATTGAGAGTGCTTGATCATGTGTGGGAATGAGAGTGCCTATTCGTGTGTGGGAGTGATAGTGTCTATTCGTGTGTGGCAGAAAGAGTGGGGGTTCGTGTGTGGGAGTGAGATTGCCTGATCATGTGTGGGAGTGAGAGTGCCTGTCCATGTGTGGGAGTGAGAGTGCCTGTCCATGTGTGGGACTGAGAGTGCCTGTCCATGTGTGGGAGTGAGAGTGCCAATCTCAGTGCACGAGTGAGGATGCCTGTCCATGTGTGTGAGTGCGAGTGCCAGTTCATGTGTGGGAGTGAGTGTCCCTGTTCATGTATGGGAGTGAAGGTTCCTGATCATGTGTTGGAGTGAGATTGCCTGATCATGTCTGGGAATGTGATTGCATGATCATGTGTGGGAGTGATAGTGCCTATTCTTGTGTGGGAGAAAGAGTAGTTGTTTGTGTGTGAATTGAGAGTGCCTTTTCATGTGTGGGAGTGAGAGTTCCTCATCATGTATGGGAGTGAGAGTGCAAGTTGATGTGTGAGTGTGGAAGTGCCTGTTTATGTGTAAGGGTGGGAGTGCATGTTCAGGCGTGTGAGTGAGAGTGCCTGTTCGTGTGTGGGAGTGAGAGTGCCTGTTCATGGTTGGGATTGAGAGTTCCTCATCATAAGTCGGAGTGAGAGTGCTATTTCCATGTGTGGGAGTGAGAGTGCCTGTCCATGAGTGCGAGTGAGTGTGCTTGTCCATGTGTGGGAGTGCGAGTGCCTGTTCATCTGTGGGAGTGTGTGTGCCTTTTCATGTGTGGGAGTGAGAGTTCTCATCATGTGTGTGATTGAGATTGCCTGATCATGTGTGGGAGTGACAGTGTCTGATCATGTGTGGGAGTGAGAGTGAATTTTCATGTGTGGGAGAAAGAGTGGGGGTTCGTGTGTGAGAGTGAGAGTGCCTGATCAACTGTGGGAGTGAGAGAGTCTGTTTTGGTTTGGCAGTTAGAGTCCCCGTGCATGCGTGGGAGTGAGAGTGCCTGCTTAGGTTTGCGAGTGAGAGTGCCAGTTCACGTGTGGGAGTGAGATTGCCTGTCCATAAGTGGTAGTGAGAGTGCCTATCTAAGTGTGCGAGTGAGAGTGCCTGTCCATATGTGTGAGTGCGAGTTCCTGTTCATGTGTTGGAGTGAGATTGCCTGTCCATAAGTGGTAGTGAGAGTGCCTATCTAAGTGTGCGACTGAGAGTGCCTGTCCATGTGTGGGAGTGCGAGTGCCTGTCCATGTGTTGGTGTGCGAGTGCCTGTTCATGTGTGGGAGTGTGTGTGCCTTTTCATGTGTGGGAGTGAGAGTTGCTCATCATGTGTGTGAGTGAGATTGCCTGATCATGTGTGGGAATCAGAGTGTCTGATCATGTGTAGGATTGAGAGTGCTTGATCATGTGTGGGAATGAGAGTGCCTATTCGTGTGTGGGAGTGATAGTGTCTATTCGTGTGTGGCAGAAAGAGTGGGGGTTCGTGTGTGGGAGTGAGATTGCCTGATCATGTGTGGGAGTGAGAGTGCCTGTCCATGTGTGGGAGTGAGAGTGCCTGTCCATGTGTGGGACTGAGAGTGCCTGTCCATGTGTGGGAGTGAGAGTGCCAATCTCAGTGCACGAGTGAGGATGCCTGTCCATGTGTGTGAGTGCGAGTGCCAGTTCATGTGTGGGAGTGAGTGTCCCTGTTCATGTATGGGAGTGAAGGTTCCTGATCATGTGTTGGAGTGAGATTGCCTGATCATGTCTGGGAATGTGATTGCATGATCATGTGTGGGAGTGATAGTGCCTATTCTTGTGTGGGAGAAAGAGTAGTTGTTTGTGTGTGAATTGAGAGTGCCTTTTCATGTGTGGGAGTGAGAGTTCCTCATCATGTATGGGAGTGAGAGTGCAAGTTGATGTGTGAGTGTGGAAGTGCCTGTTTATGTGTAAGGGTGGGAGTGCATGTTCAGGCGTGTGAGTGAGAGTGCCTGTTCGTGTGTGGGAGTGAGAGTGCCTGTTCATGGTTGGGATTGAGAGTTCCTCATCATAAGTCGGAGTGAGAGTGCTATTTCCATGTGTGGGAGTGAGAGTGCCTGTCCATGAGTGCGAGTGAGTGTGCTTGTCCATGTGTGGGAGTGCGAGTGCCTGTTCATCTGTGGGAGTGTGTGTGCCTTTTCATGTGTGGGAGTGAGAGTTCTCATCATGTGTGTGATTGAGATTGCCTGATCATGTGTGGGAGTGACAGTGTCTGATCATGTGTGGGAGTGAGAGTGAATTTTCATGTGTGGGAGAAAGAGTGGGGGTTCGTGTGTGAGAGTGAGAGTGCCTGATCAACTGTGGGAGTGAGAGAGTCTGTTTTGGTTTGGCAGTTAGAGTCCCCGTGCATGCGTGGGAGTGAGAGTGCCTGCTTAGGTTTGCGAGTGAGAGTGCCAGTTCACGTGTGGGAGTGAGATTGCCTGTCCATAAGTGGTAGTGAGAGTGCCTATCTAAGTGTGCGAGTGAGAGTGCCTGTCCATATGTGTGAGTGCGAGTGCCTGTTCATGTGTTGGAGTGAGATTGCCTGTCCATAAGTGGTAGTGAGAGTGCCTATCTAAGTGTGCGAGTGAGAGTGCCTGTCCATATGTGTGAGTGCGAGTGCCTGTTCATGTGTTGGAGTGAGATTGTCTGATCATGTGTGGGAGTGTGATTGCCTGATCATGTGTGGGAGTGATAGTGCCTATTCTTGTGTGGGAGAAAGAGTGGTTGTTCGTGTGTGGGAGTGAGAGTGCCTGTTCATGTGTGGGAGTGAGAGTGCCTGTTCATGTGTGGGAGTGAGTGTGCCTGTCCATGTTTGGGAGTGAGAGTTCCTGATCATGTGTTGGAGTGAGATTGCCTGATCATGTGTGGGAGTGTGATTGCCTGATCATGTGTGGAAGTGTGATTGCTTGATCATGTTTGGGAGTGAGATTGCTAGATCATGTGTGGGAGTGATAGTGCCTATTCGTTTGTGGTTGAAAGAGTGGCTGTTCGTGTGTGGGAGTGTGAGTGCCTGTTCATGTGTGGGAGTGAGTGTGCCTGTCCATGTTTGGGAGTGAGAGTTCCTGATCATGTGTGACAGTGAGATTGCCTGATCATGTGTGGCAGTGAGAGTTCCTGATCATGTGTGGGAGTGAGTGTTCCTGATGATGTGTGGGAGTGAGACTGCCTGATCATGAGTTGGAGTGAGGTTGCCTGATCATGTGTGGGAGTGTGATTGCCTGATCATGTGTGGAAGTGTGATTGCCTGATCATGTTTGGGAGTGAGATTGCATGATCATGTGTGGGAGTGATAGTGCCTATTCGTTTGTGGTTGAAAGAGTGGCTGTTCGTGTGTGGGAGTGAGAGTGCCTGTTCATGTGTGGGAGTGAGATTGCCTGTTCATGTCTGGGATTTAGATTGCCTCATTATGTGTGGGAGTGAGAGTGCCTGTTTATGTGTGAAGTTGGGAGTGCATGTTCAGATGTGTGATTGAGAGTGCCTGTTCAGGTGTGTGAATGATAGTGCCTGTTTGTGAGTGCGAGTGAGAGTGCCTGTTCATGTGTGGGAGTGAGAGTGCCTGATCATGTGTGGGAGTGAGAGTGCTAGATCATGTGTGGGAGTGAGAGTGCCTGATCATGTGTTGGAGTGAGAATGCCTGATCATATGTGGGAGTGAGAGTGCCTGTTCATGTGTGCGAGTGAGAGTGCCTGTTCATGTGTGGGAGTGAGAGTGCCTGATCATGTGTGGGAGTGAGAGTGCTTGTTCATGTGTGGGTGTGAGAGTGATAGATCATGTGTGGGAGTGAGAGTGCCTGATCATGTGTGGGAGTGAGAGTGCTAGATCATGTGTGGGAGTGAGAGTGCTAGTTCATGTGTGGGAGTGAGAGTGCTTGATCATGTGTGGGAGTGAGAGTGCCTGTTCATGTATGGGAGCGAGATTGCCTGTTCATGTCTAGGATTTAGAGTGCCTCATTATGTGTGGGAGTGAGAGTGCTTGTTTATGTGTGAAGTTGGGAGTGCATGTTCAGATGTGTGATGAGAGTGCCTGTTCAGGTGTGTGAATGATAGTGCCTGTTTGTGTGTGCGAGTGAGAGTGCCTGTTCATGTGTGGGAGTGAGAGTGCCTGATCATGTGTGGGTGTGAGAGTGCCTGTTCATGTGTGCGAGTGAGAGTGCCTGTTCATGTGTGGGAGTGAGAGTGCCTGATCATGTGTGGGAGTGGGAGTGCCTGTTCATGTGTTGGAGTGAGATTTCCTGATCATGTGTGGGAGTGATAGTGCCTATTCTGGTGTGGGAGAAAGAGTAGTTGTTTGTGTGTGGGAGTGAGAGTGCCTGTTCATGTGTGGGAGTGCGAGTGCATTTTCATGTGTGGGAGTAAGAGTTCCTCATCATGTGTGGGAGTGAGACTGCCTGATCAGGTGTGGGAGAGAGAGTGCCTGATCATGTGTGACAGTGAGATTACCTGATCATGTGTGGCAGTGAGAGTTTCTGATGATGTGTGGGAGTTAGTGTTCCTGATCATGTGTTTGAGTGAGACTGCCTGATCATGAGTTGGAGTGAGTGTGCCTGATCGTGTGTGGGAGTGAGTGTGACTGTCCATGTGTGGGAGTGAGAGTTCCTGATCATGTGTTGGAGTGAGATTGCCTGATCATGTGTGGGAGTGAGATTGCATGATCATGTGTGGGAGTGATAGTGCCTATTCGTTTGTGGTTGAAAGAGTGGCTGTTCGTGTGAGGGAGTGAGAGTGCCTGTTCATGTGTGGGAGTGAGAGTGCCTGTTCATGTGTGGGAGCGAGATTGCCTGTTCATGTCTGGGATTTAGAGTGCCTCATTATGTGTGGGAGTGAGAGTGCCTGTTTATGTGTGAAGTTGGGAGTGCATGTTCAGATGTGTGATGAGAGTGCCTGTTCAGGTGTGTGAATGATAGTGCCTGTTTGTGTGTGCGAGTGAGAGTGCCTGTTCATGTGTGGGAATGAGAGTGCGTGATCATGTATGGGTGTGAGAGTGCCTGTTTATGTGTGCGAGTGAGAGTGCCTGTTCATGTGTGGGAGTGAGAGTGCCTGATCATGTGTGGGAGTGAGAGTGCCTGATCATGTGTGGGAGTGAGAGTGCCTGATCATGCGTGGGAGTGAGAGTGCCTGATCATGTGTGCGAGTGAGAGTGCCTGTTCATGTGTGGGAGTGAGAGTGCCTGATCATGCGTGGGAGTGAGAGTGCCTGATCATGTGTGGGAGTGAGAGTGCTTGTTCATGTGTGGGTGTGAGAGTGATAGATCATGTGTGGGAGTGAGAGTGCCTGATCATGTGTGGGAGTGAGAGTGCTAGATCATGTGTGGGAGTGAGAGTGCTAGTTCATGTGTGGGAGTGAGAGTGCTTGATCATGTGTGGGAGTGAGAGTGCCTGTTCATGTATGGGAGCGAGATTGCCTGTTCATGTCTAGGATTTAGAGTGCCTCATTATGTGTGGGAGTGAGAGTGCTTGTTTATGTGTGAAGTTGGGAGTGCATGTTCAGATGTGTGATGAGAGTGCCTGTTCAGGTGTGTGAATGATAGTGCCTGTTTGTGTGTGCGAGTGAGAGTGCCTGTTCATGTGTGGGAGTGAGAGTGCCTGATCATGTGTGGGTGTGAGAGTGCCTGTTCATGTGTGCGAGTGAGAGTGCCTGTTCATGTGTGGGAGTGAGAGTGCCTGATCATGTGTGGGAGTGGGAGTGCCTGTTCATGTGTTGGAGTGAGATTTCCTGATCATGTGTGGGAGTGATAGTGCCTATTCTGGTGTGGGAGAAAGAGTAGTTGTTTGTGTGTGGGAGTGAGAGTGCCTGTTCATGTGTGGGAGTGCGAGTGCATTTTCATGTGTGGGAGTAAGAGTTCCTCATCATGTGTGGGAGTGAGACTGCCTGATCAGGTGTGGGAGAGAGAGTGCCTGATCATGTGTGACAGTGAGATTACCTGATCATGTGTGGCAGTGAGAGTTTCTGATGATGTGTGGGAGTTAGTGTTCCTGATCATGTGTTTGAGTGAGACTGCCTGATCATGAGTTGGAGTGAGTGTGCCTGATCGTGTGTGGGAGTGAGTGTGCCTGTCCATGTGTGGGAGTGAGAGTTCCTGATCATGTGTTGGAGTGAGATTGCCTGATCATGTGTGGGAGTGAGATTGCATGATCATGTGTGGGAGTGATAGTGCCTATTCGTTTGTGGTTGAAAGAGTGGCTGTTCGTGTGAGGGAGTGAGAGTGCCTGTTCATGTGTGGGAGTGAGAGTGCCTGTTCATGTGTGGGAGCGAGATTGCCTGTTCATGTCTGGGATTTAGAGTGCCTCATTATGTGTGGGAGTGAGAGTGCCTGTTTATGTGTGAAGTTGGGAGTGCATGTTCAGATGTGTGATGAGAGTGCCTGTTCAGGTGTGTGAATGATAGTGCCTGTTTGTGTGTGCGAGTGAGAGTGCCTGTTCATGTGTGGGAATGAGAGTGCGTGATCATGTATGGGTGTGAGAGTGCCTGTTTATGTGTGCGAGTGAGAGTGCCTGTTCATGTGTGGGAGTGAGAGTGCCTGATCATGTGTGGGAGTGAGAGTGCCTGATCATGTGTGGGAGTGAGAGTGCCTGATCATGCGTGGGAGTGAGAGTGCCTGATCATGTGTGCGAGTGAGAGTGCCTGTTCATGTGTGGGAGTGAGAGTGCCTGATCATGCGTGGGAGTGAGAGTGCCTGATCATGCGTGGGAGTGAGATTGCCTGATCATGTGTGGGAGTGAGAGTGCCTGATCATGTGTGGGAGTGGGAGTGCCTGATCATGTGTGGGAGTGATCGTGCCTATTCTTGTGTGGGAGAAAGAGTAGTTGTTTGTGTGTGGGAGTGAGAGTGCCTGTTCATGTGTGGGAGTGCGAGTTCATTTTCATGTGTGGGAGTAAGAGTTCCTCATCATGTGTGGGAGTGAGACTGCCTGATCAGGTGTAGGAGAGAGTGCCTGATCATGTGTGACAGTGAGATTGCCTGATCATGTGTGGGAGTGAGAGTTTCTGATCATGTGTGGGAGTGAGTGTTCCTGATCATGTGTGGGAGTGAGACTGCCTAATCATGAGTTGGAGTGAGTGTGCCTGATCGTGTGTGGGAGTGAGAGTGCCTGTCCATGTGTGGGAGTGAGAGGTCCTGATCATGTGTTGGAGTGAGATTACCTGATCTTGTGTGGGAGTGAGATTGCATGATCATGTGTGGGAGTGATAGTGCCTATTCGTTTGTGGTTGAAAGAGTGGCTGTTCGTGTGTGGGAGGGAGAGTGCCTGTTCGTGTGTGGGAGTGAGAGTGCCTGTTCATCTGTGGGAGTGAGAGTGCCTGTTCATGTGTGGGAGCGAAATTGCCTGTTCATGTATGGGATTTAGAGTGCCTCATTATGTGTGGGATTGAGAGTGCCTGTTTATGTGTGAAGTTGGTAGTGCATGTTCAGATGTGTGAGTGAGAGTGCCTGTTCAGGTGTGTGACTGATAGTGCCTGTTTGTGTGTGCGAGTGAGAGTGCCTGTTCATGTGTGGGAGTGAGAGTGCCTGATCATGTGTGGGAGTGAGAGTGCCTGTTTATGTGTGGGAGTGAGAGTGCCTGATCATGTGTGGGAGTGAGAGTGCCTGATCATGTGTGGGGATGAGAGTGCCTGATCATGTGTGGGAGTGAGAGTGCCTGATCATGTGTGGGAGTGAGAGTGCTAGATCATGTGTGGAAGTGAGAGTGCCTAATCATGTGTGGGAGTGAGAGTGCCTGCTTAGGTTTGCGAGTAAGAGTGCCAGTTCATGTGTGGGAATGAGATTGCTAGTCCATGTGTGGAAGTTAGAGTGCCTGTCCATGAGTGCGAGTGAGTGTGCTTGTCCATGTGTGGAAGTGCGAGTGCCTGTTCATCTGTGGGAGTGTGTGTGCCTTTTCATGTGTGGGAGTGAGAGTTCCTCATCATGTGTGAGATTGAGTTGGCCTGATCATGTGTGGGAGTGACAGTGTCTGATCATGTGTGGGAGTGATAGTGTCTTTTCGTGTGTGGGAGAAAGAGTGGGGGTTCGTGTGTGAGAGTGAGAGTGCCTGATCAACTGTGGGAGTGTCAGTGCCTGATTTGGTTTGGCAGTTAGAGTCCCCGTGCATGCGTGGGAGTGTGAGTGCCTGCTTAGATTTGCGAGTGAGAGTGCCAGTTCATGTGTGGGAGTGAGATTGCCTGTCCATATGTGGTAGTGAGAGTGCCTATCTAAGTGTGCGAGTGAGAGTGCCTGTCCATATGTGTGAGTGCGAGTGCCTGTTCATGTGTTGGAGTGAGATTGCCTGATCATGTGTGGGAGTGTGATTGCCTGATCATGTTTGGGAGTGTGATTGCCTGATCATGTGTGGGAGTGATGGTACCTATTCCTGTGTGGGAGAAAGAGTGGTTGTTCGTGTGTGAGAGTGAGAGTGCCTGTTCAGGTGTGTGAGTGAGAGTGCCTGTTCGTGTGTGGGAGTGAGAGTGCCTGTTCAGGTGTGGGAGTGAGAGTGCCTGTTCTTGTGTGGGAGTGAGTGTGCCTGACCTTGTTTGGGAGTGAGAGTTCCTGATCATGTGTTGGAGTGAGATTGCCTGATGATGTGTGGGAGTGCGATTGCATGATCATGTGTGTGAGTGAGAGTGCCTATTCGTTTGTGGTTGAAAGAGCGGCTGTTCATGTGTGGGAGTGAGATTGCTAGATCATGTGTTGGAGTGAGAGTGCCTGTTCATGTGTGTGAGTGAGAGTGCCTGATCATGTGTGGAAGTGAGAGTGCATGATCATGTGTGGGAGTGAGAGTGCCTGATCATGTGTGGGAGTGAGAGTGCTAGATCATGTGTGGGAGTGAGAGTGCTAGATCATGTGTGGGAGTGAGAGTGCCTGTTCATGTGTGGGAGTGGGAGTGCCTGATCATGTGTGGGAGTGAGAGTGCCTGATCATGTGTGGGAGTGGGAGTGCCTGATCATGTGTGTGAGTGAGAGCGCCTGTTCATGTGTGGGAGTGAGAGTGCCTGATCATGCGTGGGAGTGAGAGTGCCTGATCATGTGTGGGAGTGAGAGTGCTAGATCATGTGTGGGAGTGAGAGTGCCTGTTCATGTGTGGGAGTGAGAGTGCCTGTTCATGTGTGGGAGTGAGAGTGCCTGATCATGTGTGGGAGTGAGAGTGCCTGTTTATGTGTGAAGTTGGGAGTGCATGTTCAGATGTGTGATGAGAGTGCCTGTTCAGGTGTGTGAATGATAGTGCCTGTTTGTGTGTGCGAGTGAGAGTGCCTGTTCATGTGTGGGAGTGAGAGTGCGTGATCATGTATGGGTGTGAGAGTGCCTGTTTATGTGTGCGAGTGACTGCCTGTTCATTGTGGGAGTGAGAGTGCCTGATCATGTGTGGGAGTGAGAGTGCCTGATCATGTGTGGGAGTGAGAGTGCCTGATCATGCGTGGGAGTGAGAGTGCCTGATCATGCGTGGGAGTGAGAGTTGCTGATCATGTGTGGGAGTGAGAGTGCTAGATCATGTGTGGGAGTGAGAGTGCCTGTTCATGTGTGGGAGTGAGAGTGCCTTATCATGCGTGGGAGTGAGAGTGCCTGATCATGTGTGGGAGTGAGAGTGCCTGTTCATGCGTGGGAGTGAGAGTGCCTGATCATGTGTGGGAGTGAGAGTGCCTGTTCATGTGTGGGAGTGAGAGTGCCTGATCATGTGTGGGATTGTCAGTGCCTTTTCATGTTTTGGAGTGAAAGTGTCTATTCGTGTGCGGGAGAAAGAGTGCATTTTCATGTGTGGGAGTGAGAGTGCCTGTTCATGTATGGGATCGAGAGTGCCTATTCATGTCTGGGTTTGAGAGTGCCTCATCATGTGTGGGAGTGAGATTGCCTGATCATGTGTGGGAGTGAGAGTTGCCTGTTTTGGTTTGGGATAGAGAGTCCCCATCCATGCGTGGGAGTGAGAGTGCCTACTTAGGTTTGCGAGTAAGAGTGCCAGTTCATGTGTGGGAATGAGAGTGCCTGTTCATGTGTGGGAGTGAGAGTTCTTGATCATGTGTTGGAGTGAGATTGCCTGATCATGTGTGGGAGTGAGAGTGCCTGTTCATGTGTGGGAGTGAGTGTGCCTGATCATGTGTGGGAGTGAGATTGCCTCATCATTTGTGGGAGTGATAGTGTCTATTCGTTTGTGGGAGAAAGAGTGGGGGTTCGTGTGTGGGAGTGAGAGTGCCTGATCAACTGTGGGAGTGAGAGTGCCTGTTTTCATTTGCAGTTAGACTCCCCGTGCATGCTTGGGAGTGAGAGTGCCTGCTTAGGTTTGCGAGTGAGAATGCCAGTTCACATGTGGGAGTGAGTGTGCCTCTCCATGTGTGGGAATGAGAGTGCCTGTCCATGTGTGGGAGTGAGAGTGCATGTCCATTTGTGGGAGTGAGAGTGCCTGTCCATGTATGGGAGTGTGTGTGCCTATTTAGGTGCACGATGGAGGATGCCTGTTCATGTGTGTCAGTGCGAGTGCCACTTCATGTGTGGGAGTGAGTGTGCCTGTTCATGTGTTGGAGTGAGATTGCCTGATCATGTGTGGGAGTGATCGTGCCTATTCTTGTGTGGGAGAAAGAGTAGTTGTTTGTGTGTGGGATTGAGAGTGCCTGTTCATGTGTGGGAGTGCGAGTTCATTTTCATGTGTGGGAGTAAGAGTTCCTCATCATGTGTGGGAGTGAGACTGCCTGATCAGGTGTAGGAGAGAGTGCCTGATCATGTGTGACAGTGAGATTGCCTGATCATGTGTGGGAGTGAGAGTTTCTGATCATGTGTGGGAGTGAGTTTTCCTGATCATGTGTGGGAGTGAGACTGCCTAATCATGAGTTGGAGTGAGTGTGCCTGATCGTGTGTGGGAGTGAGAGTGCCTGTCCATGTGTGGGAGTGAGAGGTCCTGATCATGTGTTGGAGTGAGATTACCTGATCATGTGTGGGAGTGAGATTGCATGATCATGTGTGGGAGTGATAGTGCCTATTCGTTTGTGGTTGAAAGAGTGGCTGTTCGTGTGTGGGAGTGAGAGTGCCTGTTCGTGTGTGGGAGTGAGAGTGCCTGTTCATGTGTGGGAGTGAGAGTGCCTGTTCATGTGTGGGAGCGAAATTGCCTGTTCATGTATGGGATTTAGAGTGCCTCATTATGTGTGGGATTGAGAGTGCCTGTTTATGTGTGAAGTTGGTAGTGCATGTTCAGATGTGTGAGTGAGAGTGCCTGTTCAGGTGTGTGACTGATAGTGCCTGTTTGTGTGTGCGAGTGAGAGTGCCTGTTCATGTGTGGGAGTGAGAGTGCCTGATCATGTGTGGGAGTGAGAGTGCCTGTTTATGTGTGGGAGTGAGAGTGCCTGATCATGTGTGGGAGTGAGAGTGCCTGATCATGTGTGGGGATGAGAGTACCTGATCATGTGTGGGAGTGAGAGTGCCTGATCATGTGTGGGGATGAGAGTGCCTGATCATGTGTGGGAGTGAGATTGCCTGATCATGTGTGGGAGTGAGAGTGCTAGATCATGTGTGGGAGTGAGAGTGCCTAATCATGTGTGGGAGTGAGAGTGCCTGCTTAGGTTTGCGAGTAAGAGTGCCAGTTCATGTGTGGGAATGAGATTGCCAGTCCATGTGTGGAAGTTAGAGTGCCTGTCCATGAGTGCGAGTGAGTGTGCTTGTCCATGTGTGGAAGTGCGAGTGCCTGTTCATCTGTGGGAGTGTGTGTGCCTTTTCATGTGTGGGAGTGAGAGTTCCTCATCATGTGTGAGATTGAGTTGGCCTGATCATGTGTGGGAGTGACAGTGTCTGATCATGTGTGGGAGTGAGAGTGACTTTTCGTGTGTGGGAGTGATAGTGTCTTTTCGTGTGTGGGAGAAAGAGTGGGGGTTCGTGTGTGAGTGTGAGAGTGCCTGCTCAACTGTGGGAGTGTCAGTGCCTGATTTGGTTTGGCAGTTAGAGTCCCCGTGCATGCGTGGGAGTGTGAGTGCCTGCTTAGGTTTGCGAGTGAGAGTGCCAGTTCATGTGTGGGAGTGAGATTGCCTGTCCATATGTGGTAGTGAGAGTGCCTATCTAAGTGTGCGAGTGAGAGTGCCTGTCCATATGTGTGAGTGCGAGTGCCTGTTCATGTGTTGGAGTGAGATTGCCTGATCATGTGTGGGAGTGTGATTGCCTGATCATGTTTGGGAGTGTGATTGCCTGATCATGTGTGGGAGTGATGGTGCCTATTCCTGTGTGGGAGAAAGAGTGGTTGTTCGTGTGTGAGAGTGAGAGTGCCTGTTCAGGTGTGTGAGTGAGAGTGCCTGTTCGTGTGTGGGAGTGAGAGTGCCTGTTCAGGTGTGGGAGTGAGAGTGCCTGTTCTTGTGTGGGAGTGAGTGTGCCTGACTTTGTTTGGGAGTGAGAGTTCCTGATCATGTGTTGGAGTGAGATTGCCTGATCATGTGTGGGAGTGTGATTGCCTGATCATGTGTCGAAGTGTGATTACCTGATGATGTGTGGGAGTGCGATTGCATGATCATGTGTGTGAGTGAGAGTGCCTATTCGTTTGTGGTTGAAAGAGCGGCTGTTCATGTGTGGGAGTGAGATTGCTAGATCATGTGTTGGAGTGAGAGTGCCTGTTCATGTGTGTGAGTGAGAGTGCCTGATCATGTGTGGAAGTGAGAGTGCATGATCATGTGTGGGAGTGAGAGTGCCTGATCATGTGTGGGAGTGAGAGTGCTAGATCATGTGTGGGAGTGAGAGTGCTAGATCATGTGTGGGAGTGAGAGTGCCTGTTCATGTGTGGGAGTGAGAGTGCCTGATCATGTGTGGGAGTGAGAGTGCCTGATCATGTGTGGGAGTGAGAGTGCCTGTTCATGTGTGGGAGTGAGAGTGCCTGATCATCTGTGGGAGTGAGAGTGCCTGATCATGTGTGGGAGTGAGAGTGCTAGATCATGTGTGGGAGTGAGAGTGCCTGTTCATGTGTGGGAGTGAGAGTGCCTGATCATGAGGGGGAGTGAGAGTGCCTGATCATGTGTGGGAGTGAGAGTGCCTGATCATGTGTGGGATTGTCAGTGCCTTTTCATGTTTTGGAGTGAAAGTGTCTATTCGTGTGCGGGAGAAAGAGTGCATTTTCATGTGTGGGAGTGAGAGTGCATGTTCATGTATGGGATCGAGAGTGCCTATTCATGTCTGGGTTTGAGAGTGCCTGATCATGTGTGGGAGTGAGATTGCCTGATCATGTGTGGGAGTGAGAGTGCCTGTTTTGGTTTGGGAGTGAGAGTCCCCATCCATGCGTGGGAGTGAGAGTGCCTACTTAGGTTTGCGAGTAAGAGTGCCAGTTCATGTGTGGGAATGAGAGTGCCTGTTCATGTGTGGGAGTGAGTGTGCCTGTTCATGTGTGGGAGTGGGAGTTCTTGATCATGTGTTGGAGTGAGATTGCCTGATCATGTGTGGGAGTGAGAGTGCCTGTCCATGTGTGGGAGTGAGAGTGCCTGTTCATGTGTGGGAGTGAGATTGCCTCATCATTTGTGGGAGTGATAGTGTCTATTCGTTTGTGGGAGAAAGAGTGGGGGTTCGTGTGTGGGAGTGAGAGTGCCTGATCAACTGTGGGAGTGAGAGTGCCTGTTTTCACTTGCAGTTAGACTCCCCGTGCATGCTTGGGAGTGAGAGTGCCTGCTTAGGTTTCCGAGTGAGAGTGCCAGTTCACGTGTGGGAGTGAGTGTGCCTGTCCATGTGTGGGCATGAGAGTGCCTGTCCATGTGTGGGAGTGAGAGTGCATGTCCATTTGTGGGAGTGAGAGTGCCTGTCCATGTATGGGAGTGTGTGTGCCTATTTAGGTGCACGATGGAGGATGCCTGTTCATGTGTGTCAGTGCGAGTGCCACTTCATGTGTGGGAGTGTGCCTGTTCATGTGTTGGAGTGAGATTGCCTGATCATGTTTGGGAGTGATCGTGGCTATTCTTGTGTGGGAGAAAGAGTAGTTGTTTGTGTGTGGGAGTGAGAGTGCCTGTTCATGTGTGGGAGTGCGAGTTCATTTTCATGTGTGGGAGTAAGAGTTCCTCATCATGTGTGGGAGTGAGACTGCCTGATCAGGTGTAGGAGAGAGAGTGCCCGTTCATGTGTGACAGTGACAGTGTCTGATCATGTGTGGGAGTGAGAGTGACTTTTCGTGTGTGGGAGTGATAGTGTCTTTTCGTGTGTGGGAGAAAGAGTGGGGGTTCGTGTGTGAGTGTGAGAGTGCCTGCTCAACTGTGGGAGTGTCAGTGCCTGATTTGGTTTGGCAGTTAGAGTCCCCGTGCATGCGTGGGAGTGTGAGTGCCTGCTTAGGTTTGCGAGTGAGAGTGCCAGTTCATGTGTGGGAGTGAGATTGCCTGTCCATATGTGGTAGTGAGAGTGCCTATCTAAGTGTGCGAGTGAGAGTGCCTGTCCATATGTGTGAGTGCGAGTGCCTGTTCATGTGTTGGAGTGAGATTGCCTGATCATGTGTGGGAGTGTGATTGCCTGATCATGTTTGGGAGTGTGATTGCCTGATCATGTGTGGGAGTGATGGTGCCTATTCCTGTGTGGGAGAAAGAGTGGTTGTTCGTGTGTGAGAGTGAGAGTGCCTGTTCAGGTGTGTGAGTGAGAGTGCCTGTTCGTGTGTGGGAGTGAGAGTGCCTGTTCAGGTGTGGGAGTGAGAGTGCCTGTTCTTGTGTGGGAGTGAGTGTGCCTGACTTTGTTTGGGAGTGAGAGTTCCTGATCATGTGTTGGAGTGAGATTGCCTGATCATGTGTGGGAGTGTGATTGCCTGATCATGTGTCGAAGTGTGATTACCTGATGATGTGTGGGAGTGCGATTGCATGATCATGTGTGTGAGTGAGAGTGCCTATTCGTTTGTGGTTGAAAGAGCGGCTGTTCATGTGTGGGAGTGAGATTGCTAGATCATGTGTTGGAGTGAGAGTGCCTGTTCATGTGTGTGAGTGAGAGTGCCTGATCATGTGTGGAAGTGAGAGTGCATGATCATGTGTGGGAGTGAGAGTGCCTGATCATGTGTGGGAGTGAGAGTGCTAGATCATGTGTGGGAGTGAGAGTGCTAGATCATGTGTGGGAGTGAGAGTGCCTGTTCATGTGTGGGAGTGAGAGTGCCTGATCATGTGTGGGAGTGAGAGTGCCTGATCATGTGTGGGAGTGAGAGTGCCTGTTCATGTGTGGGAGTGAGAGTGCCTGATCATCTGTGGGAGTGAGAGTGCCTGATCATGTGTGGGAGTGAGAGTGCTAGATCATGTGTGGGAGTGAGAGTGCCTGTTCATGTGTGGGAGTGAGAGTGCCTGATCATGAGGGGGAGTGAGAGTGCCTGATCATGTGTGGGAGTGAGAGTGCCTGATCATGTGTGGGATTGTCAGTGCCTTTTCATGTTTTGGAGTGAAAGTGTCTATTCGTGTGCGGGAGAAAGAGTGCATTTTCATGTGTGGGAGTGAGAGTGCATGTTCATGTATGGGATCGAGAGTGCCTATTCATGTCTGGGTTTGAGAGTGCCTGATCATGTGTGGGAGTGAGATTGCCTGATCATGTGTGGGAGTGAGAGTGCCTGTTTTGGTTTGGGAGTGAGAGTCCCCATCCATGCGTGGGAGTGAGAGTGCCTACTTAGGTTTGCGAGTAAGAGTGCCAGTTCATGTGTGGGAATGAGAGTGCCTGTTCATGTGTGGGAGTGAGTGTGCCTGTTCATGTGTGGGAGTGGGAGTTCTTGATCATGTGTTGGAGTGAGATTGCCTGATCATGTGTGGGAGTGAGAGTGCCTGTCCATGTGTGGGAGTGAGAGTGCCTGTTCATGTGTGGGAGTGAGATTGCCTCATCATTTGTGGGAGTGATAGTGTCTATTCGTTTGTGGGAGAAAGAGTGGGGGTTCGTGTGTGGGAGTGAGAGTGCCTGATCAACTGTGGGAGTGAGAGTGCCTGTTTTCACTTGCAGTTAGACTCCCCGTGCATGCTTGGGAGTGAGAGTGCCTGCTTAGGTTTCCGAGTGAGAGTGCCAGTTCACGTGTGGGAGTGAGTGTGCCTGTCCATGTGTGGGCATGAGAGTGCCTGTCCATGTGTGGGAGTGAGAGTGCATGTCCATTTGTGGGAGTGAGAGTGCCTGTCCATGTATGGGAGTGTGTGTGCCTATTTAGGTGCACGATGGAGGATGCCTGTTCATGTGTGTCAGTGCGAGTGCCACTTCATGTGTGGGAGTGAGTGTGCCTGTTCATGTGTTGGAGTGAGATTGCCTGATCATGTTTGGGAGTGATCGTGGCTATTCTTGTGTGGGAGAAAGAGTAGTTGTTTGTGTGTGGGAGTGAGAGTGCCTGTTCATGTGTGGGAGTGCGAGTTCATTTTCATGTGTGGGAGTAAGAGTTCCTCATCATGTGTGGGAGTGAGACTGCCTGATCAGGTGTAGGAGAGAGAGTGCCCGTTCATGTGTGACAGTGAGATTGCCTGATCATGTGTGGGAGTGAGAGTTTCTGATCATGTGTGGGAGTGAGTGTTCCTGATCATGTGTGGGAGTGAGACTGCCTAATCATGAGTTGGAGTGAGTGTGCCTGATCGTGTGTGGCAGTGAGAGTGCCTGTCCATGTGTGGGAGTGAGAGGTCCTGATCATGTGTTGGAGTGAGATTACCTGATCATGTGTGGGAGTGAGATTGCATGATCATGTGTGGGAGTGATAGTGCCTATTCGTTTGTGGTTGAAAGAGTGGCTGTTCGTGTGTGGGAGTGAGAGTGCCTGTTCGTGTGTGGGAGTGAGAGTGCCTGTTCATGTGTGGGAGTGAGCGTGCCTGTTCATGTGTGGGAGCGAAATTGCCTGTTCATGTATGGGATTTAGAGTGTCTCATTATGTGTGGGATTGAGAGTCCCTGTTTATGTGTGAAGTTGGTAGTGCATGTTCAGATGTGTGAGTGAGAGTGCCTGTTCAGGTGTGTGACTGATAGTGCCTGTTTGTGTGTGCGAGTGAGAGTGCCTGTTCATGTGTGGGAGTGAGAGTGCCTGATCATGTGTGGGAGTGAGAGTGCCTGTTTATGTGTGGGAGTGAGAGTGCCTGATCATGTGTGGGAGTGAGAGTGCCTGATCATGTGTGGGGATGAGAGTGCCTGATCATGTGTGGGAGTGAGAGTGCCTGATCATGTGTGGGAGTGAGAGTGCTAGATCATGTGTGGGAGTGAGAGTGCCTAATCATGTGTGGGAGTGAGAGTGCCTGCTTAGGTTTGCGAGTAAGAGTGCCAGTTCATGTGTGGGAATGAGATTGCCAGTCCATGTGTGGAAGTTAGAGTGCCTGTTCATGTTTGGGAGTGAGTGTGCCTGTTCATGTGTGGGAGTGAGATTTCTTGATCATGTGTTGGAGTGAGAGTGCCTGACATTGTGTGGGAGTGAGAGTGCCTGTTCATGTGTGGGAGTGAGATTTCTTGATCATGTGTTGGAGTGAGAGTGCCTAATCATGTGTGGGAGTGAGAGTGCCTGCTTAGGTTTGCGAGTAAGAGTGCCAGTTCATGTGTGGGAATGAGATTGCCAGTCCATGTGCGGGAGTTAGAGTGCCTGTTCATGTGTGGGAGTGAGTGTGCCTGTTCATGTGTGGGAGTGAGATTTCTTGATCATGTGTGTGAGTGAGATTGCCTGATCATGTGTGGGAATCAGAGTGTATGATCATTTGTAGGACTGAGTGTGCTTGATCCTGTGTGGGAGTGAGAGTGCCTATTCGTGTGTGGGATTTATAGTGTCTATTCGTGTGTGGGAGAAATAGTGGGGGTTCGTGTGTGGGAGTGAGATTGCCTGATCATGTGTGGGAGTGAGAGTGCCTGTCCATGTGTGGGAATGAGAGTGCCTGTCCATGTGTGGGAGTGAGAGTGCCTATCTAAGTGCATGAGTCAGGATGCCTGTCCATGTGTCTGAGTGCGAGTGCCAGTTCATGTGTGGGAGTGAGAGTGCCTGTTCATGTGTGGGAGTGAGAGTGCCTATCTAAGTGCACGAGTGAGGATGCCTGTCCATGTGTGGGAGTGAGAGTGCCAGTTCATGTGTGGGAGTGAGTATGCCTGTTCATGTATGGGAGTGAGAGTTCCTGATCATGTGTTGGAGTGAGATTGCCTGATCATGTGTGGGAATGTGATTGCATGATCATGTGTGTGAGTGATAGTGCCTATTCTTTTGTGGGAGAAAGAGTAGTTGTTTGTGTGTGGGATTGAGTGTGCCTTTTCATGTGTGGGAGTGAGAGTGCCTCATCATGTATGGGAGTGAAAGTGCAAGTTGATGTGTGAGGGTGGGAGTGCCTGTTTATGTGTGAGGGTGGAAGTGCATGTTCAGGTGTGTGAGTGAGAGTGCCTGTTCGTGTGTGGGAGTGAGAGTGCCTGTTCAGGTGTGTGAGTGAGAGTGCCTGTTCGTGTGTGGGAGTGAGAGTGCCTGTTCAGGTGTGGGAGTGAGAGTGCCTGTTCATGTGTGGGATTGAGAGTTCCTCATCATAAGTGGGAGTGAGAGTACTATTTCCATGTGTGGGAGTGAGTGTGCCTGTCCATGAGTGCGAGTGAGTGTGCTTGTCCATGTGTGGAAGTGCGAGTGCCTGTTCATCTGTGGGAGTGTGTGTGCCTTTTCATGTGTGGGAGTGAGAGTTCCTCATCATGTGTGAGATTGAGTTGGCCTGATCATGTGTGGGAGTGACAGTGTCTGATCATGTGTTGGAGTGAGAGTGACTTTTCGTGTGTGGGAGTGATAGTGTCTTTTCGTGTGTGGGAGAAAGAGTGGGGGTTCGTGTGTGAGAGTGAGAGTGCCTGATCAACTGTGGGAGTGTCAGTGCCTGATTTGGTTTGGCAGTTAGAGTCCCCGTGCATGCGTGGGAGTGTGAGTGCCTGCTTAGGTTTGCGAGTGAGAGTGCCAGTTCATGTGTGGGAGTGAGATTGCCTGTCCATATGTGGTAGTGAGAGTGCCTATCTAAGTGTGCAAGTGAGAGTGCCTGTCCATATGTGTGAGTGCGAGTGCCTGTTCATGTGTTGGAGTGAGATTGCCTGATCATGTGTGGGAGTGTGATTGCCTGATCATGTTTGGGAGTGTGATTGCCTGATCATGTGTGGGAGTGATGGTGCCTATTCCTGTGTGGGATAAAGAGTGGTTGTTCGTGTGTGAGAGTGAGAGTGCCTGTTCATGTGTGGGAGTGAGAGTGCCTGTTCTTGTGTGGGAGTGAGTGTGCCTGACCTTGTTTGGGAGTGAGAGTTCCTGATCATGTGTTGGAGTGAGATTGCCTGATCATGTGTGGGAGTGTGATTGCCTGATCATGTGTCGAAGTGTGATTACCTGATGATGTGTGGGAGTGCGATTGCATGATCATGTGTGGGAGTGATAGTGCCTATTCGTTTGTGGTTGAAAGAGCGGCTGTTCATGTGTGGGAGTGAGATTGCTAGATCATGTGTTGGAGTGAGAGTGCCTGTTCATGTGTGCGAGTGAGAGTGCCTGATCATGTGTGGAAGTGAGAGTGCATGATCATGTGTGGGAGTGAGAGTGCCTGATCATGTGTGGGAGTGAGAGTGCCTGATCATGTGTGGGAGTGGGAGTGCTAGATCATGTGTGGGAGTGAGAATGCCTGTTCATGTGTGGGAGTGAGAGTGCCTGATCATGTGTGTGAGTGAGAGTGCCTGATCATGTGTGGGTGTGGGAGTGCCTGATCATGTGTGGGAGTGAGAGTGCCTGATCATGTGTGGTAGTGAGAGTGCCTGATCATGTGTGGGAGTGTGAGTGCTGGATCATGAGTGGGAGTGAGAGTGCCTGTTCATGTGTGGGAGTAAGAGTGCCTGTTCATGTGTGGGATGAGATTGCCTGTTCATGTCTGGGATTTAGAGTGCCTCATTATGTGTGGGAGTGAGAGTGCCTGTTTATGTGTGAAGTTGGGAGTGCATGTTCAGATGTGTGATTGAGAGTGCCTATTCAGGTGTGTGAATGATAGTGCCTGTTTGTGTGTGCGTGTGAGAGTGCCTGTTCATGTGTTGGAGTGAGAGTGCTAGATCATGTGCGGGAGTGAGAGTGCCTGATCATGTGTTGGAGTGAGAGTGCCTGATCATGTGTGGGAGTGAGAGTGCCTGATCATGTGTGGGATTGTCAGTGGCTTTTCGTGTATTGGAGTGACAGTGTCTATTCGTGTGTGGGAGAAAGAGTGCATTTTCATGTGTGGGGGTGAGAGTGCCTGATCATGTATGGGAGTGAGAGTGCCTGTTCATGTATGGGATCGAGAGTGCCTGTTCATATATGGGATCGAGAGTGCCTCATCATGTTTGGAAGTGATAGTGCCTGATCAAGTGTGGGAGAGAGAGTGCCTGTTTTGGTTTGGGAGTGAGAGTCCCCATCCATGCGTGGGAGTGAGAGTGCCTGCTTAGGTTTGCGAGTAAGAGTGCCAGTTCATGTGTGGGAATGAGATTGCCTGTCCATGTGTGGGAGTGAGAGTGCCTGTCCATGTGTGGGAATGAGAGTGCCTGTCCATGTGTGGGAGTGAGAGTGCCTGTTCATGTGTGGGAGTGAGAGTGCCTGATCATGTGTGGGAGTGAGAGTGCCTGTTCATGTGTGGTAGTGAGAGTGCCTGTTCATGTGTGGGATTGAGAGAGCCTGTTCATGTATGGGATTGAGAGAGCCTGTTCATTTATGGGATTAAGAGTGCCTCATTATGTGTGTGAATGAGAGTGCCTGTTTATTTGTGAAGTTGGGAGTGCATGTTCGGATGTGTGAGTGAGAGTGCCTGTTCAGGTGTGTGAATGATAGTGCCTTTTGTGTGTGCGAGTGAGAGTGCCTGTTCATGTGTGGGAGTGAGAGTCCTAGATCATTTTTGGGAGTGAGAGTGCCTGATCATGTGTGGGAGTGAGAGTGCTACATCATGTGTGGGAGTGAGAGTGCCTGATCATGTGTGGGAGTGAGAGTGCCTGATCATGTGTGAGAGTGAGAGAGCCTGATCATGTGTGGGAGTGAGAGTGCCTGATCATGTGTGGGCGTGAGAGTGCCTGATCATGTTTGGGAGTGAGAGTGCCTGATCATGTATGGGAGTGAGAGTGCCTGATCATGTGTGGGAGTGAGAGTGCCTGTTCATGTGTGGGATTGTCAGTGTCTTTTCCTGTTTTGGAGTGAAAGTGTCTATTCGTGTGCGGGAGAAAGAGTGCATTTTCATGTGTGAGAGTGAGAGTGCCTGTTCATATATGGGATCGAGAGTGCCTGTTTTGGTTTGGGAGTGAGAGTGCCTCATCCATGCATGGGAATGAGAGTTCTTGATCATGTGTTGGAGTGAGATTGCCTGATCATATGTGGGAATGAGATTGCCTCATCATTTGTTGGAGTGATAGTGTCTTTTCGTTTGTGGGAGAAAGAGTGGAGGTCCATGTGTGGGAGTGAGAGTGCCTGTTCAACTGTGGGAGTGAGAGTGCCTGTTTTGATTTGCAGTTAGAGTCCCCGTGCATGCGTGGGAGTGAGAGTGCCTGCTTAGGTTTTCGAGTGAGAGTGCCAGTTCACGTGTGGGAGTGAGTGTGCCTCTCCATGTGTGGGAATGAGAGTGCCTGTCCATGTGTGGGAGTGAGAGTGCCTGTTCATGTGTGGGAGTGAGAGTGCCTGATCATGTGTGGGAGTGAGAGTGCCTATCTAAGTGCACGAGTGAGGATGCCTTTCCATGTGTGTGAGTGCGAGTGCCAGTTCATGTGTGGGAGTGAGTGTCCCTGTTCATGTATGGGAGTGAGAGTTCCTGATCATGTGTTGGAGTGAGATTGCCTGATCATGTGTGGGAATGTGATTGCCTGATCATGTGTGGGAGTGATACTGCCTATTCTTGTGTGGGAGAAAGAGTAGTTGTTTGTGTGTGGGATTGAGAGTGCCTTTTCATATGTGGGAGTGAGAGTGCCTCATCATGTATGGGAGAGGGAGTGCAAGTTGATGCGTGAGGGTGGGAGTGCCTGTTTATGTGTGAGGGTGGGAGTGCATGTTCAGGTGTGGGAGTGAGAGTGCCTGTTCATGTGTGGGATTGAGAGTTCCTGATCATAAGTGGGAGTGAGAGTGCTATTTCCATGTGTGGGAGTGAGAGTGCCTGTCCATGAGTGCGAGTGAGTGTGCTTGTCCATGTATGGCAGCGCGAGTGCCTGTTCATTTGTGGGAGCGTGTGTGCCTGTTCATGTGTGGGAGTGAGAGTGCCTGTTCATCTGTGGGAGTGAGTGTGCCTGTTCATGTGTGGGAGTGAGAGTGCCTGTTCATCTGTGGGAGTGAGTGTGCATGTTCATGTGTGGGAGTGAGAGTTCTTGATCATGTGTTGGAGTGAGAGTGCCTGTTCATGTGTGGGAGCGAGATTGCCTGTTCATGTCTGGGATGGAGAGAGCCTGTTCATGTATGGGATTGAGAGTGCCTCATTATGTGTGGGAGTGAGAGTGCCTGTTTATGTGTGAAGTTCGGAGTGCATTTTCAGACGTGTGTGTGAGAGTCCCTGTTCAGGTGTGTGAATGATAGTGTCTGTTATTGTGTGCAAGTGATAGTGCCTGTTCATGTGTGGGAGTGAGAGTGCCTGTTCATGTGTGGTAGTGAGAGTGCCTGTTCATGTGTGGGATTGAGAGAGCCTGTTCATGTATGGGATTGAGAGAGCCTGTTCATTTATGGGATTAAGAGTGCCTCATTATGTGTGTGAATGAGAGTGCCTGTTTATTTGTGAAGTTGGGAGTGCATGTTCGGATGTGTGAGTGAGAGTGCCTGTTCAGGTGTGTGAATGATAGTGCCCTTTGTGTGTGCGAGTGAGAGTGCCTGTTCATGTGTGGGAGTGAGAGTCCTAGATCATTTTTGGGAGTGAAAGTGCCTGATCATGTGTGGGAGTGAGAGTGCTACATCATGTGTGGGAGTGAGAGTGCCTGATCATGTGTGGGAGTGAGAGTGCCTGATCATGTGTGAGAGTGAGAGTGCCTGATCATGTCTGGGAGTGAGAGTGCCTGATCATGTGTGGGCGTGAGAGTGCCTGATCATGTGTGGGAGTGAGAGTGCCTGATCATGTGTGGGAGTGAGAGTGCCTGATCATGTGTGGGAGTGAGATTGCCTGATCATGTGTGGGAGTGAGAGTGCCTGTTCATGTGTGGGATTGTCAGTGCCTTTTCCTGTTTTGGAGTGAAAGTGTCTATTCGTGTGCGGGAGAAAGAGTGCATTTTCATGTGTGAGAGTGAGAGTGCCTGTTCATATATGGGATCGAGAGTGCCTGTTTTGGTTTGGGAGTGAGAGTGCCTCATCCATGCATGGGAATGAGAGTTCTTGATCATGTGTTGGAGTGAGATTGCCTGATCATGTGTGGGAATGAGATTGCCACATCATTTGTGGGAGTGATAGTGTCTTTTCGTTTGTGGGAGAAAGAGTGGAGGTTCGTGTGTGGGAGTGAGAGTGCCTGTTCAACTGTGGGAGTGAGAGTGCCTGTTTTGATTTGCAGTTAGAGTCCCCGTGCATGCGTGGGAGTGAGAGTGCCTGCTTAGGTTTTCGAGTGAGAGTGCCAGTTCACGTGTGGGAGTGAGTGTGCCTCTCCATGTGTGGGAATGAGAGTGCCTGTCCATGTGTGGGAGTGAGAGTGCATGTCCAATTGTGGGAGTGAGAGTGCCTGTCCATGTGTGAGAGTGTGTGTGCCTATCTAAGTGCACGATTGAGGAAGCCTGTTCATGTGTGTCAATGCGAGTGCCACTTCATGTGTGGGAGTGAGTGTGCCTGTTCATGTGTTGGAGTGAGATTGCCTGATCATGTGTGGGAGTGAGAGTGCTAGATCATGGTTGGGAGTGAGTGTGCCTGTTCATGTGTTGGAGTGTGATTCCCTGATCATGTGTGGGAGTGATAGTGCCTATTCTTGTGTGGGAGAAAGAGTAGTTGTTTGTGTGTGGGAGTGAGAGTGCCTGTTCATGTGAGGGATTGAGAGTGCCTGTCTATGTGTAGGAGTGCGAGTGCATTTTCATGTGTGGGAGTGAGAGTTCCTCATCATGTGTGGGAGTGAGAGTGCCTGATCAGGTGTGGGAGTGAGAGTGCCTGATCATGTGTGGGAGTGAGAATGCCTGATCACGAGTTGGAGTGAGAGTTCCTGATCGTGTGTGGGAGAGATTGTGCCTGTTCATGTGTGGGAGTGAGAGTTCCTGATCATGTGTGGGAGTGAGATTGCATGATCATGTGTGGGGGTGATAGTGCCTATTCGTTTGTGGTTGAAAGAGTGGCTGTTCGTGTTTGGGAGTGAGAGTGCCTGTTCATGTGTGGGAGTGAGATTGCCTGTTCATGTGTGCGAGTGAGAGTGCCTGTTCATGTGTGGGATTGAGAGAGCCTGTTCATTTATGGGATTGAGAGTGCCTCATTATGTGTGTGATTGAGTTTGCCTGTTTATGTGTGAAGTTAGGAGTGCATGTTCAGATGTGTGAGTGAGAGTGCCTTTTCAGGTGTGTGAAAGATAGTGCCTGTTTGTGTGTGCGAGTGAGAGTGCCTGTTCATGTGTGGGAGTGAGAGTGCTAGATCATGTGTGGGAGTGAGAGTGCGAGATCATGTGTGAGAGTGAGAGTGCCTGCTCATGTGTGAGAGTGATAGTGTCTGATCATGTGTGGGAGTGAGAGTGCCTGATCATGTGTGAGAGTAAGAGTGCCTGATCATGTGTGGGAGAGATTGTGCCTGATCATGTGTGGGAGTGAGAGTGCTTGATCATGTGTGGGAGTGAGAGTGCCTGATCATGTGTGGGAGTGAGAGTGCCTGATCATGTGTGGGAGTGAGAGTGCCTGATCATGTGTGAGATTGTCAGTGCCTTTTCGTGTTTTGGAGTGAAAGTGTCTTTTCGTGTGTGGGAGAATGAGTGCATTTTCATGTATGGGATCGAGAGTGCCTATTCGTGTATGGGTTTGAGAGTGCCTCATCATGTGTGGAAGTGATAGTGCCTGATCAAGTGTGGGAGTGAGAGTGCCTGTTTTGGTTTGGGAGTGAGCTTCCCCATCCATGCGTGGGAGTGAGAATGCCTGCTTAGGTTTGCGAGCAAGAGTGCCAGTTCACGTGTGGGAATGAGATTGCCTGTCCATGTGTGGGAGTGAGAGTGCCTGTTCATGTGTGGGAGTGAGAGTTCCTGATCATGTGTTGGAATGAGATTGCCTGATCATGTGTGGGAGTGATAGTGCCTGTTCATGTGTGGAAGTGAGAGTGCCTGTTCATGTGTGGGAGTGAGAGTGCCTGTTCATGTGTGGGAGTGAGAGTGCCTGTTCATGTGTGGGAGTGTGTGTGCCTATCTAAGTGCACGATTGAGGAAGCCTGTTCATGTGTGTCAGTGCGAGTGCCACTTCATGTGTGGGAGTGAGTGTGTCTGTTCATGTGTTGGAGTGTGATTCCCTGATCATGTGTGGGAGTGATAGTGCCTATTCTTGTGTGGGAGAAAGAGTAGTTGTTTGTGTGTGGGAGTGAGAGTGCCTGTTCATGTGTGGGATTGAGAGTGCCTGTCTATGTGTAGGAGTGCGAGTGCATTTTCATGTGTGGGAGTGAGAGTTCCTCATCATGTGTGGGAGTGAGAGTGCCTGATCAGGTGTGGGAGTGAGAGTGCCTGATCATGTGTGGGAGTGAGAATGCCTGATCACGAGTTGGAGTGAGAGTGCCTGACCGTGTGTGGGAGAGATTGTGCCTGTTCATGTGTGGGAGTGAGAGTTCCTGATCATGTGTGGGAGTGAGATTGCATGATCATGTGTGGGTGTGATAGTGCCTATTGGTTTGTGGTTGAAAGAGTGGCTGTTCGTGTTTGGGAGTGAGAGTGCCTGATCATGTGTGGGAGTGAGATTGCCTGTTCATGTGTGCGAGTGAGAGTGCCTGTTCATGTGTGGGATTGAGAGAGCCTGTTCATTTATGGGATTGAGAGTGCCTCATTATGTGTGTGATTGAGTTTGCCTGTTTATGTGTGAAGTTAGGAGTGCATGTTCAGATGTGTGGTGAGAGTGCCTTTTCAGGTGTGTGAAAGATAGTGCCTGTTTGTGTGTGCGAGTGAGAGTGCCTGTTCATGTGTGGGAGTGAGAGTGCTAGATCATGTGTGGGAGTGAGAGTGCGAGATCATGTGTGAGAGTGAGAGTGCCTGCTCATGTGTGAGAGTGATAGTTTCTGATCATGTGTGGGAGTGAGAGTGCCTGATCATGTGTGAGAGTGATAGTGTCTGATCATGTGTGGGAGTGAGAGTGCCTGATCATGTGTGAGAGTAAGAGTGCCTGATCATGTGTGGGAGAGATTGTGCCTGATCATGTGTGGGAGTGAGAGTGCCTGATCATGTGTGGGAGTGAGAGTGCTTGATCATGTGTGGGAGTGAGAGTGCCTGATCATGTGTGGGAGTGAGAGTGCCTGATCATGTGTGGAAGTGATAGTGCCTGATCAAGTGTGGGAGTGAGAGTGCCTGTTTTGGTTTGGGAGTGAGAGTCCCCATCCATGCGTGGGAGTGAGAATGCCTGCTTAGGTTTGCGAGTAAGAGTGCCAGTTCACGTGTGGGAATGAGATTGCCTGTCCATGTGTGGGAGTGAGAGTGCCTGTTCATGTGTGGGAGTGAGAGTTCCTGATCATGTGTTGGAATGAGATTGCCTGATCATGTGTGGGAGTGAGAGTGCCTGATCATGTGTGGGAGTGATAGTGCCTGTTCATGTGTGGAAGTGAGAGTGCCTGTTCATGTGTGGGAGTGAGAGTGCCTGTTCATGTGTGGGAGTGAGAGTGCCTGTTCATGTGTGGGAGCGAGATTGCCTGTTCATGTCTGGGATGGAGAGAGCCTGTTCATGTATGGGATTGAGAGTGCCTCATTATGTGTGGGAGTGAGAGTGCCTGTTTATGTGTGAAGTTCGGAGTGCATTTTCAGATGTGTGTGTGAGAGTGCCTGTTCAGGTGTGTGAATGATAGTGTCTGTTTGTGTGTGCGAGTGAGAGTGCCTGTTCATGTGTTGGAATGAGAGGACCTGTTCATGTGTGGGATTGAGAGAGCCTGTTCATGTATGGGATTGAGAGAGCCTGTTCATTTATGGGATTGAGAGTGCCTCATTATGTGTGTGATTGAGAGTGCCTGTTTATGTGTGAAGTTGGGAGTGCATGTTCAGATGTGTGAGTGAGAGTGCCTGTTCAGGTGTGTGAATGATCGTGCCTGTTTGTGTGTGCGAGTGTAAGTGCCTGTTCATGTGTGGTAGTGAGAGTGCTAGATCATGTGTGGGAGTGAGAGTGCGAGATCATGTGTGGGAGTGAGAGTGCCTGATCATGTGTGGGAGTGAGAGTGCCTATTCATGTATGGGTTTGAGAGTGCCTCATCATGTGTGGAAGTGACAGTGCCTGATCAAGTGTGGGTGTGATAGTGCCTGATCAAGTGTGGGAGGAGAGTGCCTTATTTGGTTTGGGAGTGAGAGTCCCCATCCATGCATGGGAGTGAGAGTTCTTGATCATGTGTTGGAGTGAGATTGCCTGATCATGTCTGGGTGTGAGATTGCCTCATCAATTTTGGGAGTGATAGTGTCTATTCGTTTGTTGGAGAAAGAGTGGGGGTTCGTGTGTGGGAGTGAGATTGCCTGATCAACTGTGGGAGTGAGAGTGCCTGTTTTGATTTGCAGTTAGAGTCCCCGTGCATGCGTGGGAGTGAGAGTGCCTGCTTAGGTTTTCGAGTGAGAGTGCCAGTTCACGTGTGGGAGTGAGTGTGCCTCTCCATGTGTGGGAATGAGAGTGCCTGTCCATGTGTGGTAGTGAGAGTGCATGTCCAATTGTGGGAGTGAGAGTGCCTGTCCATGTGTGGGAGTGAGAGTGCATGTCCATTTGTGGGAGTGAGAGTGCCTGTCCATGTGTGGGAGTGTGTGTGCCTATCTTAGTGCACGATTGAGGATGCCTGTTCATGTGTGTCAGTGCGAGTGCCACTTCATGTGTGGGAGTGAGTGTGCCTGTTCATGTGTTGGAGTGAGATTGCCTGATCATGTGTGGGAGTGAGAGTTCCTGATCATGTGTGGGAGTGAGTGTTCCTGATCATGTGTGGGAGTGAGACTGCCTGATCACGAGTTGGAGTGAGAGTGCCTGATCGTGTGTGGGAGTGAGTGTGCCTGTTCATGTGTGGGAGTGAGAGTTCCTGATCATGGGTTGGAGTGAGATTGCCTGATCATATGTGGAAGTGTGATTGCCTGATCATGTGTGGGAGTGAGATTGCATGATCATGTGTGGGAGTGATATTGCCTATTCGTTTGTGGTTGAAAGAGTGGCTGTTCGTGTGTGGGTGTGAGAGTGCCTGTTCATGTGTGGGAGTGAGAGTGCCTGTTCATGTGTGGGAGTGAGCGTGCCTGTTCATGTGTGGGAGGGAGATTGCCTGTTCATGTCTGGGATTGAGATAGCCTGTTCATGTATGGGATTGAGAGTGCCTCATTATGTGTGGGAGTGAGAGTGCCTGTTTATGTGTGAAGTTGGGAGTGCATGTTCAGATGTGTGAGTGAGAGTGCCTCTTCAGGTGTGTGAATGATAGTGCCTGTTTGTGTGTGCGAGTGAGAGTGCCTGTTCATGAGTGGGAGTGAGAGTGCCTGATCATGTGTGTGAGTGAGAGAGACAGATCATGCGTGGGTGTGAGAGTGCCTGATCATTTGTGGGAGTGAGAGTGCCTGTTCATGTGTGTGAGTTAGAGTGCCTGATCATGTGTGGGAGTGAGAGTGCTAGATCATGTGTTGGAGTGAGAGTGCCTGTTCATGAGTGGGAGTGAGAGTGCCTGATCATGTGTGTGAGTGAGAGTGCCAGATCATGTTTGGGAGTGAGAGTGTTAATCAAGTGTCCGAGGAGAGTGCCTGTTTTGGTTTGGGAGTGAGAGTCCCCATCCATGCATGGGAGTGAGAGTTCTTGATCATGTGTTGGAGTGAGATTGCCTGATCATGTGTGGGTGTGAAATTGCCTCATCATTTGTGGGAGTGATAGTGTCTATTCGTTTGTGGGAGAAAGAGTGGGGGTTCATGTGTGGGAGTGAGAGTGCCTGTTCATGTGTGGGAGTGAGAGTGCCTGTTCATGTGTGGGAGCGAGATTGCCTGTTCATGTCTGGGATGGAGAGAGCCTGTTCATGTATGGGATTGAGAGTGCCTCATTATGTTTGGGAGTGAGAGTGCCTGTTTATGTGTGAAGTTCGGAGTGCATTTTCAGATGTGTGTGTGAGAGTGCCTGTTCAGGTGTGTGAATGATAGTGTCTGTTTGTGTGTGCGAGTGAGAGTGCCTGTTCATGTGCTGGAATGAGAGGGCCTGTTCATGTGTGGGATTGAGAGAGCCTGTTCATGTATGGGATTGAGAGAGCCTGTTCATTTATGGGATTGAGAGTGCCTCATTATGTGTGTGATTGAGAGTGCCTATTTATGTGTGAAGTTGGGAGTGCATGTTCAGATGTGTGAGTGAGAGTGCCTGTTCAGGTGTGTGAATGATAGTGCCTGTTTGTGTGTGCGTTTGAGAGTGCCTGTTCATGTGTGGTACTGAGAGTGCTAGATCATGTGTGGGAGTGAGAGTGCTAGATCATGTGTGGGAGTGAGAGTGCCTGATCATGTGTGGGAGTGAGAGTGCCTATTCATGTGTGGGTTTGAGAGTGCCTCATCATGTGTGGAAGTGATAGTGACTGATCAAGTGTGGGAGGAGAGTGCCTTTTTTGGTTTGGGAGTGAGAGTCCCCATCCATGCATGGGAGTGAGAGTTCTTGATCATGTGTTGGAGTGAGATTGCCTGATCATGTCTGGGTGTGAGATTGCCTCATCATTTGTGGGAGTGATAGTGTCTATTCGTTTGTTGGAGAAAGAGTGGGGGTTCGTGTGTGGGAGTGAGATTGCCTGATCAACTGTGGGAGTGAGAGTGCCTGTTTTGATTTGCAGTTAGAGTCCCCGTGCATGCGTGGGAGTGAGAGTGCCTGCTTAGGTTTTCGAGTGAGAGTGCCAGTTCACGTGTGGGAGTGAGTGTGCCTCTCCATGTGTGGGAATGAGAGTGCCTGTCCATGTGTGGTAGTGAGAGTGCATGTCCAATTGTGGGAGTGAGAGTGCCTGTCCATGTGTGGGAGTGAGAAAGCATGTCCATTTGTGGGAGTGAGAGTGCCTGTCCATGTGTGGGCGTGTGTGTGCCTATCTTAGTGCACGATTGAGGATGCCTGTTCATGTGTGTCAGTGCGAGTGCCAATTCATGTGTGGGAGTGAGTGTGCCTGTTCATGTGTTGGAGTGAGATTGCCTGATCATGTGTGGGAGTGAGAGTTCCTGATCATGTGTGGGAGTGAGTGTTCCTGATCATGTGTGGGAGTGAGACTGCCTGATCACGAGTTGGAGTGAGAGTGCCTGATCGTGTGTGGGAGTGAGTGTGCCTGTTCATGTGTGGGAGTGAGAGTTCCTGATCATGTGTTGGAGTGAGATTGCCTGATCATATGAGGAAGTGTGATTGCCTGATCATGTGTGGGAGTGAGATTGCATGATCATGTGTGGGAGTGATAGTGCCTATTCGTATGTGGTTGAAAGAGTGGCTGTTCGTGTGTGGGTGTGAGCGTGCCTGTTCATGTGTGGGAGGGAGATTGCCTTTTCATGTGTGGGATTGAGAGAGCCTGTTCATGTATGGGATTGAGAGTGCCTCATTATGTGTGGGAGTGAGAGTGCCTGTTTATGTGTGAAGTTGGGAGTGCATGTTCAGATGTGTGAGTGAGAGTGCCTGTTCAGGTGTGTGAATGATAGTGCCTTTTTGTGTGTGCGAGTGAGAGTGCCTGTTCATGAGTGGGAGTGAGAGTGCCTGATCATGTGTGTGAGTGAGAGTGCCAGATCATGTGTGGGTGTGAGAGTGCCTGATCATGTGTGGGAGTGAGAGTGCCTGTTCATGTGTGTGAGTTAGAGTGCCTGATCATGTGTGGGAGTGAGAGTGCTAGATCATGTGTTGGAGTGAGAGTGCCTGTTCATGTGTGTGAGTGAGTGTGCCTGATCATGTGTGGGAGCCAGAGTTCTTGATCATGTATGGGAGTGAGAGTGCCAGATCATGTGTGGGTGTGAGAGTGCCAGATCATGTGTGGGAGTGAGAGTGCCTGTTCATGAGTGGGAGTGAGAGTGCCTGATCATGTGTGTGAGTGAGAGTGCCAGATCATGTGTGGGAGTGAGAGTGTTAATCAAGTGTCCGAGGAGAGTGCCTGTTTTGGTTTGGGAGTGAGAGTCCCCATCCATGCATGGGAGTGAGAGTTCTTGATCATGTGTTGGAGTGAGATTGACTGATCATGTGTGGGTGTGAAATTGCCTCATCATTTGTGGGAGTGATAGTGTCTATTCGTTTGTGGGAGAAAGAGTGGGGGTTCGTGTGTGGGAGTGAGAGTGCCTGCTCAACTGTGGGAGTGAGAGTGCCGGTTTTGATTTGCAGTTAGAGTCGCCGTGCATGCGTGGGAGTGAGCGTGCCTGCTTAGGTTTTCGAGTGAGAGTGCCAGTTCACGTGTGGGAGTGAGTGTGCCTCTCCATGTGTGGGAGTGAGAGTGCCTGTCCATGTGTGGGAGTGAGAGTGCCTGTCCATGTGTGGGAGTGAGAGTGCATGTCCATTTGTGGGAGTGAGAGTGCCTGTCCATGTGTGGGAGTGTGTGTGCCTATCTAAGTGCACGATTGAGGATGCCTGTTCATGTGTGTCAGTGCGAGTGCCACTTCATGTGTGGGAGTGAGTGTGCCTGTTCATGTGTTGGAGTGAGATTGCCTGATCATGTGTGGGAGTGATAGTCCCTATTCTTGTGTGGGAGAAAGAGTAGTTGTTTGTGTGTGGGAGTGAGAGTGCCTGTCCATGTGTGGGAGTGAGCGTGCCTGTTCATGTGTGGGAGGGTGATTGCCTGTTCATGTCTAGGATTGAGAGAGCCTGTTCATGTATGTGATTGAGAGTGCCTCATTATGTGTGTGATTGAGACTGCCTGTTTATGTGTGAAGTTGGGAGTACATGTTTAGATGTGTGAGTGAGAGTGCCTGTTCAGGTGTGTGAATGATAGTGCCTGTTTGTGTGTGCGAGTGAGAGTGCCTGTTCATGTGTGGGAGTGAGAGTGCCTGATCATGCGTGGGAGTGAGAGTGCCTGATCATGTGTGGGAGTGAGAGTGATAGATCATGTGTGGGAGTGAGAGTGCCTGATCATGTGTGGGAGTGAGAGTGCCTTTTCATGTGTGTGAGTTAGAGTGCCTGATCATGTGTGGGTGTGAGAGTGCTAGATCATGTGTTGGAGTGAGAGTGCCTGATCATGTGTGGGAGTGAGAGTGCCTGATCATGTGTGGGAGTGAGAGTGCCTGATCATGTGTGGGAGTGAGAGTGCCTTTTCATGTGTGTGAGTTAGAGTGCCTGATCATGTGTGGGAGTGAGAGTGCCTGATCATGTGTGTGAGTTAGAGTGCCTGATCATGTGTGGGAGTGAGAGTGCTAGATCATGTGTGGGAGAGAGAGTGCTTGATCATGTGTGGGAGTGAGAGTGCCTGATCATGTGTGGGAGTGAGAGTGCTCGATCATGTGTGGGAGTGAGAGTGCCTGTTCATGTGTGGGAGTGAGAGTGCCTGATCATATGTGTGAGTGAGAGTGCCTGATCATGTGTGGGTGTGAGAGTGCCTGATCATGTGTGAGAGTGAGAGTGCCTGATCATGTGTGGGAGTGAGTGTGCCTGATCATGTGTGGGAATGAGAGTGCCTGATCAGGTTTGGGAGTGAGAGTGCCTGATCATGTGTGAGAGTGAGAGTGCCTGATCATGTGTGCGAGTGAGAGTGCCTGATCATGTGTGGGAGTGAGTGTGCCTGATCATGTGTGAGTGTGATAGTGCCTGTTCATGTGTGGGAGTGCGAGGGCATTTTCATGTGTGGGAGTGAGAGTTCCTCATCATGTGTGGGAGTGAGACTGCCTGATCAGGTGTGGGAGTGAGAGTGCCTGATCATGTGTGACAGTGAGATTGCCTGATCATGTGTGGGAGTGAGTGTTCCTGATCATGTGTGGGAGTGAGACTGCCTGATCACGAGTTGGAGTGAGAGTTCCTGATCATGTGTGGGAGTGAGAGTGCCTGATCGTGTGTGGGAGTGAGTGTGCCTGTCCATGTGTGGAGTGAGAGTTCCTGATCATGTGTTGGAGTGCGATTGCCTGATCATGTGTGAGATTGAGAGTGCGAGATCATGTATGGGTGTGAGAGTGCCTGATCATGTGTGGGAGTGAGAGTGCCTGATCATGTGTGGGAGTGAGAGTGCCTGATCATGTGTGGGAGTGAGAGTGCCTGATCATGTGTGGGATTGTCAGTGCCTTTTCGTGTTTTGGAGTGAAAGTGTCTATTCGTGTGTGGGAGAAAGAGTGTATTTTCATGTGTGGGAGTGAGAGTGCCTGATCAAGTATGGGTGTGAGAGTGCCTGTTATGGTTTGGGAGTGAGAGTCCCCATCCATGCGTGGGAATGAGAGTTCTTGATCATGTGTTGGAGTGAGATTGCCTGATCATGTGTGGGAGTGTGATTGCCTGCTTAGGTTTGCGAGTAAGATTGCCAGTTCACATGTGGGAATGAGATTGCCTGTCCATGTGTGGGAGTGAGAGTGCCTGTTCATGTGTGGGAGTGAGATTGCCTGATCATGTGTGAGAGTGAGAGTGCCTGATCATGTGTGGGAGTGAGTGTGCCTGATCATGTGTGGGAATGAGAGTGCCTGATCAGGTTTGGGAGTGAGAGTGCCTGATCATGTGTGAGAGTGAGAGTGCCTGATCATGTGTGCGAGTGAGAGTGCCTGATCATGTGTGGGAGTGAGTGTGCCTGATCATGTGTGAGTGTGAGAGTGCCTGTTCATGTGTGGGAGTGCGAGGGCATTTTCATGTGTGGGAGTGAGAGTTCCTCATCATGTGTGGGAGTGAGACTGCCTGATCAGGTGTGGGAGTGAGAGTGCCTGATCATGTGTGACAGTGAGATTGCCTGATCATGTGTGGGAGTGAGTGTTCCTGATCATGTGTGGGAGTGAGACTGCCTGATCACGAGTTGGAGTGAGAGTTCCTGATCATGTGTGGGAGTGAGAGTGCCTGATCGTGTGTGGGAGTGAGTGTGCCTGTCCATGTGTGGAGTGAGAGTTCCTGATCATGTGTTGGAGTGCGATTGCCTGATCATGTGTGAGAGTGAGAGTGCGAGATCATGTATGGGTGTGAGAGTGCCTGATCATGTGTGGGAGTGAGAGTGCCTGATCATGTGTGGGAGTGAGAGTGCCTGATCATGTGTGGGAGTGAGAGTGCCTGATCATGTGTGGGATTGTCAGTGCCTTTTCGTGTTTTGGAGTGAAAGTGTCTATTCGTGTGTGGGAGAAAGAGTGTATTTTCATGTGTGGGAGTGAGAGTGCCTGATCAAGTATGGGTGTGAGAGTGCCTGTTATGGTTTGGGAGTGAGAGTCCCCATCCATGCGTGGGAATGAGAGTTCTTGATCATGTGTTGGAGTGAGATTGCCTGATCATGTGTGGGAGTGTGATTGCCTGCTTAGGTTTGCGAGTAAGATTGCCAGTTCACATGTGGGAATGAGATTGCCTGTCCATGTGTGGGAGTGAGAGTGCCTGTTCATGTGTGGGAGTGAGATTGCCTGATCATGTGTGGGAGTGAGATTGCATGATCATGTGTGGGAGTGATAGTACCTATTCGCTTGTGGTTGAAAGAGTGGCTGTTCGTGTGTTGGAGTGAGAGTGCCTGTTCATGTGTGGAAGTGAGACTGCCTGTTCATGTGTGGGAGTGAGAGTGCCCGTTCATGTGTGGGAGTGAGAGTGCCTGTTCATGTGTATGAGCGAAATTGCCTATTCATGTCTGGGATGGAGAGAGCCTGTTCATGTATGGGATTGAGAGTGCCTCATTATGTGTGGGAGTGAGAGTGCCTGTTTATGTATGAAGTTGGGAGTGCATTTTCAGATGTGTGTGTGAGAGTGCCTGTTCAGGTGTGTGAATGATAGTGCTTGTTTGTGTGTGCAAATGAGAGTGCCTGTTCATGTGTGGGAGTGAGAGTGCCTGTTCATGTGTGGGATTGAGAGAGCCTGTTCATGTATGGGATTGAGAGAGCCTGTTCATTTATGGGATTGAGAGTGCCTCATTATGTGTGTGATTGAGAGTGCCTGTTTTTGTGTGAAGTTGGGAGTGCATGTTCAGATGTATGAGTGAGAGTGCCTTTTCAGGTGTGTGAATGATAGTGCCTGTTTGTGTCTGCGAGTGATAGTGCCTGTTCATGTGTGGTAGTGAGAGTGCAAGATCATGTGTGGGAGTGAGAGTGCGAGATCATGTGTGGTAGTGAGAGTGCCTGATCATGTGTGGGAGTGAGAGTGCCTGATCATGTATGGGTTGGAGAGTGCCTATTCATGTATGGGTTTGTGAGTGCCTCATCATGTGTGGAAGTGATAGTGCCTAATCAAGTGTGGGAGTGAGAGTGCCTGTTTTGGTTTGGGAGTGAGAGTCCCCATCCATGCGTGGGAGTGAGAGTGCCAGCTTAGGTTTGCGAGTAAGATTGCCAGTTCACATGTGGGAATGAGATTGCCTGTCCATGTGTGGGAGTGAGAGTGCCTGATCATGTGTGGGAGTGAGAGTGCCTGATCATGTGTCAGATTGAGAGTGCCTGTTCATGTGTGGGAGTGAGAGTGCCTGATCATGTGTGGGATTGAGAGTTCTTGATCATGTGTGGGAGTGAGAGTGCCTGATCATGGGTGAGAGTGAGAGTGCCTGATCATGTGTGGGAGTGAGAGTGCGTGATCATGTGTGGGAGTGAGAGTGCCTGATCATGTGTGGGAGTGAGAGTGCCTGATCATGTGTGGGAGTGAGAGTGCCTGATCAAGTGTGGGAGTGAGAGTGCCTGTTTTGGTTTGGGAGTGAGAGTCCCCATCCATGCGTGGGAGTGAGAGTTCTTGATCATGTGTGGGAGTGAGAGTGCCTGATCATGTGTGGGAGTGAGAGTTCTTGATCATGTGTGGGAGTGAGATTGCCTGATCATGTGTGGGAGTGAGAGTGCCTGATCATGTGTGAGAGTGAGATTGCCTGATCAAGTGTTGGAGTGAGAGTGCCTGATCATGTGTGGGAGTGAGAGTGTTAGATCATGTCTTGGATTGTGAGTGCCTGTTCATGTGTGTGAGTGAGTGTGCCAGATCATGTGTGGGAGTGAGAGTACTTGATCATGTGTGGGAGTGAGAGTGCCTGATCATGTGTGGGATTGTCAGTGCCTTTTCGTGTTTTGGAGTGAAAGTGTCTATTCGTGTGTGGGAGAAAGAGTGTATTTTCATGTGTGGGAGTGAGAGTGCCTGATCAAGTATGGGTGTGAGAGTGCCTGTTATGTTTTGGGAGTGAGAGTCCCCATCCATGCGTGGGAATGAGAGTTCTTGATCATGTGTTGGAGTGAGATTGCCTGATCATGTGTGGGAGTGTGATTGCCTGCTTAGGTTTGCGAGTAAGATTGCCAGTTCACATGTGGGAATGAGATTGCCTGTCCATGTGTGGGAGTGAGAGTGCCTGTTCATGTGTGGGAGTGAGATTGCCTGATCATGTGTGGGAGTGAGATTGCATGATCATGTGTGGGAGTGATAGTACCTATTCGCTTGTGGTTGAAAGAGTGGCTGTTCGTGTGTTGGAGTGAGAGTGCCTGTTCATGTGTGGAAGTGAGACTGCCTGTTCATGTGTGGGAGTGAGAGTGCCCGTTCATGTGTGGGAGTGAGAGTGCCTGTTCATGTGTATGAGCGAAATTGCCTATTCATGTCTGGGATGGAGAGAGCCTGTTCATGTATGGGATTGAGAGTGCCTCATTATGTGTGGGAGTGAGAGTGCCTGTTTATGTATGAAGTTGGGAGTGCATTTTCAGATGTGTGTGTGAGAGTGCCTGTTCAGGTGTGTGAATGATAGTGCCTGTTTGTGTGTGCAAATGAGAGTGCCTGTTCATGTGTGGGAGTGAGAGTGCCTGTTCATGTGTGGGATTGAGAGAGCCTGTTCATGTATGGGATTGAGAGAGCCTGTTCATTTATGGGATTGAGAGTGCCTCATTATGTGTGTGATTGAGAGTGCCTGATCAAGTGTGGGAGTGAGAGTGCCTGTTTTGGTTTGGGAGTGAGAGTCCCCATCCATGCGTGGGAGTGAGAGTTCTTGATCATGTGTGGGAGTGAGAGTGCCTGATCATGTGTGGGAGTGAGAGTTCTTGATCATGTGTGGGAGTGAGAGTGCGAGATCATGTGTGGTAGTGAGAGTGCCTGATCATGTGTGGGAGTGAGAGTGCCTGATCATGTATGGGTTGGAGAGTGCCTATTCATGTATGGGTTTGTGAGTGCCTCATCATGTGTGGAAGTGATAGTGCCTAATCAAGTGTGGGAGTGAGAGTGCCTGTTTTGGTTTGGGAGTGAGAGTCCCCATCCATGCGTGGGAGTGAGAGTGCCAGCTTAGGTTTGCGAGTAAGATTGCCAGTTCACATGTGGGAATGAGATTGCCTGTCCATGTGTGGGAGTGAGAGTGCCTGATCATGTGTGGGAGTGAGAGTGCCTGATCATGTGTCAGATTGAGAGTGCCTGTTCATGTGTGGGAGTGAGAGTGCCTGATCATGTGTGGGATTGAGAGTTCTTGATCATGTGTGGGAGTGAGAGTGCCTGATCATGGGTGAGAGTGAGAGTGCCTGATCATGTGTGGGAGTGAGTGTGCGTGATCATGTGTGGGAGTGAGAGTGCCTGATCATGTGTGGGAGTGAGAGTGCCTGATCATGTGTGGGAGTGAGAGTGCCTGATCAAGTGTGGGAGTGAGAGTGCCTGTTTTGGTTTGGGAGTGAGAGTCCCCATCCATGCGTGGGAGTGAGAGTTCTTGATCATGTGTGGGAGTGAGAGTGCCTGATCATGTGTGGGAGTGAGAGTTCTTGATCATGTGTGGGAGTGAGATTGCCTGATCATGTGTGGGAGTGAGAGTGCCTGATCATGTGTGAGAGTGAGATTGCCTGATCATGTGTTGGAGTGAGAGTGCCTGATCATGTGTGGGAGTGAGAGTGCTAGATCATGTCTTGGATTGTGAGTGCCTCTTCATGTGTGTGAGTGAGTGTGCCAGATCATGTGTGGCAGTGAGAGTACTTGATCATGTGTGGGAGTGAGAGTGCCTGATCATGTATGGGAGTGAGAGTGCTAGATCATGTGTGGGAGTGAGAATGCTAGATCATGTGTGAGAGTGATAGTGTCTGTTCATGTGTGGGAGTGAGAGTGCCTGATCATGTGTGTGAGTGAGAGTGCCTGATCATGTGTGGGTGTGAGAGTGCCTGTCCATGTGTGGGAGTGAGAGTGCATGTCCATTTGTGGGAGTGAGAGTGCCTGTCCATGTGTGGGAGTGTGTGTGCCTATCTAAGTGCACGATTGAGGATGCCTGTTCATGTGTGTCAGTGCGAGGGCCTCTTCATGTGTGGGAGTGAGTGTGCCTGTTCATGTGTTGGAGTGAGATTGCCTGATCATGTGTGGGAGTGATAGTCCCTATTCTTGTGTGGGAGAAAGAGTAGTTGTTTGTGTGTGGGAGTGAGAGTGCCTATTCATGTGTTGGAATGAGAGTGCCTGTCCATGTATGGGAGTGCGAGTGCATTTTCATGTGTGGGAGTGAGAGTTCCTCATCATGTGTGGGAGTGAGACTGCCTGTTCATGCGTGGGAGTGAGAGTGCCTCTTCCTGTGTGGGAGTGAGCGTGCCTGTTCATGTGTGGGAGGGAGATTGCCTGTTCATGAATGGGATTGAGAGTGCCTCATTATGTGTCTGATTGAGTGTGCCTGTTTATGTGTGAAGTTGGGAGTGCATGTTCAGATGTGTGAGTGAGAGTGCCTGTTCAGGTGTGTGAATGATAGTGCCTGTTTGTGTGTGCGAGTGAGAGTGCCTGTTCATGTGTGAAGTTGGGAGTGCATGTTCAGATGTGTGAGTGAGAGTGCCTGTTCAAGTGTGGGAGTGAGAGTGATGGATCATGTGTGGGAGTGAGAGTGCCTGATCATGTGTGGGAGTGAGAGTGCCTGATCATGTGTGGGAGTGAGAGTGCCTTTTCATGTGTGTGAGTTAGAGTGCCTGATCATGTGTGGGAGTGAGAGTGCCCGATCATTTGTGGGAGTGAGAGTGCCTGTTCATGTGTGTGAGTTAGAGTGCCTGATCATGTGTGGGAGTGAGAGTGCTAGATCATGTGTTGGAGTGAGAGTGCCTGTTCATGTGTGTGAGTGAGTGTGCCTGATCATGTGTGGGAGAGAGAGTGCTTGATCATGTTTGGGAGTGAGATTGCCTGATCATGTGTGGGAGTGAGAGTGCTACATCATGTGTGGGAGTGAGAGTGCTCGATCATGTGTGGGAGTGAGAGTGCCTGTTCATGTGTGGGAGTGAGAGTGCCTGATCATGTGTGTGAGTGAGAGTTCCTGATCATGTGTGGGAGTGAGAGTGCCTGATCAGGTTTGGGAGTGAGAGTTCCTGATCACGTGTGGGAGTGAGAGTGCCTGATCATGGTTGGGAATGAGAGTGCCTGATCATGTGTGGGAGTGAGAGTGCCTGATCATGTGTGGAATTGTCAGTGCCTTTTCGTGTTTTGGAGTTAAAGTGTCTATTCGTGTGTGGGAGAAAGAGTGCATTTTCATGTGTTGGAGTGAGAGTGCCTGATCATGTGTGGGATTGTCAGTGCCTTTTCATGTTTTGGAGTTAAAGTGTCTATTCGTGTGTGGGAGAAAGAGTGCCTTTTCATGTGTGGGAGTGAGAGTGCCTGATCATGTGTGGGATTGTCAGTGCCTTTTCATGTTTTGGAGTTAAAGTGTCTATTCGTGTGTGGGAGAAAGAGTGCATTTTCATGTGTGGGAGAAAGAGTGCCTATTCATGTGTTGGATTGAGAGTGCCTATTCATGTGTGGGAGTGAGAGTGCCTATTCATGTGTTGGATTGAGAGTGCCTATTCATGTGTGGGAGTGAGAGTGCCTGTTTTGGTTTGGGAGTGGGAGTCCCCATCCATGCGTGGGAGTGAGAGTGCCTGCTTAGGTTTGCGAGTTAGAGTGCCAGTTCACGTGTGGGAATCAGATTGCCTGTCCATGTGTGGGAGTGAGAGTGCCTGTTCATGTGTGGGAGCGAGATTGCCTGTTCATGTCTGGGATGGAGAGAGCCTGTTCATTTATGGGATTGAGAGTGCCTCATTATGTGTGGGATTGAGAGTGCCTGTTTATGTGTGAAGTTGGGAGTGCATGTTCAGTTGTGTGAGTGAGAGTGCCTGTTCAGGTGTGTGAATGATAGTGCCTGTTTGTGTGTGCGAGTGAGAGTGCCTGTTCATGTGTGGGAGTGAGAGTGCTAGATCATGTGTGGGAGTGAGAGTGCGAGATCATGTGTGGGAGTGAGAGTGCCTGATCCTGTGTGGGAGTGAGTGTGCTAGATCATGTGTGGGAGAGAGAGTGCCTGATCATGTGTGGGAGTGAGAGTGCTAGATCATGTGTGGGAGTGAGTGTGCCTGTTCATGTGTTGGAGTGAGATTGCCTGATCATGTGTGGGAGTGATAGTGCCTATTCTTGTGTGGGAGAAAGAGTTGTTGTTTTTGTGTGGGAGTGGGAGTGCCTGTCCATGTGTGGGAGTGCGAGTGCAATTTTCACGTGTGAGAGTGAGAGATCCTCATCGTGTGTGGGAGTGAGACTGCCTGATCAGGTGTGGGAGTGAGAGTGCCTGATCATGTGTGACAGTGAGATTGCCTGATCATGTGTGGGAGTGAGAGTTCCTGATCGTGTGTGGCAGTGAGTGTGCCAGTTCATGTGTGGGAGTGAGAGTTCCTGATCATGTGTTGGAGTGAGATTGCCTGATCATATGTGGAAGTGTGATTGCCTGATCATGTGTGGGAGTGAGAGTGCCTGATTATGTGTGGGAGTGAGAGTGCTAGATCATGTGTGGGAGTGAGAGTGCCTGATCATGTGTGAGAGTGAGAGTGCCTGATCATGTGTGGGAGTGAGAGTGCCTGATCATGTGTGGGAGTGAGAGTGCGAGATCATGTGTGGGAGTGAGAGTGCCTGATCATGTGTGAGAGTGAGAGTGCCTGATCATGTGTGGGAGTGATAGTGCCTATTCTTGTGTGGGAGAAAGAGTAGTTGTTTGTGTGTGGGAGTGAGAGTGCCTGTTCATGTGTGGGAGTGAGAGTGCCTGTCTATGTGTAGGAGTGCGAGTGCATTTTCATGTGTGGGAGTGAGAGTTCCTCATCATGTGTGGGAGTGAGAGTGCCTGATCAGGTGTGGGAGTGAGAGTGCCTGATCATGTGTGAGAGTGAGAGTGCCTGATCATGTGTGGGAGTGAGAGTGCCTGATCATGTGTGAGAGTGAGAGTGCCTGATCATGTGTGGGAGTGAGAGTGCCTGATCATGTGTGGGAGTGAGAGTGCCTGATCATGTGTGGGATTGTCAGTGCCGTTTCGTGATTTGGAGAGAAAGTGTCTATTCGTGTGTGGGAGAAAGAGTGTATTTTCATGTGTGGGAGTGAGAGTGCCTGATCATGTATGGGTTGGAGAGTGCCTAATTATGTATGGGTTTGTGAGTGCCTCATCATGTCTGGAAGTGATAGTGCCTGATCAAGTGTGGGAGTGAGAGTGCCTGTTTTGGTTTGGGAGTGAGAGTCCCCATCCATGCGTGGGAATGAGAGTGCCTGCTTAGGTTTGCGAGTAAGATTGCCAGTTCACATGTGGGAATGAGATTGCCTGTCCATGTGTGGGAGTGAGAGTGCCTGTTCATGTGTGGGAGTGAGTGTGCCTGTTCATGTTTGGGAGTGAGAGTTCTTGATCATGTGTTGGAGTGAGATTGCCTGATCATGTGTGGGAGTGAGTTTGCATGATCATGTGTGGGAGTGATAGTACCTATTCGCTTGTGTTTGAAAGAGTGGCTGTTCGTGTGTTGGAGTGAGAGTGCCTGTTCATGTGTGGAAGTGAGAGTGCCTGTTCATGTGTGGGAGTGAGAGTTCTTGATCATGTGTTGGAGTGAGAGTGCCTGTTCATGTGTGGGAGTGAGAGTGCCCGTTCATGTGTGGGAGTGAGAGTGCCTGTTCATGTGTATGAGCGAGATTGCCTGTTCATGTCTGGGATGGAGAGAGCCTGTTCATGTATGGGATTGAGAGTGCCACATTATGTGTGGGAGTGAGAGTGCCTGTTTATGTGTGAAGTTCGGAGTGCATTTTCAGATGTGTGTGTGAGAGTGCCTGTTCAGGTGTGTGAATGATAGTGTCTGTTATTGTGTGCAAGTGATAGTGCCTGTTCATGTGTGGGAGTGAGAGTGCCTGTTCATGTATGGTAGTGAGAGTGCCTGTTCATGTGTGGGATTGAGAGAGCCTGTTCATGTATGAGATTGAGAGAGCCTGTTCATTTATGGGATTAAGAGTGCCTCATTATGTGTGTGATTGTGAGTGCTTGTTTATTTGTGAAGTTGGGAGTGCATGTTCGGATGTGTGATTGAGAGTGCCTGTTCAGGTGTGTGAATGATAGTGCCTTTTGTGTGTGCGATTGAGAGTGCCTGTTCATGTGTGGGAGTGAGAGAGCCTGTTCATGTATGAGATTGAGAGAGCCTGTTCATTTATGGGATTAAGAGTGCCTCATTATGTGTGTGATTGTGAGTGCCTGTTTATTTGTGAAGTTGGGAGTGCATGTTCGGATGTGTGATTGAGAGTGCCTGTTCAGGTGTGTGAATGATAGTGCCTTTTGTGTGTGCGATTGAGAGTGCCTGTTCATGTGTGGGAGTGAGAGTCCTAGTTCATTTTTGGGAGTGAGAGTGCCTGATCATGTGTGGAGTGAGAGTGCTAGATCATGTGTGGGGGTGAGAGTGCCTGATCATGTGTGGGAGTGAGAGTGCCTGATCATGTGTGAGAGTGAGAGTGCCTGATCATGTGTGGGAGTGAGAGTGCCTGATCATGTGTGGGAGTGAGAGTGCCTGATCATGTGTGGGATTGAGAGTGCCTGATCATGTGTGGGAGTGAGAGTGCCTGATCATGTGTGGGAGTGAGATTGCCTGATCATGTGTGGGAGTGAGAGTGCCCATTCATGTGTGGGATTGTCAGTGCCTTTTCCTGTTTTGGAGTGAAAGTGTCTATTCGTGTGCGGGAGAAAGAGTGCATTTTCATGTGTGGGAGTGAGAGTGCCTGTTCATATATGGGATCGAGAGTGCCTGTTTTGGTTTGGGAGTGAGAGTCCCCATCCATGCATGGGAATGAGAGTTCTTGATCATGTGTTGGAGTGAGATTGCCTGATCATGTGTGGGAATGAGATTGCCTCATCATTTGTGGGAGTGATAGTTTCTTTTCGTTTGTGGGAGAAAGAGTGGGGGTTCGTGTGTGGGAGTGAGAGTGCCTGTTCAACTGTGGGAGTGAGAGTGCCTGTTTTGATTTGCAGTTAGAGTCCCCGTGCATGCGTGGGAGTGAGAGTGCCTGCTTAGGTTTTCGAGTGAGAGTGCCAGTTCACGTGTGGGAGTGAGTGTGCCTCTCCATGTGTGGGAATGAGAGTGCCTGTCCATGTGTGGGAGTGAGAGTGCATGTCCAATTGTGGGAGTGAGAGTGCCTGTCCATGTGTGGGAGTGAGAGTGCATGTCCATTTGTGGGAGTGCGAGTGCCTGTCCATGTGTGAGAGTGTGTGTGCCTATCTAAGTGCACGATTGAGGAAGCCTGTTCATGTGTGTCAGTGCGAGTGCCACTTCATGTGTGGGAGCGAGTGTGTCTGTTCATGTGTTGGAGTGTGATTCCCTGATCATGTGTGGGAGTGATAGTGCCTATTCTTGTGTGGGAGAAAGAGTAGTTGTTTGTGTGTGGGAGTGAGAGTGCCTGTTCATGTGTGGGAGTGAGAGTGCCTGTCTATGTGTAGGAGTGCGAGTGCATTTTCATGTGTGGGAGTGAGAGTTCCTCATCATGTGTGGGAGTGAGAGTGCCTGATCAGGTGTGGGAGTGAGAGTGCCTGATCATGTGTGAGAGTGAGAGTGCCTGATCATGTGTGGGAGTGAGAGTGCCTGATCATGTGTGAGAGTGAGAGTGCCTGATCATGTGTGGGAGTGAGAGTGCCTGATCATGTGTGGGAGTGAGAGTGCCTGATCATGTGTGGGATTGTCAGTGCCGTTTCGTGATTTGGAGAGAAAGTGTCTATTCGTGTGTGGGAGAAAGAGTGTATTTTCATGTGTGGGAGTGAGAGTGCCTGATCATGTATGGGTTGGAGAGTGCCTAATTATGTATGGGTTTGTGAGTGCCTCATCATGTCTGGAAGTGATAGTGCCTGATCAAGTGTGGGAGTGAGAGTGCCTGTTTTGGTTTGGGAGTGAGAGTCCCCATCCATGCGTGGGAATGAGAGTGCCTGCTTAGGTTTGCGAGTAAGATTGCCAGTTCACATGTGGGAATGAGATTGCCTGTCCATGTGTGGGAGTGAGAGTGCCTGTTCATGTGTGGGAGTGAGTGTGCCTGTTCATGTTTGGGAGTGAGAGTTCTTGATCATGTGTTGGAGTGAGATTGCCTGATCATGTGTGGGAGTGAGTTTGCATGATCATGTGTGGGAGTGATAGTACCTATTCGCTTGTGTTTGAAAGAGTGGCTGTTCGTGTGTTGGAGTGAGAGTGCCTGTTCATGTGTGGAAGTGAGAGTGCCTGTTCATGTGTGGGAGTGAGAGTTCTTGATCATGTGTTGGAGTGAGAGTGCCTGTTCATGTGTGGGAGTGAGAGTGCCCGTTCATGTGTGGGAGTGAGAGTGCCTGTTCATGTGTATGAGCGAGATTGCCTGTTCATGTCTGGGATGGAGAGAGCCTGTTCATGTATGGGATTGAGAGTGCCACATTATGTGTGGGAGTGAGAGTGCCTGTTTATGTGTGAAGTTCGGAGTGCATTTTCAGATGTGTGTGTGAGAGTGCCTGTTCAGGTGTGTGAATGATAGTGTCTGTTATTGTGTGCAAGTGATAGTGCCTGTTCATGTGTGGGAGTGAGAGTGCCTGTTCATGTATGGTAGTGAGAGTGCCTGTTCATGTGTGGGATTGAGAGAGCCTGTTCATGTATGAGATTGAGAGAGCCTGTTCATTTATGGGATTAAGAGTGCCTCATTATGTGTGTGATTGTGAGTGCCTGTTTATTTGTGAAGTTGGGAGTGCATGTTCGGATGTGTGATTGAGAGTGCCTGTTCAGGTGTGTGAATGATAGTGCCTTTTGTGTGTGCGATTGAGAGTGCCTGTTCATGTGTGGGAGTGAGAGTCCTAGTTCATTTTTGGGAGTGAGAGTGCCTGATCATGTGTGGAGTGAGAGTGCTAGATCATGTGTGGGGGTGAGAGTGCCTGATCATGTGTGGGAGTGAGAGTGCCTGATCATGTGTGAGAGTGAGAGTGCCTGATCATGTGTGGGAGTGAGAGTGCCTGATCATGTGTGGGAGTGAGAGTGCCTGATCATGTGTGGGATTGAGAGTGCCTGATCATGTGTGGGAGTGAGAGTGCCTGATCATGTGTGGGAGTGAGATTGCCTGATCATGTGTGGGAGTGAGAGTGCCTATTCATGTGTGGGATTGTCAGTGCCTTTTCCTGTTTTGGAGTGAAAGTGTCTATTCGTGTGCGGGAGAAAGAGTGCATTTTCATGTGTGGGAGTGAGAGTGCCTGATCATATATGGGATCGAGAGTGCCTGTTTTGGTTTGGGAGTGAGAGTCCCCATCCAAGCATGGGAATGAGAGTTCTTGATCATGTGTTGGAGTGAGATTGCCTGATCATGTGTGGGAATGAGATTGCCTCATCATTTGTGGGAGTGATAGTTTCTTTTCGTTTGTGGGAGAAAGAGTGGGGGTTCGTGTGTGGGAGTGAGAGTGCCTGTTCAACTGTGGGAGTGAGAGTGCCTGTTTTGATTTGCAGTTAGAGTCCCCGTGCATGCGTGGGAGTGAGAGTGCCTGCTTAGGTTTTCGAGTGAGAGTGCCAGTTCACGTGTGGGAGTGAGTGTGCCTCTCCATGTGTGGGAATGAGAGTGCCTGTCCATGTGTGGGAGTGAGAGTGCATGTCCAATTGTGGGAGTGAGAGTGCCTGTCCATGTGTGGGAGTGAGAGTGCATGTCCATTTGTGGGAGTGCGAGTGCCTGTCCATGTGTGAGAGTGTGTGTGCCTATCTAAGTGCACGATTGAGGAAGCCTGTTCATGTGTGTCAGTGCGAGTGCCACTTCATGTGTGGGAGTGAGTGTGTCTGTTCATGTGTTGGAGTGTGATTCCCTGATCATGTGTGGGAGTGATAGTGCCTATTCTTGTGTGGGAGAAAGAGTAGTTGTTTGTGTGTGGGAGTGAGAGTGCCTGTTCATGTGTGGGAGTGAGAGTGCCTGTCCATGTGTGGGAGTGCGAGTGCATTTTCATGTGTGGGAGTGAGAGTGCCTGTCTATGTGTAGGAGTGCGAGTGCATTTTCATGTGTGGGAGTGAGAGTTCCTCATCATGTGCGGGAGTGAGATTGCCTGATCAGGTGTGGGAGTGAGATTGCCTGATCATGTGTGACAGTGAGAATGCCTGATCATGTGTGGGAGTGAGAGTTCCTGATCATGTGTGGGAGTGAGTGTTCCTGATCATGTGTGGGAGTGAGACTGCCTGATCACGAGTTGGAGTGAGAGTGCCTGATCGTGTGTGGGAGAGATTGTGCCTGTTCATGTGTGGGAGTGAGAGTTCCTGATCATGTGTTGGAGTGAGATTGCCTGATCATGTGTGACAGAGAGATTGCCTGATCATGTGTGGGAGTGAGAGTTCCTGATCATGTGTGGGAGTGAGTGTTCCTGATCATGTGTGGGAGTGAGACTGCCTGATCACGAGTTGGAGTGAGAGTGCCTGATCGTGTGTGGGAGAGATTGTGCCTGTTCATGTGTGGGAGTGAGAGTTCCTGATCATGTGTTGGAGTGAGATTGCCTGATCACATGTGGAAGTGTGATTCCTGATCATGCGTGGGAATGAGATTGCATGATCATGTGTGGGAGTGATAGTGCCTATTCGTATGTGGTTGAAAGAGTGGCTGTTCGTGTGTGGGAGTGAGAGTGCCTGTTCATGTGTGGGAGCGAGATTGCCTGTTCATGTCTGGGATGGAGAGAGCCTGTTCATGTATGGGATTGAGAGTGCCTCATTATGTGTGGGAGTGAGAGTGCCTGTTTATGTGTGAAGTTGGGAGTGCATTTTCAGATGGGTGTGTGAGAGTGCCTGTTCAGGTGTATGAATGATAGTGCCTGTTTGTGTGTGCGAGTGAGAGTGCCTGTTCATGTGTGGGAGTGAGAGTGCCTGTTCATGTGTGGGATTGAGAGAGCCTGTTCATTTATGGGATTGAGAGTGCCTCATTATGTGTGTGATTGAGTTTGCCTGTTTATGTGTGAAGTTAGGAGTGCATGTTCAGATGTGTGAGTGAGAGTGACTTTTCAGGTGTGTGAAAGATAGTGCCTGTTTGTGTGTGCGAGTGAGAGTGCCTGTTCATGTGTGGGAGTGAGAGTGCTAGATCATGTGTGGGAGTGAGAGTGCGAGATCATGTGTGAGAGTGAGAGTGCCTGATCATGTGTGAGAGTGATAGTGTCTGATCATGTGTGGGAGTGAGAGTGCCTGATCATGTGTGAGAGTGATAGTGTCTGATCATGTGTGGGAGTGAGAGTTCCTGATCATGTGTGAGAGTAAGAGTGCCTGATCATGTGTGGGAGAGATTGTGCCTGATCATGTGTGGGAGTGAGAGTGCTTGATCGTGTGTGGGAGTGAGAGTCCTAGATCATGTGTGGGAGTGAGAGTGCCTGATCATGTGTGGGAGTGAGAGTGCCTGATCATGTGTGAGATTGTCAGTGCCTTTTCGTGTTTTGGAGTGAAAGTGTCTATTCGTGTGTGGGAGAAAGAGTGCATTTTCATGTATGGGATCGAGAGTGCCTATTCGTGTATGGGTTTGAGAGTGCCTCATCATGTGTGGAAGTGATAGTGCCTGATCAAGTGTGGGAGTGAGAGTGCCTGTTTTGGTTTGGGAGTGAGAGTCCCCATCCATGCGTGGGAGTGAGAATGCCTGCTTAGGTTTGCGAGTAAGAGTGCCAGTTCACGTGTGGGAATGAGATTGCCTGTCCATGTGTGGGAGTGAGAGTGCCTGTTCATGTGTGGGAGTGAGAGTTCCTGATCATGTGTTGGAATGAGATTGCCTGATCATGTGTGGGAGTGAGAGTGAGAGTGGGAGTGCATGTTCAGATGTGTGAGTGAGAGTGACTTTTCAGGTGTGTGAAAGATAGTGCCTGTTTGTGTGTGCGAGTGAGAGTGCCTGTTCATGTGTGGGAGTGAGAGTGCTAGATCATGTGTGGGAGTGAGAGTGCGAGATCATGTGTGAGAGTGAGAGTGCCTGATCATGTGTGAGAGTGATAGTGTCTGATCATGTGTGGGAGTGAGAGTGCCTGATCATGTGTGAGAGTGATAGTGTCTGATCATGTGTGGGAGTGAGAGTTCCTGATCATGTGTGAGAGTATGAGTGCCTGATCATGTGTGGGAGAGATTGTGCCAGATCATGTGTGGGAGTGAGAGTGCTTGATCGTGTGTGGGAGTGAGAGTCCTAGATCATGTGTGGGAGTGAGAGTGCCTGATCATGTGTGGGAGTGAGAGTGCCTGATCATGTGTGAGATTGTCAGTGCCTTTTCGTGTTTTGGAGTGAAAGTGTCTATTCGTGTGTGGGAGAAAGAGTGCATTTTCATGTATGGGATCGAGAGTGCCTATTCGTGTATGGGTTTGAGAGTGCCTCATCATGTGTGGAAGTGATAGTGCCTGATCAAGTGTGGGAGTGAGAGTGCCTGTTTTGGTTTGGGAGTGAGAGTCCCCATCCATGCGTGGGAGTGAGAATGCCTGCTTAGGTTTGCGAGTAAGAGTGCCAGTTCACGTGTGGGAATGAGATTGCCTGTCCATGTGTGGGAGTGAGAGTGCCTGTTCATGTGTGGGAGTGAGAGTTCCTGATCATGTGTTGGAATGAGATTGCCTGATCATGTGTGGGAGTGAGAGTGCCTGATCATGTGTGGGAGTGATAGTGCCTGTTCATGTGTGGAAGTGAGAGTGCCTGTTCATGTGTGGTAGTGAGAGTGCCTGTTCATGTGTGGGAGTGAGAGTGCCTTTTCATGTGTGGGAGCGAGATTGCCTGTTCATGTCTGGGATGGAGAGAGCCTGTTCATGTATGGGATTGAGAGTGCCTCATTATGTGTGGGAGTGAGAGTGCCTGTTTATGTGTGAAGTTGGGAGTGCATTTTCAGATGTGTGAATGAGAGTGCCTGTTCAGGTGTGTGAATGGTAGTGTCTGTTTGTGTGTGCGAGTGAGAGTGCCTGTTCATGTGTGGGAATGAGAGTGCCTGTTCATGTGTGGGATTGAGAGAGCCTGTTCATGTAAGGGATTGAGAGAGCCTGTTCATTTATGGGATTGAGAGTGCCTCATTATGAGTGTGTTTGAGAGTGCCTGTTTATGTGTGAAGTTGGGAGTGCATGTTCAGATGTGTGAGTGAGAGTGCCTGTTCAGGTGTGTGAATGATAGTGCCTGTTTGTGTGTGCGAGTGAGAGTGCCTGTTCATGTGTGGTAGTGAGAGTGCTAGATCATGTGTGGGAGTGAGAGTGCGAGATCATGTGTGGGAGTGAGAGTGCCTGATCATGTGTGGGAGTGAGAGTGCCTATTCATGTATGGGTTTGAGAATGCCTCATCATGTGTGGAAGTGACAGTGCCTGATCAAGTGTGGGAGGAGAGTGCCTTTTTTGGTTTGGGAGTGAGAGTCCCCATCCATGCATGGGAGTGAGAGTTCTTGATCATGTGTTGGAGTGAGATTGCCTGATCATGTGTGGGTGTGAGATTGCCTCATCATTTGTGGGAGTGATAGTGTCTATTCGTTTGTTGGAGAAAGAGTGGGGGTTCGTGTGTGGGAGTGAGATTGCCTGATCAACTGTGGGAGTGAGTGTGCCTATCCATGTGTGGGAATGAGAGTGCCTGTCCATGTGTGGTAGTGAGAGTGCATGTCCAATTGTGGGAGTGAGAGTGCCTGTCCATGTGTGGGAGTGAGAGTGCATGTCCATTTGTGGGAGTGAGAGTGCCTGTCCATGTGTGGGAGTGTTTGTGCCTATCTTAGTGCACGATTGAGGATGCCTGTTCATGTGTGTGAGTGCGAATGCCACTTCATGTGTGGGAGTGAGTGTGCCTGTTCATGTGTTGGAGTGAGATTGCCTGATCATGTGTGGGAGTGAGAGTTCCTGATCATGTGTGGGAGTGAGTGTTCCTGATCATGTGTGGGAGTGAGACTGCCTGATCATGAGTTGGAGTGAGAGTGCCTGATCGTGTGTGGGAGTGAGAGTGCCTGTTCATGTGTGGGAGTGAGAGTTCCTGATCATGTGTTGGAGTGAGATTGCCTGATCATATGAGGAAGTGTGATTGCCTGATCATGTGTGGGAGTGAGATTGCATGATCATGTGTGGAGTGATAGTGCCTATTCGTTTGTGGTTGAAAGAGTGGCTGTTCGTGTGTGGGTGTGAGAGTGCCTGTTCATGTGTGGGAGTGAGAGTGCCTGTTCATGTGTGGGAGTGAGCGTGCCTGTTCATGTGTGGGAGGGAGATTGCCTGTTCATGTCTGGGATTGAGAGAGCCTGTTCATGTATGGGATTGAGAGTGCCTCATTATGTGTGGGAGTGAGAGTGCCTGTTTATGTGTGAAGTTGGGAAGTGCATGTTCAGATGTGTGAGTGAGAGTGCCTGTTCAGGTGTGTGAATGATAGTGCCTGTTTGTGTGTGCGAGTGAGAGTGCCTGTTCATGAGTGGGAGTGAGAGTGCCTGATCATGTGTGTGAGTGAGTTCGCCAGATCATGTGTTGGTGTGAGAGTGCCTGATCATGTGTGGGAGTGAGAGTGCCTGTTCATGTGTGTGAGTTAGAGTGCCTGATCATGTGTGGGAGTGAGAGTGCTAGATCATGTGTTGGAGTGAGAGTGCCTGTTCATGTGTGTGAGTGAGTGTGCCTGATCATGAGTGGGAGTGAGAGTTCTTGATCATGTATGGGAGTGAGAGTGCCAGAACATGTGTGGGTGTGAGAGTGCCAGATCATGTGTGGGAGTGAGAGTGCCTGTTCATGAGTGGGAGTGAGAGTGCCTGATCATGTGTGTGAGTGAGAGTGCCTCATCATGTGTGGGAGTGAGAGTGTTAATCAAGTGTCCGAGGAGAGTGCCTGTTTCGGTTTGGGAGTGAGAGTCCCCATCCATGCATGGGAGTGAGAGTTCTTGATCATGTGTTGGAGTGAGATTGCCTGATCATGTGTGGGTGTGAAATTGCCTCATCATTTGTGGGAGTGATAGTGTCTATTCGTTTGTGGGAGAAAGAGTGGGGGTTCGTGTGTGGGAGTGAGAGTGCCTGATCAACTGTGGGAGTGAGAGTGCCTGTTTTGATTTGCAGTTAGAGTCGCCGTGCATGCGTGGGAGTGAGAGTGCCTGCTTAGGTTTTCGAGTGAGAGTGCCAGTTCACGTGTGGGAGTGAATGTGCCTCTCCATGTGTGGGAATGAGAGTGCCTGTCCATGTGTGGGAGTGAGAGTGCATGTCTAACTGTGGGAGTGAGAGTGCATGTCCATGTGTGGGAGTGAGAGTGCATGTCCATTTGTGGGAGTGAGAGTGCATGTCCATTTGTGCGAGTGAGAGTGCCTGTCCATGTGTGGGAGTGTGTGTGCCTATCTAAGTGCACGATTGAGGATGCCTGTTCATGTGTGTCAGTGCGAGTGTCACTTCATGTGTGGGAGTGAGTGTGCCTGTTCATGTGTTGGAGTGAAATTGCCTGATCATGTGTGGGAGTGATAGTCCCTATTCTTGTGTGGAAGAAAGAGTAGTTGTTTGTGTGTGGGAGTGAGAGTGCCTATTTATGTGTGGGAGTGAGAGTGCCTGTCCATGTGTGGGAGTGAGCGTGCCTGTTCATGTGTGGGATTGAGCGTGCCTGTTCATGTGTGGGAGGGTGATTGCCTGTTCATGTCTGGGATTGAGAGAGCCTGTTCATGTATGTGATTGAGAGTGCCTCATTATGTGTGTGATTGTGAGTGCCTGTTTATGTGTGAAGTTGGGAGTACATGTTTAGATGTGTGAGTGAGAGTGCCTGTTCAGGTGTGTGAATGATAGTGCCTGTTTGTGTGTGCGAGTGAGAGTGCCTGTTCATGTGTGGGAGTGAGAGTGCTAGATCATGCGTGGGAGTGAGAGTGCCTGATCATGTGTGGGAGTGAGAGTGATAGATTATGTGTGGGAGTGAGAGTGCCTGATCATGTGTGGGAGTGAGAGTGCCTGATCATGTGTTGGAGTGAGAGTGCCTTTTCATGTGTGTGAGTTAGAGTGCCTGATCATGTGTGTGAATGAGAGTGCTAGATCATGTGTTGGAGTGAGAGTGCCTGATCATGTGTGGGAGTGAGAGTGCCTGATCATGTGTGGGAGTGAGAGTGCTAGATCATGTGTGTGAGTTAGAGTGCCTGATCATGTGTGGGAGTGAGAGTGCTTGATCATGTGTGGGAGAGAGAGTGCTTGATCATGTGTGGGAGTGAGAGTGCCTGATCATGTGTGGGAGTGAGAGTGCCTGATCAGGTTTGGGAGTGAGAGTGCCTGATCATGTGTGAGAGTGAGAGTGCCTGATCATGTGTGCGAGTGAGAGTGCCTGATCATGTGTGGGAGTGAGAGTGCCTGATCATGTGTGAGTGTGAGAGTGCCTGTTCATGTGTGGGAGTGCGAGGGCATTTTCATGTGTGGGAGTGAGAGTTCCTCATCATGTGTGGGAGTGATACTGCCTGATCAGGTGTGGGAGTGAGAGTGCCTGATCATGTGTGACAGTGAGATTGTCTGATCATGTGTGGGAGTGAGAGTTCCTGATCATGTGTGGGAGTGAGACTGCCTGATCACGAGTTGGACTGAGAGTTCCTGATCATGTTTGGGAGTGAGAGTGCCTGATCATGTGTGGGAGTGAGTGTGCCTGTCCATGTGTGGGAGTGAGAGTTCCTGATCATGTGTTGGAGTGAGATTGCCTGATCATATGTGGAAGTGTGATTGCCTGATCATGTGTGGGAGTGATAGTGTGAGATCATGTGTGGGAGTGAGAGTGCCTGATCATGTGTGGTGGTGAGAGTGCCTGATCATGTGTGGGAGTGAGAGTGCCTGATCATGTGTGGGTGTGAGAGTGCCTGATCATGTGTGAGAGTGAGAGTGCCTGATCATGTGTGGGAGTGAGAGTGCCTGATCATGTGTGGGAGTGAGAGTGCCTGATCAGGTTTGGGAGTGAGAGTGCCTGATCATGTGTGAGAGTGAGAGTGCCTGATCATGTGTGCGAGTGAGAGTGCCTGATCATGTGTGGGAGTGAGAGTGCCTGATCATGTGTGAGTGTGAGAGTGCCTGTTCATGTGTGGGAGCGCGAGGGCATTTTCATGTGTGGGAGTGAGAGTTCCTCATCATGTGTGGGAGTGATACTGCCTGATCAGGTGTGGGAGTGAGAGTGCCTGATCATGTGTGACAGTGAGATTGTCTGATCATGTGTGGGAGTGAGAGTTCCTGATCATGTGTGGGAGTGAGACTGCCAGATCACGAGTTGGACTGAGAGTTCCTGATCATGTGTGGGAGTGAGAGTGCCTGATCATGTGTGGGAGTGAGTGTGCCTGTCCATGTGTGGGAGTGAGAGTTCCTGATCATGTGTTGGAGTGTGATTGCCTGATCATATGTGGAAGTGTGATTGCCTGATCATGTGTGGGAGTGATAGTGTGAGATCATGTGTGGGAGTGAGAGTGCCTGATCATGTGTGGTGGTGAGAGTGCCTGATCATGTGTGGGAGTGAGAGTGCCTGATCATGTGTGGGAGTGAGAGTGCCTGATCATGTGTGGGAGTGAGAGTGCCTGATCATGTGTGGGAGTGAGAGTGCCTGATCATGTGTGGGATTGTCAGTGCCTTTTCGTGTTTTGGAGTGAAAGTGTCTATTCGTGTGTGGGAGAAAGAGTGTATTTTCATGTGTGGGAGTGAGAGTGCCTGATCAAGTATGGGTTAGAGAGTGCCTATTCATGTATGGGTATGTGAGTGCCTCATCATGTGTGGAAGTGATAGTGCCTAATCAAGTGTGGGTGTGAGAGTGCCTGTTTTGGTTTGGGAGTGAGAGTCCCCATCCATGCGTGGGAGTGAGAGTGCCTGCTTAGGTTTGCGAGTAAGATTGCCAGTTCACATGTGGGAATGAGATTGCCTGTCCATGTGTGGGAGTGAGAGTGCCTGTTCATGTGTGGGAGTGAGTGTGCCTGTTCATGTGTGGGAGTGAGAGTTCTTGATCATGTGTTGGAGTGAGATTGCCTGTTCATGTGTGGGAGTGAGAGTGCCTGATCATGTGTGGTAGTGAGAGTGCCTGATCATGTGTGGCAGTGAGAGTGCCTGATCATGTGTGGAAGTGATAGTGCCTGATCAAGTGTGGGAGTGAGAGTGCCTGTTTTGGTTTGGGAGTGAGAGTCCCCATCCATGCTTGGGAGTGAGAGTGCCTGATCATGTGTGGAAGTGAGAGTGCCTGATCATGTGTGGGAGTGAGAGTTTTTGATCATGTGTGGGAGTGAGAGTGCCTGATCATGTGTGGGAGTGCGAGTTCTTGATCATGTGTGGGAGTGAGAGTGCCTGATCATGTGTGGGAGTGAGAGTGCCTGATCATGTGTGAGAGTGAGAGTGCCTGATCATGTGTGGGAGTGAGAGTGCCTGATCATGTGTGGGAGTGAGAGTGCTAGATCATGTGTTGGATTGTGAGTGCCTGTTCATGTGTGTGAGTGAGTGTGCCAGATCATGTGTGGGAGTGAGAGTGCTTGATCATGTGTGGGAGTGAGAGTGCCAGATCATGTATGGGAGTGAGAGTGCTAGATCATGTGTGGGAGTGAGAATGCTAGATCATGTGTGGGAGTGAGAGTGTCTGTTCATGTGTGGGAGTGAGAGTGCCTGATCATGTGTGTGAGTGAGAGTGCCTGATCATGTGTGGGTGTGAGAGTGCCTGTCCATGTGTGGGAGTGTGTGTGCCTATCTAAGTGCACGATTGAGGATGCCTGTTCATGTGTGTCAGTGCGAGTGCCACTTCATGTGTGGGAGTGAGTGTGCCTGATCATGTGTTGGAGTGAGATTGCCTGATCATGTGTGGGAGTGATAGTCCCTATTCTTGTGTGGGAGAAAGAGTAGTTGTTTGTGTGTGGGAGTGAGAGTGCCTATTCATGTGTGGGAGTGAGACTGCCTGTCCATGTGTGGGTGTGAGCGTGCCTGTTCATGTGTGGGAGCGAGCGTGCCTGATCATGTGTGGGAGTGAGATTGCCTGATCATGTGTGGAAGTGATAGTGCCTGATCAAGTGTGGGAGTGAGAGTGCCTGTTTTGGTTTGGGAGTGATAGTACCCATCCATGCGTGGGATTGAGAGTTCTTGATCATGTGTGTGAGTGAGACTGCCTGATCATGTGTGGAAGTGATAGTGCCTGATCAAGTGTGGGATTGAGAGTGCCTGTTTTGATTTGCAGTTAGAGTCGCCGTGCATGCGTGGGAGTGAGAGTGCCTGCTTAGGTTTTCGAGTAAGAGTGCCAGTTCACGTGTGGGAGTGAGTGTGCCTCTCCATGTGTGGGAATGAGAGTGCCTGTCCATGTGTGGGAGTGAGAGTGCCTGTCCAACTGTGGGAGTGAGAGTGCATGTCCATGTGTGGGAGTGAGAGTGCCTGTCCATGTGAGGGAGTGAGAGTGCATGTCCATTTGTGGGAGTGAGAGTGCATGTCCATTTGTGGGAGTGAGAGTGCCTGTCCATGTGTGGGAGTGTGTGTGCCTATCTAAGTGCACGATTGAGGATGCCTGTTCATGTGTGTCAGTGCGAGTGTCACTTCATGTGTGGGAGTGAGTGTGCCTGTTCATGTGTTGGAGTGAGATTGCCTGATCATGTGTGGGAGTGATAGTCCCTATTCTTGTGTGGGAGAAAGAGTAGTTGTTTGTGTGTGGGAGTGAGAGTGCCTGTTTATGTGTGGGAGTGAGAGTGCCTGTCCATGTGTGGGAGTGAGCGTGCCTGTTCATGTGTGGGAGTGAGAGTGCCTGTTCATATGTGGGAGGGTGATTGCCTGTTCATGTCTGGGATTGAGAGAGCCTGTTCATGTATGTGATTGAGAGTGCCTCATTATGTGTGTGATTGTGAGTGCCTGTTTATGTGTGAAGTTGGGAGTACATGTTTAGATGTGTGAGTGAGAGTGCCTGTTCAGGTGTGTGAATGATAGTGCCTGTTTGTGTGTGCGAGTGAGAGTGCCTGTTCATGTGTGGGAGTGAGAGTGCTAGATCATGCGTGGGAGTGAGAGTGCCTGATCATGTGTGGGAGTGAGAGTGATAGATTATGTGTGGGAGTGAGAGTGCCTGATCATGTGTGGGAGTGAGAGTGCCTGATCATGTGTGGGAGTGAGAGTGCCTTTTCATGTGTGTGAGTTAGAGTGCCTGATCATGTGTGGGAGTGAAAGTGCTAGATCATGTGTTGGAGTGAGAGTGCCTGATCATGTGTGGGAGTGAGAGTGCCTGATCATGTGTGGGAGTGAGAGTGCCTTTTCATGTGTGTGAGTTAGAGTGCCTGATCATGTGTGGGAGTGAGAGTGCTAGATCATGTGTGTGAGTTAGAGTGCCTGATCATGTGTGGGAGTGAGAGTGCTAGATCATGTGTGGGAGAGAGAGTGCTTGATCATGTGTGGGAGTGAGAGTGCCTGATCATGTGTGGGAGTGAGAGTGCTCGATCATGTGTGGGAGTGAGAGTGCCTGTTCATGTGTGGGAGTGAGAGTGCCTGATCATGTGTGTGAGTGAGAGTGCCTGATCATGTGTGGGTGTGAGAGTGCCTGATCATGTGTGAGAGTGAGAGTGCTTGATCATGTTTGGGAGTGAGAGTGCCTGATCATGTGTGGGAGTGAGAGTGCCTGATCATGTGTGGGAGTGATACTGCCTGATCAGGTGTGGGAGTGAGAGTGCCTGATCATGTGTGACAGTGAGATTGTCTGATCATGTGTGGGAGTGAGAGTTCCTGATCATGTGTGGGAGTGAGAGTGCCTATTCATGTGTGGGAGTGAGAGTTCTTGATCATGTGTGTGAGTGAGATTGCCTGATCATGTGTGAGAGTGAGACTGCCTGATCATGTGTGGAAGTGATAGTGCCTGATCAGGTGTGGGATTGAGAGTGCCTGTTTTGATTTTCAGTTAGAGTCGCCGTGCATGCGTGGGAGTGAGAGTGCCTGCTTAGGTTTTCGAGTAAGATTGCCAGTTCACGTGTGGGAGTGAGTGTGCCTCTCCATGTGTGGGAATGAGAGTGCCTGTCCATGTGTGGGAGTGAGAGTGCCTGTCCAACTGTGGGAGTGAGAGTGCATGTCCATGTGTGGGAGTGAGAGTGCCTGTCCATGTGAGGGAGTGTGAGTGCATGTCCATTTGTGGGAGTGAGAGTGCATGTCCATTTGTGGGAGTGAGAGTGCCTGTCCATGTGTGGGAGTGAGAGTTCCTGATCATGTGTTGGAGTGAGATTGCCTGATCATATGTGGAAGTGTGATTGCCTGATCATGTGTGGGAGTGATAGTGCGAGATCATGTGTGGGAGTGAGAGTGACTGATCATGTGTGGTGGTGAGAGTGCCTGATCATGTGTGGGAGTGAGAGTGCCTGATCATGTGTGGGAGGGAGAGTGCCTGATCATGTGTGGGAGTGAGAGTGCCTGATCATGTGTGGGATTGTCAGTGCCTTTTCGTGTTTTGGAGTGAAAGTGTCTATTCGTGTGTGGGAGAAAGAGTGTATTTTCTTGGGTGGGAGTGAGAGTGCCTGATCAAGTATGGGTTGGAGAGTGCCTATTCATGTATGGGTTTGTGAGTGCCTCATCATGTGTGGAAGTGATAGTGCCTAATCAAGTGTGGGTGTGAGAGTGCCTGTTTTGGTTTGGGAGTGAGATTCCCCATCCATGCGTGGGAGTGAGAGTGCCTGCTTAGGTTTGCGAGTAAGATTGCCAGTTCACATGTGGGAATGAGATTGCCTGTCCATGTGTGGGAGTGAGAGTGCCTGTTCATGTGTGGGAGTGAGAGTGCCTGTTCATGTGTGGGAGTGAGAGTTCTTGATCATGTGTTGGAGTGAGATTGCCAGTTCATGTGTGGGAGTGAGAGTGCCTGATCATGTGTGGGAGTGAGAGTGCCTGATCATGTGTGGTAGTGAGAGTGCCTGATCATGTGTGGGAGTGAGAGTGCCTGATCATGTGTGAGAGTGAGAGTGCCTGATCATGTGTGGGAGTGAGAGTGCCTGATCATGTGTGGTAGTGAGAGTGCCTGATCATGTGTGGGAGTGAGAGTGCCTGATCATGCGTGAGAGTGAGAGTGCCTGATCATGTGTGTGAGTGAGAGTGCCTGATCATGTGTGGGAGTGAGAGTGCCTGATCATGTGTGGGAGTGAGAGTGCCTGATCATGTGTGGGTGTGAGAGTGCCTGATCATGTGTGGCAGTGAGAGTGCCTGATCATGTGTGGAAGTGATAGTGCCTGATCAAGTGTGGGAGTGAGAGTGCCTGTTTTGGTTTGGGAGTGAGAGTCCCCAACCATGCGTGGGAGTGAGAGTGCCTGATCATGTGTGGAAGTGAGAGTGCCTGATCATGTTTTAGGAGTGAGAGTTTTTGATCATGTGTGGGAGTGAGAGTGCCTGATCATGTGTGGGAGTGAGAGTTCTTGATCATGTGTGGGAGTGAGAGTGCCTGATCATGGGTGGGAGTGAGAGTGCCTGATCATGTGTGAGAGTGAGAGTGCCTGATCATGTGTGGGAGTGAGAGTGCCTGATCATGTGTGGGAGTGAGAGTGATAGATCATGTGTTGGATTGTGAGTGCCTGTTCATGTGTGTGAGTGAGTGTGCCAGATCATGTGTGGGAGTGAGAGTGCTTGATCATGTGTGCGAGTGAGAGTGCCTGATCATGTATGGGAGTGAGAGTGCCAGATCATGTGTGGGAGTGAGAATGCTAGATCATGTGTGGGAGTGAGAGTGTCTGTTCATGTGTGGGAGTGAGAGTGCCTGATCATGTGTGTGAGTGAGAGTGCCTGATCATGTGTGGGTGTGAGAGTGCCTGTCCATGTGTGGGAGTGTGTGTGCCTATCTAAGTGCACGATTGAGGATGCCTGTTCATGTGTGTCAGTGCGAGTGCCACTTCATGTGTGGGAGTGAGTGTGCCTGATCATGTGTTGTAGTGAGATTGCATGATCATGTGTGGGAGTGATAGTCCCTATTCTTGTGTGGGAGAAAGAGTAGTTGTTTGTGTGTGGGAGTGAGAGTGCCTATTCATGTGTGGGAGTGAGACTGCCTGTCCATGTGTGGGAGTGAGCGTGCCTGTTCATGTGTGGGAGTGAGAGTGCCTGATCATGTGTGGGAGTGAGAGTGCCTTTTCATGTGTGTGAGTTAGAGTGCCTGATCATGTGTGGGAGTGAGAGTGCTAGATCATGTGTTGGAGTGAGAGTGCCTGATCATGTGTGGGAGTGAGAGTGCCTGATCATGTGTGGGAGTGAGAGTGCCTTTTCATGTGTGTGAGTTAGAGTGCCTGATCATGTGTGGGAGTGAGAGTGCTAGATCATGTGTGTGAGTTAGAGTGCCTGATCATGTGTGGGAGTGAGAGTGCTAGATCATGTGTGGGAGAGAGAGTGCTTGATCATGTGTGGGAGTGAGAGTGCCTGATCATGTGTGGGAGTGAGAGTGCTCGATCATGTGTGGGAGTGAGAGTGCCTGTTCATGTGTGGGAGTGAGAGTGCCTGATCATGTGTGTGAGTGAGAGTGCCTGATCATGTGTGGGTGTGAGAGTGCCTGATCATGTGTGAGAGTGAGAGTGCTTGATCATGTGTGGGAGTGAGAGTGCCTGATCATGTGTGGGAGTGAGAGTGCCTGATCATGTGTGGGAGTGATACTGCCTGATCAGGTGTGGGAGTGAGAGTGCCTGATCATGTGTGACAGTGAGATTGTCTGATCATGTGTGGGAGTGAGAGTTCCTGATCATGTGTGGGATTGAGAGTGCCTATTCATGTGTGGGAGTGAGAGTTCTTGATCATGTGTGTGAGTGAGATTGCCTGATCATGTGTGAGAGTGAGACTGCCTGATCATGTGTGGAAGTGATAGTGCCTGATCAGGTGTGGGATTGAGAGTGCCTGTTTTGATTTTCAGTTAGAGTCGCCGTGCATGCGTGGGAGTGAGAGTGCCTGCTTAGGTTTTCGAGTAAGAGTGCCAGTTCACGTGTGGGAGTGAGTGTGCCTCTCCATGTGTGGGAATGAGAGTGCCTGTCCATGTGTGGGAGTGAGAGTGCCTGTCCAACTGTGGGAGTGAGAGTGCATGTCCATGTGTGGGAGTGAGAGTGCCTGTCCATGTGAGGGAGTGTGAGTGCATGTCCATTTGTGGGAGTGAGAGTGCATGTCCATTTGTGGGAGTGAGAGTGCCTGTCCATGTGTGGGAGTGAGAGTTCCTGATCATGTGTTGGAGTGAGATTGCCTGATCATATGTGGAAGTGTGATTGCCTGATCATGTGTGGGAGTGATAGTGCGAGATCATGTGTGGGAGTGAGAGTGACTGATCATGTGTGGTGGTGAGAGTGCCTGATCATGTGTGGGAGTGAGAGTGCCTGATCATGTGTGGGAGTGAGAGTGCCTGATCATGTGTGGGAGTGAGAGTGCCTGATCATGTGTGGGAGTGAGAGTGCCTGATCATGTGTGGGATTGTCAGTGCCTTTTCGTGTTTTGGAGTGAAAGTGTCTATTCGTGTGTGGGAGAAAGAGTGTATTTTCATGGGTGGGAGTGAGAGTGCCTGATCAAGTATGGGTTGGAGAGTGCCTATTCATGTATGGGTTAGTGAGTGCCTCATCATGTGTGGAAGTGATAGTGCCTAATCAAGTGTGGGTGTGAGAGTGCCTGTTTTGGTTTGGGAGTGAGATTCCCCATCCATGCGTGGGAGTGAGAGTGCCTGCTTAGGTTTGCGAGTAAGATTGCCAGTTCACATGTGGGAATGAGATTGCCTGTCCATGTGTGGGAGTGAGAGTGCCTGTTCATGTGTGGGAGTGAGTGTGCCTGTTCATGTGTGGGAGTGAGAGTTCTTGATCATGTGTTGGAGTGAGATTGCCTGTTCATGTGTGGGAGTGAGAGTGCCTGATCATGTGTGGGAGTGAGAGTGCCTGATCATGTGTGGTAGTGAGAGTGCCTGATCATGTGTGGGAGTGAGAGTGCCTGATCATGTGTGAGAGTGAGAGTGCCTGATCATGTGTGGGAGTGAGAGTGACTGATCATGTGTGGTAGTGAGAGTGCCTGATCATGTGTGGGAGTGAGAGTGCCTGATCATGCGTGAGAGTGAGAGTGCCTGATCATGTGTGTGAGTGAGAGTGCCTGATCATGTGTGGGAGTGAGAGTGCCTGATCATGTGTGGGAGTGAGAGTGCCTGATCATGTGTGGGTGTGAGAGTGCCTGATCATGTGTGGCAGTGAGAGTGCCTGATCATGTGTGGAAGTGATAGTGCCTGATCAAGTGTGGGAGTGAGAGTGCCTGTTTTGGTTTGGGAGTGAGAGTCCCCAACCATGCGTGGGAGTGAGAGTGCCTGATCATGTGTGGAAGTGAGAGTGCCTGATCATGTTTTAGGAGTGAGAGTTTTTGATCATGTGTGGGAGTGAGAGTGCCTGATCATGTGTGGGAATGAGAGTTCTTGATCATGTGTGGGAGTGAGAGTGCCTGATCATGTGTGGGAGTGAGAGTGCCTGATCATGTGTGGGAGTGAGAGTGCCTGATCATGTGTGGGAGTGAGAGTGCCTGATCATGTGTGGGAGTGAGAGTGATAGATCATGTGTTGGATTGTGAGTGCCTGTTCATGTGTGTGAGTGAGTGTGCCAGATCATGTGTGGGAGTGAGAGTGCTTGATCATGTGTGCGAGTGAGAGTGCCTGATCATGTATGGGAGTGAGAGTGCCAGATCATGTGTGGGAGTGAGAATGCTAGATCATGTGTGGGAGTGAGAGTGTCTGTTCATGTGTGGGAGTGAGAGTGCCTGATCATGTGTGTGAGTGAGAGTGCCTGATCATGTGTGGGTGTGAGAGTGCCTGTCCATGTGTGGGAGTGTGTGTGCCTATCTAAGTGCACGATTGAGGATGCCTGTTCATGTGTGTCAGTGCGAGTGCCACTTCATGTGTGGGAGTGAGTGTGCCTGATCATGTGTTGGAGTGAGATTGCCTGATCATGTGTGGGAGTGATAATCCCTATTCTTGTGTGGGAGAAAGAGTAGTTGTTTGTGTGTGGGAGTGAGAGTGCCTATTCATGTGTGGGAGTGAGACTGCCTGTCCATGTGTGGGAGTGAGGGTGCCTGTTCATGTGTGGGAGCGAGCGTGCCTGATCATGTGTGGGAGTGAGACTGCCTGATCATGTGTGGAAGTGATAGTGCCTGATAAAGTGTGGGAGTGAGAGTGCCTGTTTTGGTTTGGGAGTGAGAGTCCCCATCCATGCGTGGGAGTGAGAGTTCTTGATCATGTGTGTGTGTGAGAGTGCCTGATCATGTGTGAGAGTGAGAGTGCCTGATCATGTGTGGGAGTGAGAGTGCCTGATCATGAGTTGGATTGTGAGTGCCTGTTCATGTGTGTGAGTGAGTGTGCCAGATCATGTGTGGGAGTGAGAGTGCTTGATCATGTGTGGGAGTGAGAGTGCCTGATCATGTATGGGAGTGAGAGTACTAGATCATGTGTGGGAGTGAGAATGCTAGATCATGTGTGGGAGTGAGAGTGTCTGTTCATGTGTTGAAGTGAGACTGCCTGTTCATGTGTGGGAGTGTGAGTGCCCGTTCATGTGTGGGAGTGAGAGTGCCTGTTCCTGTGTATGAGCGAGATTGCCTATTCATGTCTGGGATGGAGAGAGCCTGTTCATGTATGGGATTGAGACTGCGTCATTATGTGTGGGAGTGAGATTGCCTGTTTATGTATGAAGTTGGGAGTGCATTTTCAGATGTGTGTGTGAGAGTGCCTGTTCAGGTGTGTGAATGATAGTGCCTGTTTGTGTGTGCAAGTGAGAGTGCCTGTTCATGTGTGGGAGTGAGAGTGCCTGTTCATGTGTGGGATTGAGAGAGCCTGTTCATGTATGGGATTGAGAGAGCCTGTTCATTTATGGGATTGAGAGTGCCTCATTATGTGTGTGATTGAGAGTGCCTGTTTATGTGTGAAGTTGGGAGTGCTTGTTCAGATGTGTGAGTGAGAGTGCCTTTTCAGGTGTGTGAATGACAGTGCCTGTTTGTGTCTGCGAGTGAGAGTGCCTGTTCATGTGTGGTAGTGAGAGTGCAAGATCATGTGTGTGAGTGAGAGTGCGAGATCATGTGTGGTAGTGAGAGTGCCTGATCATGTGTGGGCGTGAGAGTGCCTGATCATGTATGGGTTGGAGATGCCTATTCATGTATGGGTTTGTGAGTGCCTCATCATGTGTGGAAGTGATAGTGCCTAATCAAGTGTGGGAGTGAGAGTGCCTGTTTTGGTTTGGGAGTGAGAGTCCCCATCCATGCGTGGGAGTGAGAGTGCCTGCTTAGGTTTGCGAGTAAGATTGCCAGTTCATATGTGGGAATGAGATTGCCTGTCCATGTGTGGGAGTGAGAGTGCCTGTTCATGTGTGGGAGTGAGTGTGCCTGTTCATGTGTGGGAGTGAGAGTTCTTGATCATGTGTTGGAGTGAGATTGCCTGATCATGTGTGGGAGTGAGAGTGCCTGATCATGTGTGGGAGTGAGATTGCTAGATCATGTGTGGTAGTGAGAGTGCCTGATCATGTGTGGGAGTGAGAGTGCCTGTTCATGTGTGAGAGTGAGAGTGCCTGATCATGTGTGGGAGTGAGAGTGCCTGATCATGTGTTGGAGTGAGAGTGCCTGATCATGTGTGGGAGTGAGAGTGCCTGATCATGTGTGGGAGTGAGAGTGCCTGATCATGTGTGGGAGTGAGACTGCCTGATCATGTGTGGAAGTGATAGTGCCTGATCAAGTGTGGGAGTGAGAGTGCCTGTTTTGGTTTGGGAGTGAGAGTCCCCATCCATGCGTGGGAGTGAGAGTTCTTGATCATGTGTGTGAGTGAGAGTGCCTGATCATGTGTGAGAGTGAGAGTGCCTGATCATGTGTGGGAGTGAGAGTGCCTGATCATGTGTGGGAGTGAGAGTGCTAGATCATGTGTTGGATTGTGAGTGCCTGTTCATGTGTGTGAGTGAGTGTGCCAGATCATGTGTGGGAGTGAGAGTGCTTGATCATGTGTGGGAGTGAGAGTGCCTGATCATGTATGGGAGTGAGAGTGCTAGATCATGTGTGGGAGTGAGACTGCTAGATCATGTGTGGGAGTGAGAGTGTCTGTTCATGTGTGGGAGTGAGACTGCCTGATCATGTGTGTTAGTGAGAGTGCCTGTCCATGTATGGGAGTGCGAGTGCATTTTCATGTGTGGGAGTGAGAGTTCCTCATCATGTGTGGGAGTGAGACTGCCTGATCATGTGTGGGAGTGAGAGTGCATGTCCATTTGTGGGAGTGAGAGTGCCTGTCCATGTGAGGGAGTGTGTGTGCCTATCTAAGTGCACGATTGAGGATGCCTGTTCATGTGTGTCAGTGCGAGTGCCACTTCATGTGTGGGAGTGAGTGTGCCTGTTCATGTGTTGGAGTGAGATTGCCTGATCATGTGTGGGAGTGATAGTCCCTATTCTTGTGTGGGAGAAAGAGTAGTTGTTTGTGTGTGGGAGTGAGAGTGCCTATTCATGTGTGGGAGTGAGAGTGCCTGTCCATGTATGGGAGTGCGAGTGCATTTTCATGTGTGGGAGTGCGAGTTCCTCATCATGTGTGGGAGTGAGACTGCCTGATCAGGTGTGGGAGTGAGATTGCCTGATCATGTGTGGGAGTGAGAGTGCATGATCATGTGTTGGAGTGATAAGGCCAATTCGTTTGCGGTCGAAAGAGTGGCTGTTCGTGTGTGGGTGTGAGAGTGCCTGTTCATGTGTGGGAGTGAGCGTGCCTGTTCATGTGTGGGAGGGAGATTGCCTGTTCATGAATGGGATTGAGAGTGCCTCATTATGTGTGTGATTGAGTGTGCCTGTTTATGTGTGAAGTTGGGAGTGCATGTTCAGATGTGTGAGTGAGAATGCCTCTTCAGGTGTGTGAATGATAGTGCCTGTTTGTGTGTGCGAGTGAGAGTGCCTGTTCATGTGTGAAGTTGGGAGTGCATGTTCAGATGTCTGAGTGTGAGTGCCTGTTCAGGTGTGGGAGTGAGAGTGATGGATCATGTGTGGGAGTGAGAGTGCCTGATCATGTGTGGGAGTGAGAGTGCCTGATCATGTGTGGGAGTGAGAGTGCCTTTTCATGTGTGTGAGTTAGAGTGCCTGATCATGTGTGGGAGTGAGAGTGCCTGATCATGTGTGGGAGTGAGAGTGCCTTTTCATGTGTGTGAGTTAGAGTGCCTGATCATGTGTGGGAGTGAGAGTGCTAGATCATGTGTTGGAGTGAGAGAGCCTGTTCATGTGTGTGAGTGAGTGTGCCTGATCATGTGTGGGAGAGAGAGTGCTTGATCATGTTTGGGAGTGAGAGTGCCTGATCATGTGTGGGAGTGAGAGTGCTACATCATGTGTGGGAGTGAGAGTGCTCGATCATGTGTGGGAGTGAGAGTGCCAGTTCATGTGTGGGAGTGAGAGTGCCTGATCATGTGTGTGAGTGAGAGTGCCTGATCATGTGTGGGAGTGAGAGTGCCTGATCAGGTTTGGGAGTGAGAGTGCCTGATCACGTGTGGGAGTGAGAGTGCCTGTTCATGTGTGAGAGTGAGAGTGCCTGATCATGTGTGAGAGTGAGAGTGCCTGATCATGTGTGGGAGTGAGAGTCCCTGATCATGTGTGGGAGTGAGAGTGCCTGATCATGTGTGGGAGTGAGAGTGCCTGATCATGTGTGGGAGTGAGACTGCCTGATCATGTGTGGAAGTGATAGTGCCTGATCAAGTGTGGGAGTGAGAGTGCCTGTTTTGGTTTGGGAGTGAGAGTCCCCATCCATGCGTGGGAGTGAGAGTTCTTGATCATGTGTGTGAGTGAGAGTGCCTGATCATGTGTGAGAGTGAGAGTGCCTGATCATGTGTGGGAGTGAGAGTGCCTGATCATGTGTGGGAGTGAGAGTGCTAGATCATGTGTTGGATTGTGAGTGCCTGTTCATGTGTGTGAGTGAGTGTGCCAGATCATGTGTGGGAGTGAGAGTGCTTGATCATGTGTGGGAGTGAGAGTGCCTGATCATGTATGGGAGTGAGAGTGCTAGATCATGTGTGGGAGTGAGACTGCTAGATCATGTGTGGGAGTGAGAGTGTCTGTTCATGTGTGGGAGTGAGACTGCCTGATCATGTCTGTTAGTGAGAGTGCCTGATCATGTGTGGGTGTGAGACTGCCTGTCCATGTGTGGGAGTGAGAGTGCATGTCCATTTGTGGGACTGAGAGTGTCTGTCCATGTGTGGGAATGTGTGTGCCTATCTAAGTGCACGATTGAGGATGCCTCTTCATGTGTGTCAGTGCGAGTGCCACTTCATGTGTGGGAGTGAGTGTGCCTGTTCATGTGTTGGAGTGAGATTGCCTGATCATGTGTGGGAGTGATAGTCCCTATTCTTGTGTGGGAGAAAGAGTAGTTGTTTGTGTGTGGGAGTGAGAGTGCCTATTCATGTGTGGGAGTGAGAGTGCCTGTCCATGTATGGGAGTGCGAGTGCATTTTCATGTGTGGGAGTGAGAGTTCCTCATCATGTGTGGGAGTGAGACTGCCTGATCAGGTGTGGGAGTGAGATTGCCTGATCATGTGTGGGAGTGAGAGTGCATGATCATGTGTTGGAGTGATAAGGCCAATTCGTTTGCGGTCGAAAGAGTGGCTGTTCGTGTGTGGGTGTGAGAGTGCCTGTTCATGTGTGGGAGTGAGCGTGCCTGTTCGTGTGTGGGAGGGAGATTGCCTGTACATGAATGGGATTGAGAGTGCCTCATTATGTGTGTGATTGAGTGTGCCTGTTTATGTGTGAAGTTGGGAGTGCATGTTCAGATGTGTGAGTGAGAATGCCTCTTCAGGTGTGTGAATGATAGTGCCTGTTTGTGTGTGTGAGTGAGAGTGCCTGTTCATGTGTGAAGTTGGGAGTGCATGTTCAGATGTCTGAGTGTGAGTGCCTGTTCAGGTGTGGGAGTGAGAGTGATGGATCATGTGTGGGAGTGAGAGTGCCTGATCATGTGTGGGAGTGAGAGTGCCTGATCATGTGTGGGAGTGAGAGTGCCTTTTCATGTGTGTGAGTTAGAGTGCCTGATCATGTGTGGGAATGAGAGTGCCTGATCATGTGTGGGAGTGAGAGTGCCTTTTCATGTGTGTGAGTTAGAGTGCCTGATCATGTGTGGGAGTGAGAGTGCTAGATCATGTGTTGGAGTGAGAGAGCCTGTTCATGTGTGTGAGTGAGTGTGCCTGATCATGTGTGGGAGAGAGAGTGCTTGATCATGTTTGGGAGTGAGAGTGCCTGATCATGTGTGGGAGTGAGAGTGCTCGATCATGTGTGGGAGTGAGAGTGCCTGTTCATGTGTGGGAGTGAGAGTGCCTGATCATGTGTGTGAGTGAGAGTGCCTGATCATGTGTGGGAGTGAGAGTGCCTGATCACGTGTGGTATTGAGAGTGCCTTATCATGTGTGGGAGTGAGAGTGCCTGTTCATGTGTGGGAATGAGAGTGCCTGTTCATGTGTGGGAGTGAGAGAGCCTGTTCATGTATGGGATTGAGAGAGCCTGTTCATTTATGGGATTGGGAGTGCCTCATTACGTGTGTGATTGCGAGTGCCTGTTTATGTGTGAAGTTGGGAGTGCATGTTCAGATGTGTGATTGAGAGTGCCTTTCCAGGTGTGTGAATGATAGTGCCTGTTTGTGTCTGCGAGTGAGAGAGCCTGCTCATGTGTGGTAGTGAGAGTGCTAGATCATGTGTGGGAGTGAGAGTGCGAGATCATGTGTGGGAGTGAGAGTGCCTGATCATGTGTGGGATTGAGAGTGCCTGATCATGTGTGGGAGTGAGAGTGCTAGATCATGTGTTGGATTGTGAGTGCCTGTTCATGTGTGTGAGTGAGTGTGCCAGATCATGTGTGGGAGTGAGAGTGCTTGATCATGTGTGGGAGTGAGAGTGCCTGATCATGTATGGGAGTGAGAGTGCTAGATCATGTGTGGGAGTGAGACTGCTAGATCATGTGTGGGAGTGAGAGTGTCTGTTCATGTGTGGGAGTGAGACTGCCTGATCATGTGTGTTAGTGAGAGTGCCTGATCATGTGTGGGTGTGAGACTGCCTGTCCATGTGTGGGAGTGAGAGTGCATGTCCATTTGTGGGACTGAGAGTGTCTGTCCATGTGTGGGAATGTGTGTGCCTATCTAAGTGCACGATTGAGGATGCCTGTTCATGTGTGTCAGTGCGAGTGCCACTTCATGTGTGGGAGTGAGTGTGCCTGTTCATGTGTTGGAGTGAGATTGCCTGAGCATGTGTGGGAGTGATAGTCCCTATTCTTGTGTGGGAGAAAGAGTAGTTGTTTGTGTGTGGGAGTGAGAGTGCCTATTCATGTGTGGGAGTGAGAGTGCCTGTCCATGTATGGGAGTGCGAGTGCATTTTCATGTGTGGGAGTGAGAGTTCCTCATCATGTGTGGGAGTGAGACTGCCTGATCAGGTGTGGGAGTGAGATTGCCTGATCATGTGTGGGAGTGAGAGTGCATGTCCATTTGTGGGAGTGAGAGTGCCTGTCCATGTGTGGGAGTGTGTGTGCCTATCTAAGTGCACGATTGAGGATGCCTGTTCATGTGTGTCAGTGCGAGTGCCACTTCATGTGTGGGAGTGAGTGTGCCTGTTCATGTGTTGGAGTGAGATTGCCTGATCATGTGTGGGAGTGATAGTCCCTATTCTTGTGTGGGAGAAAGAGTAGTTGTTTGTGTGTGGGAGTGAGAGTGCCTATTCATGTGTGGGAGTGAGAGTGCCTGTCCATGTATGGGAGTGCGAGTGCATTTTCATGTGTGGGAGTGCGAGTTCCTCATCATGTGTGGGAGTGAGACTGCCTGATCAGGTGTGGGAGTGAGATTGCCTGATCATGTGTGGGAGTGAGAGTGCATGATCATGTGTTGGAGTGATAAGGCCAATTCGTTTGCGGTCGAAAGAGTGGCTGTTCGTGTGTGGGTGTGAGAGTGCCTGTTCATGTGTGGGAGTGAGCGTGCCTGTTCATGTGTGGGAGGGAGATTGCCTGTTCATGAATGGGATTGAGAGTGCCTCATTATGTGTGTGATTGAGTGTGCCTGTTTATGTGTGAAGTTGGGAGTGCATGTTCAGATGTGTGAGTGAGAATGCCTCTTCAGGTGTGTGAATGATAGTGCCTGTTTGTGTGTGTGAGTGAGAGTGCCTGTTCATGTGTGAAGTTGGGAGTGCATGTTCAGATGTCTGAGTGTGAGTGCCTGTTCAGGTGTGGGAGTGAGAGTGATGGATCATGTGTGGGAGTGAGAGTGCCTGATCATGTGTGGGAGTGAGAGTGCCTGATCATGTGTGGGAGTGAGAGTGCCTTTTCATGTGTGTGAGTTAGAGTGCCTGATCATGTGTGGGAATGAGAGTGCCTGATCATGTGTGGGAGTGAGAGTGCCTTTTCATGTGTGTGAGTTAGAGTGCCTGATCATGTGTGGGAGTGAGAGTGCTAGATCATGTGTTGGAGTGAGAGAGCCTGTTCATGTGTGTGAGTGAGTGTGCCTGATCATGTGTGGGAGAGAGAGTGCTTGATCATGTTTGGGAGTGAGAGTGCCTGATCATGTGTGGGAGTGAGAGTGCTACATCATGTGTGGGAGTGAGAGTGCTCGATCATGTGTGGGAGTGAGAGTGCCTGTTCATGTGTGGGAGTGAGAGTGCCTGATCATGTGTGTGAGTGAGAGTGCCTGATCATGTGTGGGAGTGAGAGTGCCTGATCAGGTTTGGGAGTGAGAGTGCCTGATCACGTGTGGGAGTGAGAGTGCCTGATCATGTGTGGGATTGAGAGTGCCTGATCATGTGTGGGAGTGAGAGTGCCTGATCATGTGTGGAATTGTCAGTGCCTTTTCATGTTTTGGAGTTAAAGTGTCTATTCGTGTGTGGGAGAAAGAGTAAATTTTCATGTGTGGGAGAAAGAGTGCCTATTCATGTGTTGGATTGAGAGTGCCTATTCATGTGTGGGAGTGAGATTGCCGATTCATGTGTGGGTTTGAGAGTGCCTCATCATGTGTGGGAGTGATAGTGTCTGTTTTGGTTTGGGAGTGAGAGTCCCCATCCTTGCGTGGGAGTGAGAGTGCCTGCTTAGGTTTGCGAGTTAGAGTGCCAGTTCACGTGTGGGAATCAGATTGCCTGTCCATGTGTGGGAGTGAGAGTGCCTTTTCATGTGTGGGAGCGAGATTGCCTGTTCATGTCTGGGATGGAGAGAGCCTGTTCATGTATGGGATTGAGAGTGCCTCATTATGTGTGGGATTGAGAGTGCCTGTTTATGTGTGAAGTTGGGAGTGCATGTTCAGATGTGTGAGTGAGAGTGCCTGTTCAGGTGTGTGAATGATAGTGCCTGTTTGTGTGTGCGAGTGAGAGTGCCTGTTCATGTGTGGGAGTGAGAGTGCTACATCATGTGTGGGAGTGAGAGTGCGAGATCATGTGTGGGAGTGAGAGTGCCTGATCATGTGTGGGAGTGAGTGTGCTAGATCATGTGTGGGAGTGAGAGTGCCTGATCATGTGTGGGAGTGACAGTGCTAGATCATGTGTGGGAGTGAGTGTGCCTGTTCATGTGTTGGAGTGAGAGTGCCTGATCATGTGTGGGAGTGATAGTGCCTATTCTTGTGTGGGAGAAAGAGTTGTTGTTTGTGTGTGGGAGTGAGAGTGCCTGTCCAGGTGTGGGAGTGCGAGTGCATTTTCACGTGTGAGAGTGAGAGATCCTCATCATGTGTGGGAGTGAGACTGCCTGATCAGGTGTCGGAGTGAGGGTGCCTGATCATGTGTGACAGTGAGATTGCCTGATCATGTGAGGGAGTGAGAGTTCCTGACCGTGTGTGGGAGTGAGTGTGCCAGTTCATGTCTGGGAGTGAGAGTTCCTGATCATGTGTTGGAGTGAGATTGCCTGATCATATGTGGAAGTGTGATAGCCTGATCATGTGTGGGAGTGAGAGTGCCTGATCATGTGTGGGATTGAGAGTGCTAGATCATGTGTGGGAGTGAGAGTGCCTGATCATGAGTGAGAGTGAGAGTGCCTGATCATGTGTGGGAGTGAGAGTGCCTGATCATGTGTGGGAGTGAGAGTGCCTGATCATGTGTGGGAGTGAGAGTGCCTGTTTTGGTTTGGGAGTGAGAGTCCCCATCCATGCGTGGGAGTGAGAGTGCCTGCTTAGGTTTGCGAGTAAGATTGCCAGTTCACATGTGGGAATGAGATTGCCTGTCCATGTGTAGGAGTGAGAGTGCCTGTTCATGTGTGGGTGTGAGTGTGCCTGATCATGTGTGGGAGTGAGAGTTCTTGATCATGTGTTGGAGTGAGATTGCCTGATCATGTGTGGGAGTGAGATTGCATGATCATGTGTGGGAGTGATAGTACCTATTCGCTTGTGGTTGAAAGAGTGGCTGTTCGTGTGTTGGAGTGAGAGTGCCTGTTCATGTGTGGAAGTGAGACTGCCTGTTCATGTGTGGGAGTGAGAGTGCCCATTCATGTGTGGGAGTGAGAGTGCCTGTTCATGTGCATGAGCGAGATTGCCTATTCATGTCTGGGATGGAGAGAGCCTGTTCATGTATGGGATTGAGAGTGCCTCATTATGTGTGGGAGTGAGAGTGCCTGTTTATGTATGAAGTTGGGAGTGCATTTTCAGATGTGTGTGTGAGAGTGCCTGTTCAGGTGTGTGAATAATGGTGACTGTTTGTGTGTGCAAGTGAGAGTGCCTGTTCATGTGTGGGAGTGAGAGTGCCTGTTCATGTGTGGGATTGAGAGAGCCTGTTCATGTATGGGATTGAGAGAGCCTGTTCATTTATGGGATTGAGAGTGCCTCATTATGTGTGTGATTGAGAGTGCCTGTTTATGTGTGAAGTTGGGAGTGCATGTTCGGATGTGTGAGTGAGAGTGCCTTTTCAGGTGTGTGAATGATAGTGCCTGTTGGTGCCTGCGAGTGAGAGTGCCTGTTCATGTGTGGTAGTGAGAGTGAAAGATCATGTGTGGGAGTGAGAGTGCGAGATCATGTGTGGTAGTGAGAGTGCCTGATCATGTGTGGGAGTGAGAGTGCCTGATCATGTATGGGTTGGAGAGTGCCTATTCATGTATGGGTTTGTGAGTGCCTCATCATGTGTGGGAGTGAGAGTGCCTGTTTTGGTTTGGGAGTGAGAGTCCCCATCCATGCGTGGGAGTGAGAGTGCCTGCTTAGGTTTGCGAGTAAGATTGCCATTTCACATGTGGGAATGAGATTGCCTGTCCATGTGTGGGAGTGAGAGTGCCTGTTCATGTGTGGGAGTGAATGTGCCTGTTCATGTGTGGGAGTGAGAGTTCTTGATCATGTGTTGGAGTGAGATTGCCTGATCATGTGTGGGAGTATGAGTGCCTGATCATGTGTGGGAGTGAGAGTGCTAGATCATGTGTGGTAGTGAGAGTGCCTGATCATGTGTGGGAGTGAGAGTGCCTGTTCATGTGTGAGAGTGAGAGTGCCTGATCATGTGTGGGAGTGAGAGTGCCTGATCATGTGTGGGAGTGAGAGTGCCTGATCATGTGTGGGAGTGAGAGTGCCTGATCATGTGTGGAAGTGATAGTGCCTGATCAAGTGTGGGAGTGAGAGTGCCTGTTTTGGTTTGGGAGTGAGAGTCCCCATCCATGCGTGGGAGTGAGAGTTCTTGATCATGTGTGGGAGTGAGAGTGCCTGATCATGTGTGGGAGTGAGAGTGCCTGATCATGTGTTAGAGTGAGAGTGCCTGATCATGTGTGGGAGTGAGAGTGCCTGATCATGTGTGGGAGTGAGAGTGCTAGATCATGTGTTGGATTGTGAGTGCCTGTTCATGTGTGTGAGTGAGTGTGCCAGATCATGAGTGGGAGTGAGAGTGCTTGATCATGTGTGGGAGTGAGAGTGCCTGATCATGTATGGGAGTGAGAGTGCTAGATCATGTGTGGGAGTGAGAATGCTAGATCATGTGTGGGAGTGAGAGTGTCTGTTCATGTGTGGGAGTGAGAGTGCCTGATCTTGTGTGTGAGTGAGAGTGCCTGATCATGAGTGGGTGTGAGAGTGCCTGTCCATGTGTGGGAGTGAGAGTGCATGTCCATTTGTGGGAGTGAGAGTGCCTGTCCATGTGTGGGAGTGTGTGTGCCTATCTAAGTGCACGATTGAGGATGCCTGTTCATGTGTGTCAGTGCGAGTGCCACTTCATGTGTGGGAGTGAGTGTGCCTGTTCATGTGTTGGAGTGAGATTGCCTGATCATGTGTGGGAGTGATAGTCCCTATTCTTGTGTGGGAGAAAGAGTAGTTGTTTGTGTGTGGGAGTGAGAGTGCCTATTCATGTGTGGGAGTGAGAGTGCCTGTCCATGTATGGGAGTGCGAGTGCATTTTCATGTGTGGGAGTGAGAGTTCCTCATCATGTGTGGGAGTGAGACTGCCTGATCAGGTGTGGGAGTGAGATTGCCTGATCATGTGTGGGAGTGAGAGTGCATGATCATGTGTTGGAGTAATAAGGCCAATTCGTTTGTGGTCAAAAGAGTGGCTGTTCGTGTGTGGGTGTGAGAGTGCCTGTTCATGTGTGGGAGTGAGAGTGCCTGTTCCTGTGTGGGAGTGAGCGTGCCTGTTCATGTGTGGGAGGGAGATTGCCTGTTCATGAATGGGATTGAGAGTGCCTCATTATGTGTGTGATTGAGTGTGCCTGTTTATGTGTGAATTTGGGAGTGCATGTTCAGATGTGTGAGTGAGAGTGCCTGTTCAGGTGTGTGAATGATAGTGCCTGTTTGTGTGTGCGAGTGAGAGTGCCTGTTCATGTGTGAAGTTGGGAGTGCATGTTCAGATGTGTGAGTGAGAGTGCCTGTTCAGGTGTGGGTGTGAGAGTGATGGATCATGTGTGGGAGTGAGAGTGCCTGATCATGTGTGGGAGTGAGAGTGCCTGATCAGGTTTGGGAGTGAGAGTGCCTGATCACGTGTGGGAGTGAGAGTGCCTGATCATGTGTGGGAGTGAGAGTGCCTGATCATGTGTGGGAGTGAGAGTGCCTGATCATGTGTGGGAGTGAGAGTGCCTGATCATGTGTTGGAGTGAGATTGCCTGATCATGAGTGGGAGTGAGAGTGCCTGATCATGTGTGGGAGTGAGAGTGCCTGATCATGTGTGGAATTGTCAGTGCCTTTTCGTGTTTTGGAGTTAAAGTGTCTATTCGTGTGTGGGAGAAAGAGTGCATTTTCATGTGTGGGAGTGAGAGTGCCTGATCATGTGTGGGATTGTCAGTGCCTTTTCATGTTTTGGAGTTAAAGTGTCTATTCGTGTGTGGGAGAAAGAGTGCATTTTCATGTGTGGGAGAAAGAGTGCCTATTCATGTGTTGAATTGAGAGTGCCTCATCATGTGTGGGAGTGAGAGTGCCTGTTTTGGCTTGGCAGTGGGAGTCCCCATCCATGCGTGGGAGTGAGAGTGCCTGCTTAAGTTTGCGAGTTAGAGTGCCAGTTCACGTGTGGGAAGCAGATTGCCTGTCCATGTGTGGGAGTGAGAGTGCCTGTTCATGTGTGGGAGCGAGATTACCTGTTCATGTCAGGGATGGAGAGAGCCTGTTCATGTATGGGATTGAGAGTGCCTCATTATGTGTGGGATTGAGAGTGCCTGTTTATGTGTGAAGTTGGGAGTGCATGTTCAGATGTGTGAGTGAGAGTGCCTGTTCAGGTGTGTGAATGATAGTGCCTGTTTGTGTGTGCGAGTGAGCGTGCCTGTTCATGTGTGGGAGTGAGATTGCTAGATCATGTGTGGGAGTGAGAGTGCGAGATCATGTGTGGGAGTGAGAGTGCCTGATCATGTGTGGGAGTGAGTGTGCTAGATCATGTGTGGGAGTGAGAGTGCCTGATCATGTGTGGGAGTGAGAGTGCTAGATCATGTGTGGGAGTGAGTGTGCCTGTTCATGTGTTGGAGTGAGATTGCCTGATCATGTGTGGGAGTGATAGTGCCTATTCTTGTGTGGGAGAAAGAGTTGTTGTTTGCGTGTGGGAGTGAGAGTGCCTGTCCAAGTGTGGGAGTGCGAGTGCATTTTCACGTGTGAGAGTGAGAGATCCTCATCATGTGTGGGAGTGAGACTGCCTGATCAGGTGTGGGAGTGAGAGTGCCTGATCATGTTGTGACAGTGAGATTGCCTGATCATGTGTGGGAGTGAGAGTTCCTGACCGTGTGTGGGAGTGAGTGTGCCAGTTCATGTGTGGGAGTGAGAGTTCCTGATCATGTGTTGGAGTGAGATTGCCTGATCATATGTGGAAGTGTGATTGCCTGATCATGTGTGGGAGTGAGAGTGCCTGATCATGTGTGGGAGTGAGAGTGCTAGATCATGTGTGGGAGTGAGAGTGCCTGATCATGTGTGAGAGTGAGAGTGCCTGATCATGTGTGGGAGTGAGAGTGCCTGATCATGTGTGGGAGTGAGAGTGCCTGATCATGTGTGAGAGTGAGAGTGCCTGATCATGTGTGGGAGTGAGAGTGCCTGATCATGTGTGGGAGTGAGAGTGCCTGATCATGTGTGGGAGTGAGAGTGCCTGATCATGTGTGGGAGTGAGAATGCCTGATCATGTGTGGCAGTGAGAGTGCCTGATCATGTGTGGAAGTGATAGTGCCTGATCAAGTGTGGGAGTGAGAGTGCCTGTTTTGGTTTGGGAGTGAGAGTCCCCATCCATGCGTGGGAGTGAGAGTGCCTGATCATGTGTGGAAGTGAGAGTGCCTGATCATGTGCGGGAGTGAGAGTTTTTGATCATGTGTGGGAGTGAGAGTGCCTGATCATGTGTGGGAGTGAGAGTTCTTGATCATGTGTGGGAGTGAGAGTGCCTGATCATGTGTGGGAGTGAGAGTGCCTGTTCATGTGTGAGAGTGAGAGTGCCTGATCATGTGTGGGAGTGAGAGTGCCTGATCATGTGTGGGAGTGAGAGTGCTAGATCATGTGTTGGATTGTGAGTGCCTGTTCATGTGTGTGAGTGAGTGTGCCAGATCATGTGTGGGAGTGAGAGTGCTTGATCATGTGTGGGAGTGAGAGTGCCTGATCATGTATGGGAGTGAGAGTGCTAGATCATGTGTGGGAGTGAGAATGCTAGATCATGTGTGGGAGTGAGAGTGTCTGTTCATGTGTGGGAGTGAGAGTGCCTGATCATGTGTGTGAGTGAGAGTGCCTGATCATGTGTGGGTGTGAGAGTGCCTGTCCATGTGTGGGAGTGTGTGTGCCTATCTAAGTGCACGATTGAGGATGCCTGTTCATGTGTGTCAGTGCGAGTGCCACTTCATGTGTGGGAGTGAGTGTGCCTGATCATGTGTTGTAGTGAGATTGCATGATCATGTGTGGGAGTGATAGTCCCTATTCTTGTGTGGGAGAAAGAGTATTTGTTTGTGTGTGGGAGTGAGAGTGCCTATTCATGTGTGGGAGTGAGACTGCCTGTCCATGTGTGGGAGTGAGCGTGCCTGTTCATGTGTGGGAGCGAGCGTGCCTGATCATGTGTGGAAGTGAGACTGCCTGATCATGTGTGGAAGTGATAGTGCCTGATCAAGTGTGGGAGTGAGAGTGCCTGTTTTGGTCTGGGAGTGAGACTCCCCATCCATGCGTGGGAGTGAGAGTTCTTCATCATGTGTGTGAGTGAGAGTGCCTGATCATGTGTGAGAGTGAGAGTGCCTGATCATGTGTGGGAGTGAGAGTGCCTGATCATGTGTGGGAGTGAGAGTGCCTGATCATGTGTTGGATTGTGAGTGCCTGTTCATGTGTGTGAGTGAGTGTGCCAGATCATGTGTGGGAGTGAGGGTGCTTGATCATGTGTGGGAGTGAGAGTGCCTGATCATGTATGGGAGTGAGAGTGCTAGATCATGTGTGGGAGTGAGAATGCTAGATCATGTGTGGGAGTGAGAGTGTCTGTTCATGTGTGGAAGTGAGAGTGCCTGTTCATGTGTGAAGTTGGGAGTGCATGTTCAGATGTCTGAGTGTGAGTGCCTGTTCAGGTGTGGGAGTGAGAGTGATGGATCATGTGTGGGAGTGAGAGTGCCTGATCATGTGTGGGAGTGAGAGTGCCTGATCATGTGTGGGAGTGAGAGTGCCTTTTCATGTGTGTGAGTTAGAGTTCCTGATCATGTGTGGGAGTGAGAGTGCCTGATCGTGTGTGGGAGTGAGAGTGCCTTTTCATGTGTGTGAGTTAGAGTGCCTGATCATGTGTGGGAGTGAGAGTCCTAGATCATGTGTTGGAGTGAGAGTGCCTGTTCATGTGTGTGAGTGAGTGCGCCTGATCATGTGTGGGAGAGAGAGTGCTTGATCATGTTTGGGAGTGAGAGTGCCTGATCATGTGTGGGAGTGAGAGTGCCTGATCAGGTTTGGGAGTGAGAGTGCTCGATCATGTGTGGGAGTGAGAGTGCTTGTTCATGTGTGGGAGTGAGAGTGCCTGATCATGTGTGTGAGTGAGAGTGCCTTTTCATGTGTGTGAGTTAGAGTGCCTGATCATGTGTGGGAGTGAGTGTGCCTGATCATGTGTGGGAGTGAGAGTTCTTGATCATGTGTTGGAGTGAGATTGCCTGATCATGAGTGGGAGTGAGAGTGCCTGATCATGTGTGGGAGTGAGAGTGCCTGATCATGTGTGGAATTGTCAGTGCCTTTTCGTGTTTTGGAGTTAAAGTGTCTATTCGTGTGTGGGAGAAAGAGTGCATTTTCATGTGTGGGAGTGAGAGTGCCTGATCATGTGTGGGATTGTCAGTGCCTTTTCATGTTTTGGAGTTAAAGTGTCTATTCGTGTGTGTGAGAAAGAGTGAATTTTCATGTGTGGGAGAAAGAGTGCCTATTCATGTGTTGGATTGAGAGTGCCTATTCATGTGTGGGAGTGAGATTGCCTATTCATGTGTGGGTTTGAGAGTGCCTCATCATGTGTGGGAGTGATAGTGTCTGTTTTGGTTTGGGAGTGAGATTCCCCATCCATGCGTGGGAGTGAGAGTGCCTGCTTAGGTTTGCGAGTTAGAGTGCCAGTTCACGTGTGGGAATCAGATTGCCTGTTCATGTGTGGGAGCGAGATTGCCTGTTCATGTCTGGGATGGAGAGAGCCTGTTCATGTATGGGATTGAGAGTGCCTCATTATGTGTGGGATTGAGAGTGCCTGTTTATGTGTGAAGTTGGGAGTGCATGTTCAGATGTGTGAGTGAGAGTGCCTGTTCAGGTGTGTGAATGATAGTGCCTGTTTGTGTGTGCGAGTGAGAGTGCCTGTTCATGTGTGGGAGTGAGAGTGCTAGATCATGTGTGGGAGTGAGAGTGCGAGATCATGTGTGGGAGTGAGAGTGCCTGATCATGTGTGGGAGTGAGTGTGCTAGATCATGTGTGGGAGTGAGAGTGCCTGATCATGTGTGGGAGTGACAGTACTAGATCATGTGTGGGAGTGAGTGTGCCTGTTCATGTGTTGGAGTGAGATTGCCTGATCATGTGTGGGAGTGATAGTGCCTATTCTTGTGTGGGAGAAAGAGTTGTTGTTTGTGTGTGGGAGTGAGAGTGCCTGTCCAGGTGTGGGAGTGCGAGTGCATTTTCACGTGTGAGAGTGAGAGATCCTCATCATGTGTGGGAGTGAGACTGCCTGATCAGGTGTGGGAGTGAGAGTGCCTGATCATGTGTGACAGTGAGATTGCCTGATCATGTGTGGGAGTGAGAGTTCCTGACCGTGTGTGGGAGTGAGTGTGCCAGTTCATGTGTGGGAGTGATAGTTCCTGATCATTTGTTGGAGTGAGATTGCCTGATCATATGTGGAAGTGTGATTGCCTGATCTTGTGTGGGAGTGAGAGTGCCTGATCATGTGTGGGATTGAGAGTGCTAGATCATGTGTGGGAGTGAGAGTGCCTGATCATGTGTGAGAGTGAGAGTGCCTGATCATGTGTGGGAGTGAGAGTGCCTGATCATGTGTGGGAGTGAGAGTGCCTGATCATCTGTGGGAGTGAGAGTGCCTGTTTTGGTTTGGGAGTGAGAGTCCCCATCCATGCGTGGGAGTGAGAGTGCCTGCTTAGGTTTGCGAGTAAGATTGCCAGTTCACATGTGGGAATGAGATTGCCTGTCCATGTGTAGGAGTGAGAGTGCCTGTTCATGTGTGGGAGTGAGTGTGCCTGATCATGTGTGGGAGTGAGAGTTCTTGATCATGTGTTGGAGTGAGATTGCCTGATCATGTGTGGGAGTGAGATTGCATGATCATGTGTGGGAGTGATAGTACCTCTTCGCTTGTGGTTGAAAGAGTGGCTGTTCGTGTGTTGGAGTGAGAGTGCCTGTTCATGTGTGGAAGTGAGACTGCCTGTTCATGTGTGGGAGTGAGAGTGCCCATTCATGTGTGGGAGTGAGAGTGCCTGTTCATGTGCATGAGCGAGATTGCCTATTCATGTCTGGGATGGAGAGAGCCTGTTCATGTATGGGATTGAGAGTGCCTCATTATGTGTGGGAGTGAGAGTGCCTGTTTATGTATGATGTTGGGAGTGCATTTTCAGATGTGTGTGTGAGAGTGCCTGTTCAGGTGTGTGAATAATGGTGCCTGTTTGTGTGTGCATGTGAGAGTGCCTGTTCATGTGTGGGAGTGAGAGTGCCTGTTCATGTGTGGGATTGAGAGAGCCTGTTCATGTATGGGATTGAGAGAGCCTGTTCATTTATGGGATTGAGAGTGCCTCATTATGTGTGTGATTGAGAGTGCCTGTTTATGTGTGAAGTTGGGAGTGCATGTTCAGATGTGTGAGTGAGAGTGCCTTTCCAGGTGTGTGAATGATAGTGCCTGTTTGTGTCTGCGAGTGAGAGAGCCTGCTCATGTGTGGTAGTGAGAGTGCTAGATCATGTGTGGGAGTGAGAGTGCATTTTCATGTGTGGGAGTGAGAGTGCCTATTCATGTGTGGGAGTGAGAGTGCCTGTCCATGTATGGGAGTGCGAGTGCATTTTCATGTGTGGGAGTGAGAGTTCCTCATCATGTGTGGGAGTGAGATTGTCTGATCATGTGTGGGAGTGATAGTCCCTATTCTTGTGTGGGAGAAAGAGTGGTTGTTTGTGTGTGGGAGTGAGAGTGTCTGTTCATGTGAGGGAGTGAGAGTGCCTGATCATGTGTGTGAGTGAGAGTGCCTGATCATGTGTGTGAGTGAGAGTGCCTGATCATGTGTGGGTGTGAGAGTGCCTGTCCATGTGTGGGAGTGAGAGTGCCTGTTCATGTGTGGGAATGAGAGTGCCTGTTCATGTGTGGGAGTGGAGAGCCTGTTCATGTATGGGATTGAGAGAGCCTGTTCATTTATGGGATTGGGAGTGCCTCATTACGTGTGTGATTGCGAGTGCCTGTTTATGTGTGAAGTTGGGAGTGCATGTTCAGATGTGTGATTGAGAGTGCCTTTCCAGGTGTGTGAATGATAGTGCCTGTTTGTGTCTGCGAGTGAGAGAGCCTGCTCATGTGTGGTAGTGAGAGTGCTAGATCATGTGTGGGAGTGAGAGTGCGAGATCATGTGTGGGAGTGAGAGTGCCTGATCATGTGTGGGAGTGAGAGTGCCTGATCATGTGTGGGAGTGAGAGTGCTAGATCATGTGTGGTAGTTAGAGTGCCTGATCATGTGTGGGAGTGAGAGTGCCTGATCATGTGTGAGAGTGAGAGTGCCTGATCATGTGTGGGAGTGAGAGAGCCTGTTCATGTATGGGATTGAGAGTGCTAGATCATGTGTGGGAGTGAGAGTGCAAGATCATGTGTGGGAGTGAGAGTGCGAGATCATGTGTGGGAGTGAGGGTGCCTGATCATGTGTCGGAGCGAGAGTGCCTGATCATGTGTGGGAGTGAGAGTGCCTGATCACGTGTGGGAGTGAGAGTGCCTGATCATGTGTGGAAGTGATAGTGCCTGATCAAGTGTGGGAGTGAGAGTGCCTGTTTTGGTTTGGGAGTGAGAGTCCACATCCATGCGTGGGACTGAGAGTTCTTGATCATGTGTGGGAGTGAGAGTGCCTAATCATGTGTGGGAGTGAGAGTGCCTGATCATGTGTGGGAGTGAGAGTGCTGGATCATGTGTTGGATTGTGAGTGCCTGTTCATGTGTGTGAGTGAGTGTGCCAGATCATGTGTGGGATTGTCAGTGCCTTTTCGTGTTTTGGAGTGAAAGTGTCTATTCGTGTGTGGGAGAAAGAGTGCATTTTCATGTGTGGGAGTGAGAGTGCCTGATCATGTATGGGTTGGAGAGTGCCTCATTATGTATGGGTTTGTGAGTGCCTCATCATGTCTGGAAGTGATAGTGCCTGATCAAGTGTGAGAGTGAGAGTGCCTGTTTTGGTTTGGGAGTGAGAGTCCCCATCCATGCGTGGGAATGAGAGTGCCTGCTTAGGTTTGCGAGTAAGATTGCCTGTTCACATGTGGGAATGAGATTGCCTGTCCATGTGTGGGAGTGAGAGTTCCTGTTCATGTGTGGGAGTGAGTGTGCCTGTTCATGTGTGGGAGTGAGAGTTCTTGATCATGTGTAGGAGTGAGATTGCCTGATCATGTGTGGGAGTGAGATTGCATGATCATGTGTGGGAGTGATAGTGCCTATTCGCTTGTGTTTGAAAGAGTGGCTGTTCGTGTGTTGGAGTGAGAGTGCCTGTTCATGTGTGGAAGTGAGAGTGCCTGTTCATGTGTGGGAGTGAGAGTGCCCGTTCATGTGTGGGAGTGAGACTGCCTGTTCATGTGTATGAGCGAGATTGCCTGTTCATGTCTGGGATGGAGAGAGCCTGTTCATGTCTGGGATGGAGAGAGCCTGTTCATGTATGGGATTTAGAGTGCCTCATTATGTGTGGTAGTGAGAGTGCCCGTTTATGTATGAACTTGGGAGTGCATTTTCAGATGTGTGTGTGAGAGGGCCTGTTCAGGTGTGTGAATGATAGTGCCTGTTTGTGTGTGCAAGTGAGAGTGCCTGTTCATGTGTGGGAGTGAGAGTGCTAGATCATGTGTGGGAGTGAGAGTGCCTGATCACGTGTGGTATTGAGAGTGCCTTATCATGTGTGGGAGTGAGAGTGCCTGTTCATGTGTGGGAATGAGAGTGCCTGTTCATGTGTGGGAGTGAGAGAGCCTGTTCATGTATGGGATTGAGAGAGCCTGTTCATTTATGGGATTGGGAGTGCCTCATTACGTGTGTGATTGCGAGTGCCTGTTTATGTGTGAAGTTGGGAGTGCATGTTCAGATGTGTGATTGAGAGTGCCTTTCCAGGTGTGTGAATGATAGTGCCTGTTTGTGTCTGCGAGTGAGAGAGCCTGCTCATGTGTGGTAGTGAGAGTGCTAGATCATGTGTGGGAGTGAGAGTGCGAGATCATGTGTGGGAGTGAGAGTGCCTGATCATGTGTGGGATTGAGAGTGCCTGATCATGTGTGGGAGTGAGAGTGCTAGATCATGTGTGGTAGTTAGAGTGCCTGATCATGTGTGGGAGTGAGAGTGCCTGATCATGTGTGAGAGTGAGAGTGCCTGATCATGTGTGGGAGTGAGAGAGCCTGTTCATGTATGGGATTGAGAGTGCTAGATCATGTGTTGGAGTGAGAGTGCAAGATCATGTGTGGGAGTGAGAGTGCGAGATCATGTGTGGGAGTGAGAGTGCCTGATCACGTGTGGGAGTGAGAGTGCCTGATCATGTGTTGGAGTGAGAGTGCCTGATCATGTGTGGGAGTGAGAGTGCCTGATCATCTGTGGAAGTGATAGTGCCTGATCAAGTGTGGGAGTGAGAGTGCCTGTTTTGGTTTGGGAGTGAGAGTCCCCATCCATGCGTGGGAGTGAGAGTTCTTGATCATGTGTGGGAGTGAGAGTGCCTAATCATGTGTGGGAGTGAGAGTGCCTGATCATGTGTGGGAGTGAGAGTGCTGGATCATGTGTTGGATTGTGAGTGCCTGTTCATGTGTGTGAGTGAGTGTGCCAGATCATGTGTGGGAGTGAGAGTGCCTGATCATGTATGGGAGTGAGAGTGCTAGATCATGTGTGGGAGTGAGAATGCGAGATCATGTGTGGGAGTGAGAGTGTCTGTTCATGTGTGCGAGTGAGAGTGCCTGATCATGTGTGTGAGTGAGGGTGCCTGATCATGTGTGGGAGTGAGAGTGCTGATCATGTGTGGGAGTGAGAGTGCCTGTTCATGTGTGGGAGTGAGAGTGCCTGTTCATGTGCGGGAGTGAGAGTACCTGTTCATGTGTGGGAGCGAGATTCCCTGTTCATGTCTGGGATTTCGAGTGCCTCATTATGTGTGGGAGTGAGAGTGCCTGTTTATGTGTGAAGTTGGGAGTGCATGTTCAGATGTGTTATTGAGAGTGCCTGTTCAGGTGTGTGAATGATAGTGCCTGTTTGTGTGTGGGAGTGTGAGTTCTTGATCATGTTGGAGTGAGATTGCCTGATCATGTGTGGGAGTGAGATTGCATGATCATGTGTGGGAGTGATAGTGCCTATTCGTTTGTGGTTGAAAGACTGGCTGTTCGTGTGTCGGAGTGAGAGTGCCTGTTCATGTGTGGAAGTGAGAGTGTCTGTTCATGTGTGGGAGTGAGAGAGCCTGTTCATGTGTGGGAGCGAGATTGCCTGTTCATGTCTGGGATGGAGAGAGCCTGTTCATGTATGGGATTGTGAGCGCGTCATTATGTGTGGGAGTGAGAGTGCCTGTATATGTGTGAAGTTGGGGTTGAATTTTCAGATGTTTGTGTGAGAGTGCCTGTTCAGGTGTGTCAATGATAGTGTCTGTTTGTGTGTGCAAGTGAGAGTGCCTGTTCATGTGTGAAGTTGGGAGGGCATGTTCAGATGTGTGAGTGAGAGTGCCTGTTCAGGTGTGTGAATGATAGTGCCTGTTTGTTTGGGCGAGTGAGAGTGCCTGTTCATGTGTGGGAGTGAGAGTGCCTGTTTTGGTTTAGGAGTGAGAGTCCCCATCCATGCGTGGGAGTGAGAGTGCCTGCTTAGGTTTGCGAGTAAGATTGCCAGTTCACATGTGGGAATGAGATTGCATGTCCATGTGTGGGAGTGAGAGTGCCTGTTCATGTGTGGGAGTGAGTGTGCCTGTTCATGTGTGGCAGTGAGAGTTCCTGATCATGTGTTGGAGTGAGATTGCCTGATCATGTGTGGGAGTGAGATTGCATGATCATATGTGGGAGTTATAGTGCCTATTCGTTTGTGGTTGAAAGAGTGGCTGTTCGTGTGTCGGAGTGAGAGTGCCTGTTCATGTGTGGAAGTGAGAGTGCCTGTTCATGTGTGGGAGTGAGAGAGCTTGTTCATGTGTGGGAGCGAGATTGCCTGTTCATGTCTGGGATGGAGAGAGCCTGTTCATGTATGGGATTGAGAGTGTGTCATTATGTGTGGGAGTGAGAGTGCCTGTATATGTGTGAAGTTGGGGGTGCATTATCAGATGTGTGTGTGAGAGTGCCTGTTCAGGTGTGTGAATGATAGTGTCTGTTTGTGTGTGCAAGTGAGAGTGCCTGTTCATGTGTGGGAGTGAGAGTGCTAGATCATGTGTGGGAGTGAGAGAGCTAGATCATGTGTGAGAGTGAGAGTGCCTGATCATGTGTGGGAGTGAGAGTGCCTGATCATGTGTGGGATTGAGAGAGCTAGATCATGTGTGGGAGTGAGAGTGCCTGATCATGTGTGGGAGTGAGAGTGCCTGATCATGTGTGGGAGTGAGACTGCTAGATCATGTGTGGGAGTGAGAGTGCCTGATCATGTGTGGGAGTGAGAGGGCTAGATCATGTGTGGGAGTGAGAGTGCCTGATCATGTGTGGGAGTGAGAGTGCCTGATCATGTGTGGGAGTGAGACTGCTAGATCATGTGTGGGAGTGAGAGTGCCTGATCATGTGTGGGAGTGAGAGGGCTAGATCATGTGTGGGAGTGAGAGTGCCTGTTCATGTGTGGGTGTGAGAGTGCCTGATCATGTATGGGTGTGAGAGTGCCTGATCATGTGTGGGAGTGAGAGTGCCTGATCATGTGTGGCAGTGAGAATGCCTGGTCATGTGTGGGAGTGAGAGTGCCTGATCATGTGTGGGAGTGAGACTGCTAGATCATGTGTGGGAGTGAGAGTGCCTGATCATGTGTGGGAGTGAGAGTGCCTGATCATGTGTGGGAGTGAGACTGCTAGATCAAGTGTGGGAGTGAGAGTGCCTGATCATGTGTGGGAGTGAGAGTGCCTGATCATGTGTGGGAGTGAGAGTGCCTGATCATGTGTGGCAGTGAGAGTGCCTGATCATGTGTGGGAGTGAGAGTGCCTGATCATGTGTGGGATTGTCAGTGCCTTTTCGTGTTTTGGAGTGAAAGTGTCTATTCGTGTGCGGGAGAAAGAGTGCATTTTCATGTGTGGGAGTGAGAGTGCCTGTTCATGTATGGGATCGAGAATGCCTATTCATGTATTGGTTTGAGAGTGCCTCATCAAGTGTGGGAGTGATAGTGCCTAATCAAGTGTGGGAGTGAGAGTGCCTGTTTTGGTTTGGGAGTGGGAGTCCCCATCCATGCGTGGGAGTGTGTGTGCCTGCTTAGGTTTGCGAGTAAGAGTGCCAGTTCATGTGTAGGAATGAGAGTGCCTGATCATGTGTGGGAGTGAGAGTGCCTCATCAAGTGTGGAAGTGATAGTGTTAATCAAGTGTGGGAGTGAGAGTGCCTGTTTTGTTTTGGGTGAGAGTCCCCATCCATGCATGGGAGTGAGAGTTCTTGATCATGCGTTGGAGTGAGATTCCCTGATCACGTGTGGGTGTGATATTGCCTCATCATTTGTGGGAGTGATAGTGTCTATTCGTTTGTGGGAGAAAGAGTGGGGGTTCGTGTGTGGGAGTGAGAGTACCTGATCAACTGTGGGAGTGATTGTGCCAGTTTAGATTTGCAGTTAGAGTCCCCATGCATGCATGGGAGTGAGAGTGCCTGCTTAGGTTTTCGAGTGAGAGTGCCAGTTCACGTGTGGGAGTGAGATTGCATGTCCATTTGTGGGAGTGAGAGTGCCTGTCCATGTGTGGGAGTGTGTGTGCCTATCTAAGTGCACGATTGAGGATGCCTGTTCATGTGTGTCAGTGCGAGTGCCACTTCATGTGTGGGAGTGAGTGTGCCTGTTCATGTGTTGAGTGAGATTGCCTGATCATGTGTGGGAGTGATAGTGCCTATTCTTGTGTGGGAGAAAGAGTAGTTGTTTGTGTGTGGGAGTGAGAGTGCCTGTTCATGTGTGGGAGTGAGAGTGCCTGTTCATGTGTGGGAGTGAGAGTGCCTGTTCATGTGTGGGAGTGAGAGTGCCTGTCCATGTGTGAGAGTGAGAGTGCCTTTTCGAGCTTTGGAGTTAAAGTGTCTATTTGTGTGCGGGAGAAAGAGTGCATTTTCATGTGTGGGAGTGAGAGTGCCTGTTCATGTATGGGTTGGAGAGTGCCTATTCATGTATTGGTTTGAGAGTGCCTCATCATGTGTGGGAGTGATAGTGCCTAATCAAGTGTGGGAGTGAGAGTGCCTGTTTCGGTTTGGGAGTGGGAGTCCCCATCCATGCGTGGGAGTGAGAGTGCCTGCTTCGGTTTGCGAGTTCGAGTGCCAGTTCACGTGTGGGAATCAGATTGCCTGTCCATGTGTGGGAGTGAGAGTGCCTGTTCATGTGTGGGAGCGAGATTGCCTGTTCATGTCTGGGATGGAGAGAGCCTGTTCATGTATGGGATTGAGAGTGCCTCATTATGTGTGGGATTGAGAGTGCCTGTTTATGTGTGAAGTTGGGAGTGCATGTTCAGATGTGTGAGTGAGAGTGCCTGTTCAGGTGTGTGAATGATAGTGCCTGTTTGTGTGTGCAAGTGAGAGTGCCTGTTCATGTGTGGGAGTGAGAGTGCCTGTTCATGTGTGGGATTGAGAGAGCCTGTTCATGTATGGGATTGAGAGAGCCTGTTCATTTATGGGATTGAGAGTGCCTCATTATGTGTGGGAGTGTGAGTGCCTGTTTATGTGTGAAGTTGGGAGTGCATGTTCAGATGTGTGAGTGAGAGTGCCTTTTCAGGTGTGTGAATGATAGTGCCTGTTTGTGTCTGCGAGTGAGAGTGCCTGTTCATGTGTGGTAGTGAGAGTGCTAGATCATGTGTGGGAGTGAGAGTGCGAGATCATGTGTGGGAGTGAGGGTGCCTGATCATGTGTGGGAGTGAGAGTGCCTGATCATGTGTGGGAGTGAGAGTGCCTGATCATGTGTGGTAGTGAGAGTGCCTGATCATGTGTGGGAGTGATAGTGCCTGATCATGTGTGGGAGTGAGAGTGCCTGATCATGTGTGGGAGTGAGAGTGCCTGATCATGTGTGGGAGTGAGAGTGCCTGATCATGTGTCGGAGCGAGAGTGCCTGATCATGTGTGGGAGTGAGGGTGCCTGATCATGTGTGGGAGTGAGAGTGCCTGATCATGTGTGGGAGAGAGAGTGCCTGATCATGTGTGGGAGTGAGAGTGCCTGATCATGTGTGGAAGTGATAGTGCCTGATCAAGTGTGGGAGTGAGAGTGCCTGTTTTGGTTTGGGAGTGAGAGTCCCCATCCATGTGTGGGAGTGAGAGTCCCCATCCATGTGTGGGAGTGAGAGTGCCTGATCATGTGTGAGAGTGAGAGTGCCTGATCATGTGTGGGAGTGAGAGTGCCTGATCATGTGTGGGAGTGAGAGTGCTAGATCGTGTGTTGGATTGTGAGTGCCTGTTCATGTGTGTAGTGAGTGTGCCAGATCATGTGTGTGAGTGAGAGTGCTTGATCATGTGTGGGAGTGAGAGTGCCTGATCCTGTATTGGAGTGAGAGTGCTAGATCATGTGTGGGAGTGAGAGTGTCTGTTCATGTGTGGGAGTGAGAGTGCCTGATCATGTGTGTGAGTGAGATTGCCTGATCATGTGTGGGTGTGAGAGTGCCTGATCATGTGTGGGAGTGAGAGTGCCTGATCATGTGTGGGAGTGAGAGTGCCTGTTCATGTGCGGGAGTGAGAGTGCCTGTTCATGTCTGGGAGCAAGATTCCCTGTTCATGTCTGGGATTTAGAGTGCCTCATTATGTGTGGGAGTGAGAGTGCCTGTTGATGTGTGAAGTTGGGAGTGCATGTTCAGATGTGTGATTGAGAGTGCCTGTTCAGTTGATTGAATGATAGTGCCTGTTTATGTGTGGGAGTGAGAGGTCTTGATCATGTGTTGGAGTGAGATTGCCTGATCATGTGTGGGAGTGAGATTGCATGATCATATGTGGGAGTTATAGTGCCTATTCGTTTGTGGTTGAAAGAGTGGCTGTTCGTGTGTCGGAGTGAGAGTGCCTGTTCATGTGTGGAAGTGAGAGTGCCTGTTCATGTGTGGGAGTGAGAGAGCCTGTTCATGTGTGGGAGCTGGATTGCCTGTTCATGTCTGGGATGGAGAGAGCCTGTTCATGTATGGGATTGAGAGTGCGTCATTATGTGTGGGAGTGAGAGTGCCTGTATATGTGTGAAGTTGGGGGTGCATTATCAGATGTGTGTGTGAGAGTGCCTGTTCAGGTGTGTGAATGATAGTGTCTGTTTGTGTGTGCAAGTGAGAGTGCCTGTTCATGTGTGGGAGTGAGAGTGCTAGATCATGTGTGGGAGTGAGAGAGCTAGATCATGTGTGAGAGTGAGAGTGCCTGATCATGTGTGGGAGTGAGAGTGCCTGATCATGTGTGGGATTGAGAGAGCTAGATCATGTGTGGGAGTGAGAGTGCCTGATCATGTGTGGGAGTGAGAGTGCCTGATCATGTGTGGGAGTGAGAGTGCCTGATCATGTGTGGGAGTGAGAGGGCTAGATCATGTGTGGGAGTGAGAGTGCCTGATCATGTGTGGGAGTGAGAGTGCCTGTTCATGTGTGTGATTTAGAGTGCCTGATCATGCGTGGGAGTGAGAGTGCTAGATCATGTGTGGGAGTGAGAGTGCCTGTTCATGTGTGTGAGTGAGAGTGCCTGATCATGTATGGGTGTGAGAGTGCCTGATCATGTGTGGGAGTGAGAGTGCCTGATCATGTGTGGCAGTGAGAGTGCCTGATCATGTGTGGGAGTGAGAGTGCCTGATCATGTGTGGGATTGTCAGTGCATTTTCGTGTTTTGGAGTGAAAGTGTCTATTCGTGTGCGGGAGAAAGAGTGCATTTTCATGTGTGGGAGTGAGAGTGCCTGATCATGTATGGGTTGGAGAGTGCCTATTCATGTATTGGTTTGAGAGTGCCTCATCAAGTGTGGGAGTGATAGTGCCTAATCAAGTGTGGGAGTGAGTGTGCCTGTTTTGGTTTGGGAGTGGGAGTCCCCATCCTTGCGTGGGAGTGAGTGTGCCTGCTTAGGTTTGCGAGTAAGAGTGCCAGTTCATGTGTAGGAATGAGAGTGCCTGATCATGTGTGGGAGTGAGAGTGCCTCATCATGTGTGGGAGCGATAGTGTTAATCAAGTGTGGGAGTGAGAGTGCCTGTTTTGGTTTGGGAGTGAGAGTCCCGATCCATGCATGGGAGTGAGAGTTCTTGATCATGCGTTGGAGTGAGATTGCCTGATCATGTGTGGGTGTGATATGGCCTCATCATTTGTGGGAGTGATAGTGTCTATTCGTTTGTGGGAGAAAGAGTGGGGGTTCGTGTGTGGGAGTGAGAGTGCCTGATCAACTGTGGGAGTGAGTGTGCCAGTTATGATTTGCAGTTAGAGTCCCCATGCATGCGTGGGAGTGAGAGTGCCTGCTTAGGTTTTCGAGTGAGAGTGCCAGTTCACGTGTGGGAGTGAGATTGCATGTCCATTTGTGGGAGTGAGAGTGCCTGTCCATGTGTGGGAGTGTGTGTGCCTATCTAAGTGCACGATTGAGGATGCCTGTTCATGTGTGTCAGTACGAGTGCCACTTCATGTGTGGGAGTGAGATTGCATGATCATGTGTGGGTGTGATAGTGCCTATTCGTTTATGGTTGAAAGACTGGCTGTTCGTGTGTCGGAGTGAAAGTGCCTGTTCATGTGTGGAAGTGAGAGTGTCTGTTCATGTGTGGGAGTGAGAGAGCCTGTTCATGTGTGGGAGCGAGATTGCCTGTTCATGTCTGGGATGGAGAGAGCCTGTTCATGTATGGGATTGAGAGTGCGTCATTATGTGTGGGAGTGAGAGTGCCTGTATATGTGTGAAGTTGGGGGTGCATTTTCAGATGTTTGTGTGAGAGTGCCTGTTCAGGTGTGTCAATGATAGTGTCTGTTTGTGTGTGCAAGTGAGAGTGCCTGTTCATGTTTGAAGTTGGGAGGGCATGTTCAGATGTGTGAGTGAGAGTGCCTGTTCAGGTGTGTGAATGATAGTGCCTGTTTGTTTGTGCGAGTGAGAGTGCCTGTTCATGTGTGGGAGTGAGAGTGCCTGTTTTGGTTTAGGAGTGAGAGTCCCCATCCATGCGTGGGAGTGAGAGTGCCTGCTGAGGTTTGCGAGTAAGATTGCCAGTTCACATGTGGGAATGAGATTGCATGTCCATGTGTGGGAGTGAGAGTGCCTATTCATGTGTGGGAGTGAGATTGCCTATTCATGTGTGGGTTTGAGAGTGCCTCATCATGTGTGGGAGTGATAGTGTCTGTTTTGGTTTGGGAGTGAGATTCCCCATCCATGCGTGGGAGTGAGAGTGCCTGCTTAGGTTTGCGAGTTAGAGTGCCAGTTCACGTGTGGGAATCAGATTGCCTGTTCATGTGTGGGAGCGAGATTGCCTGTTCATGTCTGGGATGGAGAGAGCCTGTTCATGTATGGGATTGAGAGTGCCTCATTATGTGTGGGATTGAGAGTGCCTGTTTATGTGTGAAGTTGGGAGTGCATGTTCAGATGTGTGAGTGAGAGTGCCTGTTCAGGTGTGTGAATGATAGTGCCTGTTTGTGTGTGCGAGTGAGAGTGCCTGTTCATGTGTGGGAGTGAGAGTGCTAGATCATGTGTGGGAGTGAGAGTGCGAGATCATGTGTGGGAGTGAGAGTGCCTGATCATGTGTGGGAGTGAGTGTGCTAGATCATGTGTGGGAGTGAGAGTGCCTGATCATGTGTGGGAGTGACAGTACTAGATCATGTGTGGGAGTGAGTGTGCCTGTTCATGTGTTGGAGTGAGATTGCCTGATCATGTGTGGGAGTGATAGTGCCTATTCTTGTGTGGGAGAAAGAGTTGTTGTTTGTGTGTGGGAGTGAGAGTGCCTGTCCAGGTGTGGGAGTGCGAGTGCATTTTCACGTGTGAGAGTGAGAGATCCTCATCATGTGTGGGAGTGAGACTGCCTGATCAGGTGTGGGAGTGAGAGTGCCTGATCATGTGTGACAGTGAGATTGCCTGATCATGTGTGGGAGTGAGAGTTCCTGACCGTGTGTGGGAGTGAGTGTGCCAGTTCATGTGTGGGAGTGATAGTTCCTGATCATTTGTTGGAGTGAGATTGCCTGATCATATGTGGAAGTGTGATTGCCTGATCTTGTGTGGGAGTGAGAGTGCCTGATCATGTGTGGGATTGAGAGTGCTAGATCATGTGTGGGAGTGAGAGTGCCTGATCATGTGTGAGAGTGAGAGTGCCTGATCATGTGTGGGAGTGAGAGTGCCTGATCATGTGTGGGAGTGAGAGTGCCTGATCATCTGTGGGAGTTTGAGTGCCTGTTTTGGTTTGGGAGTGAGAGTCCCCATCCATGCGTGGGAGTGAGAGTGCCTGCTTAGGTTTGCGAGTAAGATTGCCAGTTCACATGTGGGAATGAGATTGCCTGTCCATGTGTAGGAGTGAGAGTGCCTGTTCATGTGTGGGAGTGAGTGTGCCTGATCATGTGTGGGAGTGAGAGGGCTAGATCATGTGTGGGAGTGAGAGTGCCTGATCATGTGTGGGAGTGAGAGTGCCTGTTCATGTGTGTGATTTAGAGTGCCTGATCATGCGTGGGAGTGAGAGTGCTAGATCATGTGTGGGAGTGAGAGTGCCTGTTCATGTGTGTGAGTGAGAGTGCCTGATCATGTATGGGTGTGAGAGTGCCTGATCATGTGTGGGAGTGAGAGTGCCTGATCATGTGTGGCAGTGAGAGTGCCTGATCATGTGTGGGAGTGAGAGTGCCTGATGATGTGTGGGATTGTCAGTGCATTTTCGTGTTTTGGAGTGAAAGTGTCTATTCGTGTGCGGGAGAAAGAGTGCATTTTCATGTGTGGGAGTGAGAGTGCCTGATCATGTATGGGTTGGAGAGTGCCTATTCATGTATTGGTTTGAGAGTGCCTCATCAAGTGTGGGAGTGATAGTGCCTAATCAAGTGTGGGAGTGAGTGTGCCTGTTTTGGTTTGGGAGTGGGAGTCCCCATCCTTGCGTGGGAGTGAGTGTGCCTGCTTAGGTTTGCGAGTAAGAGTGCCAGTTCATGTGTAGGAATGAGAGTGCCTGATCATGTGTGGGAGTGAGAGTGCCTCATCATGTGTGGGAGCGATAGTGTTAATCAAGTGTGGGAGTGAGAGTGCCTGTTTTGGTTTGGGAGTGAGAGTCCCGATCCATGCATGGGAGTGAGAGTTCTTGATCATGCGTTGGAGTGAGATTGCCTGATCATGTGTGGGTGTGATATGGCCTCATCATTTGTGGGAGTGATAGTGTCTATTCGTTTGTGGGAGAAAGAGTGGGGGTTCGTGTGTGGGAGTGAGAGTGCCTGATCAACTGTGGGAGTGAGTGTGCCAGTTATGATTTGCAGTTAGAGTCCCCATGCATGCGTGGGAGTGAGAGTGCCTGCTTAGGTTTTCGAGTGAGAGTGCCAGTTCACGTGTGGGAGTGAGATTGCATGTCCATTTGTGGGAGTGAGAGTGCCTGTCCATGTGTGGGAGTGTGTGTGCCTATCTAAGTGCACGATTGAGGATGCCTGTTCATGTGTGTCAGTACGAGTGCCACTTCATGTGTGGGAGTGAGATTGCATGATCATGTGTGGGTGTGATAGTGCCTATTCGTTTATGGTTGAAAGACTGGCTGTTCGTGTGTCGGAGTGAAAGTGCCTGTTCATGTGTGGAAGTGAGAGTGTCTGTTCATGTGTGGGAGTGAGAGAGCCTGTTCATGTGTGGGAGCGAGATTGCCTGTTCATGTCTGGGATGGAGAGAGCCTGTTCATGTATGGGATTGAGAGTGCGTCATTATGTGTGGGAGTGAGAGTGCCTGTATATGTGTGAAGTTGGGGGTGCATTTTCAGATGTTTGTGTGAGAGTGCCTGTTCAGGTGTGTCAATGATAGTGTCTGTTTGTGTGTGCAAGTGAGAGTGCCTGTTAATGTTTGAAGTTGGGAGGGCATGTTCAGATGTGTGAGTGAGAGTGCCTGTTCAGGTGTGTGAATGATAGTGCCTGTTTGTTTGTGCGAGTGAGAGTGCCTGTTCATGTGTGGGAGTGAGAGTGCCTGTTTTGGTTTAGGAGTGAGAGTCCCCATCCATGCGTGGGAGTGAGAGTGCCTGCTGAGGTTTGCGAGTAAGATTGCCAGTTCACATGTGGGAATGAGATTGCATGTCCATGTGTGGGAGTGAGAGTGCCTATTCATGTGTGGGAGTGAGATTGCCTATTCATGTGTGGGTTTGAGAGTGCCTCATCATGTGTGGGAGTGATAGTGTCTGTTTTGGTTTGGGAGTGAGATTCCCCATCCATGCGTGGGAGTGAGAGTGCCTGCTTAGGTTTGCGAGTTAGAGTGCCAGTTCACGTGTGGGAATCAGATTGCCTGTTCATGTGTGGGAGCGAGATTGCCTGTTCATGTCTGGGATGGAGAGAGCCTGTTCATGTATGGGATTGAGAGTGCCTCATTATGTGTGGGATTGAGAGTGCCTGTTTATGTGTGAAGTTGGGAGTGCATGTTCAGATGTGTGAGTGAGAGTGCCTGTTCAGGTGTGTGAATGATAGTGCCTGTTTGTGTGTGCGAGTGAGAGTGCCTGTTCATGTGTGGGAGTGAGAGTGCTAGATCATGTGTGGGAGTGAGAGTGCGAGATCATGTGTGGGAGTGAGAGTGCCTGATCATGTGTGGGAGTGAGTGTGCTAGATCATGTGTGGGAGTGAGAGTGCCTGATCATGTGTGGGAGTGACAGTACTAGATCATGTGTGGGAGTGAGTGTGCCTGTTCATGTGTTGGAGTGAGATTGCCTGATCATGTGTGGGAGTGATAGTGCCTATTCTTGTGTGGGAGAAAGAGTTGTTGTTTGTGTGTGGGAGTGAGAGTGCCTGTCCAGGTGTGGGAGTGCGAGTGCATTTTCACGTGTGAGAGTGAGAGATCCTCATCATGTGTGGGAGTGAGACTGCCTGATCAGGTGTGGGAGTGAGAGTGCCTGATCATGTGTGACAGTGAGATTGCCTGATCATGTGTGGGAGTGAGAGTTCCTGACCGTGTGTGGGAGTGAGTGTGCCAGTTCATGTGTGGGAGTGATAGTTCCTGATCATTTGTTGGAGTGAGATTGCCTGATCATATGTGGAAGTGTGATTGCCTGATCTTGTGTGGGAGTGAGAGTGCCTGATCATGTGTGGGATTGAGAGTGCTAGATCATGTGTGGGAGTGAGAGTGCCTGATCATGTGTGAGAGTGAGAGTGCCTGATCATGTGTGGGAGTGAGAGTGCCTGATCATGTGTGGGAGTGAGAGTGCCTGATCATCTGTGGGAGTTTGAGTGCCTGTTTTGGTTTGGGAGTGAGAGTCCCCATCCATGCGTGGGAGTGAGAGTGCCTGCTTAGGTTTGCGAGTAAGATTGCCAGTTCACATGTGGGAATGAGATTGCCTGTCCATGTGTAGGAGTGAGAGTGCCTGTTCATGTGTGGGAGTGAGTGTGCCTGATCATGTGTGGGAGTGAGAGGGCTAGATCATGTGTGGGAGTGAGAGTGCCTGATCATGTGTGGGAGTGAGAGTGCCTGTTCATGTGTGTGATTTAGAGTGCCTGATCATGCGTGGGAGTGAGAGTGCTAGATCATGTGTGGGAGTGAGAGTGCCTGTTCATGTGTGTGAGTGAGAGTGCCTGATCATGTATGGGTGTGAGAGTGCCTGATCATGTGTGGGAGTGAGAGTGCCTGATCATGTGTGGCAGTGAGAGTGCCTGATCATGTGTGGGAGTGAGAGTGCCTGATCATGTGTGGGATTGTCAGTGCATTTTCGTGTTTTGGAGTGAAAGTGTCTATTCGTGTGCGGGAGAAAGAGTGCATTTTCATGTGTGGGAGTGAGAGTGCCTGATCATGTATGGGTTGGAGAGTGCCTATTCATGTATTGGTTTGAGAGTGCCTCATCAAGTGTGGGAGTGATAGTGCCTAATCAAGTGTGGGAGTGAGTGTGCCTGTTTTGGTTTGGGAGTGGGAGTCCCCATCCTTGCGTGGGAGTGAGTGTGCCTGCTTAGGTTTGCGAGTAAGAGTGCCAGTTCATGTGTAGGAATGAGAGTGCCTGATCATGTGTGGGAGTGAGAGTGCCTCATCATGTGTGGGAGCGATAGTGTTAATCAAGTGTGGGAGTGAGAGTGCCTGTTTTGGTTTGGGAGTGAGAGTCCCGATCCATGCATGGGAGTGAGAGTTCTTGATCATGCGTTGGAGTGAGATTGCCTGATCATGTGTGGGTGTGATATGGCCTCATCATTTGTGGGAGTGATAGTGTCTATTCGTTTGTGGGAGAAAGAGTGGGGGTTCGTGTGTGGGAGTGAGAGTGCCTGATCAACTGTGGGAGTGAGTGTGCCAGTTATGATTTGCAGTTAGAGTCCCCATGCATGCGTGGGAGTGAGAGTGCCTGCTTAGGTTTTCGAGTGAGAGTGCCAGTTCACGTGTGGGAGTGAGATTGCATGTCCATTTGTGGGAGTGAGAGTGCCTGTCCATGTGTGGGAGTGTGTGTGCCTATCTAAGTGCACGATTGAGGATGCCTGTTCATGTGTGTCAGTACGAGTGCCACTTCATGTGTGGGAGTGAGATTGCATGATCATGTGTGGGTGTGATAGTGCCTATTCGTTTATGGTTGAAAGACTGGCTGTTCGTGTGTCGGAGTGAAAGTGCCTGTTCATGTGTGGAAGTGAGAGTGTCTGTTCATGTGTGGGAGTGAGAGAGCCTGTTCATGTGTGGGAGCGAGATTGCCTGTTCATGTCTGGGATGGAGAGAGCCTGTTCATGTATGGGATTGAGAGTGCGTCATTATGTGTGGGAGTGAGAGTGCCTGTATATGTGTGAAGTTGGGGGTGCATTTTCAGATGTTTGTGTGAGAGTGCCTGTTCAGGTGTGTCAATGATAGTGTCTGTTTGTGTGTGCAAGTGAGAGTGCCTGTTCATGTGTGAAGTTGGGAGGGCATGTTCAGATGTGTGAGTGAGAGTGCCTGTTCAGGTGTGTGAATGATAGTGCCTGTTTGTTTGTGCGAGTGAGAGTGCCTGTTCATGTGTGGGAGTGAGAGTGCCTGTTTTGGTTTAGGAGTGAGAGTCCCCATCCATGCGTGGGAGTGAGAGTGCCTGCTGAGGTTTGCGAGTAAGATTGCCAGTTCACATGTGGGAATGAGATTGCATGTCCATGTGTGGGAGTGAGAGTGCCTATTCATGTGTGGGAGTGAGATTGCCTATTCATGTGTGGGTTTGAGAGTGCCTCATCATGTGTGGGAGTGATAGTGTCTGTTTTGGTTTGGGAGTGAGATTCCCCATCCATGCGTGGGAGTGAGAGTGCCTGCTTAGGTTTGCGAGTTAGAGTGCCAGTTCACGTGTGGGAATCAGATTGCCTGTTCATGTGTGGGAGCGAGATTGCCTGTTCATGTCTGGGATGGAGAGAGCCTGTTCATGTATGGGATTGAGAGTGCCTCATTATGTGTGGGATTGAGAGTGCCTGTTTATGTGTGAAGTTGGGAGTGCATGTTCAGATGTGTGAGTGAGAGTGCCTGTTCAGGTGTGTGAATGATAGTGCCTGTTTGTGTGTGCGAGTGAGAGTGCCTGTTCATGTGTGGGAGTGAGAGTGCTAGATCATGTGTGGGAGTGAGAGTGCGAGATCATGTGTGGGAGTGAGAGTGCCTGATCATGTGTGGGAGTGAGTGTGCTAGATCATGTGTGGGAGTGAGAGTGCCTGATCATGTGTGGGAGTGACAGTACTAGATCATGTGTGGGAGTGAGTGTGCCTGTTCATGTGTTGGAGTGAGATTGCCTGATCATGTGTGGGAGTGATAGTGCCTATTCTTGTGTGGGAGAAAGAGTTGTTGTTTGTGTGTGGGAGTGAGAGTGCCTGTCCAGGTGTGGGAGTGCGAGTGCATTTTCACGTGTGAGAGTGAGAGATCCTCATCATGTGTGGGAGTGAGACTGCCTGATCAGGTGTGGGAGTGAGAGTGCCTGATCATGTGTGACAGTGAGATTGCCTGATCATGTGTGGGAGTGAGAGTTTCTGACCGTGTGTGGGAGTGAGTGTGCCAGTTCATGTGTGGGAGTGATAGTTCCTGATCATTTGTTGGAGTGAGATTGCCTGATCATATGTGGAAGTGTGATTGCCTGATCTTGTGTGGGAGTGAGAGTGCCTGATCATGTGTGGGATTGAGAGTGCTAGATCATGTGTGGGAGTGAGAGTGCCTGATCATGTGTGAGAGTGAGAGTGCCTGATCATGTGTGGGAGTGAGAGTGCCTGATCATGTGTGGGAGTGAGAGTGCCTGATCATCTGTGGGAGTTTGAGTGCCTGTTTTGGTTTGGGAGTGAGAGTCCCCATCCATGCGTGGGAGTGAGAGTGCCTGCTTAGGTTTGCGAGTAAGATTGCCAGTTCACATGTGGGAATGAGATTGCCTGTCCATGTGTAGGAGTGAGAGTGCCTGTTCATGTGTGGGAGTGAGTGTGCCTGATCATGTGTGGGAGTGAGAGTTCTTGATCATGTGTTGGAGTGAGATTGCCTGATCATGTGTGGGAGTGAGATTGCATGATCATGTGTGGGAGTGATAGTACCTCTTCGCTTGTGGTTGAAAGAGTGGCTGTTCGTGTGTTGGAGTGAGAGTGCCTGTTCATGTGTGGAAGTGAGACTGCCTGTTCATGTGTGGGAGTGAGAGTGCCCATTCATGTGTGGGAGTGAGAGTGCCTGTTCATGTGCATGAGCGAGATTGCCTATTCATGTCTGGGATGGAGAGAGCCTGTTCATGTATGGGATTGAGAGTGCCTCATTATGTGTGGGAGTGAGAGTGCCTGTTTATGTATGATGTTGGGAGTGCATTTTCAGATGTGTGTGTGAGAGTGCCTGTTCAGGTGTGTGAATAATGGTGCCTGTTTGTGTGTGCATGTGAGAGTGCCTGTTCATGTGTGGGAGTGAGAGTGCCTGTTCATGTGTGGGATTGAGAGAGCCTGTTCATGTATGGGATTGAGAGAGCCTGTTCATTTATGGGATTGAGAGTGCCTCATTATGTGTGTGATTGAGAGTGCCTGTTTATGTGTGAAGTTGGGAGTGCATGTTCAGATGTGTGAGTGAGAGTGCCTTTCCAGGTGTGTGAATGATAGTGCCTGTTTGTGTCTGCGAGTGAGAGAGCCTGCTCATGTGTGGTAGTGAGAGTGCTAGATCATGTGTGGGAGTGAGAGTGCATTTTCATGTGTGGGAGTGAGAGTGCCTATTCATGTGTGGGAGTGAGAGTGCCTGTCCATGTATGGGAGTGCGAGTGCATTTTCATGTGTGGGAGTGAGAGTTCCTCATCATGTGTGGGAGTGAGATTGTCTGATCATGTGTGGGAGTGATAGTCCCTATTCTTGTGTGGGAGAAAGAGTGGTTGTTTGTGTGTGGGAGTGAGAGTGTCTGTTCATGTGAGGGAGTGAGAGTGCCTGATCATGTGTGTGAGTGAGAGTGCCTGATCATGTGTGTGAGTGAGAGTGCCTGATCATGTGTGGGTGTGAGAGTGCCTGTCCATGTGTGGGAGTGAGAGTGCCTGTTCATGTGTGGGAATGAGAGTGCCTGTTCATGTGTGGGAGTGGAGAGCCTGTTCATGTATGGGATTGAGAGAGCCTGTTCATTTATGGGATTGGGAGTGCCTCATTACGTGTGTGATTGCGAGTGCCTGTTTATGTGTGAAGTTGGGAGTGCATGTTCAGATGTGTGATTGAGAGTGCCTTTCCAGGTGTGTGAATGATAGTGCCTGTTTGTGTCTGCGAGTGAGAGAGCCTGCTCATGTGTGGTAGTGAGAGTGCTAGATCATGTGTGGGAGTGAGAGTGCGAGATCATGTGTGGGAGTGAGAGTGCCTGATCATGTGTGGGAGTGAGAGTGCCTGATCATGTGTGGGAGTGAGAGTGCTAGATCATGTGTGGTAGTTAGAGTGCCTGATCATGTGTGGGAGTGAGAGTGCCTGATCATGTGTGAGAGTGAGAGTGCCTGATCATGTGTGGGAGTGAGAGAGCCTGTTCATGTATGGGATTGAGAGTGCTAGATCATGTGTGGGAGTGAGAGTGCAAGATCATGTGTGGGAGTGAGAGTGCGAGATCATGTGTGGGAGTGAGGGTGCCTGATCATGTGTCGGAGCGAGAGTGCCTGATCATGTGTGGGAGTGAGAGTGCCTGATCACGTGTGGGAGTGAGAGTGCCTGATCATGTGTGGAAGTGATAGTGCCTGATCAAGTGTGGGAGTGAGAGTGCCTGTTTTGGTTTGGGAGTGAGAGTCCACATCCATGCGTGGGACTGAGAGTTCTTGATCATGTGTGGGAGTGAGAGTGCCTAATCATGTGTGGGAGTGAGAGTGCCTGATCATGTGTGGGAGTGAGAGTGCTGGATCATGTGTTGGATTGTGAGTGCCTGTTCATGTGTGTGAGTGAGTGTGCCAGATCATGTGTGGGATTGTCAGTGCCTTTTCGTGTTTTGGAGTGAAAGTGTCTATTCGTGTGTGGGAGAAAGAGTGCATTTTCATGTGTGGGAGTGAGAGTGCCTGATCATGTATGGGTTGGAGAGTGCCTCATTATGTATGGGTTTGTGAGTGCCTCATCATGTCTGGAAGTGATAGTGCCTGATCAAGTGTGAGAGTGAGAGTGCCTGTTTTGGTTTGGGAGTGAGAGTCCCCATCCATGCGTGGGAATGAGAGTGCCTGCTTAGGTTTGCGAGTAAGATTGCCTGTTCACATGTGGGAATGAGATTGCCTGTCCATGTGTGGGAGTGAGAGTTCCTGTTCATGTGTGGGAGTGAGTGTGCCTGTTCATGTGTGGGAGTGAGAGTTCTTGATCATGTGTAGGAGTGAGATTGCCTGATCATGTGTGGGAGTGAGATTGCATGATCATGTGTGGGAGTGATAGTGCCTATTCGCTTGTGTTTGAAAGAGTGGCTGTTCGTGTGTTGGAGTGAGAGTGCCTGTTCATGTGTGGAAGTGAGAGTGCCTGTTCATGTGTGGGAGTGAGAGTGCCCGTTCATGTGTGGGAGTGAGACTGCCTGTTCATGTGTATGAGCGAGATTGCCTGTTCATGTCTGGGATGGAGAGAGCCTGTTCATGTCTGGGATGGAGAGAGCCTGTTCATGTATGGGATTTAGAGTGCCTCATTATGTGTGGTAGTGAGAGTGCCCGTTTATGTATGAACTTGGGAGTGCATTTTCAGATGTGTGTGTGAGAGTGCCTGTTCAGGTGTGTGAATGATAGTGCCTGTTTGTGTGTGCAAGTGAGAGTGCCTGTTCATGTGTGGGAGTGAGAGTGCTAGATCATGTGTGGGAGTGAGAGTGCCTGATCACGTGTGGTATTGAGAGTGCCTTATCATGTGTGGGAGTGAGAGTGCCTGTTCATGTGTGGGAATGAGAGTGCCTGTTCATGTGTGGGAGTGAGAGAGCCTGTTCATGTATGGGATTGAGAGAGCCTGTTCATTTATGGGATTGGGAGTGCCTCATTACGTGTGTGATTGCGAGTGCCTGTTTATGTGTGAAGTTGGGAGTGCATGTTCAGATGTGTGATTGAGAGTGCCTTTCCAGGTGTGTGAATGATAGTGCCTGTTTGTGTCTGCGAGTGAGAGAGCCTGCTCATGTGTGGTAGTGAGAGTGCTAGATCATGTGTGGGAGTGAGAGTGCGAGATCATGTGTGGGAGTGAGAGTGCCTGATCATGTGTGGGATTGAGAGTGCCTGATCATGTGTGGGAGTGAGAGTGCTAGATCATGTGTGGTAGTTAGAGTGCCTGATCATGTGTGGGAGTGAGAGTGCCTGATCATGTGTGAGAGTGAGAGTGCCTGATCATGTGTGGGAGTGAGAGAGCCTGTTCATGTATGGGATTGAGAGTGCTAGATCATGTGTTGGAGTGAGAGTGCAAGATCATGTGTGGGAGTGAGAGTGCGAGATCATGTGTGGGAGTGAGAGTGCCTGATCACGTGTGGGAGTGAGAGTGCCTGATCATGTGTTGGAGTGAGAGTGCCTGATCATGTGTGGGAGTGAGAGTGCCTGATCATCTGTGGAAGTGATAGTGCCTGATCAAGTGTGGGAGTGAGAGTGCCTGTTTTGGTTTGGGAGTGAGAGTCCCCATCCATGCGTGGGAGTGAGAGTTCTTGATCATGTGTGGGAGTGAGTGCCTAATCATGTGTGGGAGTGAGAGTGCCTGATCATGTGTGGGAGTGAGAGTGCTGGATCATGTGTTGGATTGTGAGTGCCTGTTCATGTGTGTGAGTGAGTGTGCCAGATCATGTGTGGGAGTGAGAGTGCCTGATCATGTATGGGAGTGAGAGTGCTAGATCATGTGTGGGAGTGAGAATGCGAGATCATGTGTGGGAGTGAGAGTGTCTGTTCATGTGTGCGAGTGAGAGTGCCTGATCATGTGTGTGAGTGAGGGTGCCTGATCATGTGTGGGAGTGAGAGTGCTGATCATGTGTGGGAGTGAGAGTGCCTGTTCATGTGTGGGAGTGAGAGTGCCTGTTCATGTGCGGGAGTGAGAGTACCTGTTCATGTGTGGGAGCGAGATTCCCTGTTCATGTCTGGGATTTCGAGTGCCTCATTATGTGTGGGAGTGAGAGTGCCTGTTTATGTGTGAAGTTGGGAGTGCATGTTCAGATGTGTTATTGAGAGTGCCTGTTCAGGTGTGTGAATGATAGTGCCTGTTTGTGTGTGGGAGTGTGAGTTCTTGATCATGTTGGAGTGAGATTGCCTGATCATGTGTGGGAGTGAGATTGCATGATCATGTGTGGGAGTGATAGTGCCTATTCGTTTGTGGTTGAAAGACTGGCTGTTCGTGTGTCGGAGTGAGAGTGCCTGTTCATGTGTGGAAGTGAGAGTGTCTGTTCATGTGTGGGAGTGAGAGAGCCTGTTCATGTGTGGGAGCGAGATTGCCTGTTCATGTCTGGGATGGAGAGAGCCTGTTCATGTATGGGATTGTGAGCGCGTCATTATGTGTGGGAGTGAGAGTGCCTGTATATGTGTGAAGTTGGGGTTGAATTTTCAGATGTTTGTGTGAGAGTGCCTGTTCAGGTGTGTCAATGATAGTGTCTGTTTGTCTGTGCAAGTGAGAGTGCCTGTTCATGTGTGAAGTTGGGAGGGCATGTTCAGATGTGTGAGTGAGAGTGCCTGTTCAGGTGTGTGAATGATAGTGCCTGTTTGTTTGGGCGAGTGAGAGTGCCTGTTCATGTGTGGGAGTGAGAGTGCCTGTTTTGGTTTAGGAGTGAGAGTCCCCATCCATGCGTGGGAGTGAGAGTGCCTGCTTAGGTTTGCGAGTAAGATTGCCAGTTCACATGTGGGAATGAGATTGCATGTCCATGTGTGGGAGTGAGAGTGCCTGTTCATGTGTGGGAGTGAGTGTGCCTGTTCATGTGTGGCAGTGAGAGTTCCTGATCATGTGTTGGAGTGAGATTGCCTGATCATGTGTGGGAGTGAGATTGCATGATCATATGTGGGAGTTATAGTGCCTATTCGTTTGTGGTTGAAAGAGTGGCTGTTCGTGTGTCGGAGTGAGAGTGCCTGTTCATGTGTGGAAGTGAGAGTGCCTGTTCATGTGTGGGAGTGAGAGAGCTTGTTCATGTGTGGGAGCGAGATTGCCTGTTCATGTCTGGGATGGAGAGAGCCTGTTCATGTATGGGATTGAGAGTGTGTCATTATGTGTGGGAGTGAGAGTGCCTGTATATGTGTGAAGTTGGGGGTGCATTATCAGATGTGTGTGTGAGAGTGCCTGTTCAGGTGTGTGAATGATAGTGTCTGTTTGTGTGTGCAAGTGAGAGTGCCTGTTCATGTGTGGGAGTGAGAGTGCTAGATCATGTGTGGGAGTGAGAGAGCTAGATCATGTGTGAGAGTGAGAGTGCCTGATCATGTGTGGGAGTGAGAGTGCCTGATCATGTGTGGGATTGAGAGAGCTAGATCATGTGTGGGAGTGAGAGTGCCTGATCATGTGTGGGAGTGAGAGTGCCTGATCATGTGTGGGAGTGAGACTGCTAGATCATGTGTGGGAGTGAGAGTGCCTGATCATGTGTGGGAGTGAGAGGGCTAGATCATGTGTGGGAGTGAGAGTGCCTGATCATGTGTGGGAGTGAGAGTGCCTGATCATGTGTGGGAGTGAGACTGCTAGATCATGTGTGGGAGTGAGAGTGCCTGATCATGTGTGGGAGTGAGAGGGCTAGATCATGTGTGGGAGTGAGAGTGCCTGTTCATGTGTGGGTGTGAGAGTGCCTGATCATGTATGGGTGTGAGAGTGCCTGATCATGTGTGGGAGTGAGAGTGCCTGATCATGTGTGGCAGTGAGAGTGCCTGGTCATGTGTGGGAGTGAGAGTGCCTGATCATGTGTGGGAGTGAGACTGCTAGATCATGTGTGGGAGTGAGAGTGCCTGATCATGTGTGGGAGTGAGAGTGCCTGATCATGTGTGGGAGTGAGACTGCTAGATCAAGTGTGGGAGTGAGAGTGCCTGATCATGTGTGGGAGTGAGAGTGCCTGATCATGTGTGGGAGTGAGAGTGCCTGATCATGTGTGGCAGTGAGAGTGCCTGATCATGTGTGGGAGTGAGAGTGCCTGATCATGTGTGGGATTGTCAGTGCCTTTTCGTGTTTTGGAGTGAAAGTGTCTATTCGTGTGCGGGAGAAAGAGTGCATTTTCATGTGTGGGAGTGAGAGTGCCTGTTCATGTATGGGATCGAGAATGCCTATTCATGTATTGGTTTGAGAGTGCCTCATCAAGTGTGGGAGTGATAGTGCCTAATCAAGTGTGGGAGTGAGAGTGCCTGTTTTGGTTTGGGAGTGGGAGTCCCCATCCATGCGTGGGAGTGTGTGTGCCTGCTTAGGTTTGCGAGTAAGAGTGCCAGTTCATGTGTAGGAATGAGAGTGCCTGATCATGTGTGGGAGTGAGAGTGCCTCATCAAGTGTGGAAGTGATAGTGTTAATCAAGTGTGGGAGTGAGAGTGCCTGTTTTGTTTTGGGTGAGAGTCCCCATCCATGCATGGGAGTGAGAGTTCTTGATCATGCGTTGGAGTGAGATTCCCTGATCACGTGTGGGTGTGATATTGCCTCATCATTTGTGGGAGTGATAGTGTCTATTCGTTTGTGGGAGAAAGAGTGGGGGTTCGTGTGTGGGAGTGAGAGTACCTGATCAACTGTGGGAGTGAGTGTGCCAGTTTAGATTTGCAGTTAGAGTCCCCATGCATGCATGGGAGTGAGAGTGCCTGCTTAGGTTTTCGAGTGAGAGTGCCAGTTCACGTGTGGGAGTGAGATTGCATGTCCATTTGTGGGAGTGAGAGTGCCTGTCCATGTGTGGGAGTGTGTGTGCCTATCTAAGTGCACGATTGAGGATGCCTGTTCATGTGTGTCAGTGCGAGTGCCACTTCATGTGTGGGAGTGAGTGTGCCTGTTCATGTGTTGAGTGAGATTGCCTGATCATGTGTGGGAGTGATAGTGCCTATTCTTGTGTGGGAGAAAGAGTAGTTGTTTGTGTGTGGGAGTGAGAGTGCCTGTTCATGTGTGGGAGTGAGAGTGCCTGTTCATGTGTGGGAGTGAGAGTGCCTGTTCATGTGTGGGAGTGAGAGTGCCTGTCCATGTGTGAGAGTGAGAGTGCCTTTTCGAGCTTTGGAGTTAAAGTGTCTATTCGTGTGCGGGAGAAAGAGTGCATTTTCATGTGTGGGAGTGAGAGTGCCTGTTCATGTATGGGTTGGAGAGTGCCTATTCATGTATTGGTTTGAGAGTGCCTCATCATGTGTGGGAGTGATAGTGCCTAATCAAGTGTGGGAGTGAGAGTGCCTGTTTCGGTTTGGGAGTGGGAGTCCCCATCCATGCGTGGGAGTGAGAGTGCCTGCTTCGGTTTGCGAGTTCGAGTGCCAGTTCACGTGTGGGAATCAGATTGCCTGTCCATGTGTGGGAGTGAGAGTGCCTGTTCATGTGTGGGAGCGAGATTGCCTGTTCATGTCTGGGATGGAGAGAGCCTGTTCATGTATGGGATTGAGAGTGCCTCATTATGTGTGGGATTGAGAGTGCCTGTTTATGTGTGAAGTTGGGAGTGCATGTTCAGATGTGTGAGTGAGAGTGCCTGTTCAGGTGTGTGAATGATAGTGCCTGTTTGTGTGTGCAAGTGAGAGTGCCCTTTCATGTGTGGGAGTGAGAGTGCCTGTTCATGTGTGGGATTGAGAGAGCCTGTTCATGTATGGGATTGAGAGAGCCTGTTCATTTATGGGATTGAGAGTGCCTCATTATGTGTGGGAGTGTGAGTGCCTGTTTATGTGTGAAGTTGGGAGTGCATGTTCAGATGTGTGAGTGAGAGTGCCTTTTCAGGTGTGTGAATGATAGTGCCTGTTTGTGTCTGCGAGTGAGAGTGCCTGTTCATGTGTGGTAGTGAGAGTGCTAGATCATGTGTGGGAGTGAGAGTGCGAGATCATGTGTGGGAGTGAGGGTGCCTGATCATGTGTGGGAGTGAGAGTGCCTGATCATGTGTGGGAGTGAGAGTGCCTGATCATGTGTGGTAGTGAGAGTGCCTGATCATGTGTGGGAGTGATAGTGCCTGATCATGTGTGGGAGTGAGAGTGCCTGATCATGTGTGGGAGTGAGAGTGCCTGATCATGTGTGGGAGTGAGAGTGCCTGATCATGTGTCGGAGCGAGAGTGCCTGATCATGTGTGGGAGTGAGGGTGCCTGATCATGTGTGGGAGTGAGAGTGCCTGATCATGTGTGGGAGAGAGAGTGCCTGATCATGTGTGGGAGTGAGAGTGCCTGATCATGTGTGGAAGTGATAGTGCCTGATCAAGTGTGGGAGTGAGAGTGCCTGTTTTGGTTTGGGAGTGAGAGTCCCCATCCATGTGTGGGAGTGAGAGTCCCCATCCATGTGTGGGAGTGAGAGTGCCTGATCATGTGTGAGAGTGAGAGTGCCTGATCATGTGTGGGAGTGAGAGTGCCTGATCATGTGTGGGAGTGAGAGTGCTAGATCGTGTGTTGGATTGTGAGTGCCTGTTCATGTGTGTAGTGAGTGTGCCAGATCATGTGTGTGAGTGAGAGTGCTTGATCATGTGTGGGAGTGAGAGTGCCTGATCCTGTATTGGAGTGAGAGTGCTAGATCATGTGTGGGAGTGAGAGTGTCTGTTCATGTGTGGGAGTGAGAGTGCCTGATCATGTGTGTGAGTGAGATTGCCTGATCATGTGTGGGTGTGAGAGTGCCTGATCATGTGTGGGAGTGAGAGTGCCTGATCATGTGTGGGAGTGAGAGTGCCTGTTCATGTGCGGGAGTGAGAGTGCCTGTTCATGTCTGGGAGCAAGATTCCCTGTTCATGTCTGGGATTTAGAGTGCCTCATTATGTGTGGGAGTGAGAGTGCCTGTTGATGTGTGAAGTTGGGAGTGCATGTTCAGATGTGTGATTGAGAGTGCCTGTTCAGTTGATTGAATGATAGTGCCAGTTTATGTGTGCGAGTGAGAGGTCTTGATCATGTGTTGGAGTGAGATTGCCTGATCATGTGTGGGAGTGAGATTGCATGATCATATGTGGGAGTTATAGTGCCTATTCGTTTGTGGTTGAAAGAGTGGCTGTTCGTGTGTCGGAGTGAGAGTGCCTGTTCATGTGTGGAAGTGAGAGTGCCTGTTCATGTGTGGGAGTGAGAGAGCCTGTTCATGTGTGGGAGCTGGATTGCCTGTTCATGTCTGGGATGGAGAGAGCCTGTTCATGTATGGGATTGAGAGTGCGTCATTATGTGTGGGAGTGAGAGTGCCTGTATATGTGTGAAGTTGGGGGTGCATTATCAGATGTGTGTGTGAGAGTGCCTGTTCAGGTGTGTGAATGATAGTGTCTGTTTGTGTGTGCAAGTGAGAGTGCCTGTTCATGTGTGGGAGTGAGAGTGCTAGATCATGTGTGGGAGTGAGAGAGCTAGATCACGTGTGAGAGTGAGAGTGCCTGATCATGTGTGGGAGTGAGAGTGCCTGATCATGTGTGGGATTGAGAGAGCTAGATCATGTGTGGGAGTGAGAGTGCCTGATCATGTGTGGGAGTGAGAGTGCCTGATCATGTGTGGGAGTGAGAGTGCCTGATCATGTGTGGGAGTGAGAGGGCTAGATCATGTGTGGGAGTGAGAGTGCCTGATCATGTGTGGGAGTGAGAGTGCCTGTTCATGTGTGTGATTTAGAGTGCCTGTTCATGTGTGTGAGTGAGAGTGCCTGATCATGTATGGGTGTGAGAGTGCCTGATCATGTGTGGGAGTGAGAGTGCCTGATCATGTGTGGCAGTGAGAGTGCCTGATCATGTGTGGGAGTGAGAGTGCCTGATCATGTGTGGGATTGTCAGTGCATTTTCGTGTTTTGGAGTGAAAGTGTCTATTCGTGTGCGGGAGAAAGAGTGCATTTTCATGTGTGGGAGTGAGAGTGCCTGATCATGTATGGGTTGGAGAGTGCCTATTCATGTATTGGTTTGAGAGTGCCTCATCAAGTGTGGGAGTGATAGTGCCTAATCAAGTGTGGGAGTGAGTGTGCCTGTTTTGGTTTGGGAGTGGGAGTCCCCATCCTTGCGTGGGAGTGAGTGTGCCTGCTTAGGTTTGCGAGTAAGAGTGCCAGTTCATGTGTAGGAATGAGAGTGCCTGATCATGTGTGGGAGTGAGAGTGCCTCATCATGTGTGGGAGCGATAGTGTTAATCAAGTGTGGGAGTGAGAGTGCCTGTTTTGGTTTGGGAGTGAGAGTCCCGATCCATGCATGGGAGTGAGAGTTCTTGATCATGCGTTGGAGTGAGATTGCCTGATCATGTGTGGGTGTGATATGGCCTCATCATTTGTGGGAGTGATAGTGTCTATTCGTTTGTGGGAGAAAGAGTGGGGGTTCGTGTGTGGGAGTGAGAGTGCCTGATCAACTGTGGGAGTGAGTGTGCCAGTTATGATTTGCAGTTAGAGTCCCCATGCATGCGTGGGAGTGAGAGTGCCTGCTTAGGTTTTCGAGTGAGAGTGCCAGTTCACGTGTGGGAGTGAGATTGCATGTCCATTTGTGGGAGTGAGAGTGCCTGTCCATGTGTGGGAGTGTGTGTGCCTATCTAAGTGCACGATTGAGGATGCCTGTTCATGTGTGTCAGTACGAGTGCCACTTCATGTGTGGGAGTGAGATTGCATGATCATGTGTGGGTGTGATAGTGCCTATTCGTTTATGGTTGAAAGACTGGCTGTTCGTGTGTCGGAGTGAAAGTGCCTGTTCATGTGTGGAAGTGAGAGTGTCTGTTCATGTGTGGGAGTGAGAGAGCCTGTTCATGTGTGGGAGCGAGATTGCCTGTTCTTGTCTGGGATGGAGAGAGCCTGTTCATGTATGGGATTGAGAGTGCGTCATTATGTGTGGGAGTGAGAGTGCCTGTATATGTGTGAAGTTGGGGGTGCATTTTCAGATGTTTGTGTGAGAGTGCCTGTTCAGGTGTGTCAATGATAGTGTCTGTTTGTGTGTGCAAGTGAGAGTGCCTGTTCATGTGTGAAGTTGGGAGGGCATGTTCAGATGTGTGAGTGAGAGTGCCTGTTCAGGTGTGTGAATGATAGTGCCTGTTTGTTTGTGCGAGTGAGAGTGCCTGTTCATGTGTGGGAGTGAGAGTGCCTGTTTTGGTTTAGGAGTGAGAGTCCCCATCCATGCGTGGGAGTGAGAGTGCCTGCTTAGGTTTGCGAGTAAGATTGCCAGTTCACATGTGGGAATGAGATTGCATGTCCATGTGTGGGAGTGAGAGTGCCTGTTCATGTGTGGGAGTGAGTGTGCCTGTTCATGTGTGGCAGTGAGAGTTCCTGATCATGTGTTGGAGTGAGATTGCCTGATCATGTGTGGGAGTGAGATTGCATGATCATGTGTGGGAGTGATAGTGCCTATTCGCTTTTGGTTGAAAGAGTGGCTGTTCGTGTTTTGGAGTGAGAGTGCCTGTTCATGTGTGGAAGTGAGAGTGCCTGTTCATGTGTGGGAGTGAGAGTGCCCGTTCATGTGTGGGAGTGAGAGTGCCTGATCATGTGTGGGATTGAGAGAGCTAGATCATGTGTAGGAGTGAGAGTGCCTGATCATGTGTGGGAGTGAGAGTGCCTGATCATGTGTGGGAGTGAGACTGCTAGATCATGTGTGGGAGTGAGAGTGCCTGATCATGTGTGGGAGTGAGAGTGCCTGATCATGTGTGGGAGTGAGACTGCTAGATCAAGTGTGGGAGTGAGAGTGCCTGATCATGTGTGGGAGTGAGAGGGCTAGATCATGTGTGGGAGTGAGAGTGCCTGATCATGTGTGGGAGTGAGAGTGCCTGTTCATGTGTGTGATTTAGAGTGCCTGATCATGTGTGGGAGTAAGAGTGCTAGATCATGTGTTGGAGTGAGAGCGCCTGTTCATGTGTGTGAGTGAGAGTGCCTGATCATGTGTGGGTTTGAGAGTGCCTGATCATGTGTGGGAGTGAGAGTGACTGATCATGTGTGGCAGTGAGAGTGCCTGTTCATGTGTGGGAGTGAGAGTGCCTGTTCATGTGTGGGAGTGAGAGTGCCTGTTCATGTGTGGGAGTGAGAGTGCCTGTCCATGTGTGGGAGTGAGAGTGCCTTTTCGAGCTTTGGAGTTAAAGTGTCTATTCGTGTGCGGGAGAAAGAGTGCATTTTCATGTGTGGGAGTGAGAGTGCCTGTTCATGTATGGGTTGGAGAGTGCCTATTCATGTATTGGTTTGAGAGTGCCTCATCATGTGTGGGAGTGATAGTGCCTAATCAAGTGTGGGAGTGAGAGTACCTGTTTTGGTTTGGGAGTGGGAGTCCCCATCCATGCGTGGGAGTGAGAGTGCCTGCTTCGGTTTGCGAGTTCGAATGCCAGTTCACGTGTGGGAATCAGATTGCCTGTCCATGTGTGGGAGTGAGAGTGCCTGTTCATGTGTGGGAGCGAGATTGCCTGTTCATGTCTGGGATGGAGAGAGCCTGTTCATGTATGGGATTGAGAGTGCCTCATTATGTGTGGGATTGAGAGTGCCTGTTTATGTGTGAAGTTGGGAGTGCATGTTCAGATGTGTGAGTGAGAGTGCCTGTTCAGGTGTGTGAATGATAGTGCCTGTTTGTGTGTGCAAGTGAGAGTGCCTGTTCATGTGTGGGAGTGAGAGTGCCTGTTCATGTGTGGGATTGAGAGAGCCTGTTCATGTATGGGATTGAGAGAGCCTGTTCATTTATGGGATTGAGAGTGCCTCATTATGTGTGGGAGTGTGAGTGCCTGTTTATGTGTGAAGTTGGGAGTGCATGTTCAGATGTGTGAGTGAGAGTGCCTTTTCAGGTGTGTGAATGATAGTGCCTGTTTGTGTCTGCGAGTGAGAGTGCCTGTTCATGTGTGGTAGTGAGAGTGCTAGATCATGTGTGAGAGTGAGAGTGCGAGATCATGTGTGGGAGTGAGGGTGCCTGATCATGTGTGGGAGTGAGAGTGCCTGATCATGTGTGGGAGTGAGAGTGCCTGATCATGTGTGGTAGTGAGAGTGCCTGATCATGTGTGGGAGTGATAGTGCCTGATCATGTGTGGGAGTGAGAGTGCCTGATCATGTGTGGGAGTGAGAGTGCCTGATCATGTGTGGGAGTGAGAGTGCCTGATCATGTGTCGGAGCGAGAGTGCCTGATCATGTGTGGGAGTGAGAGTGCCTGATCATGTGTGGGAGTGAGAGTGCCTGATCATGTGTGGGAGAGAGAGTGCCTGATCATGTGTGGGAGTGAGAGTCCCTGATCATGTGTGGAAGTGATAGTGCCTGATCAAGTGTGGGAGTGAGAGTGCCTGTTTTGGTTTGGGAGTGAGAGTCCCCATCCATGTGTGGGAGTGAGAGTCCCCATCCATGTGTGGGAGTGAGAGTGCCTGATCATGTGTGAGAGTGAGAGTGCCTGATCATGTGTGGGAGTGAGAGTGCCTGATCATGTGTGGGAGTGAGAGTGCTAGATCGTGTGTTGGATTGTGAGTGCCTGTTCATGTGTGTAGTGAGTGTGCCAGATCATGTGTGTGAGTGAGAGTGCTTGATCATGTGTGGGAGTGAGAGTGCCTGATCCTGTATTGGAGTGAGAGTGCTAGATCATGTGTGGGAGTGAGAGTGTCTGTTCATGTGTGGGAGTGAGAGTGCCTGATCATGTGTGTGAGTGAGATTGCCTGATCATGTGTGGGTGTGAGAGTGCCTGATCATGTGTGGGAGTGAGAGTGCCTGATCATGTGTGGGAGTGAGAGTGCCTGTTCATGTGCGGGAGTGAGAGTGCCTGTTCATGTCTGGGAGCAAGATTCCCTGTTCATGTCTGGGATTTAGAGTGCCTCATTATGTGTGGGAGTGAGAGTGCCTGTTGATGTGTGAAGTTGGGAGTGCATGTTCAGATGTGTGATTGAGAGTGCCTGTTCAGTTGATTGAATGATAGTGCCTGTTTGTGTGTGGGAGTGAGAGGTCTTGATCATGTGTTGGAGTGAGATTGCCTGATCATGTGTGGGAGTGAGATTGCATGATCATATGTGGGAGTTATAGTGCCTATTCGTTTGTGGTTGAAAGAGTGGCTGTTCGTGTGTCGGAGTGAGAGTGCCTGTTCATGTGTGGAAGTGAGAGTGCCTGTTCATGTGTGGGAGTGAGAGAGCCTGTTCATGTGTGGGAGCGAGATTGCCTGTTCATGTCTGGGATGGAGAGAGCCTGTTCATGTATGGGATTGAGAGTGCGTCATTATGTGTGGGAGTGAGAGTGCCTGTATATGTGTGAAGTTGGGGGTGCATTATCAGATGTGTGTGTGAGAGTGCCTGTTCAGGTGTGTGAATGATAGTGTCTGTTTGTGTGTGCAAGTGAGAGTGCCTGTTCATGTGTGGGAGTTAGAGTGCTAGATCATGTGTGGGAGTGAGAGAGCTAGATCATGTGTGAGAGTGAGAGTGCCTGATCATGTGTGGGAGTGAGAGTGCCTGATCATGTGTGGGAGTGAGACTGCTAGATCATGTGTGGGAGTGAGAGTCCCTGATCATGTGTGGGAGTGAGAGGGCTAGATCATGTGTGGGAGTGAGAGTGCCTGATCATGTGTGGGAGTGAGAGTGCCTGTTCATGTGTGTGATTTAGAGTGCCTGATCATGCGTGGGAGTGAGAGTGCTAGATCATGTGTGGGAGTGAGAGTGCCTGTTCATGTGTGTGAGTGAGAGTGCCTGATCATGTATGGGTGTGAGAGTGCCTGATCATATGTGGGAGTGAGAGTGCGAGATCATGTGTGGCAGTGAGAGTGCCTGATCATGTGTGGGAGTGAGAGTGCCTGATCATGTGTGGGATTGTCAGTGCATTTTCGTGTTTTGGAGTGAAAGTGTCTATTCGTGTGCGGGAGAAAGAGTGCATTTTCATGTGTGGGAGTGAGAGTGCCTGATCATGTATGGGTTGGAGAGTGCCTATTCATGTATTGGTTTGAGAGTGCCTCATCAAGTGTGGGAGTGATAGTGCCTAATCAAGTGTGGGAGTGAGTGTGCCTGTTTTGGTTTGGGAGTGGGAGTCCCCATCCTTGCGTGGGAGTGAGTGTGCCTGCTTAGGTTTGCGAGTAAGAGTGCCAGTTCATGTGTAGGAATGAGAGTGCCTGATCATGTGTGGGAGTGAGAGTGCATCATCTTGTGTGGGAGCGATAGTGTTAATCAAGTGTGGGAGTGAGAGTGCCTGTTTTGGTTTGGGAGTGAGAGTCCCCATCCATGCATGCGAGTGAGAGTTCTTGATCATGTGTTGGAGTGAGATTGCCTGATCATGTGTGGGTGTGATATGGCCTCATCATTTGTGGGAGTGATAGTGTCTATTCGTTTGTGGGAGAAAGAGTGGGGGTTCGTGTGTGGGAGTGAGAGTGCCTGATCAACTGTGGGAGTGAGTGTGCCAGTTATGATTTGCAGTTAGAGTCCCCATGCATGTGTGGGAGTGAGAGTGCCTGCTTAGGTTTTCGAGTGAGAGTGCCAGTTCATGTGTGGGAGTGAGATTGCATGTCCATTTGTGGGAGTGAGAGTGCCTGTCCATGTGTGGGAGTGTGTGTGCCTATCTAAGTGCACGATTGAGGATGCCTGTTCATGTGTTTCAGTGCGAGTGCCACTTCATGTGTGGGAGTGAGTGTGCCTGTTCATGTGTTGAGTGAGATTGCCTGATCATGTGTGGGAGTGATAGTGCCTATTCTTGTGTGGGAGAAAGAGTAGTTGTTTGTGTGTGGGAGTGAGAGTGCCTATTCATGTGTGGGAGTGAGAGTGCCTGTTCATGTGTGGGAGTGAGAGTGCCTGTTCATGTGTGGGAGTGAGAGTGCCTGTCCATGTGTGGGAGTGAGAGTGCCTTTTCGAGTTTTGGAGTTTAAGTGTCTATTCGTGTGCGGGAGAAAGAGTGCATTTTCATGTGTGGGAGTGAGAGTGCCTGTTCATGTATGGGTTGGAGAGTGCCTATTCATGTATTGGTTTGAGAGTGCCTCATCATGTGTGGGAGTGATAGTGCCTAATCAAGTGTTGGAGTGAGAGTGCCTGTTTTGGTTTGGGAGTGGGAGTCCCCATCCATGCGTGGGAGTAAGAGTGCCTGCTTAGGTTTGCGAGTTAGAGTGCCAGTTCACGTGTGGGAATCAGATTGCCTGTCCATGTGTGGGAGTGAGCGTGCCTGTTCATGTGTGGGAGCGAGATTGCCTGTTCATGTCTGGGATGGAGAGAGCCTGTTCATGTATGGGATTGAGAGTGCCTCATTATGTGTGGGATTGAGAGTGCCTGTTTATGTGTGAAGTTGGGAGTGCATGTTCAGATGTGTGAGTGAGAGTGCCTGTTCAGGTGTGTGAATGAGAGTGCCTGTTTGTGTGTGCGAGTGAGAATGCATGTTCATGTGTGGGAGTGAGAGTGCTAGATCATGTGTGGGAGTGAGAGTGCGAGATCATGTGTGGGAGTGAGAGTGCCTGATCATGTGTGGGAGTGAGAGTGCCTGATCATGTGTGGGAGTGATAGTGCCTATTCTTGTGTGGGAGAAAGAGTTGTTGTTTGTGTGTGGGAGTGAGAGTGCCTGTTCATGTGTGAGTGTGAGAGTGCCTGTCCATGTGTGGGAGTGCGAGTGCATTTTCATGTGTGGGAGTGAGAGTTCCTCATCATGTGTGGGAGTGAGACTGCCTGATCATGTGTGGGAGTGAGAGTTCCTGATCATGTGTGGGAGTGAGTGTTCCTGATCATGTGTGGGAGTGAGAGTGACTGATCACGAGTTGGAGTGAGAGTGCCTGATCGTGTGTGGGAGTGAGTGTGCCAGTTCATGTGTGGGAGTGAGAGTTCCTGATCATGTGTTGGAGTGAGATTGCCTGATCATATGTGGAAGTGTGATTGCCTGATCATGTGTGGGAGAGAGAGTGCCTGATCATGTGTGAGAGTGAGAGTGGCTGATCATGTGTGGGAGTGAGTGTGCCTGATCATGTGTGGGAGTGAGAGTGCCTGTTCATGTGTGGGAGTGAGAGTGCCTGTTCATGTGTGGGATTGAGAGAGCCTGTTCATGTATGGGTTTGAGAGAGCCTGTTCATTTATGGGATTGAGAGTGCCTCATTATGTGTGGGAGTGAGAGTGCCTGTATATGTGTGAAGTTGGGAGTGCATTTTCAGATGTGTGAGTGAGAGTGCCTGTTCAGGTGTGTGAATGATAGTGCCTGATTGTGTGTGCGAGTGAGAGTGCCTGTTCATGTGTGGGAGTGAGTGTGCGAGATGATGTGTGGGAGTGAGATTGCCTGATCATGTGTGGGAGTGAGTGTGCGAGTTGATTTGTGGGAGTGAGAGTGCCTGATCATGTGTTGAAGTGAGAGTGCCTGATCATGTGTTGGAGTGAGAGTGCCTGATCATGTGTGGGAGTGAGTGTGCAAGATGATGTGTGGGAGTGAGAGTGCCTGATCATGTGTGGGAGTGTGATTGCCTGATCATGTGTGGGATTGTCAGTGCCTTTTCGTGTTTTGGAGTGAAAGTGTCTATTCGTGTGCGGGAGAAAAAGTGTATTTTCATGTGTGGGAGTGAGAGTGCCTGTTCATGTATGGGAGTGATTGTGCGGGATGATGTGTGGGAGTGAGAGTGCCTGATCATGTGTGGGAGTGAGAGTGCCTGATCATGTGTGGGTGTGAGAGTGCCTGATCATGTGTGGGAGTGAGAGTGCCTGATCATGTGTGGGAGTGAGAGTGCCTGATCATGTGTGGGAGTGAGAGTGCCTGATCATGTGTGGGAGTGAGAGTGCCTGATCATGTGTGGGAGTGAGAGTGCCTGATCATGTGTGGGAGTGAGAGTGCCTGATCATGATTGGGAGTCAGAGTGCCTGATCATGTGTGGGAGTGAGTGCCTGTTCATGTGTGGGATTGTCAGTGCCTTTTCGTGTTTTGGAGTGATAGTGTCTATTCGTGTGTGGGAGAAAGAGTGCATTTTCATGTGGGGGAGTGAGAGTGCCTGTTCATGTATGGGATCGAGAGTGCCTATTCATGTATGGGTTTGAGAGTGCCTCATCATGTGTGGAAGTGATAGTGCCTGATCAAGTGTGGGAGTGAGAGTGCCTGTTTTGGTTTGGGAGTGAGAGTCCCCATCCATGCATGGGAGTGAGAGTTCTTGATCATGTATTGAAGTGAGATTGCCTGATCATGTGTGGGTGTGAGATTGCCTCATCATTTGTGGGAGTGATAGTGTCTATTCGTTTGTGGGAGAAAGAGTGGGGGATTGTGTGTGGGAGTGAGAGTGCCTGTTTTGATTTGCAGTTAGAGTCCCCGTGCATGCGTGGGAGTGAGAGTGCCTGCTTAGGTTTGCGAATGAGAGTGCCAGTTCACGTGTGGGAGTGAGTGTGCCTCTCCATGTGTGGGAATGAGAGTGCCAGTCCATGTGTGGGAGTGAGAGTGCATGTCCAATTGTGGGAGTGAGAGTGCCTGTCCATGTGTGGGAGTGAGAGTTCATGTCCATTTGTAGGAGTGAGAGTGCCTGTCCATGTGTGGGAATGTGTGTGCACGATGGAGGATGCCTGTTCATGTGTGTCAGTGCGAGTGCAACTTCATTGTGGGTTTGAGTGTGCCTGTTCATGTGTTGGAGTGAGATTGCCTGATCATGTGTGGGAGTGATAGTGCCTATTCTTGTGTGGGAGAAAGAGTAGTTGTTTGTGTGTGGGAGTGAGAGTGCCTGTTCATGTGTGGGAGTGAGAGTGCCTGTCCATGTGTAGGAGTGCGAGTGCATTTTCATGTGTGGGAGTGAGAGTTCCTCATCATGTGTGGGAGTGAGACTGCCTGATCAGGTGTGGGAGTGAGAGTGCCTGATCATGTGTGACAGAGAGATTGCCTGATCATGTGTGGGAGTGTGAGTTCCTGATCATGTGTGGGAGTGAGTGTTCCTGATCATGTGTGGGAGTGAGACTGCCTGATCACGAGTTGGAGTGAGAGTGCCTGATCGTGTGTGGGAGAGAGTGTGCCTGTTCATGTGTGGGAGTGAGATTTCCTGATCATGTGTTGGAGTGAGATTGCCTGATCATATGTGGAAGTGTGATTGCCTGATCATGTGTGGGAGTGAGATTGCATGATCATGTGTGGGAGTGATAGTGCCTATTCGTTTGTGGTTGAAAGAGAGGCTGTTCGTGTGTGGGAGTGAGAGTGCCTGTTCATGTGTGGGAGTGAGAGTGCCTGTTCATGTGTGGGACTGAGAGTGCCTGATCATGTGTGTGAGTGAGAGTGCCTGATCATGTGTGGGTGTGAGAGTGCTTGATCATGTGTGGGAGTGAGAGTGCCTGATCATGTGTGGCAGTGAGAGTGCCTGATCATGTGTGGGAGTGAGAGTGCCTGATCATGTGTGGGATTGTCAGTGGCTTTTCGTGTTTTGGAGTGAAAGTGTCTATTCGTGTGTGGGAGAAAGAGTGCATTTTCATGTGTGGGAGTGAGAGTGCCTGTTCATGTATGGGAGTGAGAGTGCCTGATCATGTGTGGGAGTGAGAGTGCCTGATCATGTGTGGGAGTGAGAGTGAATGTCCATTTATGGGAGTGAGAGTGCCTGATCATGTGTGGGAGTGAGACTGCCTGATCAGTTGTGGGAGTGAGAGTGCCTGATCATTTGTTACAGTGAGAATTCCTGATCATGTGTGGGAGTGAGTGTTCCTGATCATGTGTGGGAGTGAGACTGCCTGATCACGAGTTGGAGTGAGAGTGCCTGATCGTGTGTGAGAGTGAGTGTGCCTGTTCATGTGTGGGAGTGAGAGTTCCTGATCATGTGTTGCAGTGAGATTGCCTGATCATATGTGGAAGTGTGATTGCCTGATCATTTGTGGGAGTGAGATTGCATGATCATTTGTGCGAGTGATAGTGCCAACTCGTTTGTGGTTGAAAGAGTGGCTGTTCGTGTGTGGGAGTGAGATTGCCTGTTCATGTGTGGGAGTGAGAGTGCCTGTTCATGTGTGGGAGTGAGCATGCCTGTTCATGTGTGGGAGTGAGAGTGCCTGTTCATGTGTGGGAGTGAGCATGCCTGTTCATGTGTCGGAGAGAGATTGCCTGTTCATGTCTGGGATTGAGAGAGCCTGTTCATGTATGGGACTGAGATCGCCTCATTATGTGTGGGTGTGAGAGTGCCTGTTTATGAGTGAAGTTGGGAGTGCATGTTCAGATGTGTGAGTGAGAGTGCCTGTTCAGGTGTGTGAATGGTAGTGCCTGTTCATGTGTGGGAGTGAGAGTGCTAGATCATGTGTGGGAGTGAGAGAGCTAGATCATGTGTGAGAGTGAGAGTGCCTGATCATGTGTGGGAGTGAGAGTGCCTGATCATGTGTGGGATTGAGAGAGCCAAATCATGTGTGGGAGTGAGAGTGCCTGATCATGTGTGGGAGTGAGAGTGCCTGATCATGTGTGGGAGTGAGACTGCTAGATCATGTGTGGGAGTGAGAGTGCCTGATCATGTGTGGGAGTGAGAGGGCTAGATCATGTGTGGGAGTGAGAGTGCCTGTTCATGTGTGTGATTTAGAGTGCCTGATCATGTGTGGGAGTGAGAGTGTTAGATCATGTGTTGGAGTGAGTGTGCCTGTTCATGTGTGTGAGTGAGAGTGCCTGATCATGTGTGGGAGTGAGAGTGCTAGATCATGTGTGGGAGTGAGAGTGCCTGAACATGTGTGGGAGTGAGAGTGCCTGAACATGTGTGGGAGTGAGAGTGCTAGATCATGTGTGGGAGTGAGAGTGCCTGTTCATGTGTGGGAGTGAGAGTGCCTGATCATGTGTGGGAGTGAGAGTGCCTGATCATGTGTGGAAGTGAGAGTGCCTGTTCATGTGTGGGAGTGAGAGTGCTAGATCATGTGTGGGAGTGAGAGTGCCTGATCATGTGTCGGAGCGAGAGTGCCTGATCATGTGTGGAAGTGAGAGTGCCTGAACATGTGTGGGAGTGAGAGTGCTAGATCATGTGTGGCAGTGAGAGTGCCTGATCATGTGTGGGAGTGAGAGTGCCTGATCATGTGTGGGAGTGAGACTGCCTGATCAGGTGTGGGATTGAGAGTTCCTGATCATGTGTGGGAGTGAGAGTGCTTGATCATGTGTTGGAGTGAGAGTGCCTGATCATGTGTGGGAGTGAGAGTGGCTCTTCATGTGTGGGAGTGAGAGTGCCTGATCATGTGTGGGAGTGAGAGTGTCTGATCATGTATGGGAGTGAGAGTGTCTGATCATGTGTGGGAGTGAGAGTGCCTGATCATGTGTGGGAGTGAGAGTGCCTGATCATGTGTGGGAGTGAGAGTGCCTGATCATGTGTGGGAGTGAGAGTGTTAGATCATGTGTTGGAGTGAGTGTGCCTGTTCATGTGTGGGAGTGAGAGTGCTAGATCATGTGTGGGAGTGAGAGTGCCTGAACATGTGTGGGAGTGAGAGTGCCTGAACATGTGTGGGAGTGAGAGTGCTAGATCATGTGTGGGAGTGAGATTGCCTGATCATGTGTGGGAGTGAGAGTGCCTGATCATGTGTGGAAGTGAGAGTGCCTGTTCATGTGTGGGAGTGAGAGTGCTAGATCATGTGTGGAAGTGAGAGTGCCTGATCATGTGTCGGAGCGAGAGTGCCAGATCATGTGTGGAAGTGAGAGTGCCTGAACATGTGTGGGAGTGAGAGTGCTAGATCTAGTGTGGGAGTGAGAGTGCCTGATCATGTGTGGGAGTGAGAGTGCCTGATCATGTGTGGGAGTGAGACTGCCTGATCAGGTGTGGGATTGAGAGTTCCTGATCATGTGTGGGAGTGAGAGTGCTTGATCATGTGTTGGAGTGAGAGTGCCTGATCATGTGTGGGAGTGAGAGTGGCTCTTCATGTGTGGGAGTGAGAGTGCCTGATCATGTGTGGGAGTGAGAGTGTCTGATCATGTATGGGAGTGAGAGTGTCTGATCATGTGTGGGAGTGAGAGTGCCTGATCATGTGTGGGAGTGAGAGTGCCTGATCATGTGTGGGAGTGAGAGTGCCTGATCATGTGTGGGAGTGAGAGTGCCTGATCATGTGTGGGAGTGAGAGTGCCTGATCATGTGTGGGTGTGAGAGTTCCTGATCATGTGTGGGAGTGAGAGTGTCTGATCATGTGTGGGAGTGAGAGTGCCTGATCATGTGTGGGAGTGAGAGTGCCTTATCATGTGTGGGAGTGAGAGTGCCTGATCATGTGTGGGAGTGAGAGTGCCTGATCATGTGTGGGAGTGAGAGTGCCTGCTCATGTGTGGGAGTGAGAGTGCCTGATCAGTTGTGGGAGTGAGAGTGCCTGATCATGTGTTACAGTGAGATTGCCTGATCATGTGTGGGAGTGAGAGTTCCTGATCATGTGTGGGTGTGAGACTGCCTGATCACGAGTTGGAGTGATAGTGCCTGATCGTGTGTGTGAGTGAGTGTGCCTGTTCATGTGTGGGAGTGAGAGTTCCTGATCATGTGTTGGAGTGAGATTGCCTGATCATATGTGGAAGTGTGATTGCCTGATCATGTGTGGGAGTGAGAGTGCCTGATCATGTGTGGGAGTGAGAGTGCCTGATCATGTGTGGGAGTGAGAGTGCCTGATCATGTGTGGGAGTGAGAGTGCCTGATCATGTGTGGGAGTGAGAGTGCCTGATCATGTGTGGGTGTGAGAGTTCCTGATCATGTGTGGGAGTGAGAGTGTCTGATCATGTGTGGGAGTGAGAGTGCCTGATCATGTGTGGGAGTGAGAGTGCCTTATCATGTGTGGGAGTGAGAGTGCCTGATCATGTGTGGGAGTGAGAGTGCCTGATCATGTGTGGGAGTGAGAGTGCCTGCTCATGTGTGGGAGTGAGAGTGCCTGATCAGTTGTGGGAGTGAGAGTGCCTGATCATGTGTTACAGTGAGATTGCCTGATCATGTGTGGGAGTGAGAGTTCCTGATCATGTGTGGGTGTGAGACTGCCTGATCACGAGTTGGAGTGATAGTGCCTGATCGTGTGTGTGAGTGAGTGTGCCTGTTCATGTGTGGGAGTGAGAGTTCCTGATCATGTGTTGGAGTGAGATTGCCTGATCATATGTGGAAGTGTGATTGCCTGATCATGTGTGGGAGTGAGAGTGCCTGTTCATGTGTGTGATTTAGAGTGCCTGATCATGTGTGGGAGTGAGAGTGCTAGATCATGTGTTGGAGTGAGTGTGCCTGTTCATGTGTGTGAGTGAGAGTGCCTGATCATGTGTGGGAGTGAGAGTGCTAGATCATGTGTGTGAGTGAGAGTGCCTGATCATGTGTGGGAGTGAGTGTGCCTGATCATGTGTGGAAGTGAGAGTGCTTGAACATGTGTGGGAGTGAGAGTGCTAGATCATGTGTGGGAGTGAGAGTGCCTGATCATGTGTGGTAGTGTGAGTGCCTGTTCATGTGTGGGAGTGAGAGTGCCTGATCATGTGTGGGAGTGAGAGTTCCTGATCATGTGTGGGAGTGAGTGTTCCTGATCATATGTGGAAGTGTGATTGCCTGATCATGTGTGGGAGTGAGATTGCATGATCATGTGTGGGAGTGATAGTGCCTATTCGTTTGTGGTTGAAAGAGAGGCTGTTCGTGTGTGGGAGTGAGAGTGCCTGTTCATGTGTGGGAGTGAGAGTGCCTGTTCATGTGTGGGACTGAGAGTGCCTGATCATGTGTGTGAGTGAGAGTGCCTGATCATGTGTGGGTGTGAGAGTGCTTGATCATGTGTGCGAGTGAGAGTGCCTGATCATGTGTGGCAGTGAGAGTGCCTGATCATGTGTGGGAGTGAGAGTGCCTGATCATGTGTGGGATTGTCAGTGGCTTTTCGTGTTTTGGAGTGAAAGTGTCTATTCGTGTGTGGGAGAAAGAGTGCATTTTCATGTGTGGGAGTGAGAGTGCCTGTTCATGTATGGGAGTGAGAGTGCCTGATCATGTGTGGGAGTTAGAGTGAATGTCCATTTATGGGAGTGAGAGTGCCTGATCATGTGTGGGAGTGAGACTGCCTGATCAGTTGTGGGAGTGAGAGTGCCTGATCATTTGTTACAGTGAGATTGCCTGATCATGTGTGGGAGTGAGAATTCCTGATCATGTGTGGGAGTGAGTGTTCCTGATCATGTGTGGGAGTGAGACTGCCTGATCACGAGTTGGAGTGAGAGTGCCTGATCGTGTGTGAGAGTGAGTGTGCCTGTTCATGTGTGGGAGTGAGAGTTCCTGATCATGTGTTGCAGTGAGATTGCCTGATCATATGTGGAAGTGTGATTGCCTGATCATGTGTGGGAGTGAGATTGCATGATCATTTGTGCGAGTGATAGTGCCAACTCGTTTGTGGTTGAAAGAGTGGCTGTTCGTGTGTGGGAGTGAGATTGCCTGTTCATGTGTGGGAGTGAGAGTGCCTGTTCATGTGTGGGAGTGAGCATGCCTGTTCATGTGTGGGAGTGAGAGTGCCTGTTCATGTGTGGGAGTGAGCATGCCTGTTCATGTGTCGGAGAGAGATTGCCTGTTCATGTCTGGGATTGAGAGAGCCTGTTCATGTATGGGACTGAGATCGCCTCATTATGTGTGGGTGTGAGAGTGCCTGTTTATGAGTGAAGTTGGGAGTGCATGTTCAGATGTGTGAGTGAGAGTGCCTGTTCAGGTGTGTGAATGGTAGTGCCTGTTCATGTGTGGGAGTGAGAGTGCTAGATCATGTGTGGGAGTGAGAGAGCTAGATCATGTGTGAGAGTGAGAGTGCCTGATCATGTGTGGGAGTGAGAGTGCCTGATCATGTGTGGGATTGAGAGAGCCAAATCATGTGTGGGAGTGAGAGTGCCTGATCATGTGTGGGAGTGAGAGTGCCTGATCATGTGTGGGAGTGAGACTGCTAGATCATGTGTGGGAGTGAGAGTGCCTGATCATGTGTGGGAGTGAGAGGGCTAGATCATGTGTGGGAGTGAGAGTGCCTGTTCATGTGTGTGATTTAGAGTGCCTGATCATGTGTGGGAGTGAGAGTGTTAGATCATGTGTTGGAGTGAGTGTGCCTGTTCATGTGTGTGAGTGAGAGTGCCTGATCATGTGTGGGAGTGAGAGTGCTAGATCATGTGTGGGAGTGAGAGTGCCTGAACATGTGTGGGAGTGAGAGTGCCTGAACATGTGTGGGAGTGAGAGTGCTAGATCATGTGTGGGAGTGAGAGTGCCTGTTCATGTGTGGGAGTGAGAGTGCCTGATCATGTATGGGAGTGAGAGTGCCTGATCATGTGTGGAAGTGAGAGTGCCTGTTCATGTGTGGGAGTGAGAGTGCTAGATCATGTGTGGGAGTGAGAGTGCCTGATCATGTGTCGGAGCGAGAGTGCCTGATCATGTGTGGAAGTGAGAGTGCCTGAACATGTGTGGGAGTGAGAGTGCTAGATCATGTGTGGCAGTGAGAGTGCCTGATCATGTGTGGGAGTGAGAGTGCCTGATCATGTGTGGGAGTGAGACTGCCTGATCAGGTGTGGGATTGAGAGTTCCTGATCATGTGTGGGAGTGAGAGTGCTTGATCATGTGTTGGAGTGAGAGTGCCTGATCATGTGTGGGAGTGAGAGTGGCTCTTCATGTGTGGGAGTGAGAGTGCCTGATCATGTGTGGGAGTGAGAGTGTCTGATCATGTATGGGAGTGAGAGTGTCTGATCATGTGTGGGAGTGAGAGTGCCTGATCATGTGTGGGAGTGAGAGTGCCTGATCATGTGTGGGAGTGAGAGTGCCTGATCATGTGTGGGAGTGAGAGTGTTAGATCATGTGTTGGAGTGAGTGTGCCTGTTCATGTGTGGGAGTGAGAGTGCTAGATCATGTGTGGGAGTGAGAGTGCCTGAACATGTGTGGGAGTGAGAGTGCCTGAACATGTGTGGGAGTGAGAGTGCTAGATCATGTGTGGGAGTGAGATTGCCTGATCATGTGTGGGAGTGAGAGTGCCTGATCATGTGTGGAAGTGAGAGTGCCTGTTCATGTGTGGGAGTGAGAGTGCTAGATCATGTGTGGAAGTGAGAGTGCCTGATCATGTGTCGGAGCGAGAGTGCCTGATCATGTGTGGAAGTGAGAGTGCCTGAACATGTGTGGGAGTGAGAGTGCTAGATCTAGTGTGGGAGTGAGAGTGCCTGATCATGTGTGGGAGTGAGAGTGCCTGATCATGTGTGGGAGTGAGACTGCCTGATCAGGTGTGGGATTGAGAGTTCCTGATCATGTGTGGGAGTGAGAGTGCTTGATCATGTGTTGGAGTGAGAGTGCCTGATCATGTGTGGGAGTGAGAGTGGCTCTTCATGTGTGGGAGTGAGAGTGCCTGATCATGTGTGGGAGTGAGAGTGTCTGATCATGTATGGGAGTGAGAGTGTCTGATCATGTGTGGGAGTGAGAGTGCCTGATCATGTGTGGGAGTGAGAGTGCCTGATCATGTGTGGGAGTGAGAGTGCCTGATCATGTGTGGGAGTGAGAGTGCCTGATCATGTGTGGGAGTGAGAGTGCCTGATCATGTGTGGGTGTGAGAGTTCCTGATCATGTGTGGGAGTGAGAGTGTCTGATCATGTGTGGGAGTGAGAGTGCCTGATCATGTGTGGGAGTGAGAGTGCCTTATCATGTGTGGGAGTGAGAGTGCCTGATCATGTGTGGGAGTGAGAGTGCCTGATCATGTGTGGGAGTGAGAGTGCCTGCTCATGTGTGGGAGTGAGAGTGCCTGATCAGTTGTGGGAGTGAGAGTGCCTGATCATGTGTTACAGTGAGATTGCCTGATCATGTGTGGGAGTGAGAGTTCCTGATCATGTGTGGGTGTGAGACTGCCTGATCACGAGTTGGAGTGATAGTGCCTGATCGTGTGTGTGAGTGAGTGTGCCTGTTCATGTGTGGGAGTGAGAGTTCCTGATCATGTGTTGGAGTGAGATTGCCTGATCATATGTGGAAGTGTGATTGCCTGATCATGTGTGGGAGTGAGAGTGCCTGATCATGTGTGGGAGTGAGAGTGCCTGATCATGTGTGGGAGTGAGAGTGCCTGATCATGTGTGGGAGTGAGAGTGCCTGATCATGTGTGGGAGTGAGAGTGCCTGATCATGTGTGGGTGTGAGAGTTCCTGATCATGTGTGGGAGTGAGAGTGTCTGATCATGTGTGGGAGTGAGAGTGCCTGATCATGTGTGGGAGTGAGAGTGCCTTATCATGTGTGGGAGTGAGAGTGCCTGATCATGTGTGGGAGTGAGAGTGCCTGATCATGTGTGGGAGTGAGAGTGCCTGCTCATGTGTGGGAGTGAGAGTGCCTGATCAGTTGTGGGAGTGAGAGTGCCTGATCATGTGTTACAGTGAGATTGCCTGATCATGTGTGGGAGTGAGAGTTCCTGATCATGTGTGGGTGTGAGACTGCCTGATCACGAGTTGGAGTGATAGTGCCTGATCGTGTGTGTGAGTGAGTGTGCCTGTTCATGTGTGGGAGTGAGAGTTCCTGATCATGTGTTGGAGTGAGATTGCCTGATCATATGTGGAAGTGTGATTGCCTGATCATGTGTGGGAGTGAGAGTGCCTGTTCATGTGTGTGATTTAGAGTGCCTGATCATGTGTGGGAGTGAGAGTGCTAGATCATGTGTTGGAGTGAGTGTGCCTGTTCATGTGTGTGAGTGAGAGTGCCTGATCATGTGTGGGAGTGAGAGTGCTAGATCATGTGTGTGAGTGAGAGTGCCTGATCATGTGTGGGAGTGAGTGTGCCTGATCATGTGTGGAAGTGAGAGTGCTTGAACATGTGTGGGAGTGAGAGTGCTAGATCATGTGTGGGAGTGAGAGTGCCTGATCATGTGTGGTAGTGTGAGTGCCTGTTCATGTGTGGGAGTGAGAGTGCCTGATCATGTGTGGGAGTGAGAGTTCCTGATCATGTGTGGGAGTGAGTGTTCCTGATCATGTGTGGGAGTGAGAGTGCCTGATCACGAGTTGGAGTGAGAGTGCCTGATCGTGTGTGGGAGTGAGAGTGCCTGATCATGTGTGTGAGTGAGAGTGCCTGATCATGTGTGTGAGTGAGAGTGCCTGATCATGTGTGGGATTGAGAGAGCCTGATCATGTGTGGGAGTGAGAGTGCCTGATCATGTGTGCGAGTGAGAGTGCTAGATCATGTGTGGGAGTGCGAGTGCCTGATCATGTGTGGGAGTGAGAGTGCCTGATCATGTGTTGGAGTGAGAGTGCCTGATCATGTGTGGGAGTGAGAGTGCCTGATCATGTGTGGGATTGAGAGTGACTGATCATGTGTGGGAGTGAGAGTGCCTGATCATGTGTGGTAGTGAGAGTGCTAGATCATGTGTGGGAGTGAGAGTGCCTGATCATGAGTGGGAGTGAGAGTGCCTGATCATGTGTGCGAGTGAGAGTGCCTGATCATGTGTGGGATTGTCAGTGCCTTTTCGTGTTTTGGAGTGAAAGTGTCTATTCGTGTGCCGGAGAAAGAGTGCATTTTCATGTGTGGGAGTGAGAGTGCCTGATCATGTATGGGATCGAGAATGCCTTTTCATGTATGGGTTTGAGAGTGCCTCATCATGTGTGGGAGTGATAGTGCCTAATCAAGTGTGGGAGTGAGAGTGCCTGTTTTGGTTTGGGAGTGGGAGTCCCCATCCATGCGTGGGAGTGAGAGTGCCTGCTTAGGTTTGCGATTAAGAGTGCCAGTTCATGTGTGGGAATGAGATTGCCTGTCCATGTGTGGGAGTGAGAGTGCCTGTTCATGTGTGGGATTGAGTGTGCCTGTTCATGTGTGGGAGTGAGAGTACCTGTCCATGTATGGGAGTGCGAGTGCCTGTTCATGTGTGGGAGTGAGAGTTCCTGTTCATGTGTGGGAGTGAGAGTTTCTGTTCATGTGTGGGAGTGAGAGTGCCTTTTCATGTGTGGGAGTGAGAGTTCCTCATCATGTGTGGGAGTGAGAGTGCCTGATCATGTTTGTGAGTGAGACTGCCTGATCATGTGTGGCAGTGAGTTTGCCTGATCATGTGTGGCGGTAAGAGTTCCTGATCTTGTGTGGGAGTGAGTGTTCCTGATCATGTGTGGGAGTGAGACTGCCTGATCATGTGTTGGAGTGAGAGTGCCTGATCGTGTGTGGTAGTGAGAGTGCCTCTTCATGTGTGGGATTGAGAGTGCCTGATCATGTGTTGGAGTGAGAGTGCCTGATCATGTGTGGGAGTGAGTGGGCCTGTTCATGTGTGGGATTGAGAGTGCCTGATTAAGTGTGGGAGTGAGACTGCCTGATCCTGTTTGGGAGTGAGAGTGCCTGATCATGTGTTGGACTGAGAGTGCTTGATCGTGTGTGGGAGAGAGAGAGTGCCTAATCAAGTGTGGAAGTGAATGTGCCAGCTTAGGTTTGCGAGTGAGAGTGCCAATTTCTGTGTGGGAGTGAGAGTGCCTCTCCATGTGTGGGAGTGCGAGTGCATTTTCATGTGTGGGAGTGAGAGTTCCTCATCATGTGTGGGAGTGAGACTGCCTGATCAGGTGTGGGAGTGAGAGTTCCTGATCATGTGTGGCAGTGAGATTGCCTGATCATGTGTGAGTGAGAGTTCCTGATCATGTGTGGGAGTGAGGCTGCCTGATCATGTGTGGGAGTGAGAGTTCCTGATCATGTGTGGGAGTGAGGCTGCCTGATCATATGTGGGAGTGAGAGTGCCTGATCATGTGTTGGAGTGAGAGTGCCTGATCATGTGTGGGAATGAGAGTGCCTGTCCATGTGTGGGAGTGCGAGTGCCTGTTCATGTGTGGGAGTGAGAGTTCCTGTTCATGTGTTGGAGTGAGAGTGCCTTTTCATGTGTGGGAGTGAGAGTTCCTCATCATGTGTGGGAGTGAGAGTGCCTGATCATGTTTGTGAGTGAGACTGCCTGATTATGTGTGGCAGTGAGTTTGCCTGATCATGTGTGGCAGTAAGAGTTCTTGATCTTGTGTGGGAGTGAGTGTTCCTGATCATGTGTGGGAGTGAGACTGCCTGATCATGTGTTGGAGTGAGAGCGCCTCTTCATGTGTGGGATTGAGAGTGCCTGATCATGTGTTGGAGTGAGAGTGCCTGATCATGTGTGGGAGTGAGTGGGCCTGTTCATGTGTGGGATTGAGAGTGCCTGATCAAGTGTGGGAGTGAGTGTGCCTGTTTGGGTTTGGGAGTGAGATTGCCAGTTCACGTTAGGGATTGAGAGTGCCTGTCCCTGTGTGGGAGTGAGAGTGAATGTCCATGTCTGGGAGTGAGAGTGCCTGTCCATGTGTGGGTGTGTGTGTGCCTGTCCAAATGTCCGTGTGAGAGTGCCTATCCATGTGTGGGACTGCGATTGCTTGCCCATGTGTGGGAGTGAGTGTACCTGTTCATGTGTGGGCGTGAGAGTTCCTGATCATGTGTTGGATTGAGATTGCCTGATCATGTGTGGGAGTATGATTGCCTGATCATGTGTGGGAGTGAGATTGCCTGATCATGTGTGGGAGTGAGATTGCCTTGTCATGTGTGGGAGTGATACTGCCTATTCGTTTGTGGGAGAAAGAGTGGCTGTTCGTGTGTGGGAGTGAGAGTGCCTCATCTTATGTGGGAGTAAGAGTGTTTGCTGATGTATGGGAGTGAGAGTGCCTGTTCATGTGTGTGAGTGAGAGTGCCTGTTCATGTCTGGGATTGAGAGTGCCTGTTCATGTATGTGATTGAGAGTGCCTCATCATATGTGGGAGTGAGAGTGCTATTCTCATGTGTGGGAGTGAGAGTGCCTGTCCATGTTAGGGAGTGAGAGTGCCTGTCCATGTGTGCGAGTGAGAGTGCCTGTCCATGTGTGGGAGTGCGAGTGCCTGTCCATGTGTTGGAGTGCGAGTGCCTGTTCATGTGTGGGAGTGTGTGTGCCTTTTCATGTGTGGGAGTGATAGTTCCTCATCATGTGTGTGAGTGAGATTGCCTGATCATGTGTGGGAATCAGAGTGTCTGATCATTTGTAGGACTGAGAGTGCTTGATCATGTGTGGGATTCAGAGTGCCTTTTCGTGTGTGGGAGTGATAGTGTCTATTCGTGTGTGGGAGAAAGAGTGGGGGTTCGTGTGTGGGAGTGAGATTGCCTGATCATGTGTGGGAGTGAGAGTGCCTGTCCATGTGTGGGAGTGAGAGTGCCTGATCATGTGTGGGAGTGAGAGTGCCTGATCATGATTGGGAGTCAGAGTGCCTGATCATGTGTGGGAGTGAGTGCCTGTTCATGTGTGGGATTGTCAGTGCCTTTTCGTGTTTTGGAGTGATAGTGTCTATTCGTGTGTGGGAGAAAGAGTGCATTTTCATGTGGGGGAGTGAGAGTGCCTGTTCATGTATGGGATCGAGAGTGCCTATTCATGTATGGGTTTGAGAGTGCCTCATCATGTGTGGAAGTGATAGTGCCTGATCAAGTGTGGGAGTGAGAGTGCCTGTTTTGGTTTGGGAGTGAGAGTCCCCATCCATGCATGGGAGTGAGAGTTCTTGATCATGTATTGAAGTGAGATTGCCTGATCATGTGTGGGTGTGAGATTGCCTCATCATTTGTGGGAGTGATAGTGTCTATTCGTTTGTAGGAGAAAGAGTGGGGGATTGTGTGTGGGAGTGAGAGTGCCTGTTTTGATTTGCAGTTAGAGTCCCCGTGCATGCGTGGGAGTGAGAGTGCCTGCTTAGGTTTGCGAATGAGAGTGCCAGTTCACGTGTGGGAGTGAGTGTGCCTCTCCATGTGTGGGAATGAGAGTGCCAGTCCATGTGTGGGAGTGAGAGTGCATGTCCAATTGTGGGAGTGAGAGTGCCTGTCCATGTGTGGGAGTGAGAGTTCATGTCCATTTGTAGGAGTGAGAGTGCCTGTCCATGTGTGGGAATGTGTGTGCACGATGGAGGATGCCTGTTCATGTGTGTCAGTGCGAGTGCAACTTCATTGTGGGTTTGAGTGTGCCTGTTCATGTGTTGGAGTGAGATTGCCTGATCATGTGTGGGAGTGATAGTGCCTATTCTTGTGTGGGAGAAAGAGTAGTTGTTTGTGTGTGGGAGTGAGAGTGCCTGTTCATGTGTGGGAGTGAGAGTGCCTGTCCATGTGTAGGAGTGCGAGTGCATTTTCATGTGTGGGAGTGAGAGTTCCTCATCATGTGTGGGAGTGAGACTGCCTGATCAGGTGTGGGAGTGAGAGTGCCTGATCATGTGTGACAGAGAGATTGCCTGATCATGTGTGGGAGTGTGAGTTCCTGATCATGTGTGGGAGTGAGTGTTCCTGATCATGTGTGGGAGTGAGACTGCCTGATCACGAGTTGGAGTGAGAGTGCCTGATCGTGTGTGGGAGAGAGTGTGCCTGTTCATGTGTGGGAGTGAGATTTCCTGATCATGTGTTGGAGTGAGATTGCCTGATCATATGTGGAAGTGTGATTGCCTGATCATGTGTGGGAGTGAGATTGCATGATCATGTGTGGGAGTGATAGTGCCTATTCGTTTGTGGTTGAAAGAGAGGCTGTTCGTGTGTGGGAGTGAGAGTGCCTGTTCATGTGTGGGAGTGAGAGTGCCTGTTCATGTGTGGGACTGAGAGTGCCTGATCATGTGTGTGAGTGAGAGTGCCTGATCATGTGTGGGTGTGAGAGTGCTTGATCATGTGTGGGAGTGAGAGTGCCTGATCATGTGTGGCAGTGAGAGTGCCTGATCATGTGTGGGAGTGAGAGTGCCTGATCATGTGTGGGATTGTCAGTGGCTTTTCGTGTTTTGGAGTGAAAGTGTCTATTCGTGTGTGGGAGAAAGAGTGCATTTTCATGTGTGGGAGTGAGAGTGCCTGTTCATGTATGGGAGTGAGAGTGCCTGATCATGTGTGGGAGTTAGAGTGAATGTCCATTTATGGGAGTGAGAGTGCCTGATCATGTGTGGGAGTGAGACTGCCTGATCAGTTGTGGGAGTGAGAGTGCCTGATCATTTGTTACAGTGAGATTGCCTGATCATGTGTGGGAGTGAGAATTCCTGATCATGTGTGGGAGTGAGTGTTCCTGATCATGTGTGGGAGTGAGACTGCCTGATCACGAGTTGGAGTGAGAGTGCCTGATCGTGTGTGAGAGTGAGTGTGCCTGTTCATGTGTGGGAGTGAGAGTTCCTGATCATGTGTTGCAGTGAGATTGCCTGATCATATGTGGAAGTGTGATTGCCTGATCATGTGTGGGAGTGAGATTGCATGATCATTTGTGCGAGTGATAGTGCCAACTCGTTTGTGGTTGAAAGAGTGGCTGTTCGTGTGTGGGAGTGAGATTGCCTGTTCATGTGTGGGAGTGAGAGTGCCTATTCATGTGTGGGAGTGAGCATGCCTGTTCATGTGTGGGAGTGAGAGTGCCTGTTCATGTGTGGGAGTGAGCATGCCTGTTCATGTGTCGGAGAGAGATTGCCTGTTCATGTCTGGGATTGAGAGAGCCTGTTCATGTATGGGACTGAGATCGCCTCATTATGTGTGGGTGTGAGAGTGCCTGTTTATGAGTGAAGTTGGGAGTGCATGTTCAGATGTGTGAGTGAGAGTGCCTGTTCAGGTGTGTGAATGGTAGTGCCTGTTCATGTGTGGGAGTGAGAGTGCTAGATCATGTGTGGGAGTGAGAGAGCTAGATCATGTGTGAGAGTGAGAGTGCCTGATCATGTGTGGGAGTGAGAGTGCCTGATCATGTGTGGGATTGAGAGAGCCAAATCATGTGTGGGAGTGAGAGTGCCTGATCATGTGTGGGAGTGAGAGTGCCTGATCATGTGTGGGAGTGAGACTGCTAGATCATGTGTGGGAGTGAGAGTGCCTGATCATGTGTGGGAGTGAGAGGGCTAGATCATGTGTGGGAGTGAGAGTGCCTGTTCATGTGTGTGATTTAGAGTGCCTGATCATGTGTGGGAGTGAGAGTGTTAGATCATGTGTTGGAGTGAGTGTGCCTGTTCATGTGTGTGAGTGAGAGTGCCTGATCATGTGTGGGAGTGAGAGTGCTAGATCATGTGTGGGAGTGAGAGTGCCTGAACATGTGTGGGAGTGAGAGTGCCTGAACATGTGTGGGAGTGAGAGTGCTAGATCATGTGTGGGAGTGAGAGTGCCTGTTCATGTGTGGGAGTGAGAGTGCCTGATCATGTGTGGGAGTGAGAGTGCCTGATCATGTGTGGAAGTGAGAGTGCCTGTTCATGTGTGGGAGTGAGAGTGCTAGATCATGTGTGGGAGTGAGAGTGCCTGATCATGTGTCGGAGCGAGAGTGCCTGATCATGTGTGGAAGTGAGAGTGCCTGAACATGTGTGGGAGTGAGAGTGCTAGATCATGTGTGGGAGTGAGAGTGCCTGATCATGTGTGGGAGTGAGAGTGCCTGATCATGTGTGGGAGTGAGACTGCCTGATCAGGTGTGGGATTGAGAGTTCCTGATCATGTGTGGGAGTGAGAGTGCTTGATCATGTGTTGGAGTGAGAGTGCCTGATCATGTGTGGGAGTGAGAGTGGCTCTTCATGTGTGGGAGTGAGAGTGCCTGATCATGTGTGGGAGTGAGAGTGTCTGATCATGTATGGGAGTGAGAGTGTCTGATCATGTGTGGGAGTGAGAGTGCCTGATCATGTGTGGGAGTGAGAGTGCCTGATCATGTGTGGGAGTGAGAGTGCCTGATCATGTGTGGGAGTGAGAGTGTTAGATCATGTGTTGGAGTGAGTGTGCCTGTTCATGTGTGGGAGTGAGAGTGCTAGATCATGTGTGGGAGTGAGAGTGCCTGAACATGTGTGGGAGTGAGAGTGCCTGAACATGTGTGGGAGTGAGAGTGCTAGATCATGTGTGGGAGTGAGAGTGCCTGTTCATGTGTGGGAGTGAGATTGCCTGATCATGTGTGGGAGTGAGAGTGCCTGATCATGTGTGGAAGTGAGAGTGCCTGTTCATGTGTGGGAGTGAGAGTGCTAGATCATGTGTGGAAGTGAGAGTGCCTGATCATGTGTCGGAGCGAGAGTGCCTGATCATGTGTGGAAGTGAGAGTGCCTGAACATGTGTGGGAGTGAGAGTGCTAGATCTAGTGTGGGAGTGAGAGTGCCTGATCATGTGTGGGAGTGAGAGTGCCTGATCATGTGTGGGAGTGAGACTGCCTGATCAGGTGTGGGATTGAGAGTTCCAGATCATGTGTGGGAGTGAGAGTGCTTGATCATGTGTTGGAGTGAGAGTGCCTGATCATGTGTGGGAGTGAGAGTGGCTCTTCATGTGTGGGAGTGAGAGTGCCTGATCATGTGTGGGAGTGAGAGTGTCTGATCATGTATGGGAGTGAGAGTGTCTGATCATGTGTGGGAGTGAGAGTGCCTGATCATGTGTGGGAGTGAGAGTGCCTGATCATGTGTGGGAGTGAGAGTGCCTGATCATGTGTGGGAGTGAGAGTGCCTGATCATGTGTGGGAGTGAGAGTGCCTGATCATGTGTGGGTGTGAGAGTTCCTGATCATGTGTGGGAGTGAGAGTGTCTGATCATGTGTGGGAGTGAGAGTGCCTGATCATGTGTGGGAGTGAGAGTGCCTTATCATGTGTGGGAGTGAGAGTGCCTGATCATGTGTGGGAGTGAGAGTGCCTGATCATGTGTGGGAGTGAGAGTGCCTGCTCATGTGTGGGAGTGAGAGTGCCTGATCAGTTGTGGGAGTGAGAGTGCCTGATCATGTGTTACAGTGAGATTGCCTGATCATGTGTGGGAGTGAGAGTTCCTGATCATGTGTGGGTGTGAGACTGCCTGATCACGAGTTGGAGTGATAGTGCCTGATCGTGTGTGTGAGTGAGTGTGCCTGTTCATGTGTGGGAGTGAGAGTTCCTGATCATGTGTTGGAGTGAGATTGCCTGATCATATGTGGAAGTGTGATTGCCTGATCATGTGTGGGAGTGAGAGTGCCTGTTCATGTGTGTGATTTAGAGTGCCTGATCATGTGTGGGAGTGAGAGTGCTAGATCATGTGTTGGAGTGAGTGTGCCTGTTCATGTGTGTGAGTGAGAGTGCCTGATCATGTGTGGGAGTGAGAGTGCTAGATCATGTGTGTGAGTGAGAGTGCCTGATCATGTGTGGGAGTGAGTGTGCCTGATCATGTGTGGAAGTGAGAGTGCTTGAACATGTGTGGGAGTGAGAGTGCTAGATCATGTGTGGGAGTGAGAGTGCCTGATCATGTGTGGTAGTGTGAGTGCCTGTTCATGTGTGGGAGTGAGAGTGCCTGATCATGTGTGGGAGTGAGAGTTCCTGATCATGTGTGGGAGTGAGTGTTCCTGATCATGTGTGGGAGTGAGAGTGCCTGATCACGAGTTGGAGTGAGAGTGCCTGATCGTGTGTGGGAGTGAGAGTGCCTGATCATGTGTGTGAGTGAGAGTGCCTGATCATGTGTGTGAGTGAGAGTGCCTGATCATGTGTGGGATTGAGAGAGCCTGATCATGTGTGGGAGTGAGAGTGCCTGATCATGTGTGCGAGTGAGAGTGCTAGATCATGTGTGGGAGTGCGAGTGCCTGATCATGTGTGGGAGTGAGAGTGCCTGATCATGTGTTGGAGTGAGAGTGCCTGATCATGTGTGGGAGTGAGAGTGCCTGATCATGTGTGGGATTGAGAGTGACTGATCATGTGTGGGAGTGAGAGTGCCTGATCATGTGTGGTAGTGATGGTGCTAGATCATGTGTGGGAGTGAGAGTGCCTGATCATGAGTGGGAGTGAGAGTGCCTGATCATGTGTGCGAGTGAGAGTGCCTGATCATGTGTGGGATTGTCAGTGCCTTTTCGTGTTTTGGAGTGAAAGTGTCTATTCGTGTGCCGGAGAAAGAGTGCATTTTCATGTGTGGGAGTGAGAGTGCCTGATCATGTATGGGATCGAGAATGCCTTTTCATGTATGGGTTTGAGAGTGCCTCATCATGTGTGGGAGTGATAGTGCCTAATCAAGTGTGGGAGTGAGAGTGCCTGTTTTGGTTTGGGAGTGGGAGTCCCCATCCATGCGTGGGAGTGAGAGTGCCTGCTTAGGTTTGCGATTAAGAGTGCCAGTTCATGTGTGGGAATGAGATTGCCTGTCCATGTGTGGGAGTGAGAGTGCCTGTTCATGTGTGGGATTGAGTGTGCCTGTTCATGTGTGGGAGTGAGAGTACCTGTCCATGTATGGGAGTGCGAGTGCCTGTTCATGTGTGGGAGTGAGAGTTCCTGTTCATGTGTGGGAGTGAGAGTTTCTGTTCATGTGTGGGAGTGAGAGTGCCTTTTCATGTGTGGGAGTGAGAGTTCCTCATCATGTGTGGGAGTGAGAGTGCCTGATCATGTTTGTGAGTGAGACTGCCTGATCATGTGTGGCAGTGAGTTTGCCTGATCATGTGTGGCGGTAAGAGTTCCTGATCTTGTGTGGGAGTGAGTGTTCCTGATCATGTGTGGGAGTGAGACTGCCTGATCATGTGTTGGAGTGAGAGTGCCTGATCGTGTGTGGTAGTGAGAGTGCCTCTTCATGTGTGGGATTGAGAGTGCCTGATCATGTGTTGGAGTGAGAGTGCCTGATCATGTGTGGGAGTGAGTGGGCCTGTTCATGTGTGGGATTGAGAGTGCCTGATTAAGTGTGGGAGTGAGACTGCCTGATCCTGTGTGGGAGTGAGAGTGCCTGATCATGTGTTGGACTGAGAGTGCTTGATCGTGTGTGGGAGAGAGAGAGTGCCTAATCAAGTGTGGAAGTGAGTGTGCCAGCTTAGGTTTGCGAGTGAGAGTGCCAATTTCTGTGTGGGAGTGAGAGTGCCTCTCCATTTGTGGGAGTGCGAGTGCATTTTCATGTGTGGGAGTGAGAGTTCCTCATCATGTGTGGGAGTGAGACTGCCTGATCAGGTGTGGGAGTGAGAGTTCCTGATCATGTGTGGCAGTGAGATTGCCTGATCATGTGTGAGTGAGAGTTCCTGATCATGTGTGGGAGTGAGGCTGCCTGATCATGTGTGGGAGTGAGAGTTCCTGATCATGTGTGGGAGTGAGGCTGCCTGATCATGTGTTGGAGTGAGAGTGCCTGATCATGTGTGGGAATGAGAGTGCCTGTCCATGTGTGGGAGTGCGAGTGCCTGTTCATGTGTGGGAGTGAGAGTTCCTGTTCATGTGTTGGAGTGAGAGTGCCTTTTCATGTGTGGGAGTGAGAGTTCCTCATCATGTGTGGGAGTGAGAGTGCCTGATCATGTTTGTGAGTGAGACTGCCTGATTATGTGTGGCAGTGAGTTTGCCTGATCATGTGTGGCAGTAAGAGTTCTTGATCTTGTGTGGGAGTGAGTGTTCCTGATCATGTGTGGGAGTGAGACTGCCTGATCATGTGTTGGAGTGAGAGCGCCTCTTCATGTGTGGGATTGAGAGTGCCTGATCATGTGTTGGAGTGAGAGTGCCTGATCATGTGTGGGAGTGAGTGGGCCTGTTCATGTGTGGGATTGAGAGTGCCTGATCAAGTGTGGGAGTGAGTGTGCCTGTTTGGGTTTGGGAGTGAGATTGCCAGTTCACGTTAGGGATTGAGAGTGCCTGTCCCTGTGTGGGAGTGAGAGTGAATGTCCATGTCTGGGAGTGAGAGTGCCTGTCCATGTGTGGGCGTGTGTGTGCCTGTCCAAATGTCCGTGTGAGAGTGCCTATCCATGTGTGGGACTGCGATTGCTTGCCCATGTGTGGGAGTGAGTGTACCTGTTCATGTGTGGGCGTGAGAGTTCCTGATCATGTGTTGGATTGAGATTGCCTGATCATGTGTGGGAGTATGATTGCCTGATCATGTGTGGGAGTGAGATTGCCTGATCATGTGTGGGAGTGAGATTGCCTTGTCATGTGTGGGAGTGATACTGCCTATTCGTTTGTGGGAGAAAGAGTGGCTGTTCGTGTGTGGGAGTGAGAGTGCCTCATCTTATGTGGGAGTAAGAGTGTTTGCTGATGTATGGGAGTGAGAGTGCCTGTTCATGTGTGTGAGTGAGAGTGCCTGTTCATGTCTGGGATTGAGAGTGCCTGTTCATGTATGCGATTGAGAGTGCCTCATCATATGTGGGAGTGAGAGTGCTATTCTCATGTGTGGGAGTGAGAGTGCCTGTCCATGTTAGGGAGTGAGAGTGCCTGTCCATGTGTGCGAGTGAGAGTGCCTGTCCATGTGTGGGAGTGCGAGTGCCTGTCCATGTGTTGGAGTGCGAGTGCCTGTTCATGTGTGGGAGTGTGTGTGCCTTTTCATGTGTGGGAGTGATAGTTCCTCATCATGTGTGTGAGTGAGATTGCCTGATCATGTGTGGGAATCAGAGTGTCTGATCATTTGTAGGACTGAGAGTGCTTGATCATGTGTGGGATTCAGAGTGCCTTTTCGTGTGTGGGAGTGATAGTGTCTATTCGTGTGTGGGAGAAAGAGTGGGGGTTCGTGTGTGGGAGTGAGATTGCCTGATCATGTGTGGGAGTGAGAGTGCCTGTCCATGTGTGGGAGTGAGAGTGCCTGATCATGTGTGGGAGTGAGAGTGCCTATCTAAGTGCATGAGTGAGGATGCCTGTCCATGTGTCTGAGTGCGAGTACCAGTTCATGTGTGGGAGTGAGTGTCCCTGTTCATGTATGGGAGTGAGAGTTCCTGATCATGTGTTGGAGCGTGATCATGTGTGGGAGTATGATTGCCTGATCATGTGTGGGAGTGATAGTGCCTATTCTTGTGTGGGAGAAAGAGTAGTTGTTTGTGTGTGGGATTGAGAGTGCCTTTTCATGTGTGAGAGTGAGAGTGCCTATTCATGTGTGGGAGTGAGAGTGCCTCATCATGTATGGGAGTGAGAGTGCAAGTTGATGTGTGAGGGTGGGAGTGCCTGTTTATGTGTGATGGTGGGAGTGCATGTTCAGGTGTGTGAGTGAGAGTGCCTGTTCGTGTGTGGGAGTGAGAGTGCCTGTTCAGGTGTGGGAGTGAGAGTGCCTGTTCATGTGTGGGATTGAGAGTTCCTCGTCATATGTGGGAATGATAGTGCTATTTCCATGTGTGGGAGTGAGAGTGCCTGTTCATGAATGCGAGTGAGAGTGCTTGTCCATGTGTGGGAGTGAGAGTGCCGGTCCATGTGTGGGAGTGAGAGTGCCTGTCGATGTTTGGGAGTGCGATTGCCTGTTCATCTGTGGGAGTGTGTGTGCCTTTTCATGTGTGGGAGTGAGAGTTTCTGATCATGTGTGGGAGTGAGAGTGACTTTTCGTGTGTGGAAGTGATAGTGTCTATTCGTGTGTGGGAGAAAGAGTGGGGGTTCATGTGTGGGAGTGAGAGTGCCTGTTTTGGTTTGGCAGTTAGAGTCCCCGTGCATGCGTGGGAGTGAGAGTGCCTGCTTAGGTTTGCGAGTGAGAGTGCCAGTTCATGTGTGGGAGTGAGATTGCCTGTCCATGTGTGGTAGTGAGAGTACCTATCTATGTGTGCGAGTGAGAGTGCCTGTCCATATGAGTGAGTGCGAGTGCCTGTTCATGTGTTGGAGTGAGATTGCCTGATTATGTGTGGGAGTGTGATTGCCTGATCATGTGTGGGAGTGTGATTGCCTGATCATGTGTGGGAGTGATAGTGCCTATTCTTGTGTGGGAGAAAGAGTGGTTGTTCGTGTGTGGGAGTGAGAGTGCCTCATCATGTATGGGAGTGAGAGTGCCTGTTGATGTGTGAGGGTGTGAGTGCCTGTTTATGTGTAAGGGTGGGAGTGCATGTTCAGGTGTGTGAGTGAGAGTGCCAGTTCATTTGTGGGAGTGAGAGTGCCTGTTCAGGTGTGGGAGTGAGAGTGCCTGTTCATGTGTGGGTGTTAGAGTGCCTCTTCATGTGTTGGTATGAGAGTGCTTGTCCATTCGTGTGAGTGAGAGTGCCTGTCCATGTGTGGGAGTGAGAGTGCCTGTCAATGTGTGGGGGTGAGAGTGCCTCTCCATGTGTGGGAGTGAGAGTGCTTGTCCATGTGTGCGAGTGAGAGTGCCTGTCAATGTGTGGGAGTGAGAATGCCTGTTCATGTGTGGGAGTGAGAGTTCCTCATCATGTGTGGTAGTGAGATTGCCTGATCATGTGTGGGAGTGCGAGTGTCTGATCATGTGTGGCAGTGAGAGTGCCTGATCATGTGTGGCAGTGAGATTGCCTGATCATGTGTTGGAGTGAGATTGCATGACCATGTGTGGGAGTGAGATTGCCTGATCATGTGCGGGAGTGTGATTGCCTGATCATGTGTGGGAGTGATAGTGCCTATTCTTGTGTGGGAGAAAGAGTGGTTGTTCGTGTGTGGGAGTGAGAGTGCCTCATCATGTATGGGAGTGAGAGTGCCTGTTGATGTGTGAGGGTGTGAGTGCCTGTTTATGTGTAAGGATGGGAGTGCATGTTCAGGTGTGTGAGTGAGAGTGCCAGTTCATTTGTGGGAGTGAGAGTGCCTGTTCAGGTGTGGGAGTGAGAGTGCCTGTTCATCTGTAGGTGTGAGAGTGCCTCTTCATGTGTTGGTATGAGAGTGCTTGTCCATTCGTGTGAGTGAGAGTGCCTGTCCATGTGTGGGAGTGAGAGTGCCTGTCAATGTGTGGGGGTGAGAGTGCCTCTCCATGTGTGGGAGTGAGAGTGCTTGTCCATGTGTGCGAGTGAGAGTGCCTGTCAATGTGTGGGAGTGAGAGTGCCTGTTCATGTGTGGGAGTGAGAGTTCCTCATCATGTGTGGTAGTGAGATTGCCTGATCATGTGTGGGAGTGCGAGTGTCTGATCATGTGTGGCAGTGAGAGTGCCTGATCATGTGTGGGATTGAGAGTGCCTGATCATGTGTGGGAGTGAGAGTGCCTGATCATGTGTGGTAGTGAGAGTGCTAGATCATGTGTGGGAGTGAGAGTGCCTGATCATGAGTGGGAGTGAAAGTGCCTGATCATGTGTGCGAGTGAGAGTGCCTGATCATGTGTGGGATTGTCAGTGCCTTTTCGTGTTTTGGAGTGAAAGTGTCTATTCGTGTGCCGGAGAAAGAGTGCATTTTCATGTGTGGGAGTGAGAGTGCCTGATCATGTATGGGATCGAGAATGCCTTTTCATGTATGGGTTTGAGAGTGCCTCATCATGTGTGGGAGTGATAGTGCCTAATCATGTGTGGGAGTGAGAGTGCCTGTTCATGTGTGGGATTGAGTGTGCCTGTTCATGTATGGGAGTGCGTGTGCCTGTTCATGTGTGGGAGTGAGAGTTCCTGTTCATGTGTGGGAGTGAGAGTTCCTGTTCATGTGTGGGAGTGAGAGTGCCTTTTCATGTGTGGGAGTGAGAGTTCCTCATCATGTGTGGGAGTGAGAGTGCCTGATCATGTTTGTGAGTGAGACTGCCTGATCATGTGTGGCAGTGAGTTTGCCTGATCATGTGTGGCGGTAAGAGTTCCTGATCTTGTGTGGGAGTGAGTGTTCCTGATCATGTGTGGGAGTGAGACTGCCTGATCATGTGTTGGAGTGAGAGTGCCTGATCGTGTGTGGTAGTGAGAGTGCCTCTTCATGTGTGGGATTGAGAGTGCCTGATCATGTGTTGGAGTGAGAGTGCCTGATCATGTGTGGGAGTGAGTGGGCCTGTTCATGTGTGGGATTGAGAGTGCCTGATTAAGTGTGGGAGTGAGACTGCCTGATCCTGTGTGGGAGTGAGAGTGCCTGATCATGTGTTGGACTGAGAGTGCTTGATCGTGTGTGGGAGAGAGAGAGTGCCTAATCAAGTGTGGAAGTGAGTGTGCCAGCTTAGGTTTGCGAGTGAGAGTGCCAATTTCTGTGTGGGAGTGAGAGTGCCTCTCCATGTGTGGGAGTGCGAGTGCATTTTCATGTGTGGGAGTGAGAGTTCCTCATCATGTGTGGGAGTGAGACTGCCTGATCAGGTGTGGGAGTGAGAGTTCCTGATCATGTGTGGCAGTGAGATTGCCTGATCATGTGTGAGTGAGAGTTCCTGATCATGTGTGGGAGTGAGGCTGCCTGAGCATGTGTTGGAGTGAGAGTGCCTGATCATGTGTGGGAATGAGAGTGCCTGTCCATGTGTGGGAGTGCGAGTGCCTGTTCATGTGTGGGAGTGAGAGTTCCTGTTCATGTGTTGGAGTGAGAGTGCCTTTTCATGTGTGGGAGTGAGAGTTCCTCATCATGTGTGGGAGTGAGAGTGCCTGATTATGTTTGTGAGTGAGACTGCCTGATTATGTGTGGCAGTGAGTTTGCCTGATCATGTGTGGCAGTAAGAGTTCTTGATCTTGTGTGGGAGTGAGTGTTCCTGATCATGTGTGGGAGTGAGACTGCCTGATCATGTGTTGGAGTGAGAGCGCCTGATCGTGTGTGGTAGTGAGAGGGCCTCTTCATGTGTGGGATTGAGAGTGCCTGATCATGTGTTGGAGTGAGAGTGCCTGATCATGTGTGGGAGTGAGTGGGCCTGTTCATGTGTGGGATTGAGAGTGCCTGATCAAGTGTGGGAGTGAGTGTGCCTGTTTGGGTTTGGGAGTGAGATTGCCAGTTCACGTTAGGGATTGAGAGTGCCTGTCCCTGTGTGGGAGTGAGAGTGAATGTCCATGTCTGGGAGTGAGAGTGCCTGTCCATGTGTGGGTGTGTGTGTGCCTGTCCAAATGTCCGTGTGAGAGTGCCTATCCATGTGTGGGACTGCGATTGCTTGCCCATGTGTGGGAGTGAGTGTGCCTGTTCATGTGTGGGCGTGAGAGTTCCTGATCATGTGTTGGATTGAGATTGCCTGATCATGTGTGGGAGTATGATTGCCTGATCATGTGTGGGAGTGAGATTGCCTGATCATGTGTGGGAGTGAGATTGCCTTGTCATGTGTGGGAGTGATACTGCCTATTCGTTTGTGGGAGAAAGAGTGGCTGTTCGTGTGTGGGAGTGAGAGTGCCTCATCTTATGTGGGAGTAAGAGTGTTTGCTGATGTATGGGAGTGAGAGTGCCTGTTCATGTGTGTGAGTGAGAGTGCCTGTTCATGTCTGGGATTGAGAGTGCCTGTTCATGTATGCGATTGAGAGTGCCTCATCATATGTGGGAGTGAGAGTGCTATTCTCATGTGTGGGAGTGAGAGTGCCTGTCCATGTTAGGGAGTGAGAGTGCCTGTCCATGTGTGCGAGTGAGAGTGCCTGTCCATGTGTGGGAGTGCGAGTGCCTGTCCATGTGTTGGAGTGCGAGTGCCTGTTCATGTGTGGGAGTGTGTGTGCCTTTTCATGTGTGGGAGTGATAGTTCCTCATCATGTGTGTGAGTGAGATTGCCTGATCATGTGTGGGAATCAGAGTGTCTGATCATTTGTAGGACTGAGAGTGCTTGATCATGTGTGGGATTCAGAGTGCCTTTTCGTGTGTGGGAGTGATAGTGTCTATTCGTGTGTGGGAGAAAGAGTGGGGGTTCGTGTGTGGGAGTGAGATTGCCTGATCATGTGTGGGAGTGAGAGTGCCTGATCATGTGTGGGAGTGAGAGTGCCTATCTAAGTGCATGAGTGAGGATGCCTGTCCATGTGTCTGAGTGCGAGTACCAGTTCATGTGTGGGAGTGAGTGTCCCTGTTCATGTATGGGAGTGAGAGTTCCTGATCATGTGTTGGAGCGTGATCATGTGTGGGAGTATGATTGCCTGATCATGTGTGGGAGTGATAGTGCCTATTCTTGTGTGGGAGAAAGAGTAGTTGTTTGTGTGTGGGATTGAGAGTGCCTTTTCATGTGTGGGAGTGAGAGTGCCTATTCATGTGTGGGAGTGAGAGTGCCTCATCATGTATGGGAGTGAGAGTGCAAGTTGATGTGTGAGGGTGGGAGTGCCTGTTTATGTGTGATGGTGGGAGTGCATGTTCAGGTGTGTGAGTGAGAGTGCCTGTTCGTGTGTGGGAGTGAGAGTGCCTGTTCAGGTGTGGGAGTGAGAGTGCCTGTTCATGTGTGGGATTGAGAGTTCCTCATCATATGTGGGAATGATAGTGCTATTTCCATGTGTGGGAGTGAGAGTGCCTGTTCATGAATGCGAGTGAGAGTGCTTGTCCATGTGTGGGAGTGAGAGTGCCGGTCCATGTGTGGGAGTGAGAGTGCCTGTCGATGTTTGGGAGTGCGATTGCCTGTTCATCTGTGGGAGTGTGTGTGCCTTTTCATGTGTGGGAGTGAGAGTTTCTGATCATGTGTAGGAGTGAGAGTGACTTTTCGTGTGTGGGAGTGATAGTGTCTATTCGTGTGTGGGAGAAAGAGTGGGGGTTCATGTGTGGGAGTGAGAGTGCCTGTTTTGGTTTGGCAGTTAGAGTCCCCGTGCATGCGTGGGAGTGAGAGTGCCTGCTTAGGTTTGCGAGTGAGAGTGCCAGTTCATGTGTGGGAGTGAGATTGCCTGTCCATGTGTGGTAGTGAGAGTACCTATCTATGTGTGCGAGTGAGAGTGCCTGTCCATATGAGTGAGTGCGAGTGCCTGTTCATGTGTTGGAGTGAGATTGCCTGATTATGTGTTGGAGTGAGATTGCATGACCATGTGTGGGAGTGTGATTGCCTGATCATGTGTGGGAGTGATAGTGCCTATTCTTGTGTGGGAGAAAGAGTGGTTGTTCGTGTGTGGGAGTGAGAGTGCCTCATCATGTATGGGAGTGAGAGTGCCTGTTGATGTGTGAGGGTGTGAGTGCCTGTTTATGTGTAAGGATGGGAGTGCATGTTCAGGTGTGTGAGTGAGAGTGCCAGTTCATTTGTGGGAGTGAGAGTGCCTGTTCAGGTGTGGGAGTGAGAGTGCCTGTTCATCTGTAGGTGTGAGAATGCCTCTTCATGTGTTGGTATGATAGTGCTTGTCCATTCGTGTGAGTGAGAGTGCCTGTCCATGTGTGGGAGTGAGAGTGCCTGTCAATGTGTGGGGGTGAGAGTGCCTCTCCATGTGTGGGAGTGAGAGTGCTTGTCCATGTGTGCGAGTGAGAGTGCCTGTCAATGTGTGGGAGTGAGAGTGCCTGTTCATGTGTGGGAGTGAGAGTTCCTCATCATGTGTGGTAGTGAGATTGCCTGATCATGTGTGGGAGTGCGAGTGTCTGATCATGTGTGGCAGTGAGAGTGCCTGATCATGTGTGGCATTGAGATTGCCTGATCACGTGTTGGAGTGAGATTGCATGATCATGTGTGGGAGTGAGAGTGCCTGATCATGTGCGGGAGTGATAGTGCCTATTCGTCTGTGGGAGAAAGAGTGGCTGTTCGTGTGTGGGAGTGAGAGTGCCTCATCTTATGTGGGAGTAAGAGTGTTTGCTGATGTATGGGAGTGAGAGTGCCTGTTCATGTGTGTGAGTGAGAGTGCCTGTTCATGTATGGGAGTGAGAGTGCCAGTTGATGTGTGAGGGTGGGACTGCCTGTTTATGTGTAATGGTGGGAGTGCATGTTCAGGTGTGTGAGTGAGAGTGCCTGTTCAGGTGTGAGTGAGAATGCCTGTTCATGTGTGGGAGTTAGAGTGCCTCTTCATCTTTTGGTGTGAGAGCGCCTGTTCATGTGTGGGAGTGAGAGTGACTATCCATGTGTGGGAGTGAGAGTGCTTGTCCATGTGTGCGAGTGAGAGTGCCTGTCAATGTGTGGGAGTGAAAGAGCCTGTTCATGTGTGTGAGTGAGAGTTCCTGTTCATGAGTGGGAGTGAGAGTGCCTATTCATGTGTGGGAGTGAGAGTTCCTCATCATGTGTGGTAGTGAGATTGCCTGATCATGTGTGGGACTGAGGGTGCCTGATCATGTGTGGGAGTGAGAGTGCCTGATCATGTGTGTGAGTGAGAGTACCTGTTCATGTGTGGGTTTGAGAGTGCCTGATCAAGTGTGGGAGTGAGTCTGCCTGTTTTGGTTTGGTAGTGAGAGTCCCCATCCATGTGTGCGAGTGAGAGTGCCTGTTCATGTGTGGGAGTCAGAGTGCCTGTCCAAGTTTGCGAGCGAGAGTGCCTGTCCATGCGTGAGAGTGCGAGTGCCTGTTCATTTGTTGGAGTGAGTGTGCCTGTTAATGTGTGGGAGTGAGAGTTCTTGATCATGTGTTGGAGTGAGATTGCCTGATCATGTGTGGGAGTGTGATTGCCTGATCATGTGTGGGAGTGAGATTGCCTGATCATGTGTGGGAGTGAGAGTGCCTATTCGTTTGTGGTTGCAAGAGTTGCTGTTCGTGTGTGGGTGTGATAGTGCCCGTTCAAGTGTGGGAGTGAGAGTGCCTGTTCTTGTGTGGGATTGAGAGTGCCTGTTCATGTCTGGGATTGAGATTGCCTGTTCATGTATGGGATTGAGATTGCCTGTTCATCTTTGGGATTGAGAGTGCCTGTTCATGTGTGGGAGAGAGAGTGCCTGCTGATGTGTGAGGGTGGGAGTGCCTGTTTATGTGTGACGGTGGGAGTGCATGTTCAGATGTGTGAGTGGGTGTGCCTGTTCATGTGTGGGAGTGAGAGTTCCTCATCATATGTGGTAGTGACATTGCCTGATCATGTGTGGGATTGAGAGTGCCTGATCATGTGTGGGAGTGAGAGTCCCTGATCATGTGTGGCAGTGAGATTGCATGATCATGTGTGGCAGTGAGAGTGCCTGATCATGTGTGGCAGTGAGAGTGCCTGTCCATGTGTGGGAGTGAGAGTGCCTGTCCATGTGTGGGAGTGAGAGTGCCTGTCCATGTGTGGGAGTGAGAGTGCCTTTCCATGTGTGGGAGTGAGAGTGCCTGTCCAAGTGTGGGAGTATTTGTGCCTAGCTAAGTGCACGAGTGAGGATGCCTGTCCATGTGTCTGAGTGCGAGTGCCAGTTCATGAGTGGGAGTGAGTGTCCCTGTTCATGTATGGGAGTGAGAGTTCCTGATCATGTGTTGGAGTGAGATTGCCTGATTATGTGTGGGAGTGTGATTGCCTGATCATGTGTGGGAGTGATAGTGCCTATTCTTGTGTGGGAGAAAGATTAGTTGTTTGTGTGTGGGATTGAGAGTGCCTTTTCCTGTATGGGATTGAGAGTTCCTCATCATATGTGGGAGTGAGAGTGCCAGTTGATGTGTGAGGGTGGGAGTGCATGTTCAGGTGTGGGAGTGAGAGTGCCTGTTCATGTGTGGTAGTGCGAGTTCGTCATCATGTGTGTGATTGAGATTGCCTGATCATGTGTGGGAGTGAGAGTGCCTGATCAACTGTGGGAGTGAGAGTGCCTGTTTTGGTTTGGGAGTGAGAGTCCCCGTCCATGCGTGGGAGTGAGAGTGCCTGCTTAGGTTTGGGAGTGAGAGTGCCAGTTCACGTGTGGGAGTGAGATTGCCTGTCCATATTTGTGAGTGTGAGTGCCTGTTCATGTGTTGGAGTGAGATTGCCTGATCATGTGTGGGAGTGATAGTGCCTATTCGTGTGTGGGAGAAAGAGTGGTTGTTCTTGTGTGGGACTGAGAGTACCTCATCATGTATGGGAGTGAGAGTGCCAGTTGATGTGTGAGGGTGGAAGTGCCTGTATATGTATAAGGGTGGAAGTGCATGTTCAGGTGTGGGAGTGAGAGTTCCTGTTCAGGTGTGAGTGAGAGTGCCTGTTTATGTGTGGGAGTGAGAGTGCCTGTCCTTGTGTGGGTGTGGGAGTGTCTGTCCATGTGTGGGAGTGAGAGTTCCTGTCCATTTGTGGGAGTGAGAGTGCCTGTCCATGTGTGGGAGTAAGAGTGACTGTTCATGTGTGGGAGTGATAGTGCCTCTTCATGTGTGGGAGTGAGAGTGCCTATTCGTGTGTGGGAGAAAGAGTGGTTGTTCGTGTGTCGGAGTGAGAGTGCCTGTTCATGTGTGGGATTGAGAGTGCTTCATCATGTATGGGAGTCAGAGAGCCAGTTGATGTGTGAGGGTGGGAGTGCCAGTTGATGTGTGAGGCTGGGAGTGCATGTTTATGTGTGAGGGTGGGAGTGCATGTTCAGGTGTGTGAGTGAGAGTGTCTGTTCAGGTGTGAGTGAGAATGCCTGTTCATGTGTGGGAGTGAGACTGCCTCTTCATGTGTTGGTGTGAGAGTGCCAGTTCGTGTGTTCGAGTGAGAGTGCCTGTTCATGTGTGGGAGTGAGAGTGCCAATCCATGCGTGGAAGTGAGTGTACCTGCTTAGCTTTGCGAGTGAGAGTGCCAGTTCACGTGTGGGACTGAGAGTGCCTGTCCATGTGTGGGAGTGAGAGCGCCTTTCCAAGTTTGCGAGTGAGAGTGCCTGTCCATGCGTGTGAGTGCGAGTGCCTGTTCGTTTGTGGGAGTGAGTGTGCCTGTTCATGTGTGGGAGTGAGAGTTCCTGATCATGTGTTGGAGTGAGATTGCCTGATCATGTGTCGGAGTGAGATTGCCTGATCATGTGTGGCAGTGAGAGTGCCTATTCGTTTGTGGTTGAAAGAGTGGCTGTTCGTGTGTGGGAGTGATAGTGCCTGTTCAAAAGTTGGAGTGAGAGTGCCTGTTCATGTGTGGGATTGAGAGTGCCTGCTGTTGTGTGAGGGTGGGAGTGCCTGTTTATGTGTGAGGGTGGGAGTGCATGTTCAGATGTGTGAGTGAGTGTGCCTGTTCAGGTGTGTGAGTGAGAGTGGCTGTTTGTGTGTGGGAGTGTGAGTTCCTGTTCATGTGTGGGAGTGAGAGTGCCTGATCATGTGTTGGAGTGAGAGTGCCTGATCATGTGTGGCAGTGAGATTGCATGATCATGTGTGGCAGTGAGAGTGCCTGATCATGTGTTGGATGAGAATGCCTGATCATGTGTGGCAGTGAGAGTGACTGTCCATGTGTGGGAGTGAGAGTGCCTGTCCATGTGTGGGAGTGAGAGTGCCTGTCCATGTGTGGGAGTAAGAGTGCCTGTCCATGTGTGGGAGTATTTGTGCCTATCTAAGTGCACGAGTGAGGATGCCTGTCCATGTGTCTGAGTGCGAGTGCCTGTTCATGTGTGGGAGTGAGTGTCCCTGTTCATGTATGGGAGTGAGAGTTCCTGATCATGTGTTGGAGTGAGATTGCCTGATCATGTGTGGGAGTGTGATTGCCTGATCATGTGTGGGAGTGATAGTGCCTATTCTTGTGTGGGAGAAAGATTAGTTGTTTGTGTGTGGGATTGAGAGTGCCTTTTCCTGTATGGGATTGAGAGTTCCTCATCATGTGTGGGAGTGAGAGTGCCAGTTGATGTGTGAGGGTGGGAGTGCCTGTTTATGTGTGAGGGTGGGAGTGCATGTTCAGGTGTGTGAGTGAGAGTGCCTGTTCAGGTGTGGGAGTGAGAGTGCCTGTTCATGTGTGGGATTGAGAGTTCCTCATCATATGTGGGAGTGAGAGTGCTATTTCCATGTGTGGGAGTGAGAGTGCCTGTCCATGTTAGGGAGTGCGAATGTCTGTCCATGTGTGGTAGTGCGAGTTCGTCATCATGTGTGTGATTGAGATTGCCTGATCATGTGTGGGAGTGAGAGTGCCTGATCAACTGTGGGAGTGAGAGTGCCTGTTTTGGTTTGGGAGTGAGAGTCCCCGTCCATGCGTGGGAGTGAGAGTGCCTGCTTAGGTTTGGGAGTGTGATTGCCAGTTCATGTGTGGGAGTGAGATTGCCTGTCCATATGTGTGAGTGCGAGTGCCTGTTCATGTGTTGGAGTGAGATTGCCTGATCATGTGTGGGAGTGATAGTGCCTATTCGTGTGTGGGAGAAAGAGTGGTTGTTCGTGTGTGGGACTGAGAGTACCTCATCATGTATGGGAGTGAGAGTGCCAGTTGATGTGTGAGGGTGGGAGTGCCTGTTTATGTGTAAGTGTGGAAGTGCATGTTCAGGTGTGGGAGTGAGAGTTCCTGTTCAGGAGTGAGTGAGAGTGCCTGTTTATGTGTGGGAGTGAGAGTGCCTGTCCTTGTGTGGGTGTGGGAGTGTCTGTCCATGTGTGGGAGTGAGAGTTCCTGTCCATTTGTGGGAGTGAGAGTGCCTGTCCATGTGTGGGATTGAGAGTGCCTGTTCATGTGTTGGAGTGAGAGTGCCTGATCATGAGTGGGAGTGAAAGTGCCTGATCATGTGTGGGAATGAGAGTTCCTGATCAAGTGTGGGACTGAGAGTTCTTGATCATGTGTGGGAGTGAGAGGGCCTTTTTGTGTGTGGGAGTGATAGCGTCTATTCTTGTGTGGGAGAAAGAGTGGCTGTTCGTGTGTGGGAGTGAGAGTGCCTGTTCATGTGTGGGAGTGAGAGTGCCCTTTCATCTGTGGGAGTGAGAGTGCCTGATCAAGTGTGGGAGTGAGTGTGCCTGTTTGGTTTTGGGAGTGAGAGTGCCTGATCATGTGTTGGAGTGAGAATGCCTGATCATGTGTGGCAGTGAGAGTGACTGTCCATGTGTGGGAGTGAGAGTGGCTGTCCATGTGTAGGAGTGAGAGTGCCTGTCCATGTGTGGGAGCGAGAGTGCCTTTCCATGTGTGGGACTGAGAGTGCCTGTCCATGTGTGGGAGTATTTATGCCTATCTAAGTGCACGAGTGAGGATGCCTGTCCATGTGTCTGAGTGCGAGTGCCAGTTCATGTGTGGGAGTGAGTGTCCCTGTTCATGTATGGGAGTGTGATTGCCTGATCATGTGTGGGAGTGATAGTGCTTATTCTTGTGTGGGAGAAAGATTAGTTGTTTGTGTGTGGGATTGAGAGTGCCTTTTCCTGTATGGGATTGAGAGTTCCTCATCATGTGTGGGAGTGAGAGTGCCAGTTGATGTGTGAGGGTGGGAGTGCCTGTTTATGAGTGAGGGTGGGAGTGCATGTTCAGGTGTGTGAGTGAGAGTGCCTGTTCAGGTGTGGGAGTGAGAGTGCCTGTTCATGTGTGGTAGTGCGAGTTCGTCATCATGTGTGTGATTGAGATTGCCTGATCATGTGTGGGAGTGAGAGTGCCTGATCAACTGTGGGAGTGAGAGTGCCTGTTTTGGTTTGGGAGTGAGAGTCCCCGTCCATGCGTGGGAGTGAGAGTGCCTGCTTAGGTTTGGGAGTGAGAGTGCCAGTTCACGTGTGTGAGTGAGATTGCCTGTCCATATTTGTGAGTGTGAGTGCCTGTTCATGTGTTGGAGTGAGATTGCCTGATCATGTGTGGGAGTGATAGTGCCTATTCGTGTGTGGGAGAAAGAGTGGTTGTTTGTGTGTGGGACTGAGAGTACCTCATCATGTATGGGAGTGAGAGTGCCAGTTGATGTGTGAGGGTGGGAGTGCCTGTATATGTATAAGGGTGGAAGTGCATGTTCAGGTGTGGGAGTGAGAGTTCCTGTTCAGGAGTGAGTGAGAGTGCCTGTTTATGTGTGGGAGTGAGAGTGCCTGTCCTTGTGTGGGTGTGGGAGTGTCTGTCCATGTGTGGGAGTGAGAGTTCCTGTCCATTTGTGGGAGTGAGAGTGCCTGTCCATGTGTGGGAGTGAGAGTGACTGTTCATGTGTGGGAGTGATAGTGCCTCTTCATGTGTGGGAGTGAGAGTGCCTATTCGTGTGTGGGAGAAAGAGTGGTTGTTCGTGTGTCGTAGTGAGAGTGCCTGTTCATGTGTGGGATTGAGAGTGCTTCATCATGTATGGGAGTCAGAGTGCCAGTTGATGTGTGAGGCTGGGAGTGCATGTTTATGTGTGAGGGTGGGAGTGCATGTTCAGGTGTGTGAGTGAGAGTGTCTGTTCAGGTGTGAGTGAGAATGCCTGTTCATGTGTGGGAGTGAGACTGCCTCTTCATGTGTTGGTGTGAGAGTGTCAGTTCGTGTGTTCGAGTGAGAGTGCCTGTTCATGTGTGGGAGTGAGAGTGCCAATCCATGCGTGGAAGTGAGTGTACCTGCTTAGCTTTGCGAGTGAGAGTGCCAGTTCACGTGTGGGACTGAGAGTGCCTGTCCATGTGTGGGAGTGAGAGCGCCTGTCCAAGTTTGCGAGTGAGAGTGCCTGTCCATGCGTGTGAGTGCGAGTGCCTGTTCGTTTGTGGGAGTGAGTGTGCCTGTTCATGTGTGGGAGTGAGAGTTCCTGATCATGTGTTGGAGTGAGATTGCCTGATCATGTGTCGGAGTGAGATTGCCTGATCATGTGTGGGATTGAGAGTGCCTGCTGTTGTTTGAGGGTGGGAGTGACTGTTTATGTGTGAGGGTGGGAGTGCATGTTCAGATGTGTGAGTGAGTGTGCCTGTTCAGGTGTGTGAGTGAGAGTGGCTGTTTGTGTGTGGGAGTGTGAGTTCCTGTTCATGTGTGGGAGTGAGAGTGCCTGTTCATGTGTTGGAGTGAGAGTGCCTGATCATGTGTGGCAGTGAGATTGCATGATCATGTGTGGCAGTGAGAGTGCCTGATCATGTGTTGGAGTGAGAATGCCTGATCATGTGTGGCAGTGAGAGTGACTGTCCATGTGTGGGAGTGAGAGTGCCTGTCCATGTGTGGGAGTGAGAGTGCCTGTCCATGTGTGGGAGTAAGAGTGCCTGTCCATGTGTGGGAGTATTTGTGCCTATCTAAGTGCACGAGTGAGGATGCCTGTCCATGTGTCTGAGTGCGAGTGCCTGTTCATGTGTGGGAGTGAGTGTCCCTGTTCATGTATGGGAGTGAGAGTTCCTGATCATGTGTTGGAGTGAGATTGCCTGATCATGTGTGGGAGTGTGATTGCCTGATCATGTGTGGGAGTGATAGTGCCTATTCTTGTGTGGGAGAAAGATTAGTTATTTGTGTGTGGGATTGAGAGTGCCTTTTCCTGTATGGGATTGAGAGTTCCTCATCATGTGTGGGAGTGAGAGTGCCAGTTGATGTGTGAGGGTGGGAGTGCCTGTTTATGTGTGAGGGTGGGAGTGCATGTTCAGGTGTGTGAGTGAGAGTGCCTGTTCATGTGTGGGATTGAGAGTTCCTCATCATATGTGGGAGTGAGAGTGCTATTTCCATGTGTGGGAGTGAGAGTGCCTGTCCATGTTAGGGAGTGCGAAAGTCTGTCCATGTGTGGTAGTGCGAGTTCGTCATCATGTGTGTGATTGAGATTGCCTGATCATGTGTGGGAGTGAGAGTGCCTGATCAACTGTGGGAGTGAGAGTGCCTGTTTTGGTTTGGGAGTGAGAGTCCCCGTCCATGCGTGGGAGTGAGAGTGCCTGCTTAGGTTTGGGAGTGTGATTGCCAGTTCATGTGTGGGAGTGAGATTGCCTGTCCATATGTGTGAGTGCGAGTGCCTGTTCATGTGTTGGAGTGAGATTGCCTGATCATGTGTGGGAGTGATAGTGCCTATTCGTGTGTGGGAGAAAGAGTGGTTGTTCGTGTGTGGGACTGAGAGTACCTCATCATGTATGGGAGTGAGAGTGCCAGTTGATGTGTGAGGGTGGGAGTGCCTGTTTATGTAAAAGGGTGGAAGTGCATGTTCAGGTGTGGGAGTGAGAGTTCCTGTTCAGGCGTGAGTGAGAGTGCCTGTTTATGTGTGGGAGTGAGAGTGCCTGTCCTTGTGTGGGTGTGGGAGTGTCTGTCCATGTGTGGGAGTGAGAGTTCCTGTCCATTTGTGGGAGTGAGAGTGCCTGTCCATGTGTGGGAGTGAGAGTGCCTGTTCATGTGTGGGAGTGAGAGTTCCTGATCATGTGTTGGATTGAGATTGCCTGATCATCTGTGGGAGAGATAGTGCCTATTCGTTTGTGGTTGAAAGTGAGGCTGTTCGTGTGGGGGAGTGAGAGTGCCTGTTCATGTGTGGGAGTGAGAGTGCCTGTTCATGTGTGGGATTGAGAGTGTCTGTTCATGTCTGGGATTGAAAGTGCCTGTTCATGTATGGGATTGAGAGTGCCTCATCATGTGTGAGGGTGGGAGTGCCTGTTTATGTGTGAGGGTGGGAGTGCATGTTCAGATGTGTGAGTGAGTGTGCCTATTCAGGTGTGTGAGTGAGAGTGCCTGTTTGTGTGTGGGAGTGTGAGTTCCTGTTCATGTGTGGGAGTGAGAGTGCCTGTTCATGTGTTGGAGTGAGAGTGCCTGATCATGTGTGGGAGTGAGTGTGCCTTTTCGTGTGTGGGAATGATAGTGTCTATTCGTGTGTGGCAGAAAGAGTGCATTTTCATGTGTGGGAGTGAGAGTGCCTGTTCATGTGTTGGAGTGAGAGTGCCTGATCATGAGTGGGAGTGAAAGTGCCTGATCATGTGTGGGAATGAGATTTCCTGATCAAGTGTGGGACTGAGAGTGCTTGATCATGTGTGGGAGTGAGAGGGCCTTTTTGTGTGTGGGAGTGATACTGTCTATTCTTGTGTGGGAGAAAGAGTGGCTGTTCAAGTGTGGGAGTGAGAGTGCCTGTTCATGTGTGGGAGTGAGAGTGCCCTTTCATCTGTGGTAGTGAGAGTGCCTGATCAAGTGTGGGAGTGAGTGTGCCTGTTTTGTTTTGGGAGTGAGAGTCCGCGTCCATGCGTGGGAGTGAGAGTGCCACTTAGGTTTGCGAGTGAGAGTGCCAGTTAATGTGTGGGAGTGAGAGTGCCTGTCGTTGTGTGGGTGTGGAAGTGCCTGTCCATGTTTGGGAGTGAGAGTACCTGTCCATTTGTGGGAGTGAGAGTGCCTGTCCATGTGTGGGAGTGAGAGTGCTTGATCATGTGTGGAAGTGAGAGTGCCTGTTTTGGCGTGGGAGTGAGAGTGCCAGTCCATGCTTGGGAGTGAGCGTACTTGCTTAGCTTTGCGAGTGAGAGTGCCAGTTCACGTGTGGGAGTGAGAGTGCCTGTCCATGTGTGGGGGTGAGAGTGCCTGTCCATGTGTGCGAGTGAGAGTTCCTGATCATGTGTGGGAGTGAGAGTGCTTGATCATGTGTGGGAGTGAGAGTTCCTGATCATGTGTTGGAGTGAGATTGCCTGATCATGTGTCGGAGTGAGATTGCCTGATCATGTGTGGGAGTGATAGTGCCTATTCGTTTGTGGTTGAAAGAGTGGCTGTTCGTGTGTGGGAGTGATAGTGCCTGTTCAAAAGTTGGAGTGAGAGTGCCTGTTCATGTGTGGGATTGAGAGTGCCTGCTGTTGTGTGAGGGTGGGAGTGACTGTTTATGTGTGAGGGTGGGAGTGCATTTTCAGATGTGTGAGTGAGTGTGCCTATTCAGGTGTATGAGTGAGAGTGCCTGTTTGTGTGTGGGAGTGTGAGTTCCTGTTCATGTGTGGGAGTGAGAGTGCCTGTTCATGTGTTGGACTGAGAGTGCCTGATCATGTGTGGGAGTGAGAGTTCCTGATCAAGTGTGGGACTGAGAGTGCTTGATCATGTGTGGGAGTGAGAGGGCCTTATTGTGTGTGTGAGTGATAGTGTCTATTCTTGTGTGGGAGAAAGAGTGGCTGTTCGTGTGTGGGAGTGAGAGTGCCTGTTCATGTGTGGGAGTGAGAGTGCCCTTTCATCTGTGGGAGTGAGAGTGCCTGATCAAGAGTGGGAGTGAGTGTGCCTGTCTTGTTTTGGGAGTGAGAGTCCGCGTCCATGCGTGGGAGTGAGAGTGCCACTTAGGTTTGCGAGTGAGAGTGCCTGTTAATGTGTGGGAATGAGAGTGCCTGTCCTTGTGTGGGTGTGGGAGTGCCTGTCCATGTGTGGGAGTGAGAGTGCCTGTCCATGTGTGGGAGTGAGAGTTCCTGATCATGTGTTGGAGTGAGAGTGCCTGTTCATGTGTGTGAGTGAGAGTGCTTGATCATGTGTGGAAGTGAGAGTGCCTGTTTTGGCGTGGGAGTGAGAGTGCCAGTCCATGCTTGGGAGTGAGCGTACTTGCTTAGCTTTGCGAGTGAGAGTGCCAGTTCACGTGTGGGAGTGAGAGTGCCTGTCCATGTGTGGGGGTGAGAGTGCCTGTCCATGTGTGCGAGTGAGAGTTCCTGATCATGTGTGGGAGTGAGAGTGCTTGATCATGTGTGGGAGTGAGAGTTCCTGATCATGTGTTGGAGTGAGATTGCCTGATCATGTGTGGGAGTGATAGTGCCTATTCGTTTGTGGTTGAAAGAGTGGCTGTTCGTGTGTGGGAGTGATAGTGCCTGTTCAAAAGTTGGAGTGAGAGTGCCTGTTCATGTGTGGGATTGAGAGTGCCTGCTGTTGTGTGAGGGTGGGAGTGACTGTTTATGTGTGAGGGTGGGAGTGCATGTTCAGATGTGTGAGTGAGTGCCTATTCAGGTGTATGAGTGAGAGTGCCTGTTTGTGTGTGGGAGTGTGAGTTCCTGTTCATGTGTGGGAGTGAGAGTGCCTGTTCATGTGTTGGAGTGAGAGTGCCTGATCATGAGTGGGAGTGAAAGTGCCTGATCATGTGTGGGAGTGAGAGCTCCTGATCAAGTGTGGGACTGAGAGTGCTTGATCATGTGTGGGAGTGAGAGGGCCTTTTTGTGTGTGTGAGTGATAGTGTCTATTCTTCTGTGGGAGAAAGAGTGGCTGTTCGTGTGTGGGAGTGAGATTGCCTGTTCATGTGTGGGAGTGAGAGTGCCCTTTCATCTGTGGGAGTGAGAGTGCCTGATCAAGTGTGGGAGTGAGTGTGCCTGCTTTGTTTTGGGAGTGAGAGTCCGCGTCCATGCGTGGGAGTGAGAGTGCCAGCTTAGGTTTGCGAGTGAGAGTGCCAGTTAATGTGTGGGAGTGAGAGTGCCTGTCCTTGTGTGGGTGTGGGAGTGCCTTTCCATGTGTGGGAGTGAGAGTTCCTGTTCATGTGTGGGAGTGATAGTGCCTCTTCATGTGTGGGAGTGAGAGTGCCAATCCATGCGTGGAAGTGAGCGTACCTGTTTAGCTTTGCAAGTGAGAGTGTCAGTTCACGTGTGGGAGTGTGAGTGCCTGTCCATGTGTGGGGGTGAGAGTGCCTGTCCATGTGTGCGAGTGAGAGTTCCTGATCATGTGTGGGAGTGAGAGTGCTTGAACATGTGTGGGAGTGAGAGTTCCTGATCATGTGTTGGAGTGAGATTGCCTGATCATGTGTCGGAGTGAGATTGCCTGATCATGTGTGGGAGTGATAGTGCCTATTCATTTGTGGTTGAAAGAGTGGCTGTTCGTGTGTGGGAGTGATAGTGCCTGTTCAAAAGTTGGAGTGAGAGTGCCTGTTCATGTGTGGGATTGAGAGTGCCTGCTGTTGTGTGAGGGTGGGAGTGACTGTTTATGTGTGAGGGTGGGAGTGCATGTTCAGATGTGTGAGTGAGTGTGCCTATTCAGGTGTATGAGTGAGAGTGCCTGTTTGTGTGTGGGAGTGTGAGTTCCTGTTCATGTGTGGGAGTGAGAGTGCCTGTTCATGTGTTGGAGTGAGAGTGCCTGATCATGTGTGGGAGTGAGAGTTCCTGATCAAGTGTGGGACTGAGAGTGCTTGATCATGTGTGGGAGTGAGAGGGCCTTATTGTGTGTGTGAGTGATAGTGTCTATTCTTGTGTGGGAGAAAGAGTGGCTGTTCGTGTGTGGGAGTGAGAGTGCCTGTTCATGTGTGGGAGTGAGAGTGCCCTTTCATCTGTGGGAGTGAGAGTGCCTGATCAAGTGTGGGAGTGAGTGTGCCTGTCTTGTTTTGGGAGTGAGAGTCCGCGTCCATGCGTGGGAGTGAGAGTGCCACTTAGGTTTGCGAGTGAGAGTGCCTGTTAATGTGTGGGAGTGAGAGTGCCTGTCCTTGTGTGGGTGTGGGAGTGCCTGTCCATGTGTGGGAGTGAGAGTGCCTGTCCATGTGTGGGAGTGAGAGTTCCTGATCATGTGTTGGAGTGAGAGTGCCTGTTCATGTGTGTGAGTGAGAGTGCTTGATCATGTGTGGAAGTGAGAGTGCCTGTTTTGGCGTGGGAGTGAGAGTGCCAGTCCATGCTTGGGAGTGCGCGTACTTGCTTAGCTTTGCGAGTGAGAGTGCCAGTTCACGTGTGGGAGTGAGAGTGCCTGTCCATGTGTGGGGGTGAGAGTGCCTGTCCATGTGTGCGAGTGAGAGTTCCTGATCATGTGTGGGAGTGAGAGTGCTTGATCATGTGTGGGAGTGAGAGTTCCTGATCATGTGTTGGAGTGAGATTGCCTGATCATGTGTGGGAGTGATAGTGCCTATTCGTTTGTGGTTGAAAGAGTGGCTGTTCGTGTGTGGGAGTGATAGTGCCTGTTCAAAAGTTGGAGTGAGAGTGCCTGTTCATGTGTGGGATTGAGAGTGCCTGCTGTTGTGTGAGGGTGGGAGTGACTGTTTATGTGTGAGGGTGGGAGTGCATGTTCAGATGTGTGAGTGAGTGCCTATTCAGGTGTATGAGTGAGAGTGCCTGTTTGTGTGTGGGAGTGTGAGTTCCTGTTCATGTGTGGGAGTGAGAGTGCCTGTTCATGTGTTGGAGTGAGAGTGCCTGATCATGAGTGGGAGTGAAAGTGCCTGATCATGTGTGGGAGTGAGAGCTCCTGATCAAGTGTGGGACTGAGAGTGCTTGATCATGTGTGGGAGTGTGTTTGCCTGATCATGTGTTGGAGTGAGATTGCCTGATCATTTGTGGGAGTGATAGTGCCTATTCGTTTGTGGTTGAAAGTGTGGCTGTTCGTGTTGGGGAGTGATAGTGCCTGTTCATGTGTGGGAGTCAGAGTGCCTGCTGATGTGTGAGGGTGGGAGTGCCTGTTTATGTGTGTGGGTGGGAGTGCATGTTCAGATGTGTGAGTGTGTGTGCTTGTTCAGGTGTGTGAGTGAGAGTGCCTGTTTTTGTGTGGGAGTGAGAGTGCCTGTTTTTGTGTGGGAGTGAGAGTGCCTGTTCATGTGTGGGAGTGAGAGTGCCTGATCATGTGTTGGATTGAGAGTGCCTTATCATGTGTGGGAGTGAGAGTGCATGATCATGTGTGGGACTGAGAGTGCTTGGTCACGTGAGGGAGTGAGAGTGCCTTTTCGTGTGTGGGAGTAATTATGTCTATTTGTGTGTGGGAGAAAGAGTGCATTTTCATGTGTGGGAGTGAGAATGCCTGATCATGTGTGGGAGTGAGAGTGCCTGACCATGAGTGGTAGTGAGAATGCCTGTTTGTGTGTGGGAGTGAGAGTTCCTGATCAAGTGTGGGAGTGAGAGTGCCTGATCAAGTGTGGGAGTGAGAGTGCCTGATCATGTGTGGGAGTGAGAGTTCCTGATCAAGTGTGGGAGTGAGAGTGCCTGATCAAGTGTGGGATTGAGAGTGCTTGATCAAGTGTGGGAGTGACTGTGCCTGTATTGGTTTGGGAGTGAGAGTGCCAGTTCACGTGTGGGAGTGTGTGTGTCTGTCCAACTGTTCGAGTGAGATTCCGTGTCCATGTCTGGGAGTGAGAGTGCCTGTTCATGTGTGGGAGTGAGTGTGCCTGTTCATGTGTGGGAGTGAGAATTCCTGATCATGTGTTGGGCTGAATGTGCCTGTTCATGTGTTGGAGTGAGAGTGCCTATTCGTGTGTGGGAGAAAGAGTGGTTGTTCGTGTGTCGGAGTGATGGTGCTTATTCTTTTGTGGGAGTAAGAGTGGCTGTTCATGTGTGGGAGTGGGTGTGACTGTTCATGTATGGGATCGAGAGTACCTGTTCATGTTTGGGATTGAGATTGCCTCGTCATGTGTAGGACTGATAGTGCCTGATCAAGTGAGGGAGTGAGAGTGCCTGTTTTGGTTTGGGAGTGAGAGTCCTCATCCATGCGTGGGAGTGAGAGTGCCTGCTTTGGATTGCGAGTAAAAGAGCCAGTTCACGTGTGGGAATGAGAGTGTCTGTACATGTGTGGGAGTGTGAGTGCCTGTCCATGTGTGGGAATGTGTGTGCCTGTTCATGTGTGGGAGTGAGAGTTCCTGATCATGTGTTGGAGTGAGATTGCCTGATCATGTGTGGGAGTGAGATTGCCTGATCATTTGTTGAAGTGTTAATGCCTCTTCGTGCGTGGGAGAAAGAGTGGCTGTTCGTGTGTGGGAGAAAGAGTGGCTGTTCGTGTGTGGGAGTGAGAGTGCCTGTTCATGTGTGGGAGTGAGAGTGCCTGTTCATGTGTGGGAGTGCGAGTGCCTGTTCATGTATGGGATTGAGAGTACCTCGTGATGTGTGGAGTGAGAGTGCCTGCTGACATCTGAGGGTGGGAATGCCTGTTTATGTCTGAGGGTGGGAGTGCATGTTCAGCTGTGTGAGTGAGAATGCCTGTTCAGGTGTGTGACTGAGAGTGCCTGTTGAGGTTTGGGAGTGAGAGTGCCTGTTCATGTGTGGGATTGAGAGTGCCTGTCCATGAGTGGGAGTGTGTGTGCCTGTTCATGTGTGGGAGTGAGAGTTCCTGATCATGTGTTGGAGTGAGATTGCCTGATCATGTGTGGGAGTGAGAGTGCCTGTTCATCTGTGGGATTGAGAGTGCCTGATAAAGTGTTCACGTGTGGGAGTGAGAGTGTCTGTCCATGTGTGGGAGTGAGAGTGCCTGTCCATGTGTTGGAGTGAGAGTGCCTGTCCATGTGTAGGTTTGAGAGTGCCTCTCCATGTGTTGGATGAGAGTGCCTGTCCATTTGTGGGAGTGTGTGTGCCTATCCAACTGTTGGAGTGAGATTCCATATCCATGTGTGGGAGTGTGAGTGCCTGTTCATGTGTGGGAGTGAGAGTTCCTGATCATGTGTTGGAATGAGAGTGCCTCTTCATGTGTTGGAGTGAGAGAGCCTATTTGTGTGTGGGAGAAAGTGTGGTTGTTCGTGTGTGGGAGTGATAGTGCCTATTCTTTTGTGGGAGAAAGAGTGGCTGTTCATGTGTGGGAGTGGGAGTGTCTGTTCATGTCTGAGATTGAGAGTGCCTGTTTTTGTATGGGATTGAGAGTTCCTGCTGATGTGTGAGGGTGGGAGTGCCTGTTTATGTGTGAGGGTGGGAGTGCTTGTTCAGGTGTGTGAGTGAGAGTGCCTGTTCAGGTGTGTGAGTGAGAGTGCCTGTTTGTGTGTGGGAGTGAGAGTCCCTGTTCATGTGTGGGACTGAGAGTGCTTGATCATGTGTGGGAGAAGGAGTGCATTTTCATGTGTGGGAGTGAGAGTGCTTGTTCATGTATGGGATCGAGAGTGCCTGTTCATGTGTGGGATTGAGAGTGCCTCATCATGTGTGGGAGTGATAGTGCCTGATCAAGTGAGGGAGTGAGAGTGCCTGTTTTGGTTTGGCAGTGAGAGTCCTCATCCATGCGTGGTAGTGAGAGTGCCTGCATTGGATTGCGAGTAAAAGTGCCAGTTCACGTGTGTGAATGAGAGTGCCTGTACATGTGTGGGAGTGAGAGTGCCTATCCATGTGTGGGAGTGAGTTTGCCTGTTCATGTGTGGGAGTGAGAGTTCCTGATCATGTTTTGGAGTGAGATTTCCAGATCATGTGTGGGAGTGAGATTGCCTGATCATTTGTGGGAGTGTTAATGCCTATTCGTGTGTGGGAGAAAGAATGCCTGTTCATATATGGGATTGTGAGTGCCTGTTCATGTATGGGATTGAGAGTGCCTCATGATGTGTGGGAGTGAGAGTGCCTGCTGACGTGTGAGGGTGGGAATGCCTGTTTATGTGTGAGGGTGGGAATGCATGTTCAGCTGTGTGAGTGAGAATACCTGTTCAGGTGTGTGACTGAGAGTGCCTGTTCAGGTGTGGGAGTGAGAGTGCCTGTTCATGTGTGGGATTGAGAGTGCCTCTTCATTTGGTTGTGTGAGAGTGCCTGTTCATGTGTGGGAGTGAGAGTGCCTGCTGACGTGTGAGGGTGGGAATGCCTGTTTATGTGTGAGGGTGGGAGTGCATGTTCAGCTGTGTGAGTGAGAATGCCTGTTCAGGTGTGTGACTGAGAGTGCCTGTTCAGGTGTGGGAGTGAGAGTGCCTGTTCATGTGTGGGATTGAGAGTGCCTCTTCATTTGGTTGTGTGAGAGTGCCTGTTCATGTGTGGGAGTGAGAGTGCCTGTTCATGTGTGGGAGTGAGAGTGCCTGATCGTGTGTGGGAGTGAGAGTGCCTGAACATGTGTGGAAGTGAGAGTGCCTGTTTTGGTGTCGGAGTGAGAGTGCCAGTCCATGCGTGGGAGTGAGCGTACCTGCTTAGGTTTGCGAGTGAGAGTGCCAGTTCACGTGTGGGAGTGAGAGTGCCTGTCCATGTGTAGGTTTGAGAGTGCCTCTCCATGTGTTGGATGAGAGTGCCTGTCCATGTGTGGGAGTGAGTGTGCCTGTCCATGTGTGGGAGTGATAGTTCCTGTTCATGTGTGGGAGTGAGAATGCCTGATCATGTGTGGAGTGAGTGTCCCTGATCATGTGTGGGACTGAGAATGCTTGATCATGTGTTGGAGGGAGAGTGCCTTTTCGTGTGTGGGAGGGCGAGTGCTCGTCCTTATGTGGGAGTGAGAGGGCTTGTTTAGTTTTGGAAGTGAGAGTGCCAGTTCACGTGTGTGAGTGAGAGTGACTTTTCCTGTGTGGGAGTGATAGTGGCTATTCGTGTTTGGGAGAAAGAGTGCCTTTTCGTGTGTGGGAGTGAGGATGGCTTTCCATAAGTGGGTGTGAGAGTGCCTGCTTAGGATTGCGAATGAGAGTGCCAGTTCACATGTGGGAGTGAGAGTGCCTGTCCATGTGTGGGAGTGAGAGTGCCTGTTCGTGTGTGGGAATGTGAGAGCCTCATCGTGTGTAGGAGTGACAGTGCCTGATCCCATGTGGGAGTGTGAGTGCCTGATCACATGTGGAAGTGAGATTGCCTGTTCATGTGTGGGAGTGACAGTGCCTGTTCGTGTTTGGCGGTGAGAGTGCCTGTTTGCGTGTGGTAGTGAGAGTGCTTGTTTGTGTGTGGCAGTGAGTGTTCCTGTTCATACGTGAGATCAAGAGTGCCAGTTCATGTGTGGGTTGAAGAGTGCATGTTCATGTGTGGAGTGAGAGTGCCTGTCCATGTGTGGGAGTGAGAGTGCCTGTCCATGTGAGGGAGTGTGTGTGCCTGTCCAAGTGTGCAAGTGAGAGTGCCTGTCCATGTGTGGGATTGCGAGTGCCTGTCCATGTGTGGGTGTCTGTGTGCCTGTTCATGTGTGGGAGTGAGAGTTCCTGATCATGTTTTGGAGTGAGATTGCCAGATCATGTGTGGTAGTGAGATTGCCTGATCATTTGTGGGAGTGTTAATGCCTATTCGTGTGTGGGAGAAAGAATGCCTGTTCATATATGGGATTGAGAGTGCCTGTTCATGTATGGGATTGAGAGTGCCTCATGATGTGTGGGAGTGAGAGTGCCTGCTGATGTGTGAGGGTGGGAATGCCTGTTTATGTGTGAGGGTGGGAGTGAATGTACAGCTGTGTGAGTGAGAATGCCTGTTCAGGTGTGTGACTGAGAGTGCCTGTTCAGGTGTGGGAGTGAGAGTGCCTGTTCATGTGTGGGATTGAGAGTGCCTCTTCATTTGGTTGTGTGAGAGTGCCTGTTCATGTGTGGGAGTGAGAGTGCCTGTTCATGTGTGGGAGTGAGAGTGCCTGAACATGTGTGGAAGTGAGAGTGCCTGTTTTGGTGTGGGAGTGAGAGTGCCAGTCCATGCGTGGGAGTGAGCGTACCTGCCTAGGTTTGCGAGTGAGAGTGCCAGTTCACGTGTGGGAGTGAGAGTGCCTGTCCATGTGTAGGTTTGAGAGTGCCTCTCCATGTGTTGGATGAGAGTGCCTGTCCATGTGTGGGAGTGAGTGTGCCTGTTCATGTGTGGGAGTGAGAATGCCTGATCATGTGTGGGAGTGAGTGTCCCTGATCATGTGTGGGACTGAGAGTGCTTGATCATGTGTTGGAGGGAGAGTGCCTTTTCGTGTGTGGGAGGGCGAGTGCTCGTCCTTATGTCGGAGTGTGAGGGCCTGTTTAGTTTTAGAAGTGAGAGTGCCAGTTCACGTGTATGAGTGAGAGTGCCTTTTCCTGTGTGGGAGTGATAGTGGCTATTCGTGTTTGGGAGTGAGAGTGCCTGTTCGTGTGTGGGAGTGAGGGTGCCTGTCCATAAGTGGGAGTGAGAGTGCCTGCTTAGGATTGCGAATGAGAGTGCCAGTTCACATGTGGGAGTGAGATTGCCTGTCCATGTGTGGGAGTGAGAGTGCCTGTTCATGTGTGGGAGTGAGAGTGCCTGTTCGTGTGTGGGAATGTGAGAGCGTCATCGTGTCTAGGAGTGACAGTGCCTGATCCCATGTGGGAGTGTGAGTGCCTGATCACATGTGGAAGTGAGATTACCTGTTCATGTGTGGGAGTGACAGTGCCTGTTCGTTTTTGGTGGTGAGAGTGCCTGTTTGCGTGTGGTAGTGAGAGTGCTTGTTTGTGTGTGGCAGTGAGTGTGCCTGTTCATACGTGAGATCAAGAGTGCCAGTTCATGTGTGGGTTGAAGAGTGCCTGTTCGTGTGTGGGGTTGAGAGTGCCTTTTCGTGTGCGGGAGTGTGTCTGCCTGTCATTGTGTGCGAGTGAGAGTGCCTGTTCATGTGTGGGAGGGCGAGTGCCCGTCCATATGTGGGAGTGAGTGTGCCTGTTTAGTTTTGCGAGTGAGAGTGCCAGTTCACGTGTGTGAGTGAGAGTGCCAGTTCGTGTGTGGGAGTGATAGTGTCTATTTGTGTGTGGGAGAAAGAGTGGCTGTCCGTGTGTGGGGGTGAGAGTTCCTGTCCATAGGTGGGAGTGAGAGTGCCTGCTTAGGTTTGCGAGTGAGAGTGCCTGTTCATGTGTGGGACTGAGAGTGCTTGATCATGTGTGGGAGAAGGAGTGCATTTTCATGTGTGGGAGTGAAAGTGCCTGTTCATGTATGGGATCGAGAGTGCCTGTTCATGTGTGGGATTGAGAGTGCCTCATCATGTGTGGGAGTGAGAGTGCCTCTTCATGTGTTGGAGTGAGAGAGCCTATTTGTGTGTGGGAGAAAGTGTGGTTGTTCGTGTGTGGGAGTGATAGTGCCTATTCTTTTGTGGGAGAAAGAGTGGCTGTTCATGTGTGGGAGTGGGAGTGACTGTTCATGTATGGGATCGAGAGTACCTGTTCATGTGTGGGAGTGAGAGTTCCTGATCATGTTTTGGAGTGAGATTGCCAGATCATGTGTGGTAGTGAGATTGCCTAATCATTTGTGGGAGTGTTAATGCCTATTCGTGTGTGGGAGAAAGAGTGCCTGTTCATATATGGGATTGAGAGTGCCTGTTCATGTATGGGATTGACAGTGCCTCATGATGTGTGGGAGTGAGAGTGCCTGCTGACGTGTGAGGGTGGGAATGCCTGTTTATGTGTGAGGGTGGGAGTGCATGTACAGCTGTGTGAGTGAGAATGCCTGTTCAGGTGTGTCATTGAGAGTGCCTGTTCAGGTGTGGGAGTGAGAGTGCCTGTTCCTGTGTGGGACTGAGAGTGCCTCTTCATTTGGTTGTGTGAGAGTGCCTGTTCATGTGTGGGAGTGAGAGTGCCTGTTCATGTGTGGGAGTGAGAGTGCCTGTTCATGTGTGGGAGTGAGAGTGCCTGATCGTGTGTGGGAGTGAGAGTGCCTGAACATGTGTGGAAGTGAGAGTGCCTGTTTTGGTGTGGGAGTGAGAGTGCCAGTCCATGCGTGGGAGTGAGCATACCTGCTTAGGTTTGCGAGTGAGAGTGCCAGTTCACGTGTTGGAGTGAGAGTGCCTGTCCATGTGTAGGTTTGAGAGTGCCTCTCCATGTGTTGGATGAGAGTGCCTGTCCATTTGTGGGAGTGAGTGTGCCTGTTCATGTGTGGGATTGATAGTTCCTGTTCATGTGTGGGAGTGAGTGTGCCTGATCATGTGTGGGAGTGAGTGTCCCTGATCATGTGTGGGACTGAGAGTGCTTGAACATAGTGGGAGGGAGAGTGCCTTTTAGTGTATGGGAGTGAGAGTGCCCGTCCATATGTGGGAGTGAGAGGGCCTGTTTAGTTTTGGAAGTGAGAGTGCCAGTACACATGTGTGAGTGAGAGTGCCTGATCCCATGTGGGAGTGTGAGTGCCTGATCCCGTGTGGAAGTGAGATTGCCTGTTCATGTGTGGGAGTGAAAGTGCCTCTTCATGTATGGGAATGACAGTACCTGTTCGTTTGTGGCAGTGAGAGTGCCTGTTTGCGTGTGGTAGTGAGAGTGCCTGTTCATGTGTGGGAGTGAGAGTGCCTGTTCATGTGTGAGAGTGCCTAATCAAGTGTGGGAGTCAATGTGCCAGTTAGGTTTGCGAGTCAGAGTGCCTGTCCATGTTTGGGAGTGAGAGTGCCTGTCCATGTGTGGGAGTGTGTGTGCCTGTCCAAATGTGCGAGTGAAAGTGCCTGTCCATGTTTGGGAGTGCGAGTGCCTGTTCATGTGTGGGAGTGAGTGTGCCTGTTCATGTGTGGGAGTGAGAGATCCTGATCATGTGTTGGAGTGAGTTGCCTGATCATGTGTGGGAGTGTGATTGCCTGATCATGTGTGGAAGTGAGACTGCCTGATCCTGTGTGGGAGTGAGAGTGCTTGATCGTGTGTGGGAGTGGGAGTGCCTTTTCGTGTATGGGAGAGAGAGTGCCTGATCATGTGTGCGAGTGAGAGTGCCTGTCCATGTGTGGGAGTGAGCGTGCCTGTCCATGTGTGGGAGTGAGAGTGCCTGTCCATGTGTGGGCGTCCAAGTGCCTGTTCACGTGTGGGAGAGAGTGTGCCTGTTCATGTGTGGGTGTGAGAGTGCCTGTCCATGTGTGGGAGTGTGTGTGTCTGTCCAAGTGTGCGAGTGAGAGTGCCTGTCCATGTTTGGGAGTGAGAGTGCCTGTTCATGTGTGGGAGTGAGTGTGCCTTTTCAAGTGTGGGAGTGAGAGTTCCTGATCATGTGTTGGAGTGTGTTGCCAGATCATGTGTGGGAGTGAGGGTGCCTGTCCATGTGTGGGAGTGAGAGTGCCTGTCCATGTGTTGGAGTGAGTGTGCCTGTTCATGTGTGGGAGTGAGAGTGCCTGTTCATGTCTGGGATTGTGGGTGCCTCATCATGTGTGGGACTGAGAGTCCCTGCTGATGTGTGAGGGTGGGAGTCCCTGTTTATGTGTGAGGGTTGGGAGTGCTTGTTCAGGTGTGTGAGTGAGAGTGCCTGTTCAGGTGTGTGAGATAGAGTGCCTGTTTGTGTGTGTGACTGAGAGTGCCCGTTCATGTGTTGTAGTGAGAGTGCCTGATCATGTGTGGGACGGAGTGTGCTTGATCATGTGTGGGAGTGAGAGTGCCTGATCATGTGTGGGAGTGAGAGTGCCTGATCATGTGTGGTAGTGAGAGTGCCTTTTCGTATGTGGGAGTGATATTGTCTATTCGTGTGTGGGGCAAAGTGTGCCTGTTCGTTTGTGGGAGTGAGTGCATTTTCATGTATGGGATCGAGAGTGACAGTTCATGTGTGGGAGTGACAGTGCCTGATCATGTGTGGGAGTGAGAGTGCCTGATCATGCGTGGGAGTGAGAGTGCCTGTTCATGTGTGGGAGTGAGAGTGCCTGATCATGTGTGGGAGTGAGAGTGCCTGATCATGTGTGGGAGTGAGAGTGCCTGATCATGTGTGGGAGTGAGAGTGCCTGTTCGTTTGTGGGAGTGAGAGTGTCTGTTTGTGTGTGGGAGCAAGAGTGGCTGTTCGTGTGTGGGAGTGAGAGGTCCTGACCATACATTGGAGTGAGGGTGCCTGCTTAGGTTTGCGAGTGAGAGTGCCAGTTCACGTGTGGGAGTGAGAGTGCCAGTCCATGTGTGGGAGTGAGAGTTCCCGTCCATGTGTGGGAGCGAGAGTGCCTGTCCATGTCAGGAAGTGAGAGTGCCTGTCCATGTGTGGGTGTGTGTGTGCCTGTCCATGTGTGCGAGTGAGTGTGCCTGTCCATGTGTGGGAGTGTGTGTGCCTTTTCATGTGTGGGAGTGAGAGTTCCTCATCATGTGTGGGAGTGAGATTGCCTGATCATGTCTGGGAGTGAGAGTTTCTGGTTATGTGTGTGAGTGAGACTTCCTGATCATGTGTGGGAGTGAGAGTGCCTGTTTTGGTTTGGGATTTGAGTCCCCGTCTATGTGTGGGAGAGAGATTTCCTGCTTAGGTTTACGAGTGAGAGTGCCATTTCACGTGTGGGAGTGAGAGTGCTAGTCCATGTGCGTGGGTGAGAGTCCCTCTCCATGTGTGGGAGTGAGAGTGCCTGTCCATGTGTGGGAGTGTGAGTGCCTGTTCATGTGTGGGAATGAAAGTGCCCGTTCATGTGTGGTAGTGGGTGTGCCTGTTTAGTTTTGCGAGTGAGAGTGCCAGTTCACGTGTGTGGGAGTGAGAGTGCCTGTTCGTGTGTGGTAGTGATAGTGGCTATTCGTGTTTGGGAGAAAGAGTGCCTGCTCGTGTGTGGGAGTGAAGGTGCCTGTCCATAAGTGGGAGTGAGAGTGCCTGCTTAGGATTGCGAATGAGAGTGCCAGTTCACATGTGGGAGTGAGATTGCCTGTCCATGTGTGGGAGTGAGAGTGCCTGTTCGTGTGTGGGAATGTGAGAGCCTCATCGTGTGTAGGAGTGACAGTGCCTGATCCCATGTGGGAGTGTGAGTGCCTGATCACATGTGGAAGTGAGATTGCCTGTTCATGTGTGGGAGTGACAGTGCCTGTTCGTGTTTGGCGGTGAGAGTGCCTGTTTGCGTGTGGTAGTGAGAGTGCTTGTTTGTGTGTGGCAGTGTGTGTGCCTGTTCATACGTGAGATCAAGAGTGCCAGTTCATGTGTGGGTTGAAGAGTGCCTGTTCGTGTTTGGGGTTGAGAGTGCCTTTTCATGTGCGGGAGTGTGTCTGCCTGTCATTGTGTGCGAGTGAGAGTGCCTGTTCATGTGTGGGAGGGCGAGTGCCCGTCCATATGTGGGAGTGAGTGTGCCTGTTTAGTTTTGAGAGTGAGAGTGCCAGTTCACGTGTGTGAGTGAGAGTGCCTGTTCGTGTGTGGGAGTGATAGTGTCTATTTGTGTGTGGGAGAAAGAGTGGCTGTCCGTGTGTGGGGGTGAGAGTTCCTGTCCATAGGTGGGAGTGAGAGTGCCTGCTTAGGTTTGCGAGTGAGAGTGCCTGTTCATGTGTGGGAGTGAGAGTGCCTGTCCATGTGTGGGAGTGAGAGTGCCTGTCCATTTGTGGGAGTGTGTGTGCCTATCCAACTGTTGGAGTGAGATTCCATATCCATGTGTGGGAGTGTGAGTGCCTGTTCATGTGTGGGAGTGAGTGTGCCTGTTCATGTGTGGGAGTGAGAGTTCCTGATCATGTGTTGGACTGAGAGTGCCTGTACATGTGTGGGAGTGAGAGTGCCTCTTCATGTGTTGGAGTGAGAGAGCCTATTTGTGTGTGGGAGAAAGTGTGGTTGTTCGTGTGTGGGAGTGATAGTGCCTATTCTTTTGTGGGAGAAAGAGTGCCCGTTCATGTGTGGGAGTGGGAGTGTCTGTTCATTTCTGGGATTGAGAGTGCCTGTTCATGTATGTGAGTGAGAGTGCCTGCTGATGTGTGAGGGTGGGAGTGCCTGTTTATGTGTGAGGGTGGGAGTGCTTGTTCAGGTGTGTGAGTGAGAGTGCCTGTTCAGGTGTGTGAGTGAGAGTGCCTGTTTGTGTGTGGGAGTGAGAGTCCCTGTTCATGTGTGGGACTGAGAGTGCTTGATCATGTGTGGGAGAAGGAGTGCATTTTCATGTGTGGGAGTGAGAGTGCCTGTTCATGTATGGGATCGAGAGTGCCTGTTCATGTGTGGGTTTGAGAGTGCCTCATCATGTGTGGGAGTGATAGTGCCTGATCAAGTGAGGGAGTGAGAGTGCCTGTTTTGGTTTGGCAGTGAGAGTCCTCATCCATGCGTGGGAGCGAGAGTGCCTGCATTGGATTGCGAGTAAAAGTGCCAGTTCACGTGTGTGAATGAGAGTGCCTGTACATGTGTGGGAGTGAGTGTGCCTGTTCATGTGTGGGAGTGAGAGTTCCTGATCATGTTTTGGAGTGAGATTGCCAGATCATGTGTGGTAGTGAGATTGCCTGATCATTTGTGGGAGTGTTAATGCCTATTCGTGTGTGGGAGAAAGAGTGCCTGTTCATATATGGGATTGAGAGTGCCTGTTCATGTATGGGATTGAGAGTGCCTCATGATGTGTGGGAGTGAGAGTGCCTGCTGACGTGTGAAGGTGGGAATGCCTGTTTATGTGTGAGGGTGGGAGTGCATGTACAGCTGTGTGAGTGAGAAAGCCTGTTCAGGTGTGTCATTGAGAGTGCCTGTTCATGTGTGGGAATGAAAGTGCCCGTTCATGTGTGGTAGTGGGTGTGCCTGTTTAGTTTTGCGAGTGAGAGTGCCAGTTCACGTGTGTGGGAGTGAGAGTGCCTGTTCGTGTGTGGTAGTGATAGTGGCTATTCGTGTTTGGGAGAAAGAGTGCCTGTTCGTGTGTGGGAGTGAGGGTGCCTGTCCATAAGTGGGAGTGAGAGTGCCTGCTTAGGATTGCGAATGAGAGTGCCAGTTCACATGTGGGAGTGAGATTGCCTGTCCATGTGTGGGAGTGAGAGTGCCTGTTCGTGTGTGGGAATGTGAGAGCCTCATCGTGTGTAGGAGTGACAGTGCCTGATCCCATGTGGGAGTGTGAGTGCCTGATCACATGTGGAAGTGAGATTGCCTGTTCATGTGTGGGAGTGACAGTGCCTGTTCGTGTTTGGCGGTGACAGTGCCTGTTTGCGTGTGGTAGTGAGAGTGCTTGTTTGTGTGTGGCAGTGAGTGTGCCTGTTCATACGTGAGATCAAGAGTGCCAGTTCATGTGTGGGTTGAAGAGTGCCTGTTCGTGTGTGGGGTTGAGAGTGCCTTTTCGTGTGTGGGAGTGTGTCTGCCTGTCATTGTGTGCGAGTGAGAGTGCCTGTTCATGTGTGGGAGGGCGAGTGCCCGTCCATATGTGGGAGTGAGTGTGCCTGTTTAGTTTTGCGAGTGAGGGTGCCAGTTCATGTGTGTGAGTGAGAGTGCCTGTTCGTGTGTGGGAGTGATAGTGTCTATTTGTGTGTGGGAGAAAGAGTGGCTGTCCGTGTGTGGGGGTGAGAGTTCCTGTCCATAGGTGGGAGTGAGAGTGCCTGCTTAGGTTTGCGAGTGAGAGTGCCTGTTCATGTGTGGGAGTGAGAGTGCCTGTCCATGTGTGGGAGTGAGAGTGCCTGTCCATTTGTGGGAGTGTGTGTGCCTATCCAACTGTTGGAGTGAGATTCCATATCCATGTGTGGGAGTGTGAGTGCCTGTTCATGTGTGGGAGTGAGTGTGCCTGTTCATGTGTGGGAGTGAGAGTTCCTGATCATGTGTTGGACTGAGAGTGCCTGTCCATGTGTGGGAGTGAGAGTGCCTCTTCATGTGTTGGAGTGAGAGAGCCTATTTTTGTGTGGGAGAAAGTGTGGTTGTTCGTGTGTGGGAGTGATAGTGCCTATTCTTTTGTGGGAGAAAGAGTGGCTGTTCATGTGTGGGAGTGGGAGTGTCTGTTCATTTCTGGGATTGAGAGTGCCTGTTCATGTATGTGAGTGAGAGTGCCTGCTGATGTGTGAGGGTGGGAGTGCCTGTTTATGTGTGAGGGTGGGAGTGCTTGTTCAGGTGTGTGAGTGAGAGTGCCTGTTCAGGTGTGTGAGTGAGAGTGCCTGTTTGTGTGTGGGAGTGAGAGTCCCTGTTCATGTGTGGGACTGAGAGTGCTTGATCATGTGTGGGAGAAGGAGTGCATTTTCATGTGTGGGAGTGAGAGTGCCTGTTCATGTATGGGATCGAGAGTGCCTGTTCATGTGTGGGATTGAGAGTGCCTCATCATGTGTGGGAATGATAGTGCCTTATCAAGTGAGGGAGTGAGAGTGCCTGTTTTGGTTTGGCAGTGAGAGTCCTCATCCATGCGTGGGAGTGAGAGTGCCTGCATTGGATTGCGAGTAAAAGTGCCAGTTCACGTGTGTGAATGAGAGTGCCTGTACATGTGTGGGAGTGAGTGTGCCTGTTCATGTGTGGGAGTGAGAGTTCCTGATCATGTTTTGGAGTGAGATTGCCAGATCATGTGTGGTAGTGAGATTGCCTGATCATTTGTGGGAATGTTAATGCCTATCCGTGTGTGGGAGAAAGAGTCCCTGTTCATATATGGGATTGAGAGTGCCTGTTCATGTATGGGATTGAGAGTGCCTCATGATGTGTGGGAGTGAGAGTGCCTGCTGACGTGTGAAGGTGGGAATGCCTGTTTATGTGTGAGGGTGGGAGTGCATGTACAGCTGTGTGAGTGAGAATGCCTGTTCAGGTGTGTCACTGAGAGTGCCTGTTCAGGTGTGGGAGTGAGAGTGCCTGTTCCTGTGTGGGACTGAGAGTGCCTCTTCATTTGGTTGTGTGAGAGTGCCTGTTCATGTGTGGGAGTGAGAGTGCCTGTTCATGTGTGGGAGTGAGAGTGCCTGTTCATGTGTGGGAGTGAGAGTGCCTGATCGTGTGTGGGAGTGAGAGTGCCTGAACATGTGTGGAAGTGAGAGTGCCTGTTTTGGTGTGGGAGTGAGAGTGCCAGTCCATGCGTGGGAGTGAGCGTACCTGCTTAGGTTTGCGAGTGAGAGTGCCAGTTCACGTGTTGGAGTGAGAGTGCCTGTCCATGTGTAGGTTTGAGAGTGCCTCTCCATGTGTTGGATGAGAGTGCCTGTCCATTTGTGGGTGTGAGTGTGCCTGTTCATGTGTGGGATTGATAGTTCCTGTTCATGTGTGGGAGTGAGAATGCCTGATCATGTGTGGGAGTGAGTGTCCCTGATCATGTGTGGGACTGAGAGTGCTTGAACATAGTGGGAAGGAGAGTGCCTTTTAGTGTATGGGAGTGAGAGAGCCCGTCCATATGTGGGAGTGAGAGGGCCTGTTTAGTTTTGGAAGTGAGAGTGCCAGTACACATGTGTGAGTGAGAGTGCCTGATCCCATGTGGGAGTGTGAGTGCCTGATCCCGTGTGGAAGTGAGATTGCCTGTTCATGTGTGGGAGTGAGAGTGCCTCTTCATGTGTTGGAGTGAGAGAGCCTATTTGTGTGTGGGAGAAAGTGTGGTTGTTCGTGTGTGGGAGGGATAGTGCCTATTCTTTTGTGGGAGAAAGAGTGGCTGTTCATGTGTGGGAGTGGGAGTGTCTGTTCATTTCTGGGATTGAGAGTGCCTGTTCATGTATGTGAGTGAGAGTGCCTGCTGATGTGTGAGGGTGGGAGTGCCTATTTATGTGTGAGGGTGGGAGTGCTTGTTCAGGTGTGTGAGTGAGAGTGCCTGTTCAGGTGTGTGAGTGAGAGTGCCTGTTTGTGTGTGGGAGTGAGAGTCCCTGTTCATGTGTGGGACTGAGAGTGCTTGATCATGTGTGGGAGAAGGAGTGCATTTTCATGTGTGGGAGTGAGAGTGCCTGTTCATGTATGGGATCGAGAGTGCCTGTTCATGTGTGGGATTGAGAGTGCCTCATCATGTGTGGGAGTGGTAGTGCCTGATCAAGTGAGGGAGTGAGAGTGCCTGTTTTGGTTTGGCAGTGAGAGTCCTCATCCATGCGTGGGAGCGAGAGTGCCTGCATTGGATTGCGAGTAAAAGTGCCAGTTCACGGGTGTGAATGAGAGTGCCTGTACATGTGTGGGAGTGAGTGTGCCTGTTCATGTGTGGGAGTGAGAGTTCCTGATCATGTTTTGGAGTGAGATTGCCAGATCATGTGTGGTAGTGAGATTGCCTGATCATTTGTGGGAGTGTTAATGCCTATTCGTGTGTGGGAGAAAGAGTGCCTTTTCATATATGGGATTGAGAGTGCCTGTTCATGTATGGAATTGAGAGTGCCTCATGATGTGTGGGAGTGAGAGTGCCTGCTGACGTGTGAAGGTGGGAATGCCTGTTTATGTGTGAGGGTGGGAGTGCATGTACAGCTGTGTGAGTGAGAATGCCTGTTCAGGTGTGTCATTGAGAGTGCCTGTTCAAGTGTGGGAGTGAGAGTGCCTGTTCCTGTGTGGGACTGAGAGTGCCTCTTCATTTGGTTGTGTGAGAGTGCCTGTTCATGTGTGGGAGTGAGAGTGCCTGTTCATGTGTGGGAGTGAGAGTGCCAGTCCATGCGTGGGAGTGAGCGTACCTGCTTAGGTTTGCGAGTGAGAGTGCCAGTTCACGTGTTGGAGTGAGAGTGCCTGTCCATGTGTAGGTTTGAGAGTGCCTCTCCATGTGTTGGATGAGAGTGCCTGTCCATTTGTGGGAGTGAGTGTGCCTGTTCATGTGTGGGATTGATAGTTCCTGTTCATGTGTGGGAGTGAGAATGCCTGATCATGTGTGGGAGTGAGTGTCCCTGATCATGTGTGGGACTGAGAGTGCTTGAACATAGTGGGAGGGAGAGTGCCTTTTAGTGTATGGGAGTGAGAGTGCCCGTCCATATGTGGGAGTGAGAGGGCCTGTTTAGTTTTGGAAGTGAGAGTGCCAGTACACATGTGTGAGTGAGAGTGCCTGATCCCATGTGGGAGTGTGAGTGCCTGATCCCGTGTGGAAGTGAGATTGTCTGTTCATGTGTGGGAGTGAAAGTGCCTCTTCATGTATGGGAGTGACAGTACCTGTTCGTTTGTGGCAGTGAGAGTGCCTGTTTGCGTGTGGTAGTGAGAGTGCCTGTTCATGTGTGGGAGTGAGAGTGCCTGTTCATGTGTGGGAGTGAGAGTGCCTAATCAAGTGTGGGAGTCAATATGCCAGTTAGGTTTGCGAGTGAGAGTGCCAGTTCACGTGTGGGAGTGAGTGTGCCTGTCCATGTGTGGGAGTCAGAGTGCCTGTCCATGTTTGGGAGTGAGAGTGCCTGTCCATGTGTGGGAGTGTGTGTGCCTGTCCAAATGTGCGAGTGAAAGTGCCTGTCCATGTTTGGGAGTGCGAGTGCCTGTTCATGTGTGGGAGTGAGTGTGCCTGTTCATGTGTGGGAATGAGAGATCCTGATCATGTGTTGGAGTGAGTTTCCTGATCATGTGTGGGAGTGTGATTGCCTGATCATGTGTGGGAGTGAGACTGCCTGATCCTGTGTGGGAGTGAGAGTGCTTGATCGTGTGTGGGAGTGAGAGTGCCTTTTCGTGTATGGGAGAGAGAGTGCCTGATCATGTGTGGGTGTGACAGTGCCTGTCCATGTGTGGGAGTGTGTGTGTCTGTCCAAGTGTGCGAGTGAGAGTGCCTGTCCATGTTTGGGAGTGAGAGTGCCTGTTCATGTGTGGGAGTGAGTGTGCCTTTTCAAGTGTGGGAGTGAGAGTTCCTGATCATGTGTTGGAGTGTGTTGCCAGATCATGTGTGGGAGTGAGAGTGCCTGTCCATGTGTGGGAGTGAGAATGCCTGTCCATGTGTTGGAGTGAGTGTGCCTGTTCATGTGTGGGAGTGAGAGTGCCTGTTCATGTCTGGGATTGTGGGTGCCTCATCATGTGTGGGACTGAGAGTGCCTGCTGATGTGTGAGGGTGGGAGTCCCTGTTTATGTGTGAGGGTTGGGAGTGCTTGTTCAGGTGTGTGAGTGAGAGTGCCTGTTCAGGTGTGTGAGAGAGAGTGCCTGTTTGTGTGTGTGACTGAGAGTGCCCGTTCATGTGTTGTAGTGAGAGTGCCTGATCATGCGTGGGACGGAGAATGCTTGATCATGTGTGGGAGTGAGAGTGCCTGATCATGTGTGGGAGTGAGAGTGCCTGATCATGTGTGGTAGTGAGAGTGCCTTTTCGTATGTGGGAGTGATATTGTCTATTCGTGTGTGGGGCAAAGAGTGCCTGTTCGTTTGTGGGAGTGAGTGCATTTTCATGTATGGGATCGAGAGTGACAGTTCATGTGTGGGAGTGAGAGTGCCTGATCATGTGTGGGAGTGAGAGTGCTTGATCAGGTGTGGGAGTGACAGTGCCTGATCATGTGTGGGAGTGAGAGTGCCTGATCATGTGTGGGAGTGAGAGTGCCTGTTCGTTTGTGGGAGTGAGAGTGTCTGTTTGTGTGTGGGAGCAAGAGTGGCTGTTCGTGTGTGGGAGTGAGAGGTCCTGACCATACATTGGAGTGAGGGTGCCTGCTTAGGTTTGCGAGTGAGAGTGCCAGTTCACGTGTGGGAGTGAGAGTGCCAGTCCATGTGTGGGAGTGAGAGTTCCCGTCCATGTGTGGGAGCGAGAGTGCCTGTCCATGTCAGGAAGTGAGAGTGCCTGTCCATGTGTGGGTGTGTGTGTGCCTGTCCATGTGTGCGAGTGAGTGTGCCTGTCCATGTGTGGGAGTGTGTGTGCCTTTTCATGTGTGGGAGTGAGAGTTCCTCATCATGTGTGGGAGTGAGATTGCCTGATCATGTCTGGGAGTGAGAGTTTCTGGTTATGTGTGTGAGTGAGACTTCCTGATCATGTGTGGGAGTGAGAGTGCCTGTTTTGGTTTGGAATTTGAGTCCCCGTCTATGCGTGGGAGAGAGATTTCCTGCTTAGGTTTACGAGTGAGAGTGCCATTTCACGTGTGGGAGTGAGAGTGCCTGTCCATGTGTGCGAGTGAGAGTTCCTGTCCATGTGTGGGAGTGTGAGTGCCTGTTCCTGTGTGGGATGGAGAGTTCCTCATATTTGTTGGGACTGAGAGTGCCTGTTTTGGTTTGGGAGTGAGAGTCCCTGTCCATGCGTTTGAGTGAGTGTGCCTGCTTAGGTTTGCGAGTGAGAGTGCCAGTTCACGTGTGGGAGTGAGAGTGCCTGTCCATGTGTGGGAGTGAGAGTGCCTGTCCATGTGTGGGAGTGAGAGTGCCTGTCCATGTGTGGGATTGGGTGTGCCTGTCCATGTTTGCGAGTGAGAGTGCCTGCTGATGTGTGAGGGTGGGAGTGCCTGTTTATGTGTGTGGGAAGGAGTGCATGTTCAGATGTGTGAGTGAGTGTGCCTGTTCAGGTGTGTGAGTGAGAGTGCCTGTTTGTGTGAGGGAGTGAGAGTGCCTGATCATGTGTGAGAGTGACAGTGCCTGATCATGAGTGGGAGTGAGATTGCCTGTCCATGTGTGGGAGTGGGTGTGCCTGTCCATGTTTGCGAGTGAGAGTGCCTGCTGATGTGTGAGGGTGGGAGTGCCTGTTTATGTGTGTGGGAAGGAGTGCATGTTCAGATGTGTGAGTGAGTGTGCCTGTTCATGTGTGTGAGTGAGAGTGCCTGTTTGTGTGAGGGAGTGAGAGTGCCTGATCATGTGTGAGAGTGACAGTGCCTGATCATGAGTGGGAGTGAGATTGCCTGATCATGTGCGTGAGTGAGAGTGCCTGATCATGTGTGATAGTGAGAGTTCCTGATCATGTGTGTGAGTGAGAGTGCCTGATCATGTGTGGGAGTGAGAGTTCCTGATCAAGTGTGGGACTGAGAGTGCCTGTTCATGTGTGGGAGTGAGAGTGCCTGTTCATCTGTGGGAGTGAGAGTGCCTGATCAAGTTTGGGAGTGAGTGTGCCTGTTTTGGTTTGGGAGTGAGTCCCCATCCATGCGTGGGAGTGATAGTGCCAGCTTAGGTTTGCGAGTGAGAGTGCCTGTTCACGTGTGGGAGTGAGAGTGCCTGTCCATGTGTGGCAGTGAGATTCCCTGTCAACGTGTGGGAGTGACAGTGCCTGTCCATGTGTGGGAGTGTGTGTGCCTGTCCAACTGTGCGAGTGAGATTACGTGTCCATGTGTGGGAGTGTGAGTGCCTGTTCATGTGTGGGAGTGAGTGTGCCTGTTCATGTGTGGGAGTGAGAGTGCCTGATCATGTGTTGGAGTGAGATTGCCTGATCATGTGTGGGAGTGTGATTGCCTGATCATGTGTGTGAGTGAGATTGCCTGATCATGTGTGGGAGTGGGAGTAATAGTGCCTATTCTTTTGTGGGAGAAAGAGTGGCTTTTCATGTGTGGGAATGGGAGTGCCTGTTCATGTATGGGATCGAGAGTGACTGTTCATGTATGGGATTGAGAGTGCCTCGTCCTGTGTGGGAGTGAGAGTGCCTGCTTTGGTTTGCGAGTAAAAGTGCCAGTTCACGTGTGGGAGTGAGAGTGCCTGATCATGTGTGTGAGTAAGAGTGCTAGATCATGTGTTGGAGTGAGAGTGCCTTTCCATGTGTGGGAGTGAGAGTTCCTGATCATGTGTTGGAGTGAGATTGCCTGATCATGTGTGGGAGTGAGATTGCCTGATCATTTGTGGGAGTGTTAATGCCTGTTCATGTGTGGGAGTGAGAGTTCCTGTTAGTGTGTGGGAGTGAGAGCGCCTCTTGATGTATGGGATTGAGAGTGCCTGTTCATGTCTGGGATTGAGTGTGCCTCATGATGTGTGGGAGTGCGAGTGCCTGCTGATGTGTGAGGGTGGGAATGCCTGTTTATGTGTGAGGGTGGGAGTGCATGTTCAGCCGTGTGAGTGAGAATGCCTGTTCAGGTGTGTGACTGAGAGTGCCTGTTCAGGTGTGGGAGTGAGAGTGCCTGTCCATGTGTGGCAGTGAGATTCCCTGTCAACATGTGGGAGTGAGAGTGCCTGTCCATGTGTGGGATTGTGTGTGCCTGTCCAACTGTGCGAATGAGATTACGTGTCCATGTGTGGGAGTGTGAGTGCCTGTTCATGTGTGAGAGTGAGTGTGCCTGTCCATGTGTGCGAGTGAGAGTGCCTGTTCATGTCTGGGATTGAGAGTGCCTGTTCATGTATGGGACAGAGAGTGCCTCATCATGTGTGGGATTGAGAGTGCCTGTTCATGTATGGGACAGAGAGTGCCTCATCATGTGTGTGAGTGAGAGTGCCTGCTGATGTGTGAGGGTGGGAGTGCCTGTTTATGTGTGAGGGTGGGAGTGCTTGTTCAGGTGTGTGAGTGAGAGTGCCTTTTCAGGTGTGTGAGTGAGAGTGCCTGATCATGTGTGGGACTGAGAGTGCTTGATCATGTGTGGGAGTGAGAGTGTCTTTTCGTGTGTGGGAGTTATAGTTTCTATTCGAGTGTGGGAGAAAGATTGCCTGTTCATGTGTGAAAGTGAGAGTGCTTGTTCATGTATGGGATCGAGAGTGAATGTTCATGTATGGGATTGAGAGTGCCTCATCATGTGTGGGAGTGAGTGTGCCAGATCAAGTGTGGGAGTGAGAGTGCCTGTTTTGGTTTGGGAGTGAGAGTCCCCGTCCATGCGTGGGAGTGAGTGTGCCTGCTTAGGTTTGCGAGTGAGAGTGCCCGTTCACGTGTGGGAGTGAGAGTGCCTGTCCATGTGTGGGAGTGAGAGTGCCTGTCCATGTGTGGGAGTGAGAGTGCCTGTCCATGTGTGGGAGTGGGTGTGCCTGTCCATGTTTGCGAGTGAGAGTGCCTGCTGATGTGTGAGGGTGGGAGTGCCTGTTTATGTGTGTGGGAAGGAGTGCATGTTCAGATGTGTGAGTGAGTGTGCCTGTTCAGGTGTGTGAGTGAGAGTGCCTGTTTGTGTGAGGGAGTGAGAGTGCCTGATCATGTGTGGGAGTGACAGTGCCTGATCATGAGTGGGAGTGAGATTGCCTGATCATGTGCGTGAGTGAGAGTGCCTGATCATGTGTGATAGTGAGAGTTCCTGATCATGTGTGTGAGTGAGAGTGCCTGATCATGTGTGGGAGTGAGAGTTCCTGATCAAGTGTGGGACTGAGAGTGCCTGTTCATGTGTGGGAGTGAGAGTGCCTGTTCATCTGTGGGATTGAGAGTGCCTGATCAAGTTTGGGAGTGAGTGTGCCTGTTTTGGTTTGGGAGTGAGAGTCCCCATCCATGCGTGGGAGTGATAGTGCCAGCTTAGGTTTGCGAGTGAGAGTGCCTGTTCACGTGTGGGAGTGAGAGTGCCTGTCCATGTGTGGCTGTGAGATTCCCTGTCAACGTGTGGGAGTGAGAGTGCCTGTCCATGTGTGGGAGTGTGTGTGCCTGTCCAACTGTGCGAGTGAGATTACGTGTCCATGTGTGGGAGTGTGAGTGCCTATTCATGTGTGGGAGTGAGTGTGCCTGTTCATGTGTGGGAGTGAGAGTTCCTGATCATGTGTTGGAGTGAGATTGCCTGATCATGTGTGGGAGTTTGATTGCCTGATCATGTGTGTGAGTGAGATTGCCTGATCATGTGTGGGAGTGGGAGTGATAGTGCCTAGTCTTTTGTGGGAGAAAGAGTGGCTTTTCATGTGTGGGAATGGGAGTGCCTGTTCATGTATGGGATCGAGAGTGACTGTTCATGTATGGGATTGAGAGTGTCTCGTCATGTGTGAGAGTGAGAGTGCCTGCTTTGGTTTGCGAGTAAAAGTGCCAGTTCACGTGTTGGAATGAGAGTGCCTGTACATGTGTGGGAGTGAGAGTGCCTGTCCATGTGTGGGAGTGAGAGTGCCTTTCCATGTGTGGGAGTGAGAGTTCCTGATCATGTGTTGGAGTGAGATTGCCTGATCATGTGTGGGAGTGAGATTGCCTGCTCATTTGTGGGAGTGAGATTGCCTGTTCATGTGTGGGAGTGAGAGTTCCTGTTCGTGTGTGGGAGTGAGAGCGCCTGTTGATGTATGGGATTGAGAGTGCCTGTTCATGTATGGGACTGAGAGTGCCTCATGATGTGTGGGAGTGCGAGTGCCTGCTGATGTGTGAGGGTGGGAATGCCTGTTTATGTGTGAGGGTGGGAGTGCATGTTCAGCCGTGTGAGTGAGAATGACTGTTCAGGTGTGTGACTGAGAGTGCCTGTTCAGGTGTGGGAGTGAGAGTGCCTCTTCATGTGTCGGATTGCGAGTGCCAGTTTATGTGTTTGAGTGAGAGTGCCTGTTCATGTGTGGGAGTGAGAGTGCCTGATCGTGTGTGGGAGTGAGAGTGCCTGAACATGTGTGGAAGTGAGCGTTCCTGTTTTGGTGTGGGAGTGAGAGTGCCAGTCCATGCATGGGAGTGAGCGTACCTGCTTAGGTTTGCGATTGAGAGTGCCAGTTCACGTGTGGGAGTGACAGTACCTGTCCATGTGTTGGTTTGAGAGTGCCTCTCCATGTGTGGGAGTGAGAATGCCTCATCATTTATGGGAGTGATAGTCCCTGATCATGTGTGGGACTGAGAGAGTTTGATCATGTGTTGGAGGGAGAGTGCCTTTTCTTGTGTGGGAGTGAGAGTGCCTGTCCATGTGTGGGAGTGAGAGGGCCTGTTTAGTTTTGGAAGTGAGAGTGCCAGTTCACATGTGTGAGTGAGAGTGCCTGTCCATGTGTGGGAGTGAGAGGGCCAGTTCACGTGTGTGAGTGAGAGTGCCTGTTCATGTGTGGGAGTGATAGTGGCTATTCGTGTGTGGGAGAAAGAGTGCCTGTTCGTGTGTGGGAGTGAGAGTGCCTGTCCATACGTGGGAGTGAGAGTGCCTTCTTAGGATTGCGAGTGAGAGTGCCAGTTCACGTGTGGGAGTGAAAGTGCCTGTTCCTGCGTGGGAGTGTGTGTGCCTTTTCATGTGTGGGAGTGAAAGTTCCTCATCATGTGTGGGAGTGAGATTGCCTGATCATATCTGGGAGTGAGAGTTCCTGATCATGTGTGGGAGTGAGAGTGCCTGTTCATGCGTGGGTTTGAGAGTGCCTGTTCATGTGTGGGAGTGAGCGTGCCTGTTCATGTCTGGGATTGAGAGTGCCTGTTCATGTGTGGGATTGAGAGTGCCTCATCATGTGAGGGAGTGAGGGTGCCAGATCAAGTGTGGGAGTGAGAGTGCCTGTTTTGGTTTGGGAGTGAGAGTCCCCATCCATGCGTGGGAGTGAGAGTGCCAGCTTTGTTTTCCGAGTGAGATTGCCAGTTCACGTGTGGGAGTGAGAGTGCCTGTTCATGTGAGTGGGAGAGAGTCCCTCTCCATGTGTTGGAGTGACAGTGCCTGTCCATTTGTGGGAGTGGGTGTGCCTGTACATGAGTGGGAGTGTGAGTTACTGTCCATGTGTGGGAGTGAGAGTGCCCGTTCATGTGTGGGATGGAGAGTGCCTCATAGTTGGTGGGAGTGAGAGTGCCTGTTAATGTGTGGGAGTGAGAGTGCCTGTTCATGTGTGGGAGTGAGAGTGCCTGTTTAATTTTGCGAGTGAGAGTGCCAGTTCACGTGTGTGGAGTGAGAGTGCCTGTTCGTGTGTGGGAGTGATAGTGTCTATTCATGTGTGGGAGAAAGACTGGCTGTTCGTTTGTGGGTGTGAGAGTGCCTGTCCATGTGTGGGAGTGAGAGTGACTGCTTTGGTTTGCGAGTGAGAGTGCCAGTTCTCGTGTGGGAGTGAAACTGCCTGTCCATGTGTGGGAGTGAAAATGCCTGTCCATGTGTGGGAGTGAGAGTGCCTGTCCATGTGTGGGAGTGTGTGAGCCTGTCCATGTGAGCGAGTGAGAGTGCCTGTCCATGTGTGGGAGCGTGAGTGCCTGTCCATGTGTGGGAGTGTGTGTGCCTGTCCATGTGTGGGAGCGTGAGTGCCTGTCCATGTGTGGGAGTGTGTGTGCCTTTTCATGTTTCGGAATGAGAGTTCCTCATCATGTGTGGGAGTGAGATTGCCTGATCATGTGTGGGAGTGAGAGGGCCTGATCATGTGTGAGAGTGAGAGTGCCTGATCATGAGTGGGAGTGAGAGTGTCTGATCATGTGTGGGAGTGAGAGGACCTGATCATGTGTGAGAGTGAGAGTACCTGATCATGAGTGGGAGTGAGAGTGTCTGATCACGAGTGGGAGTGAGAGGGCCTGATCATGTGTGAGAGTGAGAGTACCTGATCATGAGTGGGAGTGAGAGTGTCTGATCATGAGTGGGAGTGAGAGTGCCTGATCATGTGTGGGAGTGAGTTATCCTGATGATGTGTGTGAGTGAGACTGCCTGACCATGTGTGGGAGTGAGAGTGCCTCATCATGTGTGGTTGTGAGAGTGCCTGCTGATGTGTGAGGGTGGGAGTGCCTGTTTTTGTGTGAAGGTGGGAGTGCATATTCAGGTGTGTGAGTGAGAGTGCCTGCTTGTGTGTGGGAGTGAGAGTACCCAATCATTTTTGGGACTGAGAGTGCCTGATCATCTGTTGGAGAGAGAGTGCATTTTCGTGTGTGGGAGTGATAGAGTTTTTTCGTGTGTGGGAGAAAGTGTGCCTCATCATGTGTGGGAGTGAGAGTGCCTGTTTTGGTTTGGGAGTGAGAGTCCCCGTCCATGCGTGGGAGTGAGAGTGCCTGCTTAGGTTTGTGAGTGAGGATGCCAGTTTACGTGTGGGAGTGAGATTGCCTGATCAAGTGTGGGAGTGAGAGTGCATTTTTTGGTTTGCGAGTGGGAGTGCCTAACAATGTGTGGGAGTGAGAGTCCCCGTCCATGCGTGGGAGGGAGAGTGCCTGATCAAGAGTGCGAGTGAAAGTGCCTGTTTTGGTTTGGGAGTGAGTGACCCCGTCCATGCCTGGGAATGAGAGTGCCTGTTTAGGTTTACGAGTGAGAGTGCCAGTTCACGTGTGGGAGTGAGAGTGCCTGTCCATGTGTGGGTGTGTGTGTGCCTGTCCAAGTGTGCAAGTGAGAGTGCCTGTCCATGTGTGGGAGTGAGATTGCCTGATCATGCGTGGGAGTGAGATTGCCTCATCATGTGTGGGAATGATAGTGCCTATTCGTTTGTGGGAGAAAGAATGGATGTTCGTGTGTTGGAGTGAGAGTGCCTGTTCATGTGTGGGATTTAGACTGCATGTTCATGTGTCGGATTGAGAGTGCCTGCTTGGGTATGCGAGTGAGAGTGCCTGTCCATGTGTGGGAGTGAGAGTGCATTTCCATGTGTGGGAGTGTGTGTGCCTGTCCATGTGTGCGAGTGAGAGAGCTGTCCATGTGTGGGAGCATGAGTGCCTGATCATGTGTGGGTGTGTGTGTGCCTTTTCATGTGTCGGAGTGAGAGTTCCTCATCATGTGTGTGAGTGAGACTTCCTGATCATGTGTGGGAGTGAGAGTTCCTGATCATGTGTGGGAATGAGAGTGCCTGTTTTGGTTTGGGAGTGAGAGTCCCCGTCCATGCGTGGGAGTGAGATTGCCTGCTTAGGTTTGGGAGTGATAGTGCCTGTCAATGTGTGGGAATGAGAGTGCCTGATCAAGTGTGGGAGTGAGAGTGCGTGTTTTGGTTTGGGAGTGGGAGTCCCTGTCCATGTGTGGGAGTGAGAGTGCCTGATCAAGTGTGGGAGTGAGAGTGCGTGTTTTGGTTTGGGAGTGGGAGTCCCTGTCCATGTGTGGGAGTGAGAGTGCCTGATCAAGTGTGGGAGTGAGAGTGAGTGTTTTGGTTTGGGAGTGATAGTGCCTGTCCATGTGTGGGAGTGAGAGTGCGTGTTTTGGTTTGGGAGTGAGAGTCCCTGTCTATGCGTGGAAGTGAGAGTGCCTGCTTAGGTTTGTGAGTGAGAGTGCCACTTCACGTGTGGGAGTCAGATTGCCTGACCACCTGAGTGAGTGAGAGTGCCTGTCCATGTGTGGGACTGCGAGTGCCTGTTCATGTGTGGGAGTGAGTGTGCTTGATCACGTGTGGGAGTGCGATTGCCTGATCATGTGTGTGAGTGAGATTGCCTGATCATGTGTGGGAGTGAGATTGCCTCATCATGTGTGGGAATGATAGTGCCTATTCGTTTGTGGGAGAAAGAGTGGCTGTTCGTGTGTGGGTGTCAGAGTGCCTGTTCATGTGTGGGAGTGAGAGTCCCTGTCCATGTGTGCGAGTGAGAGTGCCTGTTCATGTGTGGGAGCGAGAGTGCCTGATCATGTGTGGGAGTGAGAGTTCTTGGTCATGTGTGGGAGTGAGAGTACCTGTCCATATGTGGGGGTGTGAGTGCCTGATCATGAGTGGGTCTGAGAGTGCTTGATCATGTGTGGGAGTGAGAGTGCCTTTTCGTGTGTGGGTGTGAGAGTTGCTGTTCGTTTGTGGGAGTGAGAGTGCCTGTTTTGGATTGGGAGTGAGAGTCCCCGTCCATGCGTGGGATAGAGAGTGCCTGTCCATGTGTGGGAGTGAGAGTGCCAGTTCACGTTGCAAGTGAGAGTGCCTGTCCATGTGTGGGACTGCGAGTGCCTGTTCATGTGTGGGAGTGAGTGTGCCTGTTCACGTGTGGGAGTGAGATTGCATGATCATGTGTGGGAGTGCGATTGCCTGATCATGTGTGGGAGTGAGATTGCCTGATCATGTGTGGGAATGATAGTGCCTATTCGTTTGTGGGAGAAAGAATGGCTGTTCGTGTGTGGGAGTGAGAGTGCCTGTTCATGTGTGGGATTTAGACTGCATGTTCATGTGTCGGATTGAGAGTGCCTGCTTTAGTATGTGAGTGAGAGTGCCAGTTCTCGTGTGGGAGTGAGAGTGCCTGTCCATGTGTGGGAGTGAGAGTGCCTGTCCATGTGTGGGAGTGAGAGTGCCTGTCCATGTGTGGGACTGTGTGTGCCTGTCCATGTGTGCGAGTGAGAGTGCCTGTCCATGTGTGGGAGTGTGTGTGCCTTTTCATGTGTTGGAGTGAGAGTTCCTCATCATGTGTGGGAGTGAGTTGCCTGTTCATGTATGGGATCGAGATTAACTGTTCATGTACGGGAGTGAGAGTGCCTAATCAAGTGTGGGAGTGAGTGCCTGTTTTGGTTTGGGAGTGAGAGTCCCCGTCCATGCGTGGAAGTGAGATTGCCTGCTTAGGTTTCCAAGTGAGAGTGCCAGTTCACGTGTGGGAGGAAGAGTGCCTGTCGATGTGTGGTAGTGGGTGTGCCTGTTTAGTTTTGCGAGTGAGAGTGTCAGTTCACGTGTGTGTGAGTGACAGTGCCTGTTCATGTGTGGGAGTGATAGTGTCTATTCGTGTGTGGGAGAAAGAGTGGCTGTTCATGTGTGGGAGTGAGAGTGCCTGTCCATGCATGGGAGTGAGAGTGCCTGCTTAAGTTTGCGAGTGAGAGTGCCTGTCCATGTGTGGGAGTGAGAGTGCCTGTCCATGTGTGGGAGTGAGAGTACCTGTCCATGTGTGGGAGTGTGTGTTCCTGTCCATGTGTGGGAGTGAGAGTGCCTGTCCATGTGTGGAGTGAGAGTACCTGTCCATGTGTGGGAGTGCGAGGGCCTGTTCATATGTGGGAGCGAGATTTCTTTGACATGTGTGGGAGTGAAATTGCCTGATCATGTGTGGGAGTGAGAGTGACTGATCATGTGTGGGAGTGAGATTGCCTGATCATGAGTGGGTCTGAGAGTGCTTGATCATGTGTGGGAGTGAGAGTGACTTTTCGTGTTGGGAGTGATAGTGTCTGTTCGTGTGTGGGAGTGAGAGTTGCTGTTTGTGTGTGGGAGTGAGAGTGCCTGTTCATGTGTGGGAGTGAGCGGGCCTGTTCATGTGTGGGAGTGAGAGTGCCTGTTCATGTGTGGGAGTGAGAATGCCTGTTCAAGTCTTTTATCGAGAGTGCCTGTTCATTTATTGGATTGAGAGTGCCTCATCATGTGTGGGTGTGAGATTGCCTGCTGATGTGTGACGGTGGGAGTGCCTGTTTTTGTGTGAGGGTGGGAGTGCATATTCAGGTGTGTGAGTGAGAGTGCCTGTTTGTGTGTGGGAGTGAGAGTGCCTGATCATTTGTGGGACTGAGAATGATTGATCATGTATGGGAGAGAGAGTGCATTTTCGTGTGTAGGAGTGATAGTGTCTATTCGTGTGTGGGAGAAAGTGTTCCTGTTCATGTATGGGAGTGAGAGTGCCTGTTCATGTATGGGATCGAGAGTGACTGTTCATGTATGGGATTGAGAGTGCCTCATCATGTGTGGGAGTTAGAGTGCCTGTTTTGGTTTGGGAGTGAGAGTCCCCGTCCATGCGTGGGAGTGAGATTGCCTGCTTAGGTTTGCGAGTGAGGGTGCCAGTTCATGTGTGGGAGTGAGTGTGCCTGTCCATGTGTGGGAGTGAGAGTGCCTGATCAAGTGTGGGAGTGAGAGTGCGTGTTTTGGTTTGGGAGTGATAGTGCCTGTCCATGTGTGGGAGTGAGAGTGCCTGATCAAGTGTGGAAGTGCGAGTGCGTGTTTTGGTTTGGGAGCGAGACTCCCTGTCCATACGTGGAAGTGAGAGTGCCTGCTTAGGTTTGTGAGTGAGAGTGCCATTTCACGTGTGTGAGTGAGAGTGCCTGTCCATGTGTGGGACTGCGAGTGCATGTTCATGTGTGGGAGTGAGTGGGCCTGTTCACGTGAGGGAGTGCGATTGCCTGATCATGTGTGGGAGTGAGATTGCCTGATCATGTGTGTGAGTGTGATTGCCTCATCATGTGTGGGAATGATAGTGCCTGATCATGTGTGGGAGTGAGAGTGCCTGTCCATGTGTGGGAGTGTGAGTGCCTGTCCATGTGTGGGAGTGTGTGTGCCTGACCATGTGTGGGAGCGTGAGTGCCTGTCCATGTGTGGGAGTGTTTGTGCCTTTTCATGTGTGGGAGTGAGAGTGCCTGATCATGTGTGAGAGTGAGATTGCCTGATCATGTGTGGGAGTGAGAGTTCCTGATTATGTGTGGGAGTGAGAGTGACTGATCATGTGTGGGAGTGACAGTGCCTGTCCATGTGTGGGAGTGAGAGTGCCTTTTGATGTGTGGGAGTGAGAGTGCCTGTTCATGTTTTGGAGTGAGAGTGCCTGTTCGTGTGTGGGAGTGAGAATGCCTGTTCAACTCTGGGATTGAGAGTGCCTGTTCATGTGTGGGTGTGAGAGTGCCTGTCCATGTGTGTGAGTGAGAGTGCCTCATCATGTGTGGGAGTGAGTGTGCCTGTTCACGTGTGGGAGTGCGATTGCCTGATCATGTGTGGGAGTGAGATTGCCTCATCATGTGTGGGAATGATAGTTCCTATTCGTTTGTGGGAGAAAGAGTGGCTGCTCGTGTGTGGGAGTGAGAGTGCCTGTTCATGTGTGGGAGTGAGAGTCCCTGTCCATGTGTGGGAGTGAGAGTGCCTGTCCATGTGTGGGAGTGAGAGTGCCTGTCCATGTGTGGGAGTGAGAGTGCCTGTCCACGTGTGGGAGTGTGTGTGCCTGTCCATGTGTGGGAGCGTGAGTGCCTGTCCATGTGTGGGAGTGTGTGTGCCTTTTCATGTGTCGGAGTCAGAGTTCCTCATCATGTGTGAGAGTGAGATTGCCTGATCATGTGTGGGAGTGAGAGTGCCTGATAATGTGTAGGAGTGAGAGTGCCTGATCATGTGTAGGAGTGAGAGTGCCTGATCATGTGTAGGAGTGAGAGTTCTGATTATGTGTGGGAGTGAGAGTGACTGATCATGTGTGGGAGTGAGAGTGCCTGTGGATGTGTGGGAGTGAGAGTGCCTGTCCATGTGTGGAGTGAGAGTACCTGTCCATGTGTGGGAGTGCGAGGGCCTGTTCATATGTGGGAGCGAGATTTCTTTGACATGTGTGGGAGTGAAATTGCCTGATCATGTGTGGGAGTGAGAGTGACTGATCATGTGTGGGAGTGAGATTGCCTGATCATGAGTGGGTCTGAGAGTGCTTGATCATGTGTGGGAGTGAGAGTGACTTTTCGTGTTGGGAGTGATAGTGTCTGTTCGTGTGTGGGAGTGAGAATTGCTGTTTGTGTGTGGGAGTGAGAGTGCCTGTTCATGTGTGGGAGTGAGCGGGCCTGTTCATGTGTGGGAGTGAGAGTGCCTGTTCATGTGTGGGAGTGAGAATGCCTGTTCAAGTCTTTTATCGAGAGTGCCTGTTCATTTATTGGATTGAGAGTGCCTCATCATGTGTGGGTGTGAGATTGCCTGCTGATGTGTGACGGTGGGAGTGCCTGTTTTTGTGTGAGGGTGGGAGTGCATATTCAGGTGTGTGAGTGAGAGTGCCTGTTTGTGTGTGGGAGTGAGAGTGCCTGATCATTTGTGGGACTGAGAATGATTGATCATGTATGGGAGAGAGAGTGCATTTTCGTGTGTAGGAGTGATAGTGTCTATTCGTGTGTGGGAGAAAGTGTTCCTGTTCATGTATGGGAGTGAGAGTGCCTGTTCATGTATGGGATCGAGAGTGACTGTTCATGTATGGGATTGAGCGTGCCTCATCATGTGTGGGAGTTAGAGTGCCTGTTTTGGTTTGGGAGTGAGAGTCCCCGTCCATGCGTGGGAGTGAGATTGCCTGCTTAGGTTTGCGAGTGAGGGTGCCAGTTCATGTGTGGGAGTGAGTGTGCCTGTCCATGTGTGGGAGTGAGAGTGCCTGATCAAGTGTGGGAGTGAGAGTGCGTGTTTTGGTTTGGGAGTGATAGTGCCTGTCCATGTGTGGGAGTGAGAGTGCCTGATCAAGTGTGGAAGTGCGAGTGCGTGTTTTGGTTTGGGAGCGAGACTCCCTGTCCATACGTGGAAGTGAGAGTGCCTGCTTAGGTTTGTGAGTGAGAGTGCCATTTCACGTGTGTGAGTGAGAGTGCCTGTCCATGTGTGGGACTGCGAGTGCATGTTCATGTGTGGGAGTGAGTGTGCCTGTTCACGTGAGGGAGTGCGATTGCCTGATCATGTGTGGGAGTGAGATTGCCTGATCATGTGTGTGAGTGAGATTGCCTCATCATGTGTGGGAATGATAGTGCCTGATCATGTGTGGGAGTGAGAGTGCCTGTCCATGTGTGGGAGTGTGAGTGCCTGTCCATGTGTGGGAGTGTGTGTGCCTGACCATGTGTGGGAGCGTGAGTGCCTGTCCATGTGTGGGAGTGTTTGTGCCTTTTCATGTGTGGGAGTGAGAGTGCCTGATCATGTGTGAGAGTGAGATTGCCTGATCATGTGTGGGAGTGAGAGTTCCTGATTATGTGTGGGAGTGAGAGTGACTGATCATGTGTGGGAGTGACAGTGCCTGTCCATGTGTGGGAGTGAGAGTGCCTTTTGATGTGTGGGAGTGAGAGTGCCTGTTCATGTTTTGGAGTGAGAGTGCCTGTTCGTGTGTGGGAGTGAGAATGCCTGTTCAACTCTGGGATTGAGAGTGCCTGTTCATGTGTGGGTGTGAGAGTGCCTGTCCATGTGTGTGAGTGAGAGTGCCTCATCATGTGTGGGAGTGAGTGTGCCTGTTCACGTGTGGGAGTGCGATTGCCTGATCATGTGTGGGAGTGAGATTGCCTCATCATGTGTGGGAATGATAGTTCCTATTCGTTTGTGGGAGAAAGAGTGGCTGCTCGTGTGTGGGAGTGAGAGTGCCTGTTCATGTGTGGGAGTGAGAGTCCCTGTCCATGTGTGGGAGTGAGAGTGCCTGTCCATGTGTGGGAGTGAGAGTGCCTGTCCATGTGTGGGAGTGAGAGTGCCTGTCCACGTGTGGGAGTGTGTGTGCCTGTCCATGTGTGGGAGCGTGAGTGCCTGTCCATGTGTGGGAGTGTGTGTGCCTTTTCATGTGTCGGAGTCAGAGTTCCTCATCATGTGTGAGAGTGAGATTGCCTGATCATGTGTGGGAGTGAGAGTGCCTGATAATGTGTAGGAGTGAGAGTGCCTGATCATGTGTAGGAGTGAGAGTGCCTGATCATGTGTAGGAGTGAGAGTTCTGATTATGTGTGGGAGTGAGAGTGACTGATCATGTGTGGGAGTGAGAGTGCCTGTGGATGTGTGGGAGTGAGAGTGCCTGTTCATGTGTGGGAGTAAGCGTGCCTGTTCATGTGTGGGAGTGAGAGTGCCTTTCCATGTGTGGGGGTGAGAGTGCCTGTCCATGTGTGGGAGCGTGAGTGCCTGTCCATGTGTGGGAGCGTGAGTGCTTGTCCATGTGTTGGAGTGTGTGTGCCTTTTCATGTGTTGGAGTGAGATTGCCTGATCATGTGTGGGAGTGAGAGTGCCTGTTCATGTGTGGGAGTGAGAGTGCCTGTTCATGTGTGGGAGTGAGAGTGCCTGTTCATGTGTGGGAGTGAGAATGCCTGTTCAAATCTGGGATTGAGAGTGCCTGTTCATGTATGGGATTGAGAGTGCCTCATCATGGGTGGGTGTGAGAGTGCCTGCTGATGTGTGAGGGTGGGAGTGCCTGTTTTTGTGTGAGGTTGGGAGTGCATATTTAGGTGTTTGAGTGAGAGTGCCTGTTTGTGCGTGGGAGTGAGAGTGCCTGATCATTTGAGGGACTGAGAATGCTTGATCATGTGCGGGAGTGAGAGTGCATTTTCTTGTGTGGGAGTGATAGCATTTATTCGTGTGTGAGAGAACGTGTTCCTGTTCATGTGTGGGAGTGAGAGTGCCTGTTCATGTATGGGATCAATAGTGACTGTTCATGTACGGGATTGAGAGTGCCTCATCATGTGTGGGAGTGAGAGTGCCTGATCAAGTGTGGGAGTGAGAGTGCCTGTTTTGGTTTGGGAGTGAGTGTCCCCGTCCATGCGTGGGAGTGAGAGTGCCTGCTTAGGTTTGCGAGTGAGTGTGTCAGTTCACGTGTGGGAGCGAGAGTGCCTGTCCATGTGTGCGAGTGTGAGTGCCTGATCAAGTGTGGGAGTGAGAGTGAGTGTTTTGGTTTGGGAGTGAGAGTGCCTGTCCAAGTGTGGGAGTGATCGCCTGATCAAGTTTGGGAGTGAGAGTGCCTGCTTAGGTTTGTGAGTGGGAGTGCCTGTCCATGTGTGGGAGTGAGAGTGCCTGTCTATGTGTGGGAGTGAGTGTACCTGTCCAAGTTTGCGAGTAAGAGTGCCTGTCCATGTGTGGGAGTGAGAGTGCCTGTTCATGTGTGGGAGTGAGTGTGCCTGTTCACTTGTGGGAGTGAGGGTTCCTGAACATGTGTGGGAGTGAGATTGCCTGATCATGTGTGGGAATTATAGTGCCTATTCGTTTGTGGGAGAAAGAGTGGCTTTTCTTGTGTGGGAGTTAGACTGCCTGTTCATGTGTGGGAGTGAGAGTGCCTGCTGATGTGTGAGGGTGGGAGTGCCTGTTCAGGTGTTTGAGTGAGAGTGCCTGTTCATGAATGTGAGTGAGAGTGCCTGTTTGTGTGTGGGAGTGAGAGTGCCTGTCCGTGTGTGGGAGCGTGTGTTCCTTATCATGTGTTGGAGTGAGATTGCCTCATCAAGTGTGGGAATGTGACTGCCTGATCATGTGTGGGAGTGAGATTGCCTGATCATGTGTAGGAGTGATAGTGCCTTTTCGTTTGTGGGAGAAAGAGTGGCTGTTCGTAGATGGGTGTGAGAGTGCCTGTTCATTTGTGAGAGTGAGAATGCCTGTACATGTGTGGGAGTGAGATAGCCTGTTCATGTCTCTAATTGAGAGTGCCTGTTCATGTATGGGTTTGAGAGTGCCTCATCATGTGTGGGAGTGTGAATGCCTGCTGATGTGTGAGGTTGGGAGTGCCTGTTTTTGTGTGAGGTTGGGAGTGCATTTTCAGGTGTGTGAGTGAGAGTGCCTGTTCAGGTGTGTGAGTGAGAGTGCCTGTTTGTTTGTGTGGGAATGAGAGTGCCTGATCATGTGTGGGACTGAGAGTGCTTGATCATGTGTGGGAGTGAGAGTGCCTGATCATGTGTGGGAGTGATAGTGTCTATTCGTGTGTGGGAGAAAGTGTGCCTGTTCGTGTGTAGGAGTGAGAGTGCCTGTTCATGTATGGGATCGAGAGTGACTGTTCATGTACGGGATTGAGAGTGCCTCGTCATGTGTGGGAGTGATAGTGCCTGATCAAGTGTGGGTGTGAGAGTTCCTGTTTTGTTTTGGGAGTGAGTGTGTCAGTCCATGCGTGGGAGTGAGTGTCCCTGCTGAGGTTTGCGAGTGAGAGTGCCAGTTCACGTGTGGGAGTGAGAGTGCCTGTCCATGTGTGGGAGATTGAGTGCTTGTTCATGTGTGGGAGTGATAGTGCCTAATCAAGTGTGGGAGTGAGAGTGCGTGTTTTGGTTTGGGAGTTAGAGTCTCTGTCCATGCCTGGGAGTGAGAGTGCCTGCTTAGGTTTGCGAGTGAGAGTGCCAGTTCACGTGTGGGGGTGAGAGTGCCTGTCCATGTGTGGGAGTGAGAGTGCCTGTCCATGTGTGGGAGTGAGAGTGCCTGTCCATGTATGGGAGTGAGAGAACCTGTCCATGTGTGGGAGTGTGTATGCCTGTCCAAGTGTGCGGGTGAGAGTGCCTGTCCATGTGTGGGAGTGCGAGTGCCAGTTCGTGTGTGGGAGGGAGTGTGCCTGTTCACGTGTGGGAGTGAGCGTTCCTGATCATGTGTTGGAGTGAGATTGCCTGATCACGAGTGGGAGTGAGATTGCCTGATCATGTGTGGGAGTGAGATTGCCTGGTCATGTGTGGGAGTGATAGTGTCTATTCGTTTGTGGTTGAACGAGTTACTGATCGTGTGTGGGAGTGAGAGTGCCTGTCCATGTATGGGAGTGAGAGTGCCTGTTCAAGTCTGGGAGTTAGACTGCCTGTTCATGTGTGGGAGTGAGAGTGCCTGTTCATGTGTGGGATTGAGAGTGCCTGTTCCTGTATGGGATTGAGAGTGCCTCACCATGTATGGGAGTGAGAGTGCCTGCTGATGTTTGAGGGTGGGAGTGCATGTTCATGTGTGTGAGTGAGAGTGCCTGTTCAGGTGTTTGAATGAGAGTGCCTGTTCATGTGTGGGTTTGAGAGTGCCTGTTCATGTGTGGGAGTGAGAGTGCCTGATCATGTGTTGTAGTGAGTGTGCCTGATCATGTGTGGGTGTGAGAGTGCCCGATCATGTGTGGGTCTGAGAGTGCTTGATTATGTGTGGGAGTGAGAGTAACTGATCATGTGTGGGAGTGAGTGTGCCTGATCATGTATGGGATCGACAGTGCCTGTTCATGTATGGGATTGAGACTGCCTCATCTTGTGTGGGAGTGAGAGTGCCTGTTTTAGTTTGGGAGTGAGAGTCCCCGTCCATGCGTGGGAGTGAATGTGCCTGCTTAGGTTTGTGAGTGAGAGTGCCGGTTCACGTGTGGGAGTGAGAGTGCCTGTCCATGTGTGGGAGTGAGAGTGCCTGTCCATGTGTGGGAGTGAGAGTGCCTGTCCATGTGTGGGAGTGAGAGTGCCTGTCCATGTGTGGGAGTGAGAGTGCATGTTCATGTGTGGGAGTGTGTGTGCCTGTTCATGTGTGGGAGTGAGAGTGCCTCTTCATGTGTGGGACTGTGTGTGCCTGTTTATGTGTGGGAGTGAGAGTTCCTGATCATCTGTGGGAGTGAGATTGCCTGATCATGTGTGGGAGTTTCATTGCCTGATCATGTGTGGGAGTTATAGTGCCTATTAATGTGTGGTGGAAAGTGTGTCTGTTCGTGTGTGGGAGTGAGAGTGCCTGTTCATGTGTGGGAGTGAGAGTGCCTGTTCGTGTGTGGGAGTGATAGTGCCTGTTCATGTGTGGGAGTGAGAGTGCATGTTCATGTTTCGGATTGAGAGTGCCTCATCATGTGTGCAAGTGAGAGTGCCTGTTTATGTGTGAGGGTGGGAGTGCCTGTTCAGGTGTGTGAGTGAGAGTGCCTGGTCAAGTGTGGGAGTGAGAGTGCCTGTTCATGTGTGGGAGTGAGAGTTGCTGATCATGTTTTGGAGTGAGATTGCCTGATCACGTGTGGGAGTGATAGTGCCCGTTCATGTGTGGGAGAAAGAATGGCTGTTCGTGTGTGGGAGTGAGAGTGCCTGTTCATGTGTGGGAATGAGACTGCCTGTTCATGTGTGGGAGTGAGAGTGCCTGTTCATGTGTGGGAGTGAGAGTGCCTGTTCATGTGTGGGAGTGATAGTGTCTATTCGTTTGTGGTTGAACGAGTTACTGATCGTGTGTGGGAGTGAGAGTGCCTGTCCATGTATGGGAGTGAGAGTGCCTGTTCAAGTCTGGGAGTTAGACTGCCTGTTCATGTGTGGGAGTGAGAGTGCCTGTTCATGTGTGGGATTGAGAGTGCCTGTTCCTGTATGGGATTGAGAGTGCCTCACCATGTATGGGAGTGAGAGTGCCTGCTGATGTTTGAGGGTGGGAGTGCATGTTCATGTGTGTGAGTGAGAGTGCCTGTTCAGGTGTTTGAATGAGAGTGCCTGTTCATGTGTGGGTTTGAGAGTGCCTGTTCATGTGTGGGAGTGAGAGTGCCTGATCATGTGTTGTAGTGAGTGTGCCTGATCATGTGTGGGTGTGAGAGTGCCCGATCATGTGTGGGTCTGAGAGTGCTTGATTATGTGTGGGAGTGAGAGTAACTGATCATGTGTGGGAGTGAGTGTGCCTGATCATGTATGGGATCGACAGTGCCTGTTCATGTATGGGATTGAGACTGCCTCATCATGTGTGGGAGTGAGAGTGCCTGTTTTAGTTTGGGAGTGAGAGTCCCCGTCCATGCGTGGGAGTGAATGTGCCTGCTTAGGTTTGTGAGTGAGAGTGCCGGTTCACGTGTGGGAGTGAGAGTGCCTGTCCATGTGTGGGAGTGAGAGTGCCTGTCCATGTGTGGGAGTGAGAGTGCCTGTCCATGTGTGGGAGTGAGAGTGCCTGTCCATGTGTGGGAGTGAGAGTGCATGTTCATGTGTGGGAGTGTGTGTGCCTGTTCATGTGTGGGAGTGAGAGTGCCTCTTCATGTGTGGGACTGTGTGTGCCTGTTTATGTGTGGGAGTGAGAGTTCCTGATTATCTGTGGGAGTGAGATTGCCTGATCATGTGTGGGAGTTTCATTGCCTGATCATGTGTGGGAGTTATAGTGCCTATTAATGTGTGGTGGAAAGTGTGTCTGTTCGTGTGTGGGAGTGAGAGTGCCTGTTCATGTGTGGGAGTGAGAGTGCCTGTTCGTGTGTGGGAGTGATAGTGCCTGTTCATGTGTGGGAGTGAGAGTGCATGTTCATGTTTCGGATTGAGAGTGCCTCATCATGTGTGCAAGTGAGAGTGCCTGTTTATGTGTGAGGGTGGGAGTGCCTGTTCAGGTGTGTGAGTGAGAGTGCCTGGTCAAGTGTGGGAGTGAGAGTGCCTGTTCATGTGTGGGAGTGAGAGTTGCTGATCATGTTTTGGAGTGAGATTGCCTGATCACGTGTGGGAGTGATAGTGCCCGTTCATGTGTGGGAGAAAGAATGGCTGTTCGTGTGTGGGAGTGAGAGTGCCTGTTCATGTGTGGGAATGAGACTGCCTGTTCATGTGTGGGAGTGAGAGTGCCTGTTCATGTGTGGGAGTGAGAGTGCCTGTTCATGTGTGGGAGTGAGAGTGCCTGTTCATGTGTGGGAGTGAGAGTGCCTGTTCATTTGTGGGAGTGAGAGTGCCTGATGTTGTGTGAGGGTGGGAGTGCCTGTTTATGTGTGAGGGTGGGAGTGTATGTTCAGGCCTGTGAATGAGAGTGCCAAAACAAAAACAGAATTACCTGGAAAAACTCAGCAGGTCTGGCAGCATCGGCGGAGAAGAAAAGAGTTGACGTTTCGAGTCTTCATGACCCTTCGACAGAACTTGATTTCGAGTCCAGAAAAGAGTTGAAATATAAGCTGGTTTAAGGTGTGTGGGGGGGGGGGCGGGGAGAAAGAGAGAGAGAGAGAGACAGAGGTGCTTGTGTAGACAAACAAGCAGTGATAGAAGCAGATCATCAAAAGATGTCAGTGACAATGGGACAAAAGAACACATAGATGTTAAAGTTAAAGTTGGTGATATTATCTAAACGAATGTGCTAATTAAGAATGGATGGTAGGGCACTCAAGGTACAGCTCTAGTGGGGGTGGGGGGAGCATAAAAGAGTGCCTGTTCAGGTGTGGGAGTGAGAGTGCCTGTTCATGTGTGGGAGTGAGAGTGCCTCTTCATGTGTTGGAGTGAGAGTGCCTGTTCATGTGTGGGAGTGATATTTCCTGATCATGTGTGGTAGTGAGATTGCCTGATCATGTGTGGGAGTCAGAGTGCCTGATTATGTGTGCGACCTAGAGTGCTTGATCATGTGTGGGAGTGAGAGTGCCCCTTTCGTGTGTGGGAGTGAGAGTGCCCGTCCAAATGTGGGAGTGAGAGTGCCTGTTTAGTTTTGGAAGTGAGAGTGCCAGTTCACATCTGTGAATGAAAGTGCCTGTACCTGTGTGGGAGTGATAGTGTCTATTCGTGTGTGCAAGAAAGAGTGGCTGTTCGTGTGTGGGAATGAGCGTGCCTGTCCATACGTGGGAGTGTGAGTGCCTGCTTGGGTTTGCGAGTGAAAGTGCCAGTTCACGTGTGGGAGTGAGAGTGCCTATTCGTGTGTGGGAATGAGCGTGCCTGTCCATACGTGGGAGTGTGAGTGCCTGCTTAGGTTTGCGAGTGAGAGTGCCAGTTCACGTGCGGGAGTGAGAATGCCTATTCGTGTGTGGGAGAAAGTGTGGCTGTTCGTGTGTGGTAGTGAGAGTGCCTTTTTAGTTTTGCGAGTGAGAGTGCCAGTTCAAGTGTGTGAGTTTAAGTGCCTCCTCCTGTGTGGGAGTGATAGTGTCTATTCGTGCGTGGGAGAAAGAGTTCCTGTTCTTGTGTGGGACTGCAAGTGCCTGTTACTGTGTGGGCGCGCGAGTGCCTGTTCGTGTGTGTGAGTGAGAGTGCCTATTCGTGTGTGGGAGTGAGAGTGCCTGTTCGTGTGTGGGAATGTGAGTGCCTCATCGTGGGTAGTAGTGAGCGTGCCTGATCATGTGTTGAGTGAGAGTGCCTGATCACTTGTGGAAGTGAGAGTGCCTGATCATGTGTTGAGTGAGAGTGCCTGATCACTTGTGGAAGTGAGAGTGCCTGTTCATGTGTGGGAGTGAGAGTTCCTGTTCATGTTTTGGAGTGAGATTGCCTGATCACGTGTGGGAGTGATAGTGCCCGTTCATGTGTGGGAGAAAGAATGGCTGTTCGTGTGTGGGAGTGAGAGTGCCTGTTCATGTGTGGGAATGAGACTGCCTGTTCATGTGTGGGAGTGAGAGTGCCTGTTCATGTGTGGGAGTGAGAGTGCCTGTTCATGTGTGGGAGTGAGAGTGCCTGTTCATGTGTGGGAGTGAGAGTGCCTGTTCATTTGTGGGAGTGAGAGTGCCTGATGTTGTGTGAGGGTGGGAGTGCCTGTTTATGTGTGAGGGTGGGAGTGTATGTTCAGGCCTGTGAATGAGAGTGCCAAAACAAAAACAGAATTACCTGGAAAAACTCAGCAGGTCTGGCAGCATCGGCGGAGAAGAAAAGAGTTGACGTTTCGAGTCTTCATGACCCTTCGACAGAACTTGATTTCGAGTCCAGAAAAGAGTTGAAATATAAGCTGGTTTAAGGTGTGTGGGGGGGGGGCGCGGAGAAAGAGAGAGAGAGAGAGACAGAGGTGCTTGTGTAGACAAACAAGCAGTGATAGAAGCAGATCATCAAAAGATGTCAGTGACAATGGGACAAAAGAACACATAGGTGTTAAAGTTAAAGTTGGTGATATTATCTAAACGAATGTGCTAATTAAGAATGGATGGTAGGGCACTCAAGGTACAGCTCTAGTGGGGGTGGGGGGAGCATAAAAGAGTGCCTGTTCAGGTGTGGGAGTGAGAGTGCCTGTTCATGTGTGGGAGTGAGAGTGCCTCTTCATGTGTTGGAGTGAGAGTGCCTGTTCATGTGTGGGAGTGATATTTCCTGATCATGTGTGGTAGTGAGATTGCCTGATCATGTGTGGGAGTCAGAGTGCCTGATTATGTGTGCGACCTAGAGTGCTTGATCATGTGTGGGAGTGAGAGTGCCCCTTTCGTGTGTGGGAGTGAGAGTGCCCGTCCAAATGTGGGAGTGAGAGTGCCTGTTTAGTTTTGGAAGTGAGAGTGCCAGTTCACATCTGTGAATGAAAGTGCCTGTACCTGTGTGGGAGTGATAGTGTCTATTCGTGTGTGCAAGAAAGAGTGGCTGTTCGTGTGTGGGAATGAGCGTGCCTGTCCATACGTGGGAGTGTGAGTGCCTGCTTGGGTTTGCGAGTGAAAGTGCCAGTTCACGTGTGGGAGTGAGAGTGCCTATTCGTGTGTGGGAATGAGCGTGCCTGTCCATACGTGGGAGTGTGAGTGCCTGCTTAGGTTTGCGAGTGAGAGTGCCAGTTCACGTGCGGGAGTGAGAATGCCTATTCGTGTGTGGGAGAAAGTGTGGCTGTTCGTGTGTGGTAGTGAGAGTGCCTTTTTAGTTTTGCGAGTGAGAGTGCCAGTTCAAGTGTGTGAGTTTAAGTGCCTCCTCCTGTGTGGGAGTGATAGTGTCTATTCGTGCGTGGGAGAAAGAGTTCCTGTTCTTGTGTGGGACGGCAAGTGCCTGTTACTGTGTGGGCGCGCGAGTGCCTGTTCGTGTGTGGGAGTGAGAGTGCCTGTTCGTGTGTGGGAATGTGAGTGCCTCATCGTGGGTAGTAGTGAGCGTGCCTGATCATGTGTTGAGTGAGAGTGCCTGATCACTTGTGGAAGTGAGAGTGCCTGTTCATGTGTGGGAGTGAGAGTTCCTGTTCATGTGTGGGAGTGAGAGTGCCTGATCATGTGTTGAGTGAGAGTGCCTGATCACTTGTGGAAGTGAGAGTGCCTGTTCATGTGTGGGAGTGAGAGTTCCTGTTCGTGAGTGGAAGTGAGAGTGCCTGATCAAGTGTGGGAGTGAGAGTGCCTGTTTTGGTTTGGGATGAGAGTCCCCGTCCATGTGTGGGAATGAGAGTGCATGTCCATGTGTGGTAGTGGGTGTGCCTGTTTAATTTTGCGAGTGAGAGTTTCAGTTCACGTGTGTGTGAGTGAGAGTGCCTGTTCATGTGTGGGAGTGATAGTGTCTATTCGTGTGTGGGAGAAAGAATGGCTGTTCATGTGTGGGAGTGAGAGTGCCTGCTTAAGTTTGCGAGTGAGAGTGCCTGTCCATGTGTGCAAGTGAGAGTGCCTGTTTATGTGTGAGGGTGGGAGTGCCTGTTCAGGTGTGTGAGTGAGAGTGCCTGGTCAAGTGTGGGAGTGAGAGTGCCTGTTCATGTGTGGGAGTGAGAGTTGCTGATCATGTTTTGGAGTGAGATTGCCTGATCACGTGTGGGAGTGATAGTGCCCATTCATGTGTGGGAGAAAGAGTGGCTGTTCGTGTGTGGGAGTGAGAGTGCCTGTTCATGTGTGGGAATGAGACTGCCTGTTCATGTGTGAGAGTGAGAGTGCCTGTTCATGTGTGGGAGTGAGAGTGCCTGTTCATGTGTGGGAGTGAGAGTGCCTGTTCATGTGTGGGAGTGAGAGTGCCTGTTCATTTGTGGGAGTGAGAGTGCCTGATGTTGTGTGAGGGTGGGAGTGCCTGTTTATGTGTGAGGGTGGGAGTGTATGTTCAGGCCTGTGAATGAGAGTGCCTGTTCATGTGTGGGAGTGAGAGTGCCTGCTTAAGTTTGCGAGTGAGAGTGCCTGTCCATGTGTGCAAGTGAGAGTGCCTGTTTATGTGTGAGGGTGGGAGTGCCTGTTCAGGTGGGTGAGTGAGAGTGCCTGGTCAAGTGTGGGAGTGAGAGTGCCTGTTCATGTGTGGGAGTGAGAGTTGCTGATCATGTTTTGGAGTGAGATTGCCTGATCACGTGTGGGAGTGATAGTGCCCATTCATGTGTGGGAGAAAGAGTGGCTGTTCGTGTGTGGGAGTGAGAGTGCCTGTTCATGTGTGGGAATGAGACTGCCTGTTCATGTGTGAGAGTGAGAGTGCCTGTTCATGTGTGGGAGTGAGAGTGCCTGTTCATGTGTGGGAGTGAGAGTGCCTGTTCATGTGTGGGAGTGAGAGTGCCTGTTCATTTGTGGGAGTGAGAGTGCCTGATGTTGTGTGAGGGTGGGAGTGCCTGTTTATGTGTGAGGGTGGGAGTGTATGTTCAGGCCTGTGAATGAGAGTGCCTGTTCAGGTGTGGGAGTGAGAGTGCCTGTTCATGTGTGGGAGTGAGATTGCCTCTTCATGTGTTGGAGTGAGAGTGCCTGTTCATGTGTGGGAGTGATATTTCCTGATCATGTGTGGTAGTGAGATTGCCTGATCATGTGTGGGAGTCAGAGTGCCTGATTATGTGTGCGACCTAGAGTGCTTGATCATGTGTGGGAGTGAGAGTGCCCCTTTCGTGTGTGGGAGTGAGAGTGCCCGTCCAAATGTGGGAGTGAGAGTGCCTGTTTAGTTTTGGAAGTGAGAGTGCCAGTTCACATCTGTGAATGAAAGTGCCTGTACCTGTGTGGGAGTGATAGTGTCTATTCGTGTGTGCAAGAAAGAGTGGCTGTTCGTGTGTGGGAATGAGCGTGCCTGTCCATACGTGGGAGTGTGAGTGCCTGCTTGGGTTTGCGAGTGAGAGTGCCAGTTCACGTGTGGGTGTGAGAGTGCCTATTCGTGTGTGGGAATGAGCGTGCCTGTCCATATGTGGGAGTGGGAGTGCCTGCTTAGGTTTGCGAGTGAGAGTGCCAGTTCACGTGCGGGAGTGAGAATGCCTATTCGTGTGTTGAGAAAGTGTGGCTGTTCGTGTGTGGTAGTGAGAGTGCCTTTTTAGTTTTGCGACTGAGAGTGCCAGTTCAAGTGTGTTAGTTTAAGTGCCTCCTCCTGTGTGGGAGTGATAGTGTCTATTCGTGTGTGGGAGAAAGAGTTCCTGTTCTTGTGTGGGACTGCAAGTGCCTGTTACTGTGTGGGCGCGTGAGTGCCTGTTCGTGTGTGTGAGTGAGAGTGCCTATTCGTGTGTGGGAGTGAGAGTGCCTGTTCGTGTGTGGGAATGTGAGAGTGCCTGATCATGTGTTGAGTGAGAGTGCCTGATCACTTGTGGAAGTGAGAGTGCCTGTTCATGTGTGGGAGTGAGAGTTCCTGTTCGTGAGTGGAAGTGAGAGTTCCTGTTCATGTGTGGGAGTGAGCGTGCCTGATCATGTGTTGAGTGAGAGTGCCTGATCACTTGTGGAAGTGAGAGTGCCTGTTCATGTGTGGGAGTGAGAGTTCCTGTTCATGTGTGGGAGTGAGAGTGCCTGATCATGTGTTGAGTGAGAGTGCCTGATCACTTGTGGAAGTGAGAGTGCCTGTTCATGTGTGGGAGTGAGAGTTCCTGTTCGTGAGTGGAAGTGAGAGTGCCTGATCAAGTGTGGGAGTGAGAGTGCCTGTTTTGGTTTGGGATGAGAGTCCCCGTCCATGTGTGGGAATGAGAGTGCCTGTCCATGTGTGGTAGTGGGTGTGCCTGTTTAATTTTGCGAGTGAGAGTTTCAGTTCACGTGTGTGTGAGTGAGAGTGCCTGTTCATGTGTGGGAGTGATAGTGTCTATTCGTGTGTGGGAGAAAGAGTGGCTGTTCATGTGTGGGAGTGAGAGTGCCTGCTTAAGTTTGCGAGTGAGAGTGCCTGTCCATGTGTGCAAGTGAGAGTGCCTGTCCATGTGTGGGAGTGAGAGTGCCTGTCCATGTGTGGGAGTGAGAGTGCCTGTCCATGTGTGGGAGTGAGAGTGCATGTTCATGTGTGGGAGTGTGTGTGCCTGTTCATGTGTGGGAGTGAGAGTGCCTCTTCATGTGTGGGACTGTGTGTGCCTGTTTATGTGTGGGAGTGAGAGTTCCTGATCATCTGTGGGAGTGAGATTGCCTGATCATGTGTGGGAGTTTCATTGCCTGATCATGTGTGGGAGTTATAGTGCCTATTAATGTGTGGTGGAAAGTGTGTCTGTTCGTGTGTGGGAGTGAGAGTGCCTGTTCATGTGTGGGAGTGAGAGTGCCTGTTCGTGTGTGGGAGTGATAGTGCCTGTTCATGTGTGGGAGTGAGAGTGCATGTTCATGTTTCGGATTGAGAGTGCCTCATCATGTGTGCAAGTGAGAGTGCCTGTTTATGTGTGAGGGTGGGAGTGCCTGTTCAGGTGTGTGAGTGAGAGTGCCTGGTCAAGTGTGGGAGTGAGAGTGCCTGTTCATGTGTGGGAGTGAGAGTTGCTGATCATGTTTTGGAGTGAGATTGCCTGATCACGTGTGGGAGTGATAGTGCCCATTCATGTGTGGGAGAAAGAGTGGCTGTTCGTGTGTGGGAGTGAGAGTACCTGTTCATGTGTGGGAATGAGACTGCCTGTTCATGTGTGGGAGTGAGAGTGCCTGTTCATGTGTGGGAGTGAGAGTGCCTGTTCATGTGTGGGAGTGAGAGTGCCTGTTCATGTGTGGGAGTGAGAGTGCCTGTTCATTTGTGGGAGTGAGAGTGCCTGATGTTGTGTGAGGGTGGGAGTGCCTGTTTATGTGTGAGGGTGGGAGTGTATGTTCAGGCCTGTGAATGAGAGTGCCTGTTCAGGTGTGGGAGTGAGAGTGCCTGTTCATGTGTGGGAGTGAGAGTGCCTCTTCATGTGTTGGAGTGAGAGTGCCTGTTCATGTGTGGGAGTGATATTTCCTGATCATGTGTGGTAGTGAGATTGCCTGATCATGTGTGGGAGTCAGAGTGCCTGATTATGTATGCGACCTAGAGTGCTTGATCATGTGTGGGAGTGAGAGTGCCCCTTTCGTGTGTGGGAGTGAGAGTGCCCGTCCAAATGTGGGAGTGAGAGTGCCTGTTTAGTTTTGGAAGTGAGAGTGCCAGTTCACATCTGTGAATGAAAGTGCCTGTACCTGTGTGGGAGTGATAGTGTCTATTCGTGTGTGCAAGAAAGAGTGCCTATTCGTGTGTGGGAATGAGCGTGCCTGTTCATACGTGGGAGTGTGAGTGCCTGCTTAGGTTTGCGAGTGAGAGTGCCAGTTCACGTGCGGGAGTGAGAATGCCTATTCGTGTGTGGGAGAAAGTGTGGCTGTTCGTGTGTGGTAGTGAGAGTGCCTTTTTAGTTTTGCGAGTGAGAGTGCCAGTTCAAGTGTGTGAGTTTAAGTGCCTCCTCCTGTGTGGGAGTGATAGTGTCTATTCGTGCGTGGGAGAAAGAGTTCCTGTTCTTGTGTGGGACTGCAAGTGCCTGTTACTGTGTGGGCGCGCGAGTGCCTGTTCGTGTGTGTGAGTGAGAGTGCCTATTCGTGTGTGGGAGTGAGAGTGCCTGTTCGTGTGTGGGAATGTGAGTGCCTCATCGTGGGTAGTAGTGAGCGTGCCTGATCATGTGTTGAGTGAGAGTGCCTGATCACTTGTGGAAGTGAGAGTGCCTGTTCATGTGTGGGAGTGAGAGTTCCTGTTCATGTGTGGGAGTGAGAGTGCCTGATCATGTGTTGAGTGAGAGTGCCTGATCACTTGTGGAAGTGAGAGTGCCTGTTCATGTGTGGGAGTGAGAGTTCCTGTTCGTGAGTGGAAGTGAGAGTGCCTGATCAAGTGTGGGAGTGAGAGTGCCTGTTTTGGTTTGGGATGAGAGTCCCCGTCCATGTGTGGGAATGAGAGTGCCTGTCCATGTGTGGTAGTGGGTGTGCCTGTTTAATTTTGCGAGTGAGAGTTTCAGTTCACGTGTGTGTGAGTGAGAGTGCCTGTTCATGTGTGGGAGTGATAGTGTCTATTCGTGTGTGGGAGAAAGAGTGGCTGTTCATGTGTGGGAGTGAGAGTGCCTGCTTAAGTTTGCGAGTGAGAGTGCCTGTCCATGTGTGCAAGTGAGAGTGCCTGTTTATGTGTGAGGGTGGGAGTGCCTGTTCAGGTGTGTGAGTGAGAGAGCCTGGTCAAGTGTGGGAGTGAGAGTGCCTGTTCATGTGTGGGAGTGAGAGTTGCTGATCATGTTTTGGAGTGAGATTGCCTGATGTTGTGTGAGGGTGGGAGTGCCTGTTTATGTGTGAGGGTGGGAGTGTATGTTCAGGCCTGTGAATGAGAGTGCCTGTTCAGGTGTGGGAGTGAGAGTGCCTGTTCATGTGTGGGACTGAGAGTGCCTCTTCATGTGTTGGAGTGAGAGTGCCTGTTCATGTGTGGGAGTGATATTTCCTGATCACGTGTGGTAGTGAGATTGCCTGATCATGTGTGGGAGTCAGAGTGCCTGATTATGTGTGCGACCTAGAGTGCTTGATCATGTGTGGGAGTGAGAGTGCCCCTTTCGTGTGTGGGAGTGAGAGTGCCCGTCCAAATGTGGGAGTGAGAGTGCCTGTTTAGTTTTGGAAGTGAGAGTGCCAGTTCACATCTGTGAATGAAAGTGCCTGTACCTGTGTGGGAGTGATAGTGTCTATTCGTGTGTGCAAGAAAGAGTGGCTGTTCGTGTGTGGGAATGAGCGTGCCTGTCCATACGTGGGAGTGTGAGTGCCTGCTTGGGTTTGCGAGTGAAAGTGCCAGTTCACGTGTGGGAGTGAGAGTGCCTATTCGTGTGTGGGAATGAGCGTGCCTGTCCATACGTGGGAGTGTGAGTGCCTGCTTAGGTTTGCGAGTGAGAGTGCCAGTTCACGTGCGGGAGTGAGAATGCCTATTCGTGTGTGGGAGAAAGTGTGGCTGTTCGTGTGTGGTAGTGAGAGTGCCTTTTTAGTTTTGCGAGTGAGAGTGCCAGTTCAAGTGTGTGAGTTTAAGTGCCTCCTCCTGTGTGGGAGTGATAGTGTCTATTCGTGCGTGGGAGAAAGAGTTCCTGTTCTTGTGTGGGACTGCAAGTGCCTGTTACTGTGTGGGCGCGCGAGTGCCTGTTCGTGTGTGTGAGTGAGAGTGCCTATTCGTGTGTGGGAGTGAGAGTGCCTGTTCGTGTGTGGGAATGTGAGTGCCTCATCGTGGGTAGTAGTGAGCGTGCCTGATCATGTGTTGAGTGAGAGTGCCTGATCACTTGTGGAAGTGAGAGTGCCTGTTCATGTGTGGGAGTGAGAGTTCCTGTTCATGTGTGGGAGTGAGAGTGCCTGATCATGTGTTGAGTGAGAGTGCCTGATCACTTGTGGAAGTGAGAGTGCCTGTTCATGTGTGGGAGTGAGAGTTCCTGTTCGTGAGTGGAAGTGAGAGTGCCTGATCAAGTGTGGGAGTGAGAGTGCCTGTTTTGGTTTGGGATGAGAGTCCCCGTCCATGTGTGGGAATGAGAGTGCCTGTCCATGTGTGGTAGTGGGTGTGCCTGTTTAATTTTGCGAGTGAGAGTTTCAGTTCACGTGTGTGTGAGTGAGAGTGCCTGTTCATGTGTGGGAGTGATAGTGTCTATTCGTGTGTGGGAGAAAGAGTGGCTGTTCATGTGTGGGAGTGAGAGTGCCTGCTTAAGTTTGCGAGTGAGAGTGCCTGTCCATGTGTGCAAGTGAGAGTGCCTGTTTATGTGTGAGGGTGGGAGTGCCTGTTCAGGTGTGTGAGTGAGAGAGCCTGGTCAAGTGTGGGAGTGAGAGTGCCTGTTCATGTGTGGGAGTGAGAGTTGCTGATCATGTTTTGGAGTGAGATTGCCTGATGTTGTGTGAGGGTGGGAGTGCCTGTTTATGTGTGAGGGTGGGAGTGTATGTTCAGGCCTGTGAATGAGAGTGCCTGTTCAGGTGTGGGAGTGAGAGTGCCTGTTCATGTGTGGGACTGAGAGTGCCTCTTCATGTGTTGGAGTGAGAGTGCCTGTTCATGTGTGGGAGTGATATTTCCTGATCACGTGTGGTAGTGAGATTGCCTGATCATGTGTGGGAGTCAGAGTGCCTGATTATGTGTGCGACCTAGAGTGCTTGATCATGTGTGGGAGTGAGAGTGCCCCTTTCGTGTGTGGGAGTGAGAGTGCCCGTCCAAATGTGGGAGTGAGAGTGCCTGTTTAGTTTTGGAAGTGAGAGTGCCAGTTCACATCTGTGAATGAAAGTGCCTGTACCTGTGTGGGAGTGATAGTGTCTATTCGTGTGTGCAAGAAAGAGTGGCTGTTCGTGTGTGGGAATGAGCGTGCCTGTCCATACGTGGGAGTGTGAGTGCCTGCTTGGGTTTGCGAGTGAAAGTGCCAGTTCACGTGTGGGAGTGAGAGTGCCTATTCGTGTGTGGGAATGAGCGTGCCTGTCCATACGTGGGAGTGTGAGTGCCTGCTTAGGTTTGCGAGTGAGAGTGCCAGTTCACGTGCGGGAGTGAGAATGCCTATTCGTGTGTGGGAGAAAGTGTGGCTGTTCGTGTGTGGTAGTGAGAGTGCCTTTTTAGTTTTGCGAGTGAGAGTGCCAGTTCAAGTGTGTGAGTTTAAGTGCCTCCTCCTGTGTGGGAGTGATAGTGTCTATTCGTGTGTGGGAGAAAGAGTTCCTGTTCTTGTGTGGGACTGCAAGTGCCTGTTACTGTGTGGGCGCGCGAGTGCCTGTTCGTGTGTGTGAGTGAGAGTGCCTATTCGTGTGTGGGAGTGAGAGTGCCTGTTCGTGTGTGGGAATGTGAGTGCCTCATCGTGGGTAGTAGTGAGCGTGCCTGATCATGTGTTGAGTGAGAGTGCCTGATCACTTGTGGAAGTGAGAGTGCCTGTTCATGTGTGGGAGTGAGAGTTCCTGTTCGTGAGTGGAAGTGAGAGTGCCTGATCAAGTGTGGGAGTGTGAGTGCCTGTTTTGGTTTGGGATGAGAGTCCCCGTCCATGTGTGGGAATGAGAGTGCCTGTCCATGTGTGGTAGTGGGTGTGCCTGTTTAATTTTGTGAGTGAGAGTTTCAGTTCACGTGTGTGTGAGTGAGAGTGCCTGTTCATGTGTGGGAGTGATAGTGTCTATTCGTGTGTGGGAGAAAGAGTGGCTGTTCATGTGTGGGAGTGAGAGTGCCTGCTTAAGTTTGCGAGTGAGAGTGCCTGTCCATGTGTGGGAGTGAGAGTGCCTGTCCATGTGTGGGAGTGAGAGTACCTGTCCATGTGTGGGAGTGAGAGTTCCTGTCCATGTGTGGGAGTGAGATTGCCTGATCATATGTGGGAGTGAGATTGCCTGATCATGTGTGGGAATGATAGTGCCTATTCGTTTGTGGGAGAAAGAATGGCTGTTCGTGTGTGGGAGTGAGAGTGCCTGTTCATGTGTGGGATTTAGACTGCATGTTCATATATCGGATTGAGAGTGCCTGCTTTGGTATGCGAGTGAGAGTGCCAGTTCTCGTGTGGGAGTGAGAGTACCTGTCCATGTGTGGGAGTGAGAGTGCGTGTTTTGGTTTGGGAGTGAGATTGCCTGTCCATACGTGGGAGTGAGAGTGCCTGCTTAAGTTTGCGAGTGAGAGTGCCTTTCCATGTATGGGAGTGAGAGTACCTGTCCATGTGTGGGAGTGTGTGTTCCTGTCCATGTGTGGGATTGAGAGTGCCTGTCCATTTGTGGGATTGAGAGTGCCTGTCCATGTGTGGGAGTGAGAGTACCTGTCCATGTGTGGGAGTGCGAGTGCCTGTTCATGTGTGGGAGCGAGAGTACCTGATCATGTGTGGGAGTGAGAGTTCTTGGTCATGTGTGGGAGTGAGACTGCCTGATCATGTGTGGGAGTGAGACTGCCTGATCATGAGTGGATCTGAGAGTGCTTGATCATGTGTGGGAGTGAGAGTGCCTTTTCGTGTTGGGAGTGATAGTGTCTGTCCGTGTGTGGGAGTGAGAGTTGCTGTTCATGTGTGGGAGTGAGAGTGCCTGTTTTGGATTGGGAGTGAGAGTCCCCGTCCATGCGTGGGAGTGAGAGTGTCAGTTCACGTGTGGGAGTGAGAGTGCCTGTCCATGTGTGGGAGTGTGTGTGCCTGTCCAAGTGTGCAAGTGAGATTGCCTGTCCATGTGTGGGACTGTGAGTGCCTGTTCATGTGTATGAGTGAGTGTGCCTGTTCACGTTTGGGAGTGAGATTGCCTGATCATGTGTGGGAGTGAGATTGCCTGATCATGTGTGGGAATGATAGTGCCTATTCGTTTGTGGGAAAAAGAATGGCTGTTCGTGTGTGGGTGTGAGAGTGCCTGCTGTTGTGTGAGGGTGGGAGTGCCTGTTTTTGTGTGAGGGTGGGGGTGCATATTCAGGTGTGTGAGTGAGAGTGCCTGTTTGTGTGTGGGAGTGACAGTGCCTGATCCTTTGTGGGACTGAGAATGCTTGATCATGTGTGGGAAAGAGAGTGCATTTTCGTGTGTGGGAGTGATAGTGTCTATTCGTGTGTGGGAGAAAGTGTTCCTGTTCATGTGTGGGAGTGAGAGTGCCTGTTCATGTATGGGATCGAGAGTGACTGTTCATGTATGGGATTGAGAGTACCTCATCATGTGTGGGAGTGAGAGAGCCTTTTCATCTATGGTATCGAGATTGCCTGTTCATGTACGGGATTGAGAGTGCCTCAACATTTGTGGGAGTGAGTGCGCCTGTTCATGTATGGGATCGAGAGTGACTGTTCATGTACGGGATTGAGAGTGCCTCATCATGTGTGGGAGTTAGAGTGCCTGTTTTGGTTTGGGAGTGAGAGTCCCCGTCCACGCATGGGAGTGTGAGTGCCTGGTTAGGTTTGCGAATGAGAGTGCCAGTTCACGTGTGGGAGTGAGAGTGCCTGTCCATGTGTGGGAGTGAGAGTGCATGATCAAGTGTTGGAATGAGTGTGAGTGTTTTGGTTTGGGAGTGAGAGTCCCTGTCCATGTGTGGGAGTGAGTGCCTGATCAAGTGTGGGAGTGAGAGTGCGTGTTTTGGTTTGGGAGTGAGAGTGCCTGTCAATGTGTGGGAGTGAGAGTCCCCGTCCATGCGTGGGAGAGAGAGTGCCTGATCAAGTGTGGGAGTGAGAGTGCCTGTTTTGGTTTGGGAGTGAGAGTCCTCGTCCATGCGTGGGAGTGAGAGTGCCTGCTTAGGTTTGTGAGTGAGAGCGCAAGTTCACGTGTGGGAGTGAGAGTGCCTGTCCATGTGTGGGAGTGAGAGTGCCTGTTCATGTGTGGGAGTGAGTGTGCCTGTTCACTTGTGGGAGTGAGTGTGCCTGTTCACTTGTGGGAGTGAGGGTTCCTGATCATGCGTGGGAGTGAGATTGCCTGATCATGTGTGGGAATTAAAGTGCCTATTCGTTTGTGGGGGAAAGAGTGGCTTTTCTTGTGTGGGAGTCAGAGTGCCTGTTCATGTGTGGGAGTTAGACTGCCTGTTCATGTGTGTGAGTGAGAGTGCCTGCTGATGTGTGAGGGTGGGAGTGCCTGTTCAGGTGTTTGAGTGAGAGTGCCTGTTCATGAGTGTGAGTGAGAGTGCCTGATCATGTGTGGGACTGAGAGTGCTTGATCATGTGTGGGAGTGAGAGTGCCTGATCCTGTGTGGGAGTGAGAGGGCCTTTTCGTGTGTGGGAGTGATAGTGTCTATTCGTGCGTGGGAGAAAAAGTGCCTGTTCCTGTGTGGGAGTGAGAGTGCCTGTTTTGGTTAGGGAGTGACAGTCCCTGTCCATGTGTGGGAGTGAGTGTGTCTGCTTAGGTTTGTGACTGAGAGTGCAGTTCATGTGTGGGAGTGAGAGTGCCTGTCCATGTGTGGTAGTGAGAGTGCCTGTCAATGTGTGGGAGTGTTTGTGCCTGTCCGTGTGTGGGAGTGTTTGTGCCTGTCCAAGTGTGCGAGTGAGAGTGCCTGTCCATGTGTGGGAGTGAGAGTTCCTTATCTTGTGTGGGAGTGAGAGTTCCTTATCATGTGTGGGAGTGAGATTGCCTGTTCCTGTGTGGGAGTGAGAGTGCCTGTCAATGTGTGGGAGTGAGAGTGCCTGTTTTGGTTAGGGAGTGACAGTCCCTGTCCATGTGTGGGAGTGAGTGTGTCTGCTTAGGTTTGTGACTGAGAGTGCAGTTCATGTGTGGGAGTGAGAGTGCCAGTTCACATGTGGGAGTGAGAGTGCCTGTCCATGTGTGGGAGTGAGAGTGCCTGTCCATGTGTGCGAGTGAGAGTGCCTGTCCATGTGTGGGAGTGAGAGTTCCTTATCATGTTTGGGAGTGAGATTGTCTGATCATGTGTGGGAGTGATAGTGCCTATTCGTTTGTGGGAGATAGAGTGGTTGTTCGTGTATGGGTGTGAGAGTGCCTGTTCATTTCTGGGAGTGAGAGTGCCTGTTCATGTGTGGGAGTGAGAGTGCCTGTTCATGTGTGGGAGTGAGATAGCCTGTTCATATCTCGGATTGAGAGTGCCTGTTCATGTGTGGGAATGTGAGTGCCTGCTGATGTGTGAGGGTGGGAGTGCCTGTTTTTGTGTGAGGGTGGGAGTGCATTTTCAGGTGTGTGAGTGAGAGTGCCTGTTCAGGTGTGTGAGTGAGAGTGCCTGTTTGTGTGTGTTAGTGAGAGAGCCTGATCATGTGTGGGACTGAGAGTGCTTGATCATGTGTGGGAGTGAGAGTGTCTGTTCACTTGTGGGAGTGAGGGTTCCTGATCATGTGTGGGAGTGAGATTGCCTGATCATGTGTGGGAATTATAGTGCCTATTCGTTTGTGGGAGAAAGAGTGGCTTTTCTTGTGTGGGAGTCAGAGTGCCTGTTCATGTGTGGGAGTTAGACTGCCTGTTCATGTGTGGGAGTGAGAGTGCCTGCTGATGTGTGAGGGTGGGAGTGACTGTTCAGGTGTTTGAGTGAGAGTGCCTGATCATGAGTGTGAGTGAGAGTGCCTGTTTGTGTGTGGGAGTGAGAGTGCCTCATCATGTGTGGGAGTGAGAGTGCCTGTTTTGGTTAGGGAGTGACAGTCCCTGTCCATGCGTGGGAGTGAGTGTGTCTGCCTAGGTTTGTGACTGAGAGTGCAGTTCATGTGTGGGAGTGAGAGTGCCATTTCACATGTGGGAGTGAGAGTGCCTGTCCATGTGTGGGAGTGAGAGTGCCTATCCATGTGTGGGAGTGTTTGTGCCTGTCCATGTTTGGGAGTGAGAGTGCCTGTCCATGTGTGGGAGTGGTAGTGCGTTATTCGTTTGTGGGAGAAAGAGTGGCTGTTCGTGTATGGGTGTGAGAGTGCCTGTTCATTTCTGGGAGTGAGTTTGCCTGTTCATGTGTGGGAGTGAGAGTGCCTCTTCATGGGTGGGAGTGTTTGTGCCTGTTCATGTGTGGGAGTGAGAGTTCCTGATCATGTGTGGGAGTTTCATTGCCTGATCATGTGTGGGAGTGAGAGTGCCTGATCATGTGTGGGAGTGAGAGTGCTAGATCATGTGTGGGAGTGAGAGTGCCTGATCATTTGTGGGAGTGAGAGTGATAGATCATGTGTGGGAGTGAGAGTGCCTGATCATGTGTGGGATCGACAGTGCCTGTTCAAGAATGGGATTGAGAGTGCATCATCATGTGTGGGAGTGAGAGTGCCTGTTTTGGTTTGGGAGTCAGATTCCCCGTCCATGCATGGGAGTGAGAGTGCCTGCTTAGGTTTGTGAGTGAGAGTGCCAGTTCACGTGTGGGAGTGAGTGTGCCTGTCCATGTGTGGGAGTGAGAGTGTCTGTCCATGTGTGGGAGTGAGAGTGCCTGTTCATGTGTTGGAGTGTTTGTGCCTGTCCATGTGTGGGAGTGAGAGTGCCAATTCACATGTGGGAGTGAGAGTTCCTGTCCATTTGTGGGAGTGAGAGTGCCTGTCCATGTGTGGGAGTGAGAGTGCCTGTTCATGTGTGGGAGTGAGAGTGCCTCTTCATGTGTGGGAGTGTTTGTGCCTGTTCATGTGTGGGAGTGAGAGTTCCTGATCATGTGTGGGAGTGAGATTGCCTGATCATGTGTGGGAGTTTCATTGCCTGATCATGTGTGGGAGTGAGAGTTCCTGATCATGTGTGGGAGTGAGATTGCCTGATCATGTGTGGGAGTGATAGTACCTATTAATGTGTGGTGGAAAGTGTGGCTCTTCGTGTGTGGGAGCGAGAATGCCTGTTCATGTTTGGGAGTGAGAGTGCCTGTTCATGTGTGGCTGTGAGAGAGAATGTTCATGTGTGGGAGTGAGAGGGCCTGTTCATGTATGGGATTGAGAGTGCCTCATCATGTGTGCGAGTGAGAGTGCCTGCTGATGTGTGAGGGTGGGAATGCCTGTTTATGTGTGAGGGTGGGAGTGCCTGTTCAGGTGTGTGAGTGAGAGTGCCTGGTCAAGTGTGGGAGTGAGAGTTGCTGATCATGTTTTGGAGTGAGATTGCCTGATCATGTGTGGGAGTGATAGTGCCCATTCATGTGTGGGAGAACGAGTGGCTGTTCGTGTGTGGGAGTGAGAATGCCTGTTCATGTGGGGGAGTGAGATTGCCTGATCATGTGTGGGAGTGAGATTGCCTGGTCATGTGTGGGAGTGATAGTGCCTATTCGTTTGTGGTAGAACGAGTTACTGATCGTGTGTGGGAGTGAGAGTGCCTGTTCAAGTGTTGGAGTTAGAATGCCTGTTCATGTGTGGGAGTGAGAGTGCCTGCTCATGTGTGGGAGTGAGAGTGCCGGTTCATGTGTGGAATTGACAGTGCCTGTTCCTGTATGGGATTGAGAGTGCCTCATCATGTATGGGAGTGAGAGTGCCTGCTGATGTTTGAGGGTGGGAGAGCATGTTCATGTGTGTGAGTGAGAGTGCCTGTTCAGGTGTGTGAATGAGAGTGCCTGTTCATGTGTGGGAGTGAGAGTGCCTGGTCAAGTGTGGGAGTGAGAGTGCCTGCTCATGTGTGGGAGTGAGAGTTGCTGATCATGTTTTGGAGTGAGATTGCCTGATCATGTGTGGGAGTGATAGTGCCCATTCATGTGTGGGAGAAAGAGTGGCTGTTCGTGTGTGGGAGTGAGAGTGCCTGTTCATGTGTGGGAGTGAGAGTGCCTGTTCATGTGTGGGAGTGAGAGTGCCTGTTCATGTGTGGGAGTGAGAGTGCATGTTCATGTGTAGGTGTGCGAGTGCCTGTTTATGTGTGGGAGTGAGAGTGCCTGATGTTGTGTGAGGGTGGGAGTGCCTGTTTATGTGTGAGGGTGGGAGTGTATGTTCAGGCCTGTGAATGAGAGTGCCTGTTCAAGTGTGGGAGTGAGAGTGCCTGTTCATGTGTGGGAGTGAGAGTGCCTCTTCATGTGTTGGAGTGATATTTCCTGATCATGTGTGGTAGTGAGATTGCCTGATCATGTGTGGGAGTCAGAGTGCCTGATTATGTGTGCGACTGAGAGTGCTTGATCATGTGTGGGAGTGAGAGTGCCCCTTTCGTGTGTGGGAGTGAGAGTGCCTGTTCATGTGTGGGAGTAAGAGTGCCTGTTCATGTGTGGGAGTGAGAGTGCCTGTTCAAGTGTTGGAGTTAGAATGCCTGTTCATGTGTGGGAGTGAGAGTGCCTGCTCATGTGTGGGAGTGAGAGTGCCGGTTCATGTGTGGGATTGACAGTGCCTGTTCCTGTATGGGATTGAGAGTGCCTCATCATGTATGGGAGTGAGAGTGCCTGCTGATGTTTGAGGGTGGGAGTGCATGTTCATGTGTGTGAGTGAGAGTGCCTGTTCAGGTGTGTGAATGAGAGTGCCTGTTTGTGTGTGGGAGTGAGAGTGCCTGTTCATGTGTGGGAGTGAGAGTGCCTGATCATGTGTTGTAGTGAGAGTGCTTGATCATGTGTGGGAGTGAGAGTGCCTGATCATGTGTGGGAGTGAGAGTGCCTGATCATGTATGGGATCGACAGTGCCTGTTCAAGAATGGGATTGAGAGTGCATCATCATGTGTGGGAGTGAGAGTGCCTGTTTTGGTTTGGGAGTCAGATTCCTCATCCATGCATGGGAGTGAGAGTGCCTGCTTAGGTTTGTGAGTGAGAGTGCCAGTTCACGTGTGGGAGTGAGTGTGCCTGTCCATGTGTGGGAGTGAGAGTGGCTGTCCATGTGTGGGAGTGAGAGTGCCTGTTCATGTGTTGGAGTGTTTGTGCCTGTCCATGTGTGGGAGTGAGAATGCCAATTCACATGTGGGAGTGAGAGTTCCTGTCCATTTGTGGGAGTGAGAGTGCCTGTCCATGTGTGGGAGTGAGAGTGCCTGTTCATGTGTGGGAGTGAGAGTGCCTCTTCATGTGTGGGAGTGTTTGTGCCTGTTCATGTGTGGGAGTGAGAGTTCCTGATCATGTGTGGGAGTGAGATTGCCTGATCATGTGTGGGAGTTTCATTGCCTGATCATGTGTGGGAGTGAGAGTTCCTGATCATGTGTGGGAGTGAGATTGCCTGATCATGTGTGGGAGTGATAGTACCTATTAATGTGTGCTGGAAAGTGTGGCTCATTGTGTGTGGGTGCGAGAATGCCTGTTCATGTTTGGGAGTGAGAGTGCCTGTTCATGTGTGGCTGTGAGAGAGAATGTTCATGTGTGGGAGTGAGAGTGCCTGTTCATGTATGGGATTGAGAGTGCCTCATCATGTGTGCGAGTGAGAGTGCCTGCTGATGTGTGAGGGTGGGAATGCCTGTTTATGTGTGAGGGTGGGAGTGCCTGTTCAGGTGTGTGAGTGAGAGTGCCTGGTCAAGTGTGGGAGTGAGAGTGCCTGTTCATGTGTGGGAGTGAGAGTTGCTGATCATGTTTTGGAGTGAGATTGCCTGATCATGTGTGGGAGTGATAGTGCCCATTCATGTGTTGGAGAACGAGTGGCTGTTCGTGTGTGGGAGTGAGAATGCCTGTTCATGTGGGGGAGTGAGATTGCCTGATCATGTGTGGGAGTGAGATTGCCTGGTCATGTGTGGGAGTGATAGTGCCTATTCGTTTGTGGTAGAACGAGTTACTGATCGTGTGTGGGAGTGAGAGTTCCTGTTCAAGTGTTGGAGTTAGAATGCCTGTTCATGTGTGGGAGTGAGAGTGCCTGCTCATGTGTGGGAGTGAGAGTGCCGGTTCATGTGTGGAATTGACAGTGCCTGTTCCTGTATGGGATTGAGAGTGCCTCATCATGTATGGGAGTGAGAGTGCCTGCTGATGTTTGAGGGTGGGAGAGCATGTTCATGTGTGTGAGTGAGAGTGCCTGTTCAGGTGTGTGAATGAGAGTGCCTGTTCATGTGTGGGAGTGAGAGTGCCTGGTCAAGTGTGGGAGTGAGAGTGCCTGCTCATGTGTGGGAGTGAGAGTTGCTGATCATGTTTTGGAGTGAGATTGCCTGATCATGTGTGGGAGTGATAGTGCCCATTCATGTGTGGGAGAAAGAGTGGCTGTTCGTGTGTGGGAGTGAGAGTGCCTGTTCATGTGTGGGAGTGAGAGTGCCTGTTCATGTGTGGGAGTGAGAGTGCCTGTTCATGTGTGGGAGTGAGAGTGCATGTTCATGTGTAGGTGTGAGAGTGCCTGTTTATGTGTGGGAGTGAGAGTGCCTGATGTTGTGTGAGGGTGGGAGTGCCTGTTTATGTGTGAGGGTGGGAGTGTATGTTCAGGCCTGTGAATGAGAGTGCCTGTTCAGGTGTGGGAGTGAGAGTGCCTGTTCATGTGTGGGAGTGAGAGTGCCTCTTCATGTGTTGGAGTGATATTTCCTGATCATGTGTGGTAGTGAGATTGCCTGATCATGTGTGGGAGTCAGAGTGCCTGATTATGTGTGCGACTGAGAGTGCTTGATCATGTGTGGGAGTGAGAGTGCCCCTTTCGTGTGTGGGAGTGAGAGTGCCTGTTCATGTGTGGGAGTGAGAGTGCCTGTTCATGTGTGGGAGTGAGAGTGCCTGTTCAAGTGTTGGAGTTAGAATGCCTTTTCATGTGTGGGAGTGAGAGTGCCTGCTCATGTGTGGGAGTGAGAGTGCCGGTTCATGTGTGGGATTGACAGTGCCTGTTCCTGTATGGGATTGAGAGTGCCTCATCATGTATGGGAGTGAGAGTGCCTGCTGATGTTTGAGGGTGGGAGTGCATGTTCATGTGTGTGAGTGAGAGTGCCTGTTCAGGTGTGTGAATGAGAGTGCCTGTTTGTGTGTGGGAGTGAGAGTGCCTGTTCATGTGTGGGAGTGAGAGTGCCTGATCATGTGTTGTAGTGAGAGTGCTTGATCATGTGTGGGAGTGAGAGTGCCTGATCATGTGTGGGAGTGAGAGTGCCTGATCATGTATGGGATCGACAGTGCCTGTTCAAGAATGGGATTGAGAGTGCATCATCATGTGTGGGAGTGAGAGTGCCTGTTTTGGTTTGGGAGTCAGATTCCTCATCCATGCATGGGAGTGAGAGTGCCTGCTTAGGTTTGTGAGTGAGAGTGCCAGTTCACGTGTGGGAGTGAGTGTGCCTGTCCATGTGTGGGAGTGAGAGTGGCTGTCCATGTGTGGGAGTGAGAGTGCCTGTTCATGTGTTGGAGTGTTTGTGCCTGTCCATGTGTGGGAGTGAGAATGCCAATTCACATGTGGGAGTGAGAGTTCCTGTCCATTTGTGGGAGTGAGAGTGCCTGTCCATGTGTGGGAGTGAGAGTGCCTGTTCATGTGTGGGAGTGAGAGTGCCTCTTCATGTGTGGGAGTGTTTGTGCCTGTTCATGTGTGGGAGTGAGAGTTCCTGATCATGTGTGGGAGTGAGATTGCCTGATCATGTGTGGGAGTTTCATTGCCTGATCATGTGTGGGAGTGAGAGTTCCTGATCATGTGTGGGAGTGAGATTGCCTGATCATGTGTGGGAGTGATAGTACCTATTAATGTGTGCTGGAAAGTGTGGCTCATTGTGTGTGGGTGCGAGAATGCCTGTTCATGTTTGGGAGTGAGAGTGCCTGTTCATGTGTGGCTGTGAGAGAGAATGTTCATGTGTGGGAGTGAGAGTGCCTGTTCATGTATGGGATTGAGAGTGCCTCATCATGTGTGCGAGTGAGAGTGCCTGCTGATGTGTGAGGGTGGGAATGCCTGTTTATGTGTGAGGGTGGGAGTGCCTGTTCAGGTGTGTGAGTGAGAGTGCCTGGTCAAGTGTGGGAGTGAGAGTGCCTGTTCATGTGTGGGAGTGAGAGTTGCTGATCATGTTTTGGAGTGAGATTGCCTGATCATGTGTGGGAGTGATAGTGCCCATTCATGTGTTGGAGAACGAGTGGCTGTTCGTGTGTGGGAGTGAGAATGCCTGTTCATGTGGGGGAGTGAGATTGCCTGATCATGTGTGGGAGTGAGATTGCCTGGTCATGTGTGGGAGTGATAGTGCCTATTCGTTTGTGGTAGAACGAGTTACTGATCGTGTGTGGGAGTGAGAGTGCCTGTTCAAGTGTTGGAGTTAGAATGCCTGTTCATGTGTGGGAGTGAGAGTGCCTGCTCATGTGTGGGAGTGAGAGTGCCGGTTCATGTGTGGGATTGACAGTGCCTGTTCCTGTATGGGATTGAGAGTGCCTCATCATGTATGGGAGTGAGAGTGCCTGCTGATGTTTGAGGGTGGGAGAGCATGTTCATGTGTGTGAGTGAGAGTGCCTGTTCAGGTGTGTGAATGAGAGTGCCTGTTCATGTGTGGGAGTGAGAGTGCCTGTTCATGTGTGGGAGTGAGAGTGCATATTCATGTGTGGGAGTGAGAGTGCCTGTTTATGTGTGGGAGTGAGAGTGCCTGATGTTTTGTGAGGGTGGGAGTGCCTGTTTATGTGTGAGGGTGGGAGTGTATGTTCAGGCCTGTGAATGAGAGTGCCTGTTCAAGTGTGGGAGTGAGAGTGCCTGTTCATGTGTGGGAGTGAGAGTGCCTCTTCATGTGTTGGAGTGAGAGTGCCTGTTCATGTGTGGGAGTGAGATTGCCTGTTCATGTGTGGGAGTGAGAGTGCCTCTTCATGTGTTGGAGTGAGAGTGTCTAATCGTGTGTGCAAGAAAAAGTGGCTGTTCGTGTGTGGGAATGAGCGTGCCTGTCCATACGTGTGAGTGTGAGTGCCTGCTTAGGTTTGCGAGTGAGAGTGCCAGTTCACGTGTGGGAGTGAGAGTGCCTATTCGTGTGTGGGAGAAAGCGTGGCTGTTCGTGTGTGGGAGTGGGAGTGCCTTTTTAGTTTTGCAAGTGAGAGTGCCAGTTCAAGTCTGTGAGTTTAAGTGCCTGCTCCTGTGTGGGAGTGATAATGTCTATTCGTGTGTGGGAGAAAGAGTTCCTGTTCTTGTGTGTGACTGCAAGTGCCTGTTACTGTGTGGGCGCGCGAGTGCCTGCTCATGTGTGGGAGTGAGAGTGCCTATTCGTGTGTGGGAGTGAGAGTGCCTGTTCGTGTGTGGGAGTGAGAGTGCCTGTTCGTGTGTGGGAATGTGAGTGCCTCATCGTCGGTAGTAATGAGCGTGCCTGATCATGTGTTGGAGTGAGAGTGCCTGATCACGTGTGGAAGTGAGAGTGCCTGATCACATGTGGAATTGAGAGTGCCTGTTCATGTGTGGGAGTTAGAGTTCCTGTTCATGTGTGGGAGTGAGAGTGCCTGTTCGTGTGTGGCGGTGAGAGTGCCTGTTTGTTTGTGGGAGTGAGAGTGCCTGTTCGTGAGTGGGAGCAAGAGTGCCAGTTCGTGTGTTGAAGTGAGAGTGCCTGTTCATGTGTGGGAGTGAGAGTGCCTGTTCATGTGTGGGATGGAGAGTGCCTCATTGTTGGTGGGAGGGAGAGTGCCTGTTCGTGTGTGGAGGTGAGAGTGCTTGATCATGTGTGGGGGTGAAGTGCTTGATCATGTGTGGGACAGAGAGTGCTTGCCCATGTGTGGGAGTGAGAGTGCATTTTCATGTGTGCGAGTGAGAGTGCCCATCCATTTGTGGGAGTGAGAGTGCCTGTTTAATTTTGGAAGTGAGAGTGCCAGTTCACGTGTGTGAGTGAGAGTGCCTGTTCATGCGTGGGAGTGAGAGTGCCTGTTCATGCGTGGGAGTGAGAGTGCCTGTTCATGTCTGGGATTGAGAGTGCATGTTCATGTCTGGGATTGAGAGTGCCTCATCATGTGTGGGAGTGAGAGTGCCTGCTGATGTGTGAGGGTGGGAGTGCCTGTTTTTGTGTGAGGGTGGGAGTGCATTTTCAGGTGTGTGAGTGAGAATGCCTGTTCAGGTGTGTGAGTGAGAGTGCCTGTTTGTGTGTGGGGGTGAGAGTGCCTGATCATGTGTGGCACTGAGAGTGCCTGATCATGTGTGGGAGTGAGAGTGCATTTTCATGTGTGGGAGTGATAGTGTCTATTCGTGTGTGTGAGAAAGTGTGCCTGTTCATGTGTGGAAGTGAGAGTCCCTGATCATGTGTGGGAGTGAGAGTACTTGATCAATTGTGGGAGTGAGATTGCCTGTATTGGTTTGGGAGTGAAAGTCCCCGTCCATGCGTGGGAGTGAGAGTGCCTGCTTAGTTTTGCGAGTGAGAGTGCGAATTCACGTGTGGGAATGAGAGTGCCTGTCCATGTGTGGGAGTGAGAGTGCCTGTCCATGTCTGGGAGGGTGTGTGCCTGTCCAAGTGTGCGAGTGAGAGTGCCTGTCCCTGTGTGGAAGTTCTAGTGCCTGTTCATGTGTGGGAGTGAGTGTGCTTGTTCATGTGTGGGATTGAGAGTTCCTGATCTTGTGTGGGAGTGAGAGTGCCTGTTCATGTGTGGGAATGAGATTGCCTGTTCATGTCTCGGATTGAGAGTGCCTGTTCATGTATGGGATTGAGAGTGCCTCATCATGTGTGGGAGTGAGAGTGGCTGATGTTGTGTGAGGGTGGGAGTGCCTGTTTATGTGTGAGGGTGGGAGTGTATGTTCAGGCCTGTGAATGAGCGTGCCTGTCCATACGTGTGAGTGTGAGTGCCTGCTTAGGTTTGCGAGTGAGAGTACCAGTTCACGTGTGGGGGTGAGAATGCCTATTCGTGTGTGGGAGAAAGCGTGGCTGTTCGTGTGTGAGAGTGAAAGTGCCTGTTTAGTTTTGCGAGTGAGAGTGCCAGTTCAAGTCTGTGAGTTTAAGTGCCTGCTCCTGTGTGGGAGTGATAGTGTCTATTCGTGTGTGGGAGAAAGAGTTCCTGTTCTTGTGTGTGACTGCAAGTGCCTGTTACTGTGTGGGCGCGCGAGTGCCTGCTCGTGTGTGGGAGTGAGAGTGCCTATTCGTGTGTGGGAGTGAGAGTGCCTGATCACGTGTGGAAGTGAGAGTGCCTGATCACGTGTGGAAGTGAGAGTGCCTGTTCATGTGTGGGAGTTAGAGTTCCTGTTCATGTGTGGGAGTGAGAGTGCCTGTTCGTGTGTGGCGGTGAGAGTGCCTGTTTGTTTGTGGGAGTGAGAGTGCCTGTTCGTGAGTGGGAGCAAGAGTGCCAGTTCATGTGTTGAAGTGAGAGTGCCTGTTCATGGGTGGGATGGAGAGTGCCTCATCATGTGTGGGAGTGAGAGTGCCTGATGTTGTGTGAGGGTGGGAGTGCCTGTTTATGTGTGAGGGTGGGAGTGTATGTTCAGGCCTGTGAATGAGAGTGCCTGTTCAGGTGTGGGAGTGAGACTGCCTGTTCATGTGTGGGACTGAGACTGCCTCTTCATGTGTGGGAGTGAGAGTGCCTGTTCATGTGTGTGAGTGATATTTCCTGATCATGTGTGGTAGTGAGATTGCCTGATTATGTGTGCGACTGAGAGTGCTTGATCATGTGTGTGAGTGAGAGTGGCCCTTTCGTGTGTGGGAGTGAGAGTGCCTGTTCGTGTGTGGGAATGAGAGTGCCTGTTCATGTGTGGGAGTGAGAGTGCCTGTTCATGTGTGGGAGTGAGAGTGCCTGTTCATGTGTGGTAGTGAGAGTGCCTGATGTTGTGTGAGGGTGGGAGTGCCTGTTTATGTGTGAGGGTGGGAGTGTATGTTCAGGCCTGTGAATGAGAGTGCCTGTTCAGGTGTGGGAGTGAGACTGCCTGTTCATGTGTGGGAGTGAGAGTGCCTGATCGTGTGTGGGAGTGAGAGTGCCTGATCATGTGTGGGAGTGAGAGTGCCTGCTCATGTGTGTGAGTGAGAGTGCCTCTTCATGTGTTGGAGTGAGATTGCCTGATCATGTGTGGGAGTCAGAGTGCCTGATTATGTGTGCGACTGAGAGTGCTTGATCATGTTTGGGAGTGAGAGTGCCCCTTTCGTGTGTGGGAGTGAGAGTGCCCGTCCAAATGTGGGAGTGAGAGTGCCTGTTTAGTTTTGGTAGTGAGAGTGCCAGTTCACATGTATGAGTGAAAGTGCCTGTACCAGTGTGGGAGTGATAGTGTCTATTCGTGTGTGCAAGAAAAAGTGGCTGTTCGTGTGTGGGAATGAGCGTGCCTGTCCATACGTGTGAGTGTGAGTGCCTGCTTAGGTTTGCGAGTGAGAGTGCCAGTTCACGTGTGGGAGTGAGAGTGCCTATTCATGTGTGGGAGAAAACGTGGCTGTTCGTGTGTGGGAGTGGGAGTGCCTTTTTAGTTTTGCAAGTGAGAGTGCCAGTTCAAGTCTGTGAGTTTAAGTGCCTGCTCCTGTGTGGTAGTGATTGTGTCTATTCGTGTGTGGGAGAAAGAGTTCCTGTTCTTGTGTGTGACTGCAAGTGCCTGTTACTGTGTGGGCGCGCGAGTGCCTGCTCGTGTGTGGGAGTGAGAGTGCCTATTCATGTGTGGGAGTGAGAGTGCCTGTTCGTGTGTGGGAATGTGAGTGCCTCATCGTGGGTAGTAATGAGCGTGCCTGATCATGTGTTGGAGTGAGAGTGCCTGATCACGTGTGGAAGTGAGAGTGCCTGTTCATGTGTGGGAGAGAGAGTGCATTTTCGTGTGTGGGAGTGATAGTGTCTATTCGTGTGTGGGAGAAAGTGTGCCTGTTCATGTGTGAGAGTGAGAGTGCCTGTTCATGTATGGGATCGAGAGTGCCTGTTCATGTATGGGATTGAGAGTGCCTGGTTATGTGTGGGAGTGAGAGTGCCTGATCAATTGTGGGAGTGAGATTGCCTGTATTGGTTTGGGAGTGAGAGTCCCCGTCCATGCGTGGGAGTGAGAGTGCCTGCTTAGTTTTGCGAGTGAGAGTGCGAATTCACGTGTGGGAATGAGAGTGCCTGTCCATGTGTGGGAGTGAGAGCGCCTGTTCATGTCTCGGATTGAGAGTGCCTGTTCATGTATGGGATTGAGAGTGCCTCATCATGTGTGGGAGTGTGAGTGCCTGCTGATGTGTGAGGGTGGGAGTGCCTGTTTTTGTGTGGGAGTGGGAGTGCATTTTCAGGTGTGTGAGTGAGAATGCCTGTTCAGGCGTGTGAGTGAGAGTGCCTGATCATGTGTGGGAGTGAGAGTGCCTGATCATGTGTGGGAGTGAGAGTGCTTGATCATGTGTGGGAGTGAGAGTGCATTTTCATGTGTGGGATTGATAGTGTCTATTCGTGTGTGGGAGAAAGTGTGCCTGTTCATGTGTGGGAGTGAGAGTGCCTGTTCATGTATGGGATCGAGAGTGACTGTTCATGTACGGGATTGAGAGTGCCTCGTCATGTGTGGGAGTGAGAGTGCCTGATCAAGTGTGGGAGTGAGAGTTCCTGTTTTGGTTTGGGAGTGAGAGTTCCCGTCCATGCGTGGGAGTGAGAATGCCTGCTTAGGTTCGCGAGTGAGAGTGCCTGTCCATGTGTGGGAGATTGAGTGCCTGTTCATGAGTGGGAGTGAGAGTGCCTAATCAAGTGTGGGAGTGAGAGTGCATGTTTTGGTTTGGGAGTTAGAGTCCCTGTCCATGCCTGGGGGTGAGAGTGCCTCCTTAGGTTTGCGAGTGAGAATGCCTGTTTGTGTGTGGGAGTGAGAGTGCCAGTTCACATGTGGGAGAGAGTGCCTGTGCATGTGTGGGAGTGAGAATGCCTGTCCATGTGTGGGAGTGAGAGAACCTCTCCATGTGTGGGAGTGTGTGTGCCTGTCCAAGTGTGCGGGTGTGAGTGCCTGTCCATGTGTGGGAGGGAGTGTGCCTGTTCACGTTTGGGAGTGAGAGTTCCTGATCATGTGTTGGAGTGAAATTGCCTGATCACGAGTGGGAGTGAGATTGCCTGATCATGTGTGGGAGTGAGATTGCCTGGTCATGTGTGCGAGTGATAGTGCCTATTCGTTTGTGGTAGAACGAGTTGCTGATCGTGTGTGGGAGTGAGAGTGCCTGTCCATGTGTGGGAGTGAGAGTGCCTGTCCATGGGTGGGAGTGTGTGTGCCTGTCCAAGTGTGAGAGTGAGAGTGCCTGTCCATGTTTGGGAGTGAGAGTTCCTGATCATGTGTGGGAGTGAGACTGCCTGATCACGTGGGAGTGAGATTGCCTGATCATGTGTGGGAGTGAGATTGCCTGATCATCTGTGGGAATGATAGTGCCTATTCGTTTGTGGGAGAAAGAGTCGCTGTTCTTGTGTGGAAGTTAGACTGCCTGTTCATGTGTGGAAGTGAGATTGCTTGATCATGTGTGGGAGTGAGAGTTCCTGATCATATGTGGGAGTGAGATTGCCTGATCACGTGGGAGTGAGATTGCCTGATCATGTGTGGGAGTGAGATTGCCTGATCATCTGTGGGAATGATAGTGCCTATTCGTTTGTGGGAGAAAGAGTCGCTGTTCTTGTGTGGAAGTTAGACTGCCTGTTCATGTGTGGAAGTGAGAGTGCCTGCTGATTTGTGAGGGTGGGAGTGCCTGTTCAGGTGTTTCAGTGAGAGTGCCTGTTCATGAGTGTGAGTGAGAGTCCCTGTTTGTGTGCGGGAGTGAGAGTGCCTGATCATGTGTGGGAGTGAGATTGCCTGATCATTTGTGGGATTGAGAGTGCTTGATCATGTGTGGGAGTGAGAGTGCCTTTTCGTGTGTGGCTGTGATAGTGTCTAGTCGTGTGTGGGAGTAAAAGTGCCTGTTCATGTGTGGGAATGACAGTGCCTGTTCATGTATGGGACTGAGTGTGCCTCATCATGTGTGGGAGTTAGTGTGTCTGTTTTGGTTTGGGAGTGACAGTCCCTGTCCATGCGTGGGACTGAGTGTGCCTGCTTAGGTTTGTGACTGAGAGCGCAGTTCATGTGTGGGATTGACAGTGCCAGTTCACGTGTGGGAGTGAGAGTGCCTGTCCATGTGTGGGAGTGTTTGTGCCTGTCCGTGTGTGGGAGCGTGTGTGCCTGTCCAAGTGTGCAAGTGAGAGTGCCTGTCCATGTGTGGGAGTGAGAGTTCCTTATCATGTGTTGGAGTGAGAGTGCCTCATCAAGTGTGGGAATGTGACTGCCTGATCATGTGTGGGAGTGAGATTGCCTGATCATGTGTGGGAGTGATAGTGCCTATTCGTTTGTGGGAGAAAGAGTGGCTGTTCGTGTGTGGGAGTGAGAGTGCCTGTTCATGTGTGGGATTGAGAGTGCCTGTTCATATATGGGATTGAGAGTGCCTCATCATGTGTGGGAGTGAGAGTGCCTCATCATGTGTGGGAGTGAGAGTGCCAATTCATGTGTGAGGTTGGGATTGCCTGTTTATGTGTGTGGGTGGGAGTGCCTGTGCAGGTGTGTGAGTGAGAGTGCCTGTCCATGTGTTGTGAGTGTTTGTGCCTGTCCAAGTTTGCGAGTGAGTGTTCCTCTCCATGTGTAGGAGTCAGTGTGCCTGTTCATGTGTGGGATTGAGTGTGCCTGTTCATGTTTGGGACTGAGAGTTCCTGATCATGTGTTGGAGTGAGATTGCCTGATCATGTATGGGAGTGAGATTGCCTGATCATGTGTGGGAGTGATAGTGCCTATTCATGTATGGTGGAAAGTATGGCTGTTCGTGTGTGGGAGTGTGAGTGCCTGTTCATGTGTGGGAGTGAGAGAGCATGTTCATGTGTGGCTGTGAGAGAGAATGTTCATGTGTGGCAGTGGGAGTGTTTGTTCATGTATGGGATTGAAAGTCCCTCATCATGTGTGGCAGTGAGACTGCCTGCTGATGTGTGAGGGTGGGAATGCTTGTTTATGTGCGAGGGTTGGAGTGCATATTCAGGTGTGTGAGTGTGAGTGCCTGTTCAGGTGTGTGAGTGAGAGTGCCTGGTCAAGTGTGTGAGTGAGAGTGCCTGTTCATGTGTGGGAGTGAGAGTTGCTGATCATCTTTTGGAGTGAGATTGCCTGATCATGTGTGGGAGTGAGAATGCCTGATCATGTGTGGGAGTGATAGTGCCCATTCGTGTGTGGGAGATAGAGTGGCTGGTCGTGTGTGGGAGTGAGAGTGCCTGTTCATGTGTGGGAGTGAGAGTGCCTGTTCATGTGTGGGTGTGAGAGTGCCTGCTGTTGTGTGAGGGTGCGAGTGCCTGTTTATGTGTGAGGGTGGGAGTGTATATTCAGGCCTGTGAATGAGAGTGCCTGTTCATGTGTGGGAGTGAGAGTGCCTCTTCATGTGTTGGAGTGAAAGTGCCTGTTCATGTGTGGGAATGATATTTCCTGATCATGTGTGGTAGTGAGAATGCCTGTCCATGTGTGGGAGTCAGAGTGCCTGATCATGTGTGGGACTGAGAGTGCTTGCCCAGGTATGGGAGTGAGAGTGCCTTTTCGTGCGTGCGAGTGAGAGTGCCCGTCCATTTGTGGGAGTGAGAGTGCCTGTTTAGTTTTGGAAGTGAGAGTGCCAGTTCACGTGTGTGAGTGAGAGTGCCAGTTGCTGTGTGGGAGTGATAGTGTTTATTCGTGTGTGGGAGAAAGAGTGGCTTTTCGTGTGTGGGAGTGAGAGTTCCTGTCCACACGCGGGAGGGAGAGTGCCTGTCCATGTGTAGGAGTGAGTGTGCCTGTTCATGTGTGCGTATGAGAGTTCCTGATCATGTGTTGGAGTGAGATTGCCTGATCATGTGTGGGAGTTTCATTGCCTGATCATGCGTGGGAGTGAGATTGCAAGATCATGTGTGGGAGTGATAGTGCCTATTCGTTTGTGGGAGAAAGATTTGATGTTCGTGTGTGGGAGTCAGAGTTCCTGTTCATGTGTTGGAGTGAGAGTGCCTGTTCATGCGTGGGAGTGAGAGTGCCTGTTCATGCATGGGATTGAGAGTGCCTCATCATGTGTGGGAGTAAGAAAGCCTGCTGATGTATGAGGGTGGGAGTGCCTGTTTATGTGTGAGGGTGGGAGTGCATGTTCAGGTGTGTGAGTGAGAGTGCCTGTTTGTGTCTGGGAGTTAGAGTGCCTGTTCATGTGTGGGACTGAGAGTGCCTTTTCATGTGTGGAAGTGATAGTGTCTATTCGTGTGTGGGAGAAAGATTGCCTGTTCATGTTTGGGATTGAGAGTGCCACATCATGTGTGGGAGTGAGGGTGCCTGATCAATTGTGGGAGTGAGATTGCCTGTTTTGGTTTCGGATTGAGAGTCCCCGTCCATGCGTGGGAGTGAGAGTGCATGCTTAGGTTTCCGAGTGAGAGTACGACTTCACGTGTGGGAGTGAGAGTGCCTGTCCATGTGTGGGAGTGAGAGTGCCTGTCCATGTCTGGGAGTGTGTGTGCCTGTCCAAGTGTGCGAGTGAGAGTGCCTGTCAATGTGTGGAAGTGCTAGTGCCTGTTCAAGTGTGGGAGTGAGTGTGCCTGTTCATGTATGGGATTGAGAGTGCCACATCATGTGTGGGAGTGAGGGTGCCTGATCAATTGTGGGAGTGAGATTGCCTGTTTTGGTTTCGGATTTAGAGTCCCCGCCCATGCGTGGGAGTGAGAGTACCTGATCATGTGTTGGAGTGAGATTGCCTGATCATGTGTGGCAGTGAGATTGCCTGATCATGTGTGGGAGAATGAGTGAATGTTCATGTGTGGGAGTGAGAGTGCCTGTCCATGTGTGGGAGTGAGCGTGCCTGTTCATGTGTGGGATTGAGAGTGCCTCATCATGTGTGGGAGTGAGAGTGCCTCATCATGTGTGTGAGTGTGAGTGCCAATTCATGTGTGAGAGTGGGAGTGCATGTTCAGGTGTGTGAGTGAGAGTGCCTGTCCATTTGTGGGAGTGAGAGTGCCTGTCCATGTGTGGGAGTGAGAGCGCCTCTTCATGTGTGGGAGGGTGAGTGCCTGTTCATGTGTGGGAGTGTGAGTGCCTGTTCATGTATGGGATTGCGAGTGCCTCTTTATTTGTGGGAGTGAGAGTGCCTTATCATGTGTTGGAGTGAGAGGGCCTGCTGAAGTGTGAGGGTGGGAGTGCAAGTTCAGGTGTGTGAGTGAGAGTGCCTGTTCAGGTGTGTGAGTGAGAGTGCCTGTTCATGTGTGGGAGAAAGAGTGCCTGTTCATGTGTGGGAGTGAGCGTGCCTGTTCATGTGTGGGATTGAGAGTGCCTCATCATGTGTGGGAGTGAGAGTGCCTCATCATGTGTGTGAGTGTGAGTGCCAATTCATGTGTGAGAGTGGGAGTGCATGTTCAGGTGTGTGACTGAGAGTTCCTGTGCAGGTGTGTGAGTGAGAGTGCCTATTCAGGTGTGTGAGTGAGAGTGCCTGTCCATTTGTGGGAGTGAGAGTGCCTGTCCATGTGTGGGAGTGAGAGTGCCTGTTCATGTGTGGGAGTGAAAGTTCCTGATCATGTGTTGGAGTGAGAGTGCCTGTTTTGGTTTGGGTGTGAGAGTCCACGTCCATGCGTTGGTTTGAGAGTGCCTGTCCATGTGTGGGAGTGAGAGTGCCTGTTCATGTGTGGGAGTGAGTTTGCCTTTTCATGTGTAGGAGTGAGAGTTCCTGATCATGTGTTGGAGTGAGATTGCCTCATCATGTGTGGGACTGATGGTGCCTGTTCGTGTGTGGGAGTGAGAGTGCCTCTTCATGTGTGGGAGGCTGAGTGCCTGTTCATGTGTGGGAGTGTGTGTGCCTGTCCATGTGTGGGAGTGAGAGTTCCTGTCCATATGTGAGCGTGCGAGCACCTGTTCATGTGTGGGAGTGAGTTTGCCTTTTCATGTGTGGGAGTGAGAGTTCCTGATCATGTGTTGGAGTGAGATTGCCTTATCATGTGTGGGACTGATGGTGCCTGTTCGTGTGTGGGAGTGAGAGCGCCTCTTCATGTGTGGGAGGGTGAGTGCCTGTTCATGTGTGGGAGTGTGAGCGCCTGTTTATGTATGGGATTGCGAGTGCCTCTTTATGTGTGGGAGTGAGAGTACTTTATCATGTGTTGGAGTGAGAGGGCCTGCTGAAGTGTGAGGGTGGGTGTGCAAGTTCAGGTGTGTGAGTGAGAGTGCCTGTTCAGGTGTCTGAGTGAGAGTGCCTGTTCATGTGTGGGATAAAGAGTGCCAGTTCATGTGTGGGTGTGTAAGTGCCGTCCATGTGTGGGAGTGAGAGTGCCTGTCCATGCGTGGGAGTGAGCGTACCTGCTTAGGTTTGCGAGTGAGAGTGCCAGTTCACGTGTGGGAGTGAGAGTGCCTGTCCATGTGTGGCTTTGAGAGTTCCTCTCCATGTGTTGGAGTGAGAGTGCCTGTCCACGTTTGGGAGTGGGTGTGCCTGATCATGTGTTGGATTGAGAGTGCCTGATCTTGTGCGGGACTGAGAGTGTTTGCCCATGTGTGGGAGTGAGAATGCCTTTTCATGTGTGGGAGTGAGAGTGCCCGTCCGTATGTGAGAGTGAGAATGCCTGTTTAGTTTTGGAAGTGAGAGTGCCACTTCAGGTGTGTGAGTGAGAGTGCCTGTTCCTGTGTGGGTGTGACAGTGTCTGTTCGTGTGTGGGAGAATGAGTGGCTGTTCGTGTGTGGGAGTGAAAGTGCCTGTCCATAAGTGGGAGTGAGAGTACCTGCTTTGGTTTGCGAGTGAGAGTGCCAGTTCACGTGTGGGAGTGAGAATTTCTCTTCATGTGTGGGAGAAAGAGTGGCTGTTTGTGTGTGGGAGTGAGAGTGCCTGTTTAGTTTTGTGAGTGTGAGTGCCAGTTCACGTGTGTGAGTTTAAGTGCCTGATCCTGTGTGCGAGTGATAGTGTCTATTCGTGTGTGGGAGAAACAGTTCCTGTTCTTGTGTGGGAGTGCGGGTGCCTGTTCTTGTGTGGGAGTGAGAGTGCCTGTTCGTGTGTGGGAATGTGAGTGCCTCATCTTGTGTAGGAGTGACAGTGCCTCATCACGTGTGTGAGCGAGAGTGCCTGATCACGTGCGGAAGTGAGATTGCCTGATCATGTGTGGGAGTGAGGGTGCCTGATCATGTGTGGGAGTGAGAGTGCCTGATCATGTGTGGGAGTGAGAGTGCCTGATCATGTGTGGGAGTGAGGGTGCCTGATCATGTGTGGGAGTGAGAGTGCCTGATCATGTGTGAGCATGAGAGTGCCGGGTTGTGTGTGAGGCTGGGGGAGTCGGATCGTGTGCGATGTTGTGAATGCCTGTTCTTGTATGTGGTCAGGAATGCCTGTTCGTGTGTGGGGTTGAGAGTGCATGTTATTATGTGATGGTGAGAGTGCCTAATCATGTGTGAGTTCGGGAATTGCCTGTATACGTGTGAGGGTGTGAGTTCATGTTCAGGTGTGTGAGTGAGAGTGCGTGTTCAGGTGTGGGAGTGAGAGTGTCTGTTCATGTGTGGTAGTGAGAGTGCCTGTTCATGTGTCATAGTGAGAATGTCTGTTCATGTGTGGGAGTGAGATTGCCTTATCATGTGTGGGAGTGATATTGCCTTATCGCGTGTGGGAGTGAGATTGCCTGATCATGTGTGGGAGTGAGAGTGCCAATTCATGTGTGTGAGTGAGAGTGCCTGTTCCTGAGTGGGAGTGATAGTGGCTATTCATGTTTAGTAGAAAAAGTGCCTGTGCATGTGTGGGTGTGAGAGTGCCTGTCCACGTGTGGGAGTGTGTATGCCTGTTCATGTGTGGGTGTGAGAGTTACTGTTCATGTGTGGGAGTGAGATTACCTTATCATGTGTGGGAGCGAGATTGCCTGTTCGTGTGTGGGAACATGAGTGCCTCATCGTGTTTAGGAGTGAGAGTGCCTGTTCCTGTGTGGGAGTGAGAGTGCCTGTTCCTGTGTGGGAGTGATAGTGTCTATTCCTCTGTAGGCGAAAGAGTGGCTGCTCGTGTGCGGCAGTGAGAGTGCCTGTTAATTTTGCAAGTGAAAGTGCCAGTTCCCGTGTGTGAGTGAGAGTGCCTGTTCCTGTGTGGGAGTGATTGTGTCTATTCCTGTGTGGAAGAAAGAGTGGCTGTTCGTGTGTGGGAGTGAGAGTGCCTGTCCATGCGTGGGAGTGAGAGTGCCTGTTTAGTTTTGGAAGTGAGAGTGCCAGTTCACGTGTGTGAGTGAGAGTGCCAATCCATGTGTGGGAGTGAGAGTGCCTGCTCCTGTGTGGGAGTGATAGTGTCTATTCGTGTGTGGGAAAAAGAGTGGCTGTTCGTGTGTAGGAGTGAAAGCGCCTGTCCATACGTGGGAGTGAGAGTACCTGCTTAGGTTTGCGAGTGAGAGTGCCACTTCACGTGTGGGAGTGAGAGTGTCTATTCATGTGTGGGAGAAAGAGTGGCTGTTCGTGTGTGGGACTGAGAGCGCCTGATTAGTTTTGCGAGTGTGAGTGCCAGTTCACGTGTGTGAGTGAAAATGCCTGTTCCTGTGTGGGAGTGATAGTGCCTATTCGTGTGTGGGTGAAAGAGTTCCTGTTCTTGTGTGGGAGTGCGAGTGCCTGTCCACGCGTGGGAGTGAGTGTACCTGTTAGTGTATGGGAGTGAGAGTGCCTATTCGTGTGTGGGAGTGAGAGTGCCTGTTCGTGTGTGGGAATGTGAGTGCCTCATCGTGTGTAGGAGTGCCAATGCCTGATCATGTGTGTGGGTGAGAGTGCCTGATCACATGTGGAAGTGAGATTGCCTGATGATGTGTGGGAGTGAGAGTGCCTGAACATGTGTGAGCATGAGAGTGCCGGGTTGTGTGTGAGGGTGGGGGAGTCGGATCGTGTGTGATGTTGTGAATGCCTGTTCTTGTATGTGGTCAGGAATGCCTGTTCGTGTGTGGGGTTGAGAGTGCATGATTGTATGTGATGGTGAGAGTGCCTAATCATGTGTGAGTTCGGGAGTGCCTGTATACATGTGAGGGTGTGAGTTCATGTTCAGGTGTGTGAGCGAGAGTGCCTGTTCTGGTGTGGGATTGAGAATGCCTGTTCATGTGTGGGATGAGAGTGCCTGTTCATGTGTGGGAGTGAGAGTGCATGTTCAGGTATGGGAGTGAGAGTGCCTGTTCATGTGTGGGAGTGAGAGTGCATGTTCAAGTATGGAAGTGAGTGTACCTGCTTAGGTTTGCGATTGCTATACCTGTGTGGGCGAAAGAGTGGCTGCTCGTGTGCAGGAGTGAGAGTGACTGTTAATTTTGCGAGTGAAAGTGCCAGTTCACATGTGTGAGTGAGAGTGCCTGTTCCTGTGTTGGGAGTGATAGTGTCTATTCGTGTGTAGAAAAAAGAGTGGCTGTTCGTGTGTGGGAGTGAAAGTGCCTGTCCTTACGTGGGAGTGAGAGTACCTGCTTAGGTTTGCGAGTGAGAGTGCCAGTTCACATGTGGGAGTGAGAGTGTCTATTCATGTGTGGGAGAAAGAGTGTCTGCTCATGTGTGGGAGTGAGAGTGCCTGTTTTTTTCGCAAGTGTGAGTGCCAGTTCACGTGTGAGTGAAAGTGCCTGTTCCTGTGTGGGAGTGATATTGTCTATTCGTGTGTGGGAGAAAGAGTTCCTGTGCATGTGTGGGGGTGGGAATGCCTCTCCATGTGTGTGCGTGAGAGTGCCTGTCCATGAGTGGGAGTGAGTATGCCTGTACATGTGTGGGAGTGAGAGTTCCTGTTCATGTGTGGGAGTGAGATTGCCTTATCATGTGAGGGAGTGAGATTGCCTGCTCGTGTCTGGGAATGTGAGTGCCTCATCATGTGTAGGAGTGAGAGTGCCTGGTCATGTGTGGGAGTGAGAGTGCCTGTTCCTTTGTGGGAGTAACAGTGTCTATTCCTGTGTGGGAGAAAGAGTGGCTGTTCGTGTGTGGGAGTGAGAGTGCCTTTTTAGTTTTGCAAGTGATAGTGTTTATTCCTGTGTGGGAGAAAGAGTGACTGTTCATGTGTGGGAGTGAGAGTGCCTGTCCACGCGTGGGAGTGAGTGTGCCTGCTTAGGTTTGCGAGTGAGAGTGCCAGTTCACGTGTGTGAGTGAGAGTGCCTGTTCCTGTGTGGGAGTAATTGTGTCTATTCCTTTGTGGGAGAATGAGTGGCTGTTCATGTGTGGGAGTGAGAGTGCCTGTCCATGCGTAGGAGTGAGAGTGCCTGCTCATGTGTGGGAGTGAGAGTGCCTGTTCATGTGTGGGAGTGAGAGTGCATGATCATGTGTGAGCATGAGAGTGCCGGGTTGTGTGTGAGGGTGTGGGAGTCGGATCCTGTGTGATGTTGTGAATGCCTGTTCTTGTATGTGGTCAGGAATGCCTGTTCGTGTGTGGGGTTGAGAGTGCATGTTTGTATGTGATGGTGAGAGTGCCTAATCATGTGTGAGTTCGGGAGTGCCTGTATACATGTGAGGGTGTGAGTTCATGTTCAGGTGTGTGAGCGAGAGTGCGTGTTCAGGTGTGGGAGTGAGAGTGCCTCTCCAGGTGTGGGAGTGAGAGTGCCTGTTCATGTGTCATAGTGAGAGTGCCTGTTCATGTGTGGGATTGAGAGTGCCTGTTCATATGTGGGAGTGAGAGTGCCTGTTCAGGTATAGGAGTATGCGTACCTGCTTCGGTTTGCGATTGAGAGTGCCAGTTCACGTGTGGGAGTGAATATGCCTATTCATGTGTGGGAGTGAGATTGCCTGATCATTTGTGGGAGTGAGAGTGCCAGTTCACGTGTGTGAGTGAGAGTGCCTGTTCCTGTGTGGGAGTGATAGTGTCTATTCATGTGTGGGAGAAAAAGTGCCTGTGCATGTGTGGCGGTGAGAGCGCCTCTCCATGTGTGGCAGTGAGAGTGCCTGTCAACGTGTGGGAGTGAGTATGCCTGTTCATTTGTGGGAGTGAGAGTTCCTCTTCATGTGTGGGAATGAGATTGCCTGTTCGTGTGTGGGAATATGAGTGCCTCATCGTGTGTAGGAGTGTGAGTGACTGTTCCTGTGTGGGAGTGAGAGTGCCTGTTCCTGTGTGGGAGTGATAGTGTCTATTCCTGTGTGGGCGAAAGAGTGGCTGCTTGTGTGTGGGAGTGAGAGTGACTGTTAATTTTGCGAGTGAAAGTGCCAGTTCACGTGTGTGAGTGAGAGTGCCTGTTCCAGTGTTGGGAGTGATAGTGTCTATTCGTGTGTGGGAAAAAGAGTGGCTGTTCGTGTGTGGGAGTGAAAGTGCCTGTCCTTACGTGGGAGTGAGAGTACCTGCTTAGGTTTGCGAGTGAGAGTGCCAGTTCACATGTGGGAGTGAGAGTGTCTATTCATGTGTGGGAGAAAGAGTGGCTGCTCGTGTGTGGGACTGAGAGCGCCTGATTAGTTTTGCGAGTGTGAGTGCCAGTTCACGTGTGTGAGTGAAAATGCCTGTTCCTGTGTGGGAGTGATAGTGCCTATTCGTGTGTGGGTGAAAGAGTTCCTGTTCTTGTGTGGGAGTGCGAGTGCCTGTCCACGCGTGGGAGTGAGTGTACCTGTTAGTGTATGGGAGTGAGAGTGCCTATTCGTGTGTGGGAGTGAGAGTGCCTGTTCGTGTGTGGGAATGTGAGTGCCTCATCGTGTGTAGGAATGCCAGTGCCTGATCACGTGTGTGGGTGAGAGTGCCTAATCACATGTGGAAGTGAGATTGCCTGATGATGTGTGGGAGTGAGAGTGCCTGAACATGTGTGAGCATGAGAGTGCCGGGTTGTGTGTGAGGGTGGGGGAGTCGGATCCTGTGTGATGTTGTGAATGCCTGTTCTTGTATGTGGTCAGGAATGCCTGTTCGTGTGTGGGGTTGAGAGTGCATGTTTGTATGTGATGGTGAGAGTGCCTAATCATGTGTGAGTTCGGGAGTGCCTGTATACATGTGAGGGTGTGAGTTCATGTTCAGGTGTGTGAGCGAGAGTGCCTATTCAGGTGTGGGATTGAGAATGCCTGTTCATGTGTGGGAGTGAGAGTGCCTGTTCATGTGTGGGAGTGAGAGTGCATGTTCAGGTATGGGAGTGAGAGTGCCTGTTCATGTGTGGGAGTGAGAGTGCATGTTCAAGTATGGAAGTGAGTGTACCTGCTTAGGTTTGCGATTGCTATACCTGTGTGGGCGAAAGAGTGGCTGCTCGTGTGCAGGAGTGAGAGTGACTGTTAATTTTGCGAGTGAAAGTGCCAGTTCACATGTGTGAGTGAGAGTGCCTGTTCCTGTGTTGGGAGTGATAGTGTCTATTCGTGTGTAGAAAAAAGAGTGGCTGTTCGTGTGTGGGAGTGAAAGTGCCTGTCCTTACGTGGGAGTGAGAGTACCTGCTTAGGTTTGCGAGTGAGAGTGCCAGTTCACATGTGGGAGTGAGAGTGTCTATTCATGTGTGGGAGAAAGAGTGTCTGCTCATGTGTGGGAGTGAGAGTGCCTGTTTTTTTTGCAAGTGTGAGTGCCAGTTCACGTGTGAGTGAAAGTGCCTGTTCCTGTGTGGGAGTGATATTGTCTATTCGTGTGTGGGAGAAAGAGTTCCTGTGCATGTGTGGGGGTGGGAATGCCTCTCCATGTGTGGGCGTGAGAGTGCCTGTCCACGAGTGGGAGTGAGTATGCCTGTACATGTGTGGGAGTGAGAGTTCCTGTTCATGTGTGGGAGTGAGATTGCCTTACCATGTGAGGGAGTGAGATTGCCTGTTCGTGTCTGGGAATGTGAGTGCCTCATCATGTGTAGGAGTGAGAGTGCCTGGTCATGTGTGGGAGTGAGAGTGCCTGTTCCTTTGTGGGAGTAACAGTGTCTATTCCTGTGTGGGAGAAAGAGTGGCTGTTCGTGTGTGGGAGTGAGGGTGCCTGTTCCTGTGTGGAAGTGATAGTGTCTATTCCTGTGTGGGAGAAAGAGTGACTGTTCATGTGTGGGAGTGAGAGTGCCTGTCCACGCGTGGGAGTGAGTGTGCCTGCTTAGGTTTGCGAGTGAGAGTGCCAGTTCACGTGTGTGAGTGAGAGTGCCTGTTCCTGTGTGGGAGTAATTGTGTCTATTCCTTTGTGGGAGAATGAGTGGCTGTTCGTGTGTGGGAGTGAGAGTGCCTGTCCATGCGTAGGAGTGAGAGTGCCTGCTCATGTGTGGGAGTGAGAGTGCCTGTTCATGTGTGGGAGTGAGAGTGCATGATCATGTGTGAGCATGAGAGTGCCGGGTTGTGTGTGAGGGTGTGGGAGTCGGATCCTGTGTGATGTTGTGAATGCCTGTTCTTGTATGTGGTCAGGAATGCCTGTTCGTGTGTGGGGTTGAGAGTGCATGTTTGTATGTGATGGTGAGAGTGCCTAATCATGTGTGAGTTCGGGAGTGCCTGTATACATGTGAGGGTGTGAGTTCATGTTCAGGTGTGTGAGCAAGAGTGCCTGTTCAGGTGTGGGAGTGAGAGTGCCTCTCCAGGTGTGGGAGTGAGAGTGCCTGTTCATGTGTCGTAGTGAGAGTGCCTGTTCATGTGTGGGATTGAGAGTGCCTGTTCATATGTGGGAGTGAGAGTGCCTGTTCAGGTATGGGAGTATGCGTACCTGCTTCGGTTTGCGATTGAGAGTGCCAGTTCACGTGTGGGAGTGAATATGCCTATTCATGTGTGGGAGTGAGATTGCCTGATCATTTGTGGGAGTGAGAGTGCCAGTTCACGTGTGTGAGTGAGAGTGCCTGTTCCTGTGTGGGAGTGATAGTGTCTATTCATGTGTGGGAGAAAAAGTGCCTGTGCATGTGTGGCGGTGAGAGCGCCTCTCCATGTGTGGCAGTGAGAGTGCCTGTCAACGTGTGGGAGTGAGTATGCCTGTTCATTTGTTGGAGTGAGAGTTCCTCTTCATGTGTGGGAATGAGATTGCCTTATCATGTGTGGGAGCGAGATTGCCTGTTCGTGTGTGGGAATATGAGTGCCTCATCGTGTGTAGGAGTGTGAGTGACTGTTCCTGTGTGGGAGTGAGAGTGCCTGTTCCTGTGTGGGAGTGATAGTGTCTATTCCTGTGTGGGTGAAAGAGTGGCTGCTTGTGTGTGGGAGTGAGAGTGACTGTTAATTTTGCGAGTGAAAGTGCCAGTTCACGTGTGTGAGTGAGAGTGCCTGTTCCAGTGTTGGGAGTGATAGTGTCTATTCGTGTGTGGGAAAAAGAGTGTCTGTTCGTGTGTGGGAGTGAAAGTGCCTGTCCTTACGTGGGAGTGAGAGTACCTGCTTAGGTTTGCGAGTGAGAGTGCCAGTTCACATGTGGGAGTGAGAGTGTCTATTCATGTGTGGGAGAAAGAGTGGCTGCTCGTGTGTGGGAGTGAGAATGCCTGTTTAGTTTTGCAAGTGTGAGTGCCAGTTCACGTGTGTGAGTGAAAGTGCCTGTTCCTGTGCGGGAGTGATAGTGTCTATTCGTGTGTGGGTGAAAGAGTTCCTGTTCTTGTGAGGGAGTGCGAGTGTCTGTTCTTGTGTGGGAGCGCGAGTGCCTGTTCGTGTGTGGGAGTGAGAGTGCCTATTCATGTGTGGGAGTGACAGTGCCTGTTCATGTGTGGGAATATGAGTGCCTCATTGTGTGTAGGAGTGACAGTGCCTGATCACGTGTGTGACTGAGAGTGCCTGATCACATGTGGAAGTGAGATTGCCTGATCATGTGTGGGAGTGAGAGTGCCTGATCATATGTGAGCATGAGAGTGCCGGGTTGTGTGTGAGGGTGGCAGAGTCTGATCGTGTGTAAGGTTGTGAATGCCTGTTCGTGTGAGGGTTTGAGTTCATGTTCAGGTGTGTGAGCGAGAGTGCCTGTTCTGGTGTGGGATTGAGAATGCCTGTTCATGTGTGGGATGAGAGTGTCTGTTCATGTGTGGGAGTGAGAGTGCATGTTCAGGTAAGGGAGTGAGAGTGCCTGTTCATGTCTGGGAGTGAGAGTGCATGTTCAGGTATGGAAGTGAGTGTACCTGATTAGGTTTGCGATTGAGAGTGCCTGTTCATCTGTGGGAGTGAGTATGCCTGTTCATGTGTAGGAGTGAGAGTTCCTGTTCATGTGTGGGAGTGAGATTGCCTTATCATGTGTGGGAGTGAGATTGCCTGATCATGTGTGGGAGTGAGTGTGCCAGTTCACGTGTGGGAGTGAGAGTGCCTGTTCCTGTGTGGGAGTGATAGTGTCTATTCATGTGTGGGAGAAAGAGTTCCTGTGCATGTGTGGGGGTGGGAATGCCTCTCCATGTGTGGGATTGAGAGTGCCTGTCCACGAGTGGGAGTGAGTATGCCTGTTCATGTATGGGAGTGAGAGTTTCTGTTCATGTGTGGGAGTGAGATTGCCTTATCATGTGAGGGAGTGAGATTGCCTGTTCGTGTCTGGGAATGTGAGTGCCTCATCGTGTGTAGGGGTGAGAGTGCCTGGTCATGTGTGGGAGTGAGAGTGCCGGTTCCTTTGTGGGAGTAACAGTGTCTATTCCTGTGTGGGAGAAAGAGTGGCTGTTTGTGTGTGGGAGTGAGAGTGCCTTTTTAGTTTTGCAAGTGAAAGTGCCAGATCATGTCTGTGAGTGACAGTGCCTGCTCCTGTGTGGAAGTGATAGTGTCTATTCCTGTGTGGGAGAAAGAGTGACTGTTCATGTGTGGGAGTGAGAGTGCCTGTTCCTGTGTGGGAGTGATTGTGTCTGTTCCTTTGTGGGAGAATGCGTGGCTGTTCGTGTCTGGGAGTGAGAGTGCCTGTCCATGCGTAGGAGTGAGAGTGCCTGCTCATGTGTGGGAGTGAGAGTGCCTGTTCATGTGTGGGAGTGAGAGTGCATGATCATGTGTGAGCTTGAGAGTGCCGGGTTGTGTGTGAGGGTGTGGGAGTCGGATCCTGTGTGATGTTGTGAATGCCTGTTCTTGTATGTGGTCAGGAATGCCTGTTCGTGTGTGGGGTTGAGAGTGCATGTTTGTATGTGATGGTGAGAGTGCCTAATCATGTGTGAGTTCGGGAGTGCCTGTATACATGTGAGGGTGTGAGTTCATGTTCAGGTGTGTGAGCGAGAGTGCCTGTTCAGGTGTGGGAGTGAGAGTGCCTCTCCAGGTGTGGGAGTGAGAGTGCCTGTTCATGTGTGGGAGTGAGAGTGCCTGTTCATGTGTCGTAGTGAGAGTGCCTGTTCATGTGTGGGATTGAGAGTGCCTGTTCATATGTGGGAGTGAGAGTGCCTGTTCAGGTATGGGATTATGCGTACCTGCTTAGGTTTGCGATTGAGAGTTTCAGTTCACGTGTGGGAGTGAATATGCCTGTTCATGTGTGGGAGTGAGATTGCCTGATCATTTGTGGGAGTGAGAGTGCCAGTTCACGTGTGTGAGTGAGAGTGCCTGTTCCTGTGTGGGAGTGATAGTGTCTATTCATGTGTGGGAGAAAAAGTGCCTGTGCATGTGTGGCGGTGAGAGCGCCTCTCCATGTGTGGCAGTGAGAGTGCCTGTCAACGTGTGGGAGTGAGTATGCCTGTTCATTTGTGGGAGTGAGAGTTCCTCTTCATGTGTGGGAATGAGATTGCCTTATCATGTGTGGGAGCGAGATTGCCTGTTCGTGTGTGGGAATATGAGTGCCTCATCGTGTGTGGGAGTGTGAGTGACTGTTCCAGTGTGGGAGTGAGAGTGCCTGTTCCTGTGTGGGAGTGATAGTGTCTATTCCTGTGTGGGCGAAAGAGTGGCTGCTTGTGTGTGGGAGTGAGAGTGACTGTTAATTTTGCGAGTGAAAGTGCCAGTTCACGTGTGTGAGTGAAAGTGCCTGTTCCCATGTGGGAGTGATAGTGTCTATTCGTGTGTGGGTGAAAGAGTTCCTGTTCTTGTGAGGGAGTGCGACTGCCTGTTCATATGTGGGATGAGAGTGCCTGTTCATGTGTGGGAGTGAGAGTGCATGTTCAGGTTTGGGAGTGAGAGTACCTGCTCAGGTTTGCGATTGAGAGTGCCAGTTCACGTGTGGGAGTGAGTATGCCTGTTCATGTGTGGGAGTGTGATTGCCTTATCATGTGTGCGAGTGAGATTGCCTGATCATGTGAGGGAGTAAGACTGCCAGTTCACGTGTGGGAGTGAGAGTGCCTGTTCCTGTGTGGGATTGATAGTGTCTATTCATGTGTGGGAGAAAGAGTTCCTGTGCATGTGTGTGGGTGAGAATGCCTCTCCATGTGTGGGAGTGAGAGTGCCTGTCCACGAGTGGGAGTGAGTATGCCTGTTCATGTGTGGGAGTGAGAGTTCCTGTTCATGTGTGGGAGTGAGATTGCCTTATCATGTGAGGGAGTGAGATTGCCTGTTCGTGTCTGGGAATGTGAGTGCCTCATCGTGTGTAGGGGTGAGAGTGCCTGGTCATGTGTGGGAGTGAGAGTGCCTGTTCCTTTGTGGCAGTAACAGTGTCTATTCCTTTGTGGGAGAGAGAGTGGCTGTTCGTGTGTGGGAGTGAGAGTGCCTGTTCCTGTGTGGAAGTGATAGTGTCTATTCCTGTGTGGGAGAAAGAGTGGCTGTTCATGTGTGGGAGCGAGAGTGCCTGTTCCTGTGTGGAAGTGATAGTGTCTATTCCTGTGTGGGAGAAAGAGTGTCTGTTCATGTGTGGGAGTGAGAGTGCCTGTCCACGCGTGGGAGTGAGTGTGCCTGCTTAGGTTTGCGAGTGAGAGTGCCAGTTCACATGTGTGAGTGAGAATGACTGTTCCTTTGTGGGTTTGATTGTGTCTATTCCTGTGTGGGAGAAAGAGTGGCTGTTCGTGTGTGGGAGTGAGAGTGCCTGTCCATGCATGGGAGTGAGAGTGCCTGTTCATGTGTGGGAGTGAGATTGCATGATCATGTGTGAGAATGTGAGTGCCGGGTAGTGTGTGAGGGTGGGGGAGTCTGATCGTGTGTGAGGTTGTGAATGCCTGTTCTTGTATGTGGTCAGGAATGCCTGTTCGTGTGTGGGTGTGAGAGTGCATGTTTGTATGTGATGGTGAGAGTGCCTGTTCATGTGTGAGTTTGGGAGTGCCTGTATACGTGTGAGGGTGTGAGTTCATGTTCAGGTGTGTGAGCGAGAGTGCCTGTTCAGGTGTGGGAGTGAGAATGCCTGTTCATGTGTGGGAGTGAGAGTGCCTGTTCATGTGTGGGAGTGGGAGTGCCTGTTCAGGTATGGGAGTGAGCGTACCTGCTTAGGTTTGCGATTGAGTGTGCCAGTTCACGTGTGGGAGTGAGTATGCCTGTTCATGTGTGGGAGTGTGATTGCCTTATCATGTGTGGGAGTGAGATTGCCTGATCATGTGTGGGAGTGAGAGTGCCAGTTCACGTGTGGGAGTGAGAGTGCCTGTTCCTGTGTGGGAGTGATAGTGTCTATTCATGTGTGGGAGAAAGAGTTCCTGTGCATGTGTGGGGGTGAGAATGCCTCTCCATGTGTGGGAGTGAGAGTGCCTGTCCACGAGTGGGAGTGAGTATGCCTGTTCATTTGTGGGAGTTAGATTGCCTTATCATGTGAGGGAGTGAGATTACCTGTTCGTGTTTGGGAATGTGAGTGCCTCATCGTGTGTAAGAGTGAGAGTGCCTGGTCATGTGTGGGAGTGTGATTGCCTTATCATGTGTGCGAGTGAGATTGCCTGATCATGTGAGGGAGTAAGACTGCCAGTTCACGTGTGGGAGTGAGAGTGCCTGTTCCTGTGTGGGAGTGATAGTGTCTATTCATGTGTGGGAGAAAGAGTTCCTGTGCATGTGTGTGGGTGAGAATGCCTCTCCATGTGTGGGAGTGAGAGTGCCTGTCCACGAGTGGGAGTGAGTATGCCTGTTCATGTGTGGGAGTGAGAGTTCCTGTTCATGTGTGGGAGTGAGATTGCCTTATCATGTGAGGGAGTGAGATTGCCTGTTCGTGTCTGGGAATGTGAGTGCCTCATCGTGTGTAGGGGTGAGAGTGCCTGGTCATGTGTGGGAGTGAGAGTGCCTGTTCCTTTGTGGCAGTAACAGTGTCTATTCCTTTGTGGGAGAGAGAGTGGCTGTTCGTGTGTGGGAGTGAGAGTGCCTGTTCCTGTGTGGAAGTGATAGTGTCTATTCCTGTGTGGGAGAAAGAGTGGCTGTTCATGTGTGGGAGTGAGAGTGCCTGTTCCTGTGTGGAAGTGATAGTGTCTATTCCTGTGTGGGAGAAAGAGTGTCTGTTCATGTGTGGGAGTGAGAGTGCCTGTCCACGCGTGGGAGTGAGTGTGCCTGCTTAGGTTTGCGAGTGAGAGTGCCAGTTCACATGTGTGAGTGAGAATGACTGTTCCTTTGTGGGTTTGATTGTGTCTATTCCTGTGTGGGAGAAAGAGTGGCTGTTCGTGTGTGGGAGTGAGAGTGCCTGTCCATGCATGGGAGTGAGAGTGCCTGTTCATGTGTGGGAGTGAGATTGCATGATCATGTGTGAGAATGTGAGTGCCGGGTAGTGTGTGAGGGTGGGGGAGTCTGATCGTGTGTGAGGTTGTGAATGCCTGTTCTTGTATGTGGTCAGGAATGCCTGTTCGTGTGTGGGTGTGAGAGTGCATGTTTGTATGTGATGGTGAGAGTGCCTGTTCATGTGTGAGTTTGGGAGTGCCTGTATACGTGTGAGGGTGTGAGTTCATGTTCAGGTGTGTGAGCGAGAGTGCCTGTTCAGGTGTGGGAGTGAGAATGCCTGTTCATGTGTGGGAGTGAGAGTGCCTGTTCATGTGTGGGAGTGGGAGTGCCTGTTCAGGTATGGGAGTGAGCGTACCTGCTTAGGTTTGCGATTGAGTGTGCCAGTTCACGTGTGGGAGTGAGTATGCCTGTTCATGTGTGGGAGTGTGATTGCCTTATCATGTGTGGGAGTGAGTTTGCCTGATCATGTGTGGGAGTGAGACTGCCAGTTCACGTGTGGGAGTGAGAGTGCCTGTTCCTGTGTGGGAGTGATAGTGTCTATTCATGTGTGGGAGAAAGAGTTCCTGTGCATGTGTGGGGGTGAGAATGCCTCTCCATGTGTGGGAGTGAGAGTGCCTGTCCACGAGTGGGAGTGAGTATGCCTGTTCATTTGTGGTAGTTAGATTGCCTTATCATGTGAGGGAGTGAGATTACCTGTTCGTGTGTGGGAATGTGAGAGCCTCATCGTGTGTAAGAGTGAGAGTGCCTGGTCATGTGTGGGAGTGTGATTGCCTTATCATGTGTGCGAGTGAGATTGCCTGATCATGTGAGGGAGTAAGACTGCCAGTTCACGTGTGGGAGTGAGAGTGCCTGTTCCTGTGTGGGAGTGATAGTGTCTATTCATGTGTGGGAGAAAGAGTTCCTGTGCATGTGTGTGGGTGAGAATGCCTCTCCATGTGTGGGAGTGAGAGTGCCTGTCCACGAGTGGGAGTGAGTATGCCTGTTCATGTGTGGGAGTGAGAGTTCCTGTTCATGTGTGGGAGTGAGATTGCCTTATCATGTGAGGGAGTGAGATTGCCTGTTCGTGTCTGGGAATGTGAGTGCCTCATCGTGTGTAGGGGTGAGAGTGCCTGGTCATGTGTGGGAGTGAGAGTGCCTGTTCCTTTGTGGCAGTAACAGTGTCTATTCCTTTGTGGGAGAGAGAGTGGCTGTTCATGTGTGGGAGTGAGAGTGCCTGTTCCTGTGTGGAAGTGATAGTGTCTATTCCTGTGTGGGAGAAAGAGTGGCTGTTCATGTGTGGGAGCGAGAGTGCCTGTTCCTGTGTGGAAGTGATAGTGTCTATTCCTGTGTGGGAGAAAGAGTGTCTGTTCATGTGTGGGAGTGAGAGTGCCTGTCCACGCGTGGGAGTGAGTGTGCCTGCTTAGGTTTGCGAGTGAGAGTGCCAGTTCACATGTGTGAGTGAGAATGACTGTTCCTTTGTGGGTTTGATTGTGTCTATTCCTGTGTGGGAGAAAGAGTGGCTGTTCGTGTGTGGGAGTGAGAGTGCCTGTCCATGCATGGGAGTGAGAGTGCCTGTTCATGTGTGGGAGTGAGATTGCATGATCATGTGTGAGAATGTGAGTGCCGGGTAGTGTGTGAGGGTGGGGGAGTCTGATCGTGTGTGAGGTTGTGAATGCCTGTTCTTGTATGTGGTCAGGAATGCCTGTTCGTGTGTGGGTGTGAGAGTGCATGTTTGTATGTGATGGTGAGAGTGCCTGTTCATGTGTGAGTTTGGGAGTGCCTGTATACGTGTGAGGGTGTGAGTTCATGTTCAGGTGTGTGAGCGAGAGTGCCTGTTCAGGTGTGGGAGTGAGAATGCCTGTTCATGTGTGGGAGTGAGAGTGCCTGTTCATGTGTGGGAGTGGGAGTGCCTGTTCAGGTATGGGAGTGAGCGTACCTGCTTAGGTTTGCGATTGAGTGTGCCAGTTCACGTGTGGGAGTGAGTATGCCTGTTCATGTGTGGGAGTGTGATTGCCTTATCATGTGTGGGAGTGAGATTGCCTGATCATGTGTGGGAGTGAGAGTGCCAGTTCACGTGTGGGAGTGAGAGTGCCTGTTCCTGTGTGGGAGTGATAGTGTCTATTCATGTGTGGGAGAAAGAGTTCCTGTGCATGTGTGGGGGTGAGAATGCCTCTCCATGTGTGGGAGTGAGAGTGCCTGTCCACGAGTGGGAGTGAGTATGCCTGTTCATTTGTGGGAGTTAGATTGCCTTATCATGTGAGGGAGTGAGATTACCTGTTCGTGTGTGGGAATGTGAGTGCCTCATCGTGTGTAAGAGTGAGAGTGCCTGGTCATGTGTGGGAGTGTGATTGCCTTATCATGTGTGCGAGTGAGATTGCCTGATCATGTGAGGGAGTAAGACTGCCAGTTCACGTGTGGGAGTGAGAGTGCCTGTTCCTGTGTGGGAGTGATAGTGTCTATTCATGTGTGGGAGAAAGAGTTCCTGTGCATGTGTGTGGGTGAGAATGCATCTCCATGTGTGGGAGTGAGAGTGCCTGTCCACGAGTGGGAGTGAGTATGCCTGTTCATGTGTGGGAGTGAGAGTTCCTGTTCATGTGTGGGAGTGAGATTGCCTTATCATGTGAGGGAGTGAGATTGCCTGTTCGTGTCTGGGAATGTGAGTGCCTCATCGTGTGTAGGGGTGAGAGTGCCTGGTCATGTGTGGGAGTGAGAGTGCCTGTTCCTTTGTGGCAGTAACAGTGTCTATTCCTTTGTGGGAGAGAGAGTGGCTGTTCGTGTGTGGGAGTGAGAGTGCCTGTTCCTGTGTGGAAGTGATAGTGTCTATTCCTGTGTGGGAGAAAGAGTGGCTGTTCATGTGTGGGAGTGAGAGCGCCTGTCCACGTGTGGGAGTGAGTGTGCCTGCTTAGGTTTGCGAGTGAGAGTGCCAGTTCACATGTGTGAGTGAGAAGGCCTGTTCCTTTGTGGGAGTGATTGTGTCTATTCCTGTGTGGGAGAAAGAGTGGCTGTTCGTGTGTGGGAGTGAGAGTGCCTTTCCGTGCGTGCGAGTGAGAGTGCCTCGTCATGTGTGGGAGTGAGAGTTCCTGTTCATGTGTGGGAGTGAGAGTGCATGATCATGTGTGGGCATGAGAGTGCCGGGTAGTGTGTGAGGGAGGGGGAGTCTGATCGTGTGTGAAGTTGTGAATGCCTGTTCTTGTATGTGGTCAGGAATGCCTGTTCGTGTGTGGGTGTGAGAGTGCATGTTTGTATGTGATGGTGAGAGTGCCTATTCATGTGTGAGTTTGGGAGTGCCTGTATACGTGTGAGGGTGTGAGTTCATGTTCAGGTGTGTGAGCGAGAGTGCCTGTTCAGGTGTGGGAGTGAGAATGCCTGTTCATGTGTGGGAGTGAGAGTGCCTGTTCATGTGTGGGAGTGGGAGTGCCTGTTCAGGTTTGGGAGTGAGAGTACCTGCTCAGGTTTGCGATTGAGAGTGCCAGTTCACGTGTGGGAGTGAGTATGCCTGTTCATGTGTGGGAGTGTGATTGCCTTATCATGTGTGGGAGTGAGATTGCCTGATCATGTGTGGGAGTGAGACTGCCAGTTCACGTGTGGGAGTGAGAGTGCCTGTTCCTGTGTGGGAGTGATAGTGTCTATTCATGTGTGGGAGAAAGAGTTCCTGTGCATGTGTGGGGGTGAGAATGCCTCTCCATGTGTGGGAGTGAGAGTGCCTGTCCACGAGTGGGAGTGAGTATGTCTGTTCTTGTCTGGGAGTGAGAGTTCCTGTTCATGTGTGGGTGTTAGATTGCCTTATCATGTGAGGGAGTGAGATTGCCTGTTCGTGTCTGGGAATGTGAGTGCCTCATCGTGTGTAGGGGTGAGAGTGCCTGGTCATGTGTGGGAGTGAGAGTGCCTGTTCCTTTGTGGGAGTAACAGTGCCTAATCCAGTGTGGGAGAAAGAGTGGCTGTTCGTGTGTGGGAGTGAGAGTGCCTGTTCCTGTGTGGAAGTGATAGTGTCTATTTCTGTGTGGGAGAAAGAGTGGCTGTTCATGTGTGGGAGTGAGAGTGCCTGTCCATGCGTGGGAGTGAGAGTGCCTGTTCATGTGTGGGAGTGAGAGTGCATGATCGTGTGTGAGAATGCGAGTGCCGGGTAGTGTGTTAGGGTGGGGGAGTCTGATCGTGTGTGAGGTTGTGAATGCCTGTTCTTGTATGTGGTCAGGAATGCCTGTTCGTGTGTGGGTGTGAGAGTGCATGTTTGTATGTGATGGTGAGAGTGCCTATTCATGTGTGAGTTTGGGAGTGCCTGTATACGTGTGAGGGTGTAAGTTCATGTTCAGGTGTGTGAGCGAGATTGCCTGTTCAGGTGTGGGAGTGAGAATGCCTGTTCATGTGTGGGAGTGAGAGTGCCTGTTCATGTGTGGGAGTGGGAGTGCCTGTTCAGGTATGGGAGTGAGCGTACCTGCTTAGGTTTGCGATTGAGTGTGCCAGTTCACGTGTGGGAGTGAGTATGCCTGTTCATGTGTGGGGGTGAGAGTTCCTGTTCATGTGTGGGAGTGTGATTGCCTTATCATGTGTGGGAGTGAGATTGCCTGATCATGTGTGGGAGTGAGAGTGCCAGTTCACGTGTGGGAGTGAGAGTCCCTGTTCCTGTGTGGGAGTGATAGTGTTTATTCATGTGTGGGAGAAAGAGTTCCTGTGCATGTGTGGGGGTGAGAATGCCTCTCCATGTGTGGGAGTGAGAGTTCCTGTCCACGAGTGGGAGTGAGTATGCCTGTTCATTTATGGGAGTTTGGGAGTGCCTGTATACGTGTGAGGGTGTGAGTTCATGTTCAGGTGTGCGAGCGAGAGTGCCTGTTCAGGTGTGGGAGTGAGAATGCCTGTTCATGTGTGGGAGTGAGAGTGCCTGTTCATGTGTGGGAGTGAGATTGCCTTATCATGTGAGGGAGTGAGATTGCCTGTTCGTGTCTGGGAATGTGAGTGCCTCATCGTGTGTAGGGGTGAGAGTGCCTGGTCATGTGTGGGAGTGAGAGTGCCTGTTCCTTTGTGGGAGTAACAGTGTCTATTCCTGTGTGGGAGAAAGAGTGGCTGTTCATGTGTGGGAGTGAGAGTGCCTGTTCCTGTGTGGAAGTGATAGTGTCTATTCCTGTGTGGGAGAAAGAGTGGCTGTTCATGTGTGGGAGTGAGAGTGCCTGTTCCTGTGTGGAAGTGTTAGTGTCTATTCCTGTGTGGGAGAAAGAGTGGCTGTTCATGTGTGGGAGTGAGAATGCCTGTCCACGCGTGGGAGTGAGTGTGCCTGCTTAGGTTTGCGAGTGAGAGTGCCAGTTCACATGTGTGAGTGAGAATGCCTGTTCCTTTGTGGGTGTGATTGTGTCTATTCCTGTGTGGGAGAAAGAGTGGCTGTTCATGTGTGGGAGTGAGAGTGCCTGTCCATGCGTGGGAGTGAGAGTGCCTGTTCATGTGTGGGAGTGAGAGTGCATGATCGTGTGTGAGAATGTGAGTGCCGGGTAGTGTGTGAGGGTGGGGGAGTCTGATCGTGTGTGAGGTTGTGAATGCCTGTTCTTGTATGTGGTCAGGAATGCCTATTCGTGTGTGGGTGTGAGAGTGCATGTTTGTATGTGATGGTGAGAGTGCCTATTCATGTGTGAGTTTGGGAATGCTTGTATACATGTGAGGGTGTGAGTTCATGTTCAGGTGTGTGAGCGAGAGTGCCTGTTCAGGTGTGGGAGTGAGAATGCCTGTTCATGTGTGGGAGTGAGAGTGCCTGTTCATGTGTGGGAGTGGGCGTGCCTGTTCAGGTATGGGAGTGAGAGTACCTGCCTAGGTTTGCGATTGAGTGTGCCAGTTCATGTGTGGGGGTGAGAGTTCCTGTTCATGTGTGGGAGTGTGATTGTCTTTATCATGTGTGGGAGAGAGATTGCCTGATCATGTGTGGGAGTGAGAGTGCCAGTTCATGTGTGGGAGTGAGAGTGCCTGTTCCTGTGTGGGAGTGATAGTGCCTATTCATGTGTGGGAGAAAGAGTTCCTGTGCATGTGTGGGGGTGAGAATGCCTCTCCATGTGTGGGAGTGAGAGTGCCTGTCCACGAGTGGGAGTGAGTATGCCTATTCATTTGTGGGAGTTAGATTGCCTTATCATGTGAGGGAGTGAGATTACCTGTTCGTGTGTGGGAATGTGAGTGCCTCATCGTGTGTAGGAGTGAGAGTGCCTGGTCATGTGTGGGAGTGAGAGTGCCTGTTCCTTTGTGGGAATAACAGTGTCTATTCCTGTGTGGGAGAAAGAGTGGCTGTTTGTGTGTGGGAGTGAGAGTGCCTGTTCCTGTGTGGAAGTGATAGTGTCTATTCCTGTGTGGGAGAAAGAGTGGCTGTTCATGTGTGGGAGTGAGAGTGCCTGTCCACAAGTGGGAGTGAGTGTGCCTGCTTAGGTTTGCTAGTGAGAGTGCCAGTTCACATGTGTGAGTGAGAAGGCCTGTTCCTTTGTGGGAGTGATTGTGTCTATTCCTGTGAGGGAGAAAGAGTGGCTGTTCGTGTGTGGGAGTGAGAGTGCCTGTCCATGCGTGGGAGTGAGAGTGCCTCGTCATGTGTGGGAGTGAGAGTTCCTGTTCATGTGTGGGAGTGAGAGTGCATGATCATGTGTGAGCATGAGAGTGCCGGGTAATGTGTGAGGGTGGGGGAGTCTGATCGTGTGTGAAGTTGTGAATGGCTGTTCTTGTATGTGGTCAGGAATGCCTGCTCGTGTGTGGGTGTGAGAGTGCATGTTTGTATGTGATGGTGAGAGTGCCTATTCATGTGTGAGTTTGGGAGTGCCTGTATACGTGTGAGGGTGTGAGTTCATGTTCAGGTGTGTGAGCGAGAGTGCCTGTTCAGGTGTGGGAGTGAGAATGCCTGTTCATGTGTGGGAGTGAGAGTGCCTGTTCATGTGTGGGAGTGGGAGTGCCTGTTCAGGTTTGGGAGTGAGAGTACCTGCTCAGGTGTGCGACTGAGAGTGCCAGTTCACGTGTGGGAGTGAGTATGCCTGTTCATGTGTGGGAGTGTGATTGCCTTATCATGTGTGGGAGTGAGATTGCCTGATCATGTGTGGGAGTGAGACTGCCAGTTCACGTGTGGGAGTGAGAGTGCCTGTTCCTGTGTGGGAGTGATAGTGTCTATTCATGTGTGGGAGAAAGAGTTCCTGTGCATGTGTGGGGGTGAGAATGCCTCTCCATGTGTGGGAGTGAGAGTGCCTGTCCACGAGTGGGAGTGAGTATGTATGTTCTTGTGTGGGAATGAGAGTTCCTGTTCATGTGTGGGAGTGAGATTGCCTTATCATGTGAGGGAGTGAGATTGCCTCTTCGTGTCTGGGAATGTGAGTGCCTCATCGTGTGTAGGGGTGAGAGTGCCTGGTCATGTGTGGGAGTGAGAGTGCTTGTTCCATTGTGGGAGTAACAGTGTCTATTCCAGTGTGGGAGAAGGAGTGGCTGTTCGTGTGTGGGAGTGAGAGTGCCTGTTCCTGTGTGGAAGTGATAGTGTCTATTCCTGTGTGGGAGAAAGAGAGGCTGTTCATGTGTGGGAGTGAGAGTGCCTGTTCCAGTGTGGAAGTGATAGTGTCTATTCCTGTGTGGGAGAAAGAGTGTCTGTTCATGTGTGGGAGTGAGAGTGCCTGTCCACGCGTGGGAGTGAGTGTGCCTGCTTAGGTTTGCGAGTGAGAGTGCCAGTTCACATGTGTGAGTGAGAATGCCTGTTCCTTTGTGGGTGTGATTGTGTCTATTCCTGTGTGGGAGAAAGAGAGGCTGTTCATGTGTGGGAGTGAGAGTGCCTGTTCCTGTGTGGAAGTGATAGTGTCTATTCCTGTGTGGGAGAAAGAGTGGCTGTTCGTGTGTGGGAGTGAGAGTGCCTGTCCATGCGTTGGAGTGAGAGTGCCTGTTCATGTGTGGGAGTGAGAGTGCATGATCATGTGTGAGAATGTGAGTGCTGGGTAGTGTGTGACGGTGGGGGAGTCTGATCGTGTGTGAGGTTGTGAATGCCTGTTCTTGTATGTGGTCAGGAATGCCTGTTCGTGTGTGGGTGTGAGAGTGCATGTTTGTATGTGATGGTGAGAGTGCCTATTCATGTGTGAGTTTGGGAGTGCCTGTATACGTGTGAGGGTGTGAGTTCATGTTCAGGTGTGTGAGCGAGAGTGCCTGTTCAGGTGTGGGAGTGAGAATGCCTGTTCATGTGTGGGAGTGAGAGTGCCTGTTCATGAGTGGTAGTGGGAGTGCCTGTTCAGGTATGGGAGTGAGCGTACCTGCTTAGGTTTGCGATTGAGTGTGCCAGTTCATGTGTGGGGGTGAGAGTTCCTGTTCATGTGTGGGAGTGTGATTGCCTTATGTGTGGGAGTGAGATTGCCTGATCATGTGTGGGAGTGAGAGTGCCAGTTCACATGTGGGAGTGAGAATGCCTGTTCCTGTGTGGGAGTTATAGTGTCTATTCATGTGTGGGAGAAAGAGTTCCTGTGCATGTGTGGGGGTGAGAATGCCTCTCCATGTGTGGGAGTGAGAGTGCCTGTCCACGAGTTGGAGTGAGTATGCCTGTTCATTTGTGGGAGTTAGATTGCCTTATCATGTGAGGGAGTGAGATTACCTGTTCGTGTGTGGGAATGTGAGTGCCTCATCGTGTGTAGGAGTGTGAGTGCCTGGTCATGTGTGGGAGTGAGAGTGCCTGTTCCTTTGTGGGAATAACAGTGTCTATTCCTGTGTGGGAGAACGAGTGGCTGTTCGGGTGTGGGAGTGAGAGTGCCTGTTCCTGTGTGGAAGTGATAGTGTCTATTCCTGTGTGGGAGAAGGAGTGTCTGTTCATGTGTGGGAGTGAGAGTGCCTGTCCACGCGTGGGAGTGAGTGTGCCTGCTTAGGTTTGCGAGTGAGAGTGCCAGTTCACATGTGTGAGTGAGAATGCCTGTTCCTTTGTGGGTGTGATTGTGTCTATTCCTGTGTGGGAGAAAGAGAGGCTGTTCATGTGTGGGAGTGAGAGTGCCTGTTCCTGTGTGGAAGTGATAGTGTCTATTCCTGTGTGGGAGAAAGAGTGGCTGTTCGTGTGTGGGAGTGAGAGTGCCTGTCCATGCGTGGGAGTGAGAGTGCCTGTTCATGTGTGGGAGTGAGAGTGCATGATCATGTGTGAGAATGTGAGTGCTGGGTAGTGTGTGACTGTGGGGGAGTCTGATCGTGTGTGAGGTTGTGAATGCCTGTTCTTGTATGTGGTCAGGAATGCCTGTTCGTGTGTGGGTGTGAGAGTGCATGTTTGTATGTGATGGTGAGAGTGCATATTCATGTGTGAGTTTGGGAGTGCCTGTATACGTGTGAGGGTGTGAGTTCATGTTCAGGTGTGTGAGCGAGAGTGCCTGTTCAGGTGTGGGAGTGAGAATGCCTGTTCATGTGTGGGAGTGAGAGTGCCTGTTCATGAGTGGTAGTGGGAGTGCCTGTTCAGGTATGGGAGTGAGCGTACCTGCTTAGGTTTGCGATTGAGTGTGCCAGTTCATGTGTGGGGGTGAGAGTTCCTGTTCATGTGTGGGAGTGTGATTGCCTGATCATGTGTGGGAGTGAGAGTGCCAGTTCACGTGTGGGAGTGAGAGTGCCTGTTCCTGTGTGGGAGTTATAGTGTCTATTCATGTGTGGGAGAAAGAGTTCCTGTGCATGTGTGGGGGTGAGAATGCCTCTCCATGTGTGGGAGTGAGAGTGCCTGTCCACGAGTGGGAGTGAGTATGCCTGTTCATTTGTGGGAGTTAGATTGCCTTATCATGTGAGGGAGTGAGATTACCTGTTCGTGTGTGGGAATGTGATTGCCTCATCGTGTGTAGGAGTGAGAGTCCCTGGTCATGTGTGGGAGTGAGAGTGCCTGTTCCTTTGTGGGAATAACAGTGTCTATTCCTGTGTGGGAGAAAGAGTGGCTGTTCGGGTGTGGGAGTGAGAGTGCCTGTTCCTGTCTGGAAGTGATAGTGTCTATTCCTGTGTGGGAGAAGGAGTGGCTGTTCATGTGTGGGAGTGAGAGTGCCTGTTCCTGTGTGGAAGTGATAGTGTCTATTCCTGTGTGGGAGAAAGAGTGGCTGTTCATGTGTGGGAGTGAGAGTGCCTGTCCACGCGTGGGAGTGAGTGTGCCTGCTTAGGTTTGCGAGTGAGAGTGCCAGTTCACATGTGTGAGTGAGAATGCCTGTTCCTTTTTGGGAGTGATTGTGTCTATTCCTGTGTGGGAGAAAGAGTGGCTGTTCGTGTGTGGGAGTGAGAGTGCCTGTCCATGCGTGGGAGTGAGAGTGCCTGGTCATGTGTAGGAGTGAGAGTTCCTGTTCATGTGTGGGAGTGAGAGTGCCTGATCATGTGTGGGCATGAGAGTGCCGGGTAGTGTGTGAGGGTGGGGGAGTCTGATCGTGTGTGAGGTTGTGAATGCCTGTTCTTGTATGTGGTCAGGAATGCCTGTTCGTGTGTGGGTGTGAGAGTGCATGTTTGTATGTGATGGTGAGAGTGCCTATTCATGTGTGAGTTTGGGAGTGCCTGTATACGTGTGAGGGTGTGAGTTCATGTTCAGGTGTGTGAGCGAGAGTGCCTGTTCAGGTGTGGGAGTGAGAATGCCTGTTCATGTGTGGGAGTGAGAGTGCCTGTTCATGTGTGGGAGTGGGAGTGCCTGTTCATGTGTGGGAGTGAGCGTACCTGCTTAGGTTTGTGATTGAGTGTGCCAGTTCACGTGTGGGAGTGAGTATGCCTGTTCATGTGTGGGGGTGAGAGTTCCTGTTCATGTGTGGGAGTGTGATTGCCTGATCATGTGTGGGAGTGAGATTGCCTGATCATGTGTGGGAGTGATAGTGCCAGTTCACGTGTGGGAGTGAGAGTGCCTGTTCCTGTGTGGGAGTGATAGTGTCTATTCATGTGTGGGAGAAAGAGTTCCTGTGCATGTGTGGGGGTGAGAATGCCTCTCCATGTGTGGGAGTGAGAGTGCCTGTTCATGAGTGGTAGTGGGAGTGCCTGTTCAGGTATGGGAGTGAGCGTACCTGCTTAGGTTTGCGATTGAGTGTGCCAGTTCATGTGTGGGGGTGAGAGTTCCTGTTCATGTGTGGGAGTGTGATTGCCTTATCATGTGTGGGAGTGAGATTGCCTCATCGTGTGTAGGAGTGAGAGTGCCTGGTCATGTGTGGGAGTGAGAGTGCCTGTTCCTTTGTGGGAATAACAGTGTCTATTCCTGTGTGGGAGAAAGAGTGGCTGTTCGGGTGTGGGAGTGAGAGTGCCTGTTCCTGTGTGGAAGTGATAGTGTCTATTCCTGTGTGGGAGAAGGAGTGTCTGTTCATGTGTGGGAGTGAGAGTGCCTGTCCACGCGTGGGAGTGAGTGTGCCTGCTTAGGTTTGCGAGTGAGAGTGCCAGTTCACATGTGTGAGTGAGAATGCCTGTTCCTTTGTGGGTGTGATTGTGTCTATTCCTGTGTGGGAGAAAGAGAGGCTGTTCATGTGTGGGAGTGAGAGTGCCTGTTCCTGTGTGGAAGTGATAGTGTCTATTCCTGTGTGGGAGAAAGAGTGGCTGTTCGTGTGTGGGAGTGAGAGTGCCTGTCCATGCGTGGGAGTGAGAGTGCCTGTTCATGTGTGGGAGTGAGAGTGCATGATCATGTGTGAGAATGTGAGTGCTGGGTAGTGTGTGACGGTGGGGGAGTCTGATCGTGTATGAGGTTGTGAATGCCTGTTCTTGTATGTGGTCAGGAATGCCTGTTCGTGTGTGGGTGTGAGAGTGCATGTTTGTATGTGATGGTGAGAGTGCCTATTCATGTGTGAGTTTGGGAGTGCCTGTATACGTGTGAGGGTGGGAGTTCATGTTCAGGTGTGTGAGCGAGAGTGCCTGTTCAGGTGTGGGAGTGAGAATGCCTGTTCATGTGTGGGAGTGAGAGTGCCTGTTCATGAGTGGTAGTGGGAGTGCCTGTTCAGGTATGGGAGTGAGCGTACCTGCTTAGGTTTGCGATTGAGTGTGCCAGTTCATGTGTGGGGGTGAGAGTTCCTGTACATGTGTGGGAGTGTGATTGCCTTATCATGTGTGGGAGTGAGATTGCCTGATCATGTGTGGGAGTGAGAGTGCCAGTTCACGTGTGGGAGTGAGAGTGCCTGTTCCTGTGTGGGAGTTATAGTGTCTATTCATGTGTGGGAGAAAGAGTTCCTGTGCATGTGTGGGGGTGAGAATGCCTCTCCATGTGTGGGAGTGAGAGTGCCTGTCCACGAGTGGGAGTGAGTATGTCTGTTCATTTGTGGGAGTTAGATTGCCTTATCATGTGAGGGAGTGAGATTACCTGTTCGTGTGTTGGAATGTGAGTGCCTCATCGTGTGTAGGAGTGAGAGTGCCTGGTCATGTGTGGGAGTGAGAGTGCCTGTCCACGAGTGGGAGTGAGTATGTATGTTCTTGTGTGGGAATGAGAGTTCCTGTTCATGTGTCGGAGTGAGATTGCCTTATCATGTGAGGGAGTGAGATTGCCTGTTCGTGTCTGGGAATGTGAGTGCCTCATCGTGTGTAGGGGTGAGAGTGCCTGGTCATGTGTGGGAGTGAGAGTGCCTGTTCCTTTGTGGGAGTAACAGTGTCTATTCCAGTGTGGGAGAAATAGTGGCTGTTCGTGTGTGGGAGTGAGAGTGCCTGTTCCTGTGTGGAAGTGATAGTGTCTATTCCTGTGTGGGAGAAAGAGAGGCTGTTCATGTGTGGGAGTGAGAGTGCCTGTTCCAGTGTGGAAGTGATAGTGTCTATTCCTGTGTGGGAGAAAGAGTGTCTGTTCATGTGTGGGAGTGAGAGTGCCTGTCCACGCGTGGGAGTGAGTGTGCCTGCTTAGGTTTGCGAGTGAGAGTGCCAGTTCACATGTGTGAGTGAGAATGCCTGTTCCTTTGTGGGTGTGATTGTGTCTATTCCTGTGTGGGAGAAAGAGAGGCTGTTCATGTGTGGGAGTGAGAGTGCCTGTTCCTGTGTGGAAGTGATAGTGTCTATTCCTGTGTGGGAGAAAGTGTGGCTGTTCATGTGTGGGAGCGAGAGTGCCTGTTCATGAGTGGTAGTGGGAGTGCCTGTTCAGGTATGGGAGTGAGCGTACCTGCTTAGGTTTGCGATTGAGTGTGCCAGTTCATGTGTGGGGGTGAGAGTTCCTGTTCATGTGTGGGAGTGTGATTGCCTGATCATGTGTGGGAGTGAGAGTGCCAGTTCACGTGTGGGAGTGAGAGTGCCTGTTCCTGTGTGGGAGTTATAGTGTCTATTCATGTGTGGGAGAAAGAGTTCCTGTGCATGTGTGGGGGTGAGAATGCCTCTCCATGTGTGGGAGTGAGAGTGCCTGTCCACGAGTGGGAGTGAGTATGCCTGTTCATTTGTGGGAGTTAGATTGCCTTATCATGTGAGGGAGTGAGATTACCTGTTCGTGTGTGGGAATGTGATTGCCTCATCGTGTGTAGGAGTGAGAGTCCCTGGTCATGTGTGGGAGTGAGAGTGCCTGTTCCTTTGTGGGAATAACAGTGTCTATTCCTGTGTGGGAGAAAGAGTGGCTGTTCGGGTGTGGGAGTGAGAGTGCCTGTTCCTGTGTGGAAGTGATAGTGTCTATTCCTGTGTGGGAGAAGGAGTGGCTGTTCATGTGTGGGAGTGAGAGTGCCTGTTCCTGTGTGGAAGTGATAGTGTCTATTCCTGTGTGGGAGAAAGAGTGGCTGTTCATGTGTGGGAGTGAGAGTGCCTGTCCACGCGTGGGAGTGAGTGTGCCTGCTTAGGTTTGCGAGTGAGAGTGCCAGTTCACATGTGTGAGTGAGAATGCCTGTTCCTTTTTGGGAGTGATTGTGTCTATTCCTGTGTGGGAGAAAGAGTGGCTGTTCGTGTGTGGGAGTGAGAGTGCCTGTCCATGCGTGGGAGTGAGAGTGCCTGGTCATGTGTAGGAGTGAGAGTTCCTGTTCATGTGTGGGAGTGAGAGTGCCTGATCATGTGTGGGCATGAGAGTGCCGGGTAGTGTGTGAGGGTGGGGGAGTCTGATCGTGTGTGAGGTTGTGAATGCCTGTTCTTGTATGTGGTCAGGAATGCCTGTTCGTGTGTGGGTGTGAGAGTGCATGTTTGTATGTGATGGTGAGAGTGCCTATTCATGTGTGAGTTTGGGAGTGCCTGTATACGTGTGAGGGTGTGAGTTCATGTTCAGGTGTGTGAGCGAGAGTGCCTGTTCAGGTGTGGGAGTGAGAATGCCTGTTCATGTGTGGGAGTGAGAGTGCCTGTTCATGTGTGGGAGTGGGAGTGCCTGTTCATGTGTGGGAGTGAGCGTACCTGCTTAGGTTTGTGATTGAGTGTGCCAGTTCACGTGTGGGAGTGAGTATGCCTGTTCATGTGTGGGGGTGAGAGTTCCTGTTCATGTGTGGGAGTGTGATTGCCTGATCATGTGTGGGAGTGAGATTGCCTGATCATGTGTGGGAGTGATAGTGCCAGTTCACGTGTGGGAGTGAGAGTGCCTGTTCCTGTGTGGGAGTGATAGTGTCTATTCATGTGTGGGAGAAAGAGTTCCTGTGCATGTGTGGGGGTGAGAATGCCTCTCCATGTGTGGGAGTGAGAGTGCCTGTTCATGAGTGGTAGTGGGAGTGCCTGTTCAGGTATGGGAGTGAGCGTACCTGCTTAGGTTTGCGATTGAGTGTGCCAGTTCATGTGTGGGGGTGAGAGTTCCTGTTCATGTGTGGGAGTGTGATTGCCTTATCATGTGTGGGAGTGAGATTGCCTCATCGTGTGTAGGAGTGAGAGTGCCTGGTCATGTGTGGGAGTGAGAGTGCCTGTTCCTTTGTGGGAATAACAGTGTCTATTCCTGTGTGGGAGAAAGAGTGGCTGTTCGGGTGTGGGAGTGAGAGTGCCTGTTCCAGTGTGGAAGTGATAGTGTCTATTCCTGTGTGGGAGAAGGAGTGTCTGTTCATGTGTGGGAGTGAGAGTGCCTGTCCACGCGTGGGAGTGAGTGTGCCTGCTTAGGTTTGCGAGTGAGAGTGCCAGTTCACATGTGTGAGTGAGAATGCCTGTTCCTTTGTGGGTGTGATTGTGTCTATTCCTGTGTGGGAGAAAGAGAGGCTGTTCATGTGTGGGAGTGAGAGTGCCTGTTCCTGTGTGGAAGTGATAGTGTCTATTCCTGTGTGGGAGAAAGAGTGGCTGTTCGTGTGTGGGAGTGAGAGTGCCTGTCCATGCGTGGGAGTGAGAGTGCCTGTTCATGTGTGGGAGTGAGAGTGCATGATCATGTGTGAGAATGTGAGTGCTGGGTAGTGTGTGACGGTGGGGGAGTCTGATCGTGTGTGAGGTTGTGAATGCCTGTTCTTGTATGTGGTCAGGAATGCCTGTTCGTGTGTGGGTGTGAGAGTGCATGTTTGTATGTGATGGTGAGAGTGCCTATTCATGTGTGAGTTTGGGAGTGCCTGTATACGTGTGAGGGTGGGAGTTCATGTTCAGGTGTGTGAGCGAGAGTGCCTGTTCAGGTGTGGGAGTGAGAATGCCTGTTCATGTGTGGGAGTGAGAGTGCCTGTTCATGAGTGGTAGTGGGAGTGCCTGTTCAGGTATGGGAGTGAGCGTACCTGCTTAGGTTTGCGATTGAGTGTGCCAGTTCATGTGTGGGGGTGAGAGTTCCTGTACATGTGTGGGAGTGTGATTGCCTTATCATGTGTGGGAGTGAGATTGCCTGATCATGTGTGGGAGTGAGAGTGCCAGTTCACGTGTGGGAGTGAGAGTGCCTGTTCCTGTGTGGGAGTTATAGTGTCTATTCATGTGTGGGAGAAAGAGTTCCTGTGCATGTGTGGGGGTGAGAATGCCTCTCCATGTGTGGGAGTGAGAGTGCCTGTCCACGAGTGGGAGTGAGTATGCCTGTTCATTTGTGGGAGTTAGATTGCCTTATCATGTGAGGGAGTGAGATTACCTGTTCGTGTGTGGGAATGTGAGTGCCTCATCGTGTGTAGGAGTGAGAGTGCCTGGTCATGTGTGGGAGTGAGAGTGCCTGTCCACGAGTGGGAGTGAGTATGTATGTTCTTGTGTGGGAATGAGAGTTCCTGTTCATGTGTCGGAGTGAGATTGCCTTATCATGTGAGGGAGTGAGATTGCCTGTTCGTGTCTGGGAATGTGAGTGCCTCATCGTGTGTAGGGGTGAGAGTGCCTGGTCATGTGTGGGAGTGAGAGTGCCTGTTCCTTTGTGGGAGTAACAGTGTCTATTCCAGTGTGGGAGAAATAGTGGCTGTTCGTGTGTGGGAGTGAGAGTGCCTGTTCCTGTGTGGAAGTGATAGTGTCTATTCCTGTGTGGGAGAAAGAGAGGCTGTTCATGTGTGGGAGTGAGAGTGCCTGTTCCAGTGTGGAAGTGATAGTGTCTATTCCTGTGTGGGAGAAAGAGTGTCTGTTCATGTGTGGGAGTGATAGTGCCTGTCCACGCGTGGGAGTGAGTGTGCCTGCTTAGGTTTGCGAGTGAGAGTGCCAGTTCACATGTGTGAGTGAGAATGCCTGTTCCTTTGTGGGTGTGATTGTGTCTATTCCTGTGTGGGAGAAAGAGAGGCTGTTCATGTGTGGGAGTGAGAGTGCCTGTTCCTGTGTGGAAGTGATAGTGTCTATTCCTGTGTGGGAGAAAGTGTGGCTGTTCATGTGTGGGAGTGAGAGTGCCTGTTCATGAGTGGTAGTGGGAGTGCCTGTTCAGGTATGGGAGTGAGCGTACCTGCTTAGGTTTGCGATTGAGTGTGCCAGTTCATGTGTGGGGGTGAGAGTTCCTGTTCATGTGTGGGAGTGTGATTGCCTGATCATGTGTGGGAGTGAGAGTGCCAGTTCACGTGTGGGAGTGAGAGTGCCTGTTCCTGTGTGGGAGTTATAGTGTCTATTCATGTGTGGGAGAAAGAGTTCCTGTGCATGTGTGGGGGTGAGAATGCCTCTCCATGTGTGGGAGTGAGAGTGCCTGTCCACGAGTGGGAGTGAGTATGCCTGTTCATTTGTGGGAGTTAGATTGCCTTATCATGTGAGGGAGTGAGATTACCTGTTCGTGTGTGGGAATGTGATTGCCTCATCGTGTGTAGGAGTGAGAGTCCCTGGTCATGTGTGGGAGTGAGAGTGCCTGTTCCTTTGTGGGAATAACAGTGTCTATTCCTGTGTGGGAGAAAGAGTGGCTGTTCGGGTGTGGGAGTGAGAGTGCCTGTTCCTGTGTGGAAGTGATAGTGTCTATTCCTGTGTGGGAGAAGGAGTGGCTGTTCATGTGTGGGAGTGAGAGTGCCTGTTCCTGTGTGGAAGTGATAGTGTCTATTCCTGTGTGGGAGAAAGAGTGGCTGTTCATGTGTGGGAGTGAGAGTGCCTGTCCACGCGTGGGAGTGAGTGTGCCTGCTTAGGTTTGCGAGTGAGAGTGCCAGTTCACATGTGTGAGTGAGAATGCCTGTTCCTTTTTGGGAGTGATTGTGTCTATTCCTGTGTGGGAGAAAGAGTGGCTGTTCGTGTGTGGGAGTGAGAGTGCCTGTCCATGCGTGGGAGTGAGAGTGCCTGGTCATGTGTAGGAGTGAGAGTTCCTGTTCATGTGTGGGAGTGAGAGTGCCTGATCATGTGTGGGCATGAGAGTGCCGGGTAGTGTGTGAGGGTGGGGGAGTCTGATCGTGTGTGAGGTTGTGAATGCCTGTTCTTGTATGTGGTCAGGAATGCCTGTTCGTGTGTGGGTGTGAGAGTGCATGTTTGTATGTGATGGTGAGAGTGCCTATTCATGTGTGAGTTTGGGAGTGCCTGTATACGTGTGAGGGTGTGAGTTCATGTTCAGGTGTGTGAGCGAGAGTGCCTGTTCAGGTGTGGGAGTGAGAATGCCTGTTCATGTGTGGGAGTGAGAGTGCCTGTTCATGTGTGGGAGTGTGATTGCCTGATCATGTGTGGGAGTGAGATTGCCTGATCATGTGTGGGAGTGATAGTGCCAGTTCACGTGTGGGAGTGAGAGTGCCTGTTCCTGTGTGGGAGTGATAGTGTCTATTCATGTGTGGGAGAAAGAGTTCCTGTGCATGTGTGGGGGTGAGAATGCCTCTCCATGTGTGGGAGTGAGAGTGCCTGTTCATGAGTGGTAGTGGGAGTGCCTGTTCAGGTATGGGAGTGAGCGTACCTGCTTAGGTTTGCGATTGAGTGTGCCAGTTCATGTGTGGGGGTGAGAGTTCCTGTTCATGTGTGGGAGTGTGATTGCCTTATCATGTGTGGGAGTGAGATTGCCTCATCGTGTGTAGGAGTGAGAGTTCCTGGTCATGTGTGGGAGTGAGAGTGCCTGTTCCTTTGTGGGAATAACAGTGTCTATTCCTGTGTGGGAGAAAGAGTGGCTGTTCGGGTGTGGGAGTGAGAGTGCCTGTTCCTGTGTGGAAGTGATAGTGTCTATTCCTGTGTGGGAGAAGGAGTGTCTGTTCATGTGTGGGAGTGAGAGTGCCTGTCCACGCGTGGGAGTGAGTGTGCCTGCTTAGGTTTGCGAGTGAGAGTGCCAGTTCACATGTGTGAGTGAGAATGCCTGTTCCTTTGTGGGTGTGATTGTGTCTATTCCTGTGTGGGAGAAAGAGAGGCTGTTCATGTGTGGGAGTGAGAGTGCCTGTTCCTGTGTGGAAGTGATAGTGTCTATTCCTGTGTGGGAGAAAGAGTGGCTGTTCGTGTGTGGGAGTGAGAGTGCCTGTCCATGCGTGGGAGTGAGAGTGCCTGTTCATGTGTGGGAGTGAGAGTGCATGATCATGTGTGAGAATGTGAGTGCTGGGTAGTGTGTGACGGTGGGGGAGTCTGATCGTGTGTGAGGTTGTGAATGCCTGTTCTTGTATGTGGTCAGGAATGCCTGTTCGTGTGTGGGTGTGAGAGTGCATGTTTGTATGTGATGGTGAGAGTGCCTATTCATGTGTGAGTTTGGGAGTGCCTGTATACGTGTGAGGGTGGGAGTTCATGTTCAGGTGTGTGAGCGAGAGTGCCTGTTCAGGTGTGGGAGTGAGAATGCCTGTTCATGTGTGGGAGTGAGAGTGCCTGTTCATGAGTGGTAGTGGGAGTGCCTGTTCAGGTATGGGAGTGAGCGTACCTGCTTAGGTTTGCGATTGAGTGTGCCAGTTCATGTGTGGGGGTGAGAGTTCCTGTACATGTGTGGGAGTGTGATTGCCTTATCATGTGTGGGAGTGAGATTGCCTGATCATGTGTGGGAGTGAGAGTGCCAGTTCACGTGTGGGAGTGAGAGTGCCTGTTCCTGTGTGGGAGTTATAGTGTCTATTCATGTGTGGGAGAAAGAGTTCCTGTGCATGTGTGGGGGTGAGAATGCCTCTCCATGTGTGGGAGTGAGAGTGCCTGTCCACGAGTGGGAGTGAGTATGTCTGTTCATTTGTGGGAGTTAGATTGCCTTATCATGTGAGGGAGTGAGATTACCTGTTCGTGTGTGGGAATGTGAGTGCCTCATCGTGTGTAGGAGTGAGAGTGCCTGGTCATGTGTGGGAGTGAGAGTGCCTGTCCACGAGTGGGAGTGAGTATGTATGTTCTTGTGTGGGAATGAGAGTTCCTGTTCATGTGTCGGAGTGAGATTGCCTTATCATGTGAGGGAGTGAGATTGCCTGTTCGTGTCTGGGAATGTGAGTGCCTCATCGTGTGTAGGGGTGAGAGTGCCTGGTCATGTGTGGGAGTGAGAGTGCCTGTTCCTTTGTGGGAGTAACAGTGTCTATTCCAGTGTGGGAGAAATAGTGGCTGTTCGTGTGTGGGAGTGAGAGTGCCTGTTCCTGTGTGGAAGTGATAGTGTCTATTCCTGTGTGGGAGAAAGAGAGGCTGTTCATGTGTGGGAGTGAGAGTGCCTGTTCCAGTGTGGAAGTGATAGTGTCTATTCCTGTGTGGGAGAAAGAGTGTCTGTTCATGTGTGGGAGTGAGAGTGCCTGTCCACGCGTGGGAGTGAGTGTGCCTGCTTAGGTTTGCGAGTGAGAGTGCCAGTTCACATGTGTGAGTGAGAATGCCTGTTCCTTTGTGGGTGTGATTGTGTCTATTCCTGTGTGGGAGAAAGAGAGGCTGTTCATGTGTGGGAGTGAGAGTGCCTGTTCCTGTGTGGAAGTGATAGTGTCTATTCCTGTGTGGGAGAAAGTGTGGCTGTTCATGTGTGGGAGTGAGAGTGCCTGTCCATGCGTGGGAGTGAGAGTGCCTGTTCATGTGTGGGAGTGAGAGTGCATGATCGTGTGTGATTATGTGAGTGCCGGGTAGTGTGTGAGGGTGGGGGAGTCTGATCGTGTGTGAGGTTGTGAATGCCTGTTCTTGTATGTGGTCAGGAATGCCTGTTCGTGTGTGGGTGTGAGAGTGCATGTTTGTATGTGATGGTGAGAGTGCCTATTCATGTGTGAGTTTGGGAGTGCCTGTATACGTGTGAGGGTGTGAGTTCATGTTCAGGTGTGTGAGCGAGATTGCCTGTTCAGGTGTGGGAGTGAGAATGCCTGTTCATGTGTGGGAGTGAGAGTGCCTGTTCATGTGTGGGAGTGGGAGTGCCTGTTCAGGTATGGGAGTGAGCGTACCTGCTTAGGTTTGCGATTGAGTGTGCCAGTTCACGTGTGGGAGTGAGTATGCCTGTTCATGTGTGGGGGTGAGAGTTCCTGTTCATGTGTGGGAGTGTGATTGCCTTATCATGTGTGGGAGTGAGATTGCCTGATCATGTGTGGGAGTGAGAGTGCCAGTTCACGTGTGGGAGTGAGAGTGCCTGTTCCTGTGTGGGAGTGATAGTGTCTATTCATGTGTGGGAGAAAGAGTTCCTGTGCATGTGTGGGGGTGAGAATGCCTCTCCATGTGTGGGAGTGAGAGTGCCTGTCCACGAGTGGGAGTGAGTATGCCTGTTCATTTGTGGGAGTTAGATTGCCTTATCATGTGAGGGAGTGAGATTACCTGTTCGTGTGTGGGAATGTGAGTGCCTCATCGTGTGTAGGAGTGAGAGTGCCTGGTCATGTGTGGGAGTGAGAGTGCCTGTTCCTTTGTGGGAATAACAGTGTCTATTCCTGTGTGGGAGAAAGAGTGGCTGTTCGTGTGTGGGAGTGAGAGTGCCTGTTCCTGTGTGGAAGTGATAGTGTCTATTCCTGTGTGGGAGAAAGAGTGGCTGTTCATGTGTGGGAGTGAGAGTGCCTGTTCCTGTGTGGAAGTGATAGTGTCTATTCCTGTGTGGGAGAAAGAGTGGCTGTTCATGTGTGGGAGTGAGAGTGCCTGCTTAGGTTTGCGAGTGAGTGTGCCAGTTCACATGTGTGAGTGAGAATGCCTGTTCCTTTGTGGGAGTGATTGTGTCTATTCCTGTGTGGGAGAAAGAGTTGCTGTTCGTGTGTGGGAGTGAGAGTGCCTGTCCATGCGTGGGCGTGAGAGTGCCTGGTCATGTGTGGGAGTGAGAGTGCCTCTCCATGTGTGGGAGTGAGAGTGCCTGTTCATGAGTGGTAGTGGGAGTGCCTGTTCAGGTATGGGAGTGAGCGTACCTGCTTAGGTTTGCGATTGAGTGTGCCAGTTCATGTGTGGGGGTGAGAGTTCCTGTTCATGTGTGGGAGTGTGATTGCCTTATCATGTGTGGGAGTGAGATTGCCTCATCGTGTGTAGGAGTGAGAGTGCCTGGTCATGTGTGGGAGTGAGAGTGCCTGTTCCTTTGTGGGAATAACAGTGTCTATTCCTGTGTGGGAGAAAGAGTGGCTGTTCGTGTGTGGGAGTGAGAGTGCCTGTTCCTGTGTGGAAGTGATAGTGTCTATTCCTGTGTGGGAGAAGGAGTGTCTGTTCATGTGTGGGAGTGAGAGTGCCTGTCCACGCGTGGGAGTGAGTGTGCCTGCTTAGGTTTGCGAGTGAGAGTGCCAGTTCACATGTGTGAGTGAGAATGCCTGTTCCTTTGTGGGTGTGATTGTGTCTATTCCTGTGTGGGAGAAAGAGAGGCTGTTCATGTGTGGGAGTGAGAGTGCCTGTTCCTGTGTGGAAGTGATAGTGTCTATTCCTGTGTGGGAGAAAGAGTGGCTGTTCGTGTGTGGGAGTGAGAGTGCCTGTCCATGCGTGGGAGTGAGAGTGCCTGTTCATGTGTGGGAGTGAGAGTGCATGATCATGTGTGAGAATGTGAGTGCTGGGTAGTGTGTGACGGTGGGGGAGTCTGATCGTGTGTGAGGTTGTGAATGCCTGTTCTTGTATGTGGTCAGGAATGCCTGTTCGTGTGTGGGTGTGAGAGTGCATGTTTGTATGTGATGGTGAGAGTGCCTATTCATGTGTGAGTTTGGGAGTGCCTGTATACGTGTGAGGGTGTGAGTTCATGTTCAGGTGTGTGAGCGAGAGTGCCTGTTCAGGTGTGGGAGTGAGAATGCCTGTTCATGTGTGGGAGTGAGAGTGCCTGTTCATGAGTGGTAGTGGGAGTGCCTGTTCAGGTATGGGAGTGAGCGTACCTGCTTAGGTTTGCGATTGAGTGTGCCAGTTCATGTGTGGGGGTGAGAGTTCCTGTACATGTGTGGGAGTGTGATTGCCTTATCATGTGTGGGAGTGAGAGTGCCAGTTCACGTGTGGGAGTGAGAGTGCCTGTTCCTGTGTGGGAGTTATAGTGTCTATTCATGTGTGGGAGAAAGAGTTCCTGTGCATGTGTGGGGGTGAGAATGCCTCTCCATGTGTGGGAGTGAGAGTGCCTGTCCACGAGTGGGAGTGAGTATGCCTGTTCATTTGTGGGAGTTAGATTGCCTTATCATGTGAGGGAGTGAGATTACCTGTTCGTGTGTGGGAATGTGATTGCCTCATCGTGTGTAGGAGTGAGAGTCCCTGGTCATGTGTGGGAGTGAGAGTGCCTGTTCCTTTGTGGGAATAACAGTGTCTATTCCTGTGTGGGAGAAAGAGTGGCTGTTCGGGTGTGGGAGTGAGAGTGCCTGTTCCTGTGTGGAAGTGATAGTGTCTATTCCTGTGTGGGAGAAGGAGTGGCTGTTCATGTGTGGGAGTGAGAGTGCCTGTTCCTGTGTGGAAGTGATAGTGTCTATTCCTGTGTGGGAGAAAGAGTGGCTGTTCATGTGTGGGAGTGAGAGTGCCTGTCCACGCGTGGGAGTGAGTGTGCCTGCTTAGGTTTGCGAGTGAGAGTGCCAGTTCACATGTGTGAGTGAGAATGCCTGTTCCTTTTTGGGAGTGATTGTGTCTATTCCTGTGTGGGAGAAAGAGTGGCTGTTCGTGTGTGGGAGTGAGAGTGCCTGTCCATGCGTGGGAGTGAGAGTGCCTGGTCATGTGTAGGAGTGAGAGTTCCTGTTCATGTGTGGGAGTGAGAGTGCCTGATCATGTGTGGGCATGAGAGTGCCGGGTAGTGTGTGAGGGTGGGGGAGTCTGATCGTGTGTGAGGTTGTGAATGCCTGTTCTTGTATGTGGTCAGGAATGCCTGTTCGTGTGTGGGTGTGAGAGTGCATGTTTGTATGTGATGGTGAGAGTGCCTATTCATGTGTGAGTTTGGGAGTGCCTGTATACGTGTGAGGGTGTGAGTTCATGTTCAGGTGTGTGAGCGAGAGTGCCTGTTCAGGTGTGGGAGTGAGAATGCCTGTTCATGTGTGGGAGTGAGAGTGCCTGTTCATGTGTGGGAGTGGGAGTGCCTGTTCATGTGTGGGAGTGAGCGTACCTGCTTAGGTTTGTGATTGAGTGTGCCAGTTCACGTGTGGGAGTGAGTATGCCTGTTCATGTGTGGGGGTGAGAGTTCCTGTTCATGTGTGGGAGTGTGATTGCCTGATCATGTGTGGGAGTGAGATTGCCTGATCATGTGTGGGAGTGAGAGTGCCAGTTCACGTGTGGGAGTGAGAGTGCCTGTTCCTGTGTGGGAGTGATAGTGTCTATTCATGTGTGGGAGAAAGAGTTCCTGTGCATGTGTGGGGGTGAGAATGCCTCTCCATGTGTGGGAGTGAGAGTGCCTGTTCATGAGTGGTAGTGGGAGTGCCTGTTCAGGTATGGGAGTGAGCGTAACTGCTTAGGTTTGCGATTGAGTGTGCCAGTTCATGTGTGGGGGTGAGAGTTCCTGTTCATGTGTGGGAGTGTGATTGCCTTATCATGTGTGGGAGTGAGATTGCCTCATCGTGTGTAGGAGTGAGAGTGCCTGGTCATGTGTGGGAGTGAGAGTGCCTGTTCCTTTGTGGGAATAACAGTGTCTATTCCTGTGTGGGAGAAAGAGTGGCTGTTCGGGTGTGGGAGTGAGAGTGCCTGTTCCTGTGTGGAAGTGATAGTGTCTATTCCTGTGTGGGAGAAGGAGTGTCTGTTCATGTGTGGGAGTGAGAGTGCCTGTCCACGCGTGGGAGTGAGTGTGCCTGCTTAGGTTTGCGAGTGAGAGTGCCAGTTCACATGTGTGAGTGAGAATGCCTGTTCCTTTGTGGGTGTGATTGTGTCTATTCCTGTGTGGGAGAAAGAGAGGCTGTTCATGTGTGGGAGTGAGAGTGCCTGTTCCTGTGTGGAAGTGATAGTGTCTATTCCTGTGTGGGAGAAAGAGTGGCTGTTCGTGTGTGGGAGTGAGAGTGCCTGTCCATGCGTGGGAGTGAGAGTGCCTGTTCATGTGTGGGAGTGAGAGTGCATGATCATGTGTGAGAATGTGAGTGCTGGGTAGTGTGTGACGGTGGGGGAGTCTGATCGTGTGTGAGGTTGTGAATGCCTGTTCTTGTATGTGGTCAGGAATGCCTGTTCGTGTGTGGGTGTGAGAGTGCATGTTTGTATGTGATGGTGAGAGTGCCTATTCATGTGTGAGTTTGGGAGTGCCTGTATACGTGTGAGGGTGGGAGTTCATGTTCAGGTGTGTGAGCGAGAGTGCCTGTTCAGGTGTGGGAGTGAGAATGCCTGTTCATGTGTGGGAGTGAGAGTGCCTGTTCATGAGTGGTAGTGGGAGTGCCTGTTCAGGTATGGGAGTGAGCGTACCTGCTTAGGTTTGCGATTGAGTGTGCCAGTTCATGTGTGGGGGTGAGAGTTCCTGTACATGTGTGGGAGTGTGATTGCCTTATCATGTGTGGGAGTGAGATTGCCTGATCATGTGTGGGAGTGAGAGTGCCAGTTCACGTGTGGGAGTGAGAGTGCCTGTTCCTGTGTGGGAGTTATAGTGTCTATTCATGTGTGGGAGAAAGAGTTCCTGTGCATGTGTGGGGGTGAGAATGCCTCTCCATGTGTGGGAGTGAGAGTGCCTGTCCACGAGTGGGAGTGAGTATGCCTGTTCATTTGTGGGAGTTAGATTGCCTTATCATGTGAGGGAGTGAGATTACCTGTTCGTGTGTGGGAATGTGAGTGCCTCATCGTGTGTAGGAGTGAGAGTGCCTGGTCATGTGTGGGAGTGAGAGTGCCTGTCCACGAGTGGGAGTGAGTATGTATGTTCTTGTGTGGGAATGAGAGTTCCTGTTCATGTGTCGGAGTGAGATTGCCTTATCATGTGAGGGAGTGAGATTGCCTGTTCGTGTCTGGGAATGTGAGTGCCTCATCGTGTGTAGGGGTGAGAGTGCCTGGTCATGTGTGGGAGTGAGAGTGCCTGTTCCTTTGTGGGAGTAACAGTGTCTATTCCAGTGTGGGAGAAATAGTGGCTGTTCGTGTGTGGGAGTGAGAGTGCCTGTTCCTGTGTGGAAGTGATAGTGTCTATTCCTGTGTGGGAGAAAGAGAGGCTGTTCATGTGTGGGAGTGAGAGTGCCTGTTCCAGTGTGGAAGTGATAGTGTCTATTCCTGTGTGGGAGAAAGAGTGTCTGTTCATGTGTGGGAGTGAGAGTGCCTGTCCACGCGTGGGAGTGAGTGTGCCTGCTTAGGTTTGCGAGTGAGAGTGCCAGTTCACATGTGTGAGTGAGAATGCCTGTTCCTTTGTGGGTGTGATTGTGTCTATTCCTGTGTGGGAGAAAGAGAGGCTGTTCATGTGTGGGAGTGAGAGTGCCTGTTCCTGTGTGGAAGTGATAGTGTCTATTCCTGTGTGGGAGAAAGTGTGGCTGTTCATGTGTGGGAGTGAGAGTGCCTGTCCATGCGTGGGAGTGAGAGTGCCTGTTCATGTGTGGGAGTGAGAGTGCATGATCGTGTGTGATTATGTGAGTGCCGGGTAGTGTGTGAGGGTGGGGGAGTCTGATCGTGTGTGAGGTTGTGAATGCCTGTTCTTGTATGTGGTCAGGAATGCCTGTTCGTGTGTGGGTGTGAGAGTGCATGTTTGTATGTGATGGTGAGAGTGCCTATTCATGTGTGAGTTTGGGAGTGCCTGTATACGTGTGAGGGTGTGAGTTCATGTTCAGGTGTGTGAGCGAGATTGCCTGTTCAGGTGTGGGAGTGAGAATGCCTGTTCATGTGTGGGAGTGAGAGTGCCTGTTCATGTGTGGGAGTGGGAGTGCCTGTTCAGGTATGGGAGTGAGCGTACCTGCTTAGGTTTGCGATTGAGTGTGCCAGTTCACGTGTGGGAGTGAGTATGCCTGTTCATGTGTGGGGGTGAGAGTTCCTGTTCATGTGTGGGAGTGTGATTGCCTTATCATGTGTGGGAGTGAGATTGCCTGATCATGTGTGGGAGTGAGAGTGCCAGTTCACGTGTGGGAGTGAGAGTGCCTGTTCCTGTGTGGGAGTGATAGTGTCTATTCATGTGTGGGAGAAAGAGTTCCTGTGCATGTGTGGGGGTGAGAATGCCTCTCCATGTGTGGGAGTGAGAGTGCCTGTCCACGAGTGGGAGTGAGTATGCCTGTTCATTTGTGGGAGTTAGATTGCCTTATCATGTGAGGGAGTGAGATTACCTGTTCGTGTGTGGGAATGTGAGTGCCTCATCGTGTGTAGGAGTGAGAGTGCCTGGTCATGTGTGGGAGTGAGAGTGCCTGTTCCTTTGTGGGAATAACAGTGTCTATTCCTGTGTGGGAGAAAGAGTGGCTGTTCGTGTGTGGGAGTGAGAGTGCCTGTTCCTGTGTGGAAGTGATAGTGTCTATTCCTGTGTGGGAGAAAGAGTGGCTGTTCATGTGTGGGAGTGAGAGTGCCTGTTCCTGTGTGGAAGTGATAGTGTCTATTCCTGTGTGGGAGAAAGAGTGGCTGTTCATGTGTGGGAGTGAGAGTGCCTGCTTAGGTTTGCGAGTGAGTGTGCCAGTTCACATGTGTGAGTGAGAATGCCTGTTCCTTTGTGGGAGTGATTGTGTCTATTCCTGTGTGGGAGAAAGAGTTGCTGTTCGTGTGTGGGAGTGAGAGTGCCTGTCCATGCGTGGGCGTGAGAGTGCCTGGTCATGTGTGGGAGTGAGAGTTCCTGTTCATGTGTGGGAGTGAGAGTGCATGATCATGTGTGAGCATGAGAGTGCCGGGTAGTGTGTGAGGGTGGGGGAGTCTGATCGTGTGTGAAGTTGTGAATGCCTGTTCTTGTATGTGGTCAGGAATGCCTGTTCGTGTGTGGGTGTGAGAGTGCATGTTTGTATGTGATGGTGAGAGTGCCTATTCATGTGTGAGTTTGGGAGTGCCTGTATACGTGTGAGGGTGTGAGTTCATGTTCAGGTGTGTGAGCGAGAGTGCCTGTTCAGGTGTGGGAGTGAGAATGCCTGTTCATGTGTGGGAGTGAGAGTGCCTGTTCATGTGTGGGAGTGGGCGTGCCTGTTCAGGTATGGGAGTAAGCGTACCTGCTTAGGTTTGCGATTGAGTGTGCCAGTTCATGTGTGGGGGTGAGAGTTCCTGTTCATGTGTGGGAGTGTGATTGCCTTATCATGTGTGGGAGTGAGATTGCCTGATCATGTGTGGGAGTGAGAGTGCCTGTTCATGTGTGGGAGTGAGAGTGCCTGTTCCTGTGTGGGAGTGATAGTGTCTATTCATGTGTGGGAGAAAGAGTTCCTGTGCATGTGTGGGGGTGAGAATGCCTCTCCATGTGTGGGAGTGAGAGTGCCTGTCCACGAGTGGGAGTGAGTATGCCTGTTCATTTGTGGGAGTTAGATTGCCTTATCATGTGTGGGAGTGAGATTACCTGTTCGTGTGTGGGAATGTGAGTGCCTCATCGTGTGTAGGAGTGAGAGTGCCTGGTCATGTGTGGGAGTGAGAGTGCCTGTTCCTTTGTGGGAATAACAGTGTCTATTCCTGTGTGGGAGAAAGAGTGGCTGTTCGTGTGTGGGAGTGAGAGTGCCTGTTCCTGTGTGGAAGTGATAGTGTCTATTCCTGTGTGGGAGAAAGAGTGGCTGTTCATGTGTGGGAGTGAGAGTGCCTGTTCCTGTGTGGAAGTGATAGTGTCTATTCCTGTGTGGGAGAAAGAGTGGCTGTTCATGTGTGGGAGTGAGAGTGCCTGTCAACGTGTGGGAGTGAGTGTGCCTGCTTAGGTTTGCGAGTGAGAGTGCCAGTTCACATGTGTGAGTGAGAATGCCTGTTCCTTTTTGGGACTGATTGTGTCTATTCCTGTGTGGGAGAAAGAGTGGCTGTTCGTGTGTGGGAGTGAGAGTGCCTGTCCATGCGTGGGAGTGAGAGTGCCTGGTCATGTGTGGGAGTGAGAGTGCACGTTCCTGTTCATGTGTGGGAGTCAGAGTGCATGATCATGTGTGAGCATGAGAGTGCCGGGTAGTGTGTGATGGTGGGGGAGTCTGATCGTGTGTGAGGTTGTGAATGCCTGTTCTTGTATGTGGTCAGGAATGCCTGTTCGTGTGTGGGTGTGAGAGTGCATGTTTGTATGTGATGGTGAGAGTGCCTATTCATGTGTGAGTTTGGGAGTGCCTGTATACGTGTGAGAGTGTGATTTCATGTTCAGGTGTGTGAGCGAGAGTGCCTGTTCAGGTGTGGGAGTGAGAATGCCTGTTCATGTGTGGGAGTGAGAGTGCCTGTTCATGTGTGGGAGTGGGAGTGCCTGTTCAGGTATGGGAGTGAGCGTACCTGCTTAGGTTTGCGATTGAGTGTGCCAGTTCACGTGTGGGAGTGAGTATGCCTGTTCATGTGTGGGGGTGAGAGTTCATGTTCATGTGTGGGAGTGTGATTGCCTGATCATGTGTGGGAGTGAGATTGCCTGTTCATGTGTGGGAGTGAGAGTGCCAGTTCCTGTGTGGGAGTGATAGTGTCTATTCATGTGTGGGAGAAAGAGTTCCTGTGCATGTGTGAGGGTGAGAATGCCTCTCCATGTGTGGGAGTGAGAGTGCCTGTCCACGAGTGGGAGTGAGTATGCCTGTTCATTTGTGGGAGTGAGATTGCCTTATCATGTGAGGGAGTGAGATTACCTGTTCGTGTGTGGGAATGTGAGTGCCTCATCGTGTGTAGGAGTGAGAGTGCCTGGTCATGTGTGGGAGTGAGAGTGCCTGTTCCTTTGTGGGAATAACAGTGTCTATTCCTGTGTGGGAGAAAGAGTGGCTGTTCGTGTGTGGGAGTGAGAGTGCCTGTTCCTGTGTGGAAGTGATAGTGTCTATTCCTGTGTTGGGAGAAAGAGTGGCTGTTCATATGTGGGAGTGAGAGTGCTTGTCCACGCGTGGGAGTGAGTGTGCCTGCTTAGGTTTGCGAGTGAGATTGCCAGTTGACATGTGTGAGTGAGAATGCCTGTTCCTTTGTGGGAGTGATTGTGTCTATTCCTGTGTGGGAGAAAGAGTGGCTGTTCGTGGGTGGGAGTGAGAGTGCCTGTCCATGCGTGGGAGTGAGAGTGCCTGCTCATGTGTGGGAGTGAGAGTTCCTGTTCATGTGTGGGAGTGAGAGTGCATGATCATGTGTGAGCATGAGAGTGCCGGGTAGTGTGTGAGGGTGGGGGAGTCTGATCGTGTGTGAAGTTGTGAATGCCTGTTCTTGTATGTGGTCAGGAATGCCTGCTCGTGTGTGGGTGTGAGAGTGCATGTTTGTATGTGATGGTGAGAGAGCCTATTCATGTGTGAGTTTGGGACTGCCTGTATACGTGTGAGGGTGTGAGTTCATGTTCAGGTGTGTGAGCGAGAGTGCCTGTTCAGGTGTGGGAGTGAGAATGCCTGTTCATGTGTGGGAGTGAGAGTGCCTGTTCATGTGTGGGAGTGGGAGTGCCTGTTCAGGTTTGGGAGTGTGATTGCCTTATCATGTGTGGGAGTGAGACTGCCAGTTCACGTGTGGGAGTGAGAGTGCCTGTTCCTGTGTGGGAGTGATAGTGTCTATTCATGTGTGGGAGAAAGAGTTCCTTTGCATGTGTGGGGGTGAGAATGCCTCTCCATGTGTGGGAGTGAGAGTGCCTGTCCACGAGTGGGAGTGAGTATGCCTGTTCTTGTGTGGGAGTGAGAGTTCCTGTTCATGTGTGGGAGTGAGATTGCCTTATCATGTGAGGGAGTGAGATTGCCTGTTCGTGTCTGGGAATGTGAGTGCCTCATCGTGTGTAGGGGTGAGAGTGCCTGGTCATGTGTGGGAGTGAGAGTGCCTGTTCCTTTGTGGGAGTAACAGTGTCTATTCCTGTGTGGGAGAAAGAGTGGCTGTTCGTGTGTGGGAGTGAGAGTGCCTGTTCCTGTGTGGAAGTGATAGTGTCTATTCCTGTGTGGGAGAAAGAGTGGCTGTTCATGTGTGGGAGTGAGAGTGCCTGTTCCTGTGTGGAAGTGATAGTGTCTATTCCTGTGTGGGAGAAAGAGTGGCTGTTCATGTGTGGGAGTGAGAGTGCCTGTCCACGCGTGGGAGTGAGTGTGCCTGCTTAGGTTTGCGAGTGAGAGTGCCAGTTCACATGTGTGAGTGAGAATGCCTGTTCCTTTGTGGGTGCGATTGTGTCTATTCCTGTGTGGGAGAAAGAGTGGCTGTTCATGTGTGGGAGTGAGAGTGCCTGTCCATGCGTGGGAGTGAGAGTGCCTGTTCATGTGTGGGAGTGAGAGTGCATGATCATGTGTGAGAATGTGAGTGCCGGGTATTGTGTGAGGGTGGGGGAGTCTGATCGTGTGTGAAGTTGTGAATGCCTGTTCTTGTATGTGGTCAGGAATGCCTGCTCGTGTGTGGGTGTGAGAGTGCATGTTTGTATGTGATGGTGAGAGTGCCTATTCATGTGTGAGTTTGGGAGTGCCTGTATACGTGTGAGGGTGTGAGTTCATGTTCAGGTGTGTGAGCGAGAGTGCCTGTTCAGGTGTGGGAGTGAGAATGCCTGTTCATGTGTGGGAGTGAGAGTGCCTGTTCAGGTGTGGGAGTGAGAATGCCTGTTCATGTGTGGGAGTGAGAGTGCCTGTTCATGTGTGGGAGTGGGAGTGCCTGTTCAGGTTTGGGAGTGAGAGTACCTGCTCAGGTTTGCGATTGAGAGTGCCAGTTCACGTGTGGGAGTGAGAATGCCTGTTCATGTGTGGGAGTGTGATTGCCTTATCATGTGTGGGAGTGAGATTGCCTGATCATTTGTGGGAGTGAGACTGCCAGTTCACGTGTGGGAGTGAGAGTGCCTGTTCCTGTGTGGGAGTGATAGTGTCTATTCATGTGTGGGAGAAAGAGTTCCTGTGCATGTGTGGGGGTGAGAATGCCTCTCCATGTGTGGGTGTGAGAGTGCCTGTCCACGAGTGGGAGTGAGTATGCCTGTTCTTGTGTGGGAGTGAGGGTTCCTGTTCATGTGTGGGAGTGAGATTGCCTTATCATGTGAAGGAGTGAGATTACCTGTTCGTGTGTGGGAATGTGAGTGCCTCATCGTGTGTAGGAGTGACAGTGCCTGGTCATGTGTGCGAGTGAGAGTGCCTGTTCCTTTGTGGAAGTGATAGTGTCTATTCCTGTGTGGGAGAAAGAGTGGCTGTTCACGTGTGGGATTGAGAGTGCCTGTTCTTGTGTGGAAGTGATAGTGTCTATTCCTGTGTGGGAGACAGAGTGGCTGTTCATGTGTGGGAGTGAGAGTGCCTGTCCACGCGTGGGAGTGAGTGTGCCTGCTTAGGTTTGCGAGTGAGAGTGCCAGTTCACATGTGTGAGTGAGAATGCCTGTTCCTTTGTGGGAGTGATTGTGTCTATTCCTGTGTGGGAGAAAGAGTGGCTGTTCGTGTGTGGGAGTGAGAGTGCCTGTCCATGCGTGGGAGTGAGAGTGCCTGGTCATGTGTGGGAGTGAGAGTTCCTGTTCATGTGTGGGAGTGAGAGTGCATGATCATGTGTGAGCATGAGAGTGCCGGGTAGTGTGTGAGGGTGGGGGAGTCTGATCGTGTGTGAAGTTGTGAATGCCTGTTCTTGTATGTGGTCAGGAATGCCTGTTCGTGTGTGGGTGTGAGAGTGCATGTTTGTATGTGATGGTGAGAGTGCCTATTCATGTGTGAGTTTGGGAGTGCCTGTATACGTGTGAGGGTGTGAGTTCATGTTCAGGTGTGTGAGCGAGAGTGCCTGTTCAGGTGTGGGAGTGAGAATGCCTGTTCATGTGTGGGAGTGAGAGTGCCTGTTCATGTGTGGGAGTGGGAGTGCCTGTTCAGGTATGGGAGTGAGCGTACCTGCTTAGGTTTGTGATTGAGTGTGCCAGTTCACGTGTGGGAGTGAGTAAGCCTGTTCATTTGTGGGAGTTAGATTGCCTTATCATGTGAGGGAGTGAGATTACCTGTTCGTGTGTGGGAATGTGAGTGCCTCATCATGTGTAGGAGTGAGAGTGCCTGGTCATGTGTGGGATTGAGAGTGCCTGTTCCTTTGTGGGAGTGATAGTGTCTATTCTTGTGTGGGAGAAAGAGTGGCTGTTCATGTGTGGGAGTGAGAGTGCCTGTCCATGCATGGGAGTGAGATTGCCTGCTTAGGTTTGCGAGTGAGAGTGCCAGTTCACGTGTGTGAGTGAGTGTGCCTGTCCATGTGTGCGAGTGAGAGTTCCTGGTCATGTGTGGGAGTGAGACTGCCTGATCATGTGTGGGAGTGAGAGTGCCTCGTCATGTGTGGGATTGACAGTGCCTGTTCATGTGTGGGAGTGAGAGTGCCTGTTCGTGTGTGGGAATGTGAGTGTCTCATCGTGTGTAGGAGTGAGAATGCCTGATCACGTGTGGAATGAGAGTGCCTGATCACGTGTGGAAGTGCGATTGCCTGATCATGTGTGAGCATGAGAGTGCCTTGCTGTATGTGAGGGTGGGGGAGTCTGATCGTATGTGATGTTGTGCGTGCCTGTTCTTGTATGTGGACAGGAATGCCTGTTCATGTGTGGGGGTGAGAGTGCCTGTTTGTACGTGAAGGTGAGAGCACCTATTCATATGTGAGGGCGGGAGTGCCTTTTTGGGTCTGGGAGTGCGAGTGCCTCTTCATACGTATGGGTGGGAATGCCTATTCGTGAATGGAGGAAGGAGTGCCTATTCGTGTGTGAGTTTGAGAGTGCCTGTTCACATGTGGGAGTGAGAGTTCCTGTGTGTTTGTGGGTGTGAGAGTGCCTGTTTGTATGTGAAGGTGAGAATGCCTATTTATGAGTGAGTTTGAGAGTGCCTGTTTAATTGTCAGGGTATGAGTTCATGTGCAGTTGTATGAGTGAGAGTGCCTGTTCATGTGTGGGAGTGAGTGTGCCAGTTCATGTATGGGAATGTGAGTGCCTCATCGTGTGTAGGAGTGAGAATGCCTGATCACGTGTGGAAGTGCGATTGCCTGATCATGTATGGGAGTGAGAGTGCCTGTTCATGTGTGGGAATGTGAGTGCCTGATCGTGAGTGGGAGTGAGAGTTCCTGTTTGTGTGTGGCTGTGAGAGTGCCTGTTTAGGTTTGGGAGTGAGAGTGCCCGTCCATGTGTGGGTCTGACAGTGCCTGTTTAGGTTTGCGAGTGAGAGGGCCAATTCACATGTGGGTGTGAGATTGCCTGGCCATGTGTGTGAGTGAGAGTTCCTGTTTTTGTCTAGGAGTATAAGTGCATGTTTAGGTTTGCGTGTGAGAATGCCAGTTCGCATGTGGGAGTGAGAGTGCCTTTTTCTGTGTGGGAGTGAGAGTGCCGATTCATGTGCGGGAGAAAGATTGCCTTTTCATTTGTGGGAGTGAAGTTTCCTGTTCTTGTGTGGGAGTGAGATTGCATTATTGTGTGTGGGAGTGAGAGTGCCTTTTCGTGGGTGGGAGTGAGAGTGCCCGTCCATATGTGGGAGTGAGAAAGCCTGTTTAGTTTTGCGAACGAGAGTGCCAGTTCATGTGTGTGAGTGAGAGTGCCTGTCCATGCGTGGGAGTGTGAGTGCCTGCTTAGGTTTGCGAGTGAGAGTGCCAGTTCACATGTGGGAGTGATAGTGTCTATTCGTGTGCGGGTGAAAGAGTTCCTGTTCTTGTGAGGGAGTGCGAGTGCCTGTTCTTGTGTGGGAGCGCGAGTGCCTGTTCGTGTGTTGGAGTGAGAGTGCCTATTCGTCTGTGGGAGTGAGAGTGCCTGTTCATGTGTGGGAATGTGAGTGCCTCATCGTGTGTAGGAGTGACAGTGCCTGATCACGTATGTGAGTGAGAGTGCCTGATCACGTGTGGAAGTGAGATTGCCTGATCATGTGTGGGAGTGAGACTGCCTGATCATGTGTGAGCATGAGAGTGCCGGGTTGTGTGTGAGGGTGGGGGAGTCTGATCGTGTGTGAGGTTGTGAATGCCTGTTCTTGTATGTGGTCAGGAATGCCTGTTCATGTGTGGGGTTGAGAGTGCATGTTTGTATGTGAAGGTGAGAGTGCCTATTCATATGTGAGTTTGGGAGTGCCTGTATACGTGTGAGGGTGTGAGTTCATGTTCAGGTGTGTGAGCGAGAGTGCCTGTTCAGGTGTGGGAGTGAGAATGCCTGTTCATGTATGGGAGTGAGCGTACCTGCTTAGGTTTGCGATTGAGAGTGCCAGTTCATGTGTGGGAGTGAGTATGCCTGTTCATGTGTGGGAGTGAGAGTTCCTGTTCATGTGTGGGAGTCTGATTGCCTTATCATGTGTGGGAGTGAGATTGCCTGACCATGTGTGGGACTGAGAGTGCCAGTTCACTTGTGGGAGTGAGAGTGCCTGTTCCTGTGTGGGAGTGATAGTGTCTATTCATGTGTGGGAGAAAGAATTCCTGTGCAAGTGTCGGGGTGAGAGTGCCTCTCCATGTGTGGGATTGAGAGTGCCGGTCCACGAGTGGGAGTGAGTATGCCTGTTCTTGTGGGAGTGAGATTGCCTTACCATGTGAGGGAGTGAGATTGCCTGTTCGTGTGTGGGAATGTGAGTGCCTCATCGTGTGTAGGAGTGAGAGTGCCTGGTCATGTGTGGGAGTGAGAGTGCCTGTTCCTGTGTGGAAGTGATAGTGTCTATTCGTGTGTGGGAGAAAGAGTGGCTGTTCGTGTGTGGGAGTGAGAGTGCCTGTCCATGCGTGGGAGTGAGAGTGCCTGCTTAGGTTTGCGAGTGAGAGTGCCAGTTCACATGTGGGAGTGAGAGTGTCTATTCATGTGTGGGAGAATGAGTGGCTGTTCGTGTGTGGGAGTGAGAGTGCCTGTTTAGTTTTGCGAGTGTGAGTGCCAGTTCACGTGTGTGAGTGAAAGTGCCTGTTCCTGTATGGGAGTGATAGTGTCTATTCGTGTGTGGGTGAAAGAGTTCCTGTTGTTGTGAGCGAGTGCGAGTGCCTGTTCTTGTGTGGGAGCGCGAGTGCCTGTTCATGTGTGGGAATGTGAGTGCCTCATCGTGTGTAGCAGTGACAGTGCCTGATCACGTGTGTGAGTGAGAGTGCCTGATCACGTGTGGAAGTGAGATTGCCTGATCATGTGTGGGAGTGAGAGTGCCTGATCAAGTGTGAGCATGAGAGTGCCGGGTTGTGTGTGACAGTGGAGGAGTCTGATCGTGTGTGAGGTTGTGAATGCTCGTTCTTGTATGTGGTCAGGATTGTATGTGAAGGTGAGAGTGCCGATTCATGTGTGAGTTTGGGAGTGCCTGTATACATGTGAGGGTGTGAGTTCATGTTCAGGTGTGTGAACGAGAGTGCCTGTTCAGGTGTGGGAGTGAGAATGCCTGTTCTTGTGTGGGAGTGAGAGTGCCTGTTCATGTGTGGGAGTGAGAGTGCCTGTTCATGTGTAGGAGTGAGAGTGCCTGTTCAGGTATGGGAGTGAGCGTACCTGCTTAGGTTTGCGATTGAGAGTGCCAGTTCACGTATGGGAGTGAGTATGCCTGTTCTTGTGTGGGAGTGAGAGTTCCTGTTCATGTGTGGGAGTGAGATTGCCTGATCATGTGTGGGAGTGAGAGTGCCTGTTCCTGTGTGGGAGTGATAGTGTCTATTCATGTTTGGGAGAAAGAGTTCCTGTGCATGTGTGGGGGTGAGAGTGCCTCTCCATGTGTGGGAGTGAGAGTGCCGGTCCACGAGTGGGAGTGAGTATGCCTCTCCAGGTGTGGGAGTGAGAGTGCCGGTCCACGAGTGAGAGTGAGTATGCCTGTTCTTGTGGGAGTGATAATGCCTTATCATGTGAGGGAGTGAGATTGCCTGTTCGTGTCTGGGAATGTGAGTGCCTCATCGTGTGTAGGAGTGAGAGTGCCTGGTCATGTGTGGGAGTGAGAGTGCCTGTTCCTTTGTGGGAGTGATAGTGTCTATTCCTATGTGGGAGAAAGAGTGGCTGTTCGTGAGTGGGAGTGAGAGTGCCTGATCATGTGTGGGAGTGAGAGTTCCTGTTTGTGTGTCGCGGTGAGAGTGCCTGATTAGGTTTGGGACTGAGAGTGCCCGTCCATGTGAGGGAGTGACAGTGCCTGTTTAGGTTTGCGAGTGAGATGGCCAATTCACATGTGGGTGTGAGATTGCCTGGCCATGTGTGTGAGTGAGAGTTCCTGTTTTTGTCTAGGAGTATAAGTGCATGTTTAGGTTTGCGAGTGAGAATGCCAGTTCGCATGTGGGAGTGAGAGTGCCGATTCGTGTGTGGGAGTGAGAGTGCCAGTTCATGTGTGGCGGTGAGAGTGCCTGTTCATTTGTGGGATTGAGAGTGCCTCACATTTGGTGGTAGAGTGCCTGTTCGTGTGTGAGGATGAGAGTGCCTTTTTGTATGTGAAGATGAGAGTGCTTATTGATGTGTGAGGTGAGAGTGCCAGTTGATGTGTGAGGTGAGAGTGCCTGTTCAGGTGTGGGAGTGAGAGTGCCTGTCCATGTGTGGGAGTGAGACTTCCTGATCATGTGTGGGAGTGGGAGTGCCTGATCATGTGTGGGAGTGAGAGTGCCTGATCATGTGTGGGATTGAGAGTGTCTGATCATGTGTGGGAGTGAGAGTGCCTGATCGTGTGCGCGAGTGAGAGTGTCTGATCATGTGTGGGAGTGAGAGAGGCTTTTCGTCTGTGGGAGTGAGAGTGCCCGTCCATATGTGGGCGTGAGGGTGCCTTTTTAGTTTTGCGAGTGAGAGTGCCAGTTCACGTGTGTGAGTGAGAGTGCCTGTTCCTGTGTGGGAGTGATAGTGTCTATTCATGTGTGGGAGAAACAGTGGCTGTTCATTTGCGGGAGTGAGAGTGCCTGTCCGTGCGTGGGAGTGAGAGTGCCTGTCCATGTGTGGGAGTGATAGTCCCTGTCCATGTGTGGGGCTGCGAGTGTCTGTTCATGTGTGGGAGTTAGTGTGCCTGTTCCTGTGTGGGAGTGAGAGTTCCTGATCACGTGTGGGAGTGAGAGTTCCTGATCATATGTGGGAGTGAGATTGCCTGATCGTGTGTGGGAGTGAGAGTGCCTGATCACGTGTGGGAGTGAGAATGCCTGATCATGTGTGCGAGTGAGAGCGCCTGTTCATGTGTGGGAGGGCGAGTGCCCGTCCATATGTGGGAGTGAGTGTGCCTGTTTAGTTTTGCGAATAAGAGTGCCAGTTCACATGTGTGAGTGAGAGTGCCTGTTCCTCTGTGGGAATGATAGTGTCTCTTCGAAAGTGGGAGAAAGAGTGGCTGTTCGTGTGTGGGACTGAGAGTGGCTGTTCGTGTGTGGGCGTGTGAGTGCCTCTTCTTGTGTGGGAGTGGGAGTGCCTGTTTGGGTGTGTGCGTGAGAGTGCCTGTTCATGTGTGCGAGTGAGAGAGCCTGTCCATGTGTGTAAGAGAGTGTGCCTGTTCATGTGTGGGAGTGAGAGTGCCTGTTCACATGTGGGAGTGAGAGTGCCTGTTCATATGTGGGAGTGAGAGTGCCTGTTCGTTTGTGGGAATGTGAGTGTCTCATCATGATTAGGAGTGAGAGTGCCTGCTCACATGTGTGAGTGAGAGTGCCTGCTCACGTGTGTGAGTGAGAGTGCCTGATCACGTGTGGGAGTGAGAGTGCCTGATCACGTGTGGAAGTGATATTGCCTGATCATGTGTGGGAGTGAGAGTGCCTGATCATGTGTGAGCATGAGAGTGCTGGTTGTGTGTGAGGGTGGGAGAGTCTGATCATGTGTGAGGTTGTGATTGCCTGTTCTTGTATGTGGACAGGAATGCCTGTTCGTGTGTGGGGGTGAGAGTGCCTGTTTGTATGTGAAGGTGATGGTGCCTGTTCATGTGTGAGGGTGGGAGTGCCTGTTTGCGTGTGGGAGTGAGAGTGCCTGTTCGTACGTAAAGGTGGGAATGCCTATTCGTGTATGGGGGAAGGAGTGCCTATTCGTGTGTGTGAGGTTGAGAGTGCCTGTTCGTGTGTGGGTGTGAGAGTGCCTGTTTGTACGTGAAGGTGAGAGTGCCTGTTGATGTGTGAGTTTGGGAGTGCCAGTTTATGTGTGAGGGTGAGTTCATGTGCAGGTGTGTGTGTGAGAGTGCCTGTTCAGGTTTGTGAGTGAGAGTGCCTGTTCATGTATGGGAGTGAGAGTGCCTGTTCATGTGTGAATGGGAGTGCCTCTTCATGTGTTGGATTGAGAGTGCCTGTTCATGTGTGGGAGTGAGAGTGCCTGTTCCTGTGTGGAAGTGATAGTGTCTATTCGTGAGTGGGAGAAAGAGTGGCTGTTCGTGTGTGGGAGTGAGAGAGCCTGTTTAGTTTTGCGAGTGTGAGTGCCAGTTCACGTGTGTGAGTGAAAGTGCCTGTTCCTGTGCGGGAGTGATAGTGTCTATTCGTGTGTGGGTGAAAGAGTTCCTGTTGTGAGCGAGTGCGAGTGCCTGTTCTTGTGTGGGAGCGCGAGTGCCTGTTCATGTGTGAATGGGAGTGCCTCTTCATGTGTTGGATTGAGAGTGCCTGTTCATGTGTGGGAGTGAGAGTGCCTGTTCCTGTGTGGAAGTGATAGTGTCTATTCGTGTGTGGGAGAAAGAGTGGCTGTTCGTGTGTGGGAGTGAGAGTGCCTGTCCATGCGTGGGAGTGGGAGTGCCTGCTTAGGTTTGCGAGTGAGAGTGCCAGTTCACATGTGGGAGTGAGAGTGTCTATTCATGTGTTGGAGAATGAGTGGCTGTTTGTGTGTGGGAGTGAGAGTGCCTGTTTAGTTTTGCGAGTGTGAGTGCCAGTTCACGTGTGTGAGTGAAAGTGCCTGTTCCTGTGCGGGAGTGATAGTGTCTATTCGTGTGTGGGTGAAAGAGTTCCTGTTGTTGTGAGCGAGTGCGAGTGCCTGTTCTTGTGTGGGAGCGCGAGTGCCTGTTCATGTGTGGGAATGTGAGTGCCTCATCGTGTGCAGGAGTGACAGTGCCTGATCACATGTGTGAGTGAGAGTGCCTGTTCCTGTGTGGAAGTGATAGTGTCTATTCCTGTGTGGGAGAACGAGTGGCTGTTCATGTGTGGGAGTGAGAGTGCCTGTCCATGCGTGGGAGTGAGAGTGCCTGCTTAGGTTTGCGAGTGAGAGTGCCAGTTCATGTTTGTGAGTGAGTGTGCCTGTCCATGTGTGCGAGTGAGAGTTCCTGGTCATGTGTGGGAGTGAGATTGGCTGATCATGTGTGGAAGTGAGACTGCCTGATCCTGTGTGGGAGTGAGAGTGCCTGATCAAGTGTGAGCATGAGAGTGCCGGGTTGTGTGTGACAGTGGAGGAGTCTGATCGTGTGTGAGGTTGTGAATGCCTGTTCTTGTATGTGGTCAGGAATGCCTGTTCGTGTGAGTGCATGATTGTATGTGAAGGTGAGAGTGCCGATTCATGTGTGAGTTTGGGAGTGCCTGTATACATGTGAGGGTGTGAGTTCATGTTCAGGTGTGTGAACGAGAGTGCCTGTTCAGGTGTGGGAGTGAGAATGCCTGTTCTTGTGTGGGAGTGAGAGTGCCTGTTCATGTGTGGGAGTGAGAGTGCCTGTTCATGTGTAGGAGTGAGAGTGCCTGTTCAGGTATGGGAGTGAGCGTACCTGCTTAGGTTTGCGATTGAGAGTGCCAGTTCACGTATGGGAGTGAGTATGCCTGTTCTTGTGTGGGAGTGAGAGTTCCTGTTCATGTGTGGGAGTGAGATTGCCTGATCATGTGTGGGAGTGAGAGTGCCTGTTCCTGTGTGGGAGTGATAGTGTCTATTCATGTGTGGGAGAAAGAGTTCCTGTGCATGTGTGTGGGTGAGAGTGCCTCTCCATGTGTGGGAGTGAGAGTGCCGGTCCACGAGTGGGAGTGAGTATACCTCTCCAGGTGTGGGAGTGAGAGTGCCGGTCCACGAGTGAGAGTGAGTATGCCTGTTCTTGTGGGAGTGATATTGCCTTATCATGTGAGGGAGTGAGATTGCCTGTTCGTGTCTGGGAATGTGAATGCCTCATCGTGTGTAGGAGTGAGAGTGCCTGGTCATGTGTGGGAGTGAGAGTGTCTGTTCCTGTGTGGGAGTGATAGTGTCTATTCCTGTGTGGGAGAAAGAGTGGCTGTTCGTGTGTGGGAGTGAGAGTGCCTTTTTAGTTTTGCAAGTGAAAGTGCCAGTTCACGTGTGGGAGTGAGAGTGCCTGTTCCTGTGTGGAAGTGATAGTATCTATTCCTGTGTGGGAGAAAGAGTGGCTGTTCATGTGTGGGAGTGAGAGTGCATGTCCATGCATGGGAGTGAGATTGCCTGCTTAGGTTTGCGAGTGAGAGTGCCAGTTCACGTGTGTGAGTGAGTGTGCCTGTCCATGTGTGCGAGTGAGAGTTCCTGGTCATGTGTGGGAGTGAGACTGCCTGATCATGTGTGGGAGTGAGAGTGCCTCGTCATGTGTGGGATTGACAGTGCCTGTTCATGTGTGGGAGTGAGAGTGCCTGTTCGTGTGTGGGAATGTGAGTGTCTCATCGTGTGTAGGAGTGAGAATGCCTGATCACGTGTGGAATGAGAGTGCCTGATCACGTGTGGAAGTGCGATTGCCTGATCATGTGTGAGCATGAGAGTGCCTGATCATGTGTGAGCATGAGAGTGCCGGGTTGTGTGTGAGGGTGGGGGAGTCTGATCGTGTGTGAGGTTGTGAATGCCTGTTCTTGTATGTGGTCAGGAATGCCTGTTCATGTGTGGGGTTGAGAGTGCATGTTTGTATGTGAAGGTGAGAGTGCCTATTCATATGTGAGTTTGGGAGTGCCTGTATACGTGTGAGGGTGTGAGTTCATGTTCAGGTGTGTGAGCGAGAGTGCCTGTTCAGGTGTGGGAGTGAGAATGCCTGTTCATGTATGGGAGTGAGCGTACCTGCTTAGGTTTGCGATTGAGAGTGCCAGTTCATGTGTGGGAGTGAGTATGCCTGTTCATGTGTGGGAGTGAGAGTTCCTGTTCATGTGTGGGAGTCTGATTGCCTTATCATGTGTGGGAGTGAGATTGCCTGACCATGTGTGGGACTGAGAGTGCCAGTTCACTTGTGGGAGTGAGAGTGCCTGTTCCTGTGTGGGAGTGATAGTGTCTATTCATGTGTGGGAGAAAGAATTCCTGTGCAAGTGTCGGGGTGAGAGTGCCTCTCCATGTGTGGGATTGAGAGTGCCGGTCCACGAGTGGGAGTGAGTATGCCTGTTCTTGTGGGAGTGAGATTGCCTTACCATGTGAGGGAGTGAGATTGCCTGTTCGTGTGTGGGAATGTGAGTGCCTCATCGTGTGTAGGAGTGAGAGTGCCTGGTCATGTGTGGGAGTGAGAGTGCCTGTTCCTGTGTGGAAGTGATAGTGTCTATTCGTGTGTGGGAGAAAGAGTGGCTGTTCGTGTGTGGGAGTGAGAGTGCCTGTCCATGCGTGGGAGTGAGAGTGCCTGCTTAGGTTTGCGAGTGAGAGTGCCAGTTCACATGTGGGAGTGAGAGTGTCTATTCATGTGTGGGAGAATGAGTGGCTGTTCGTGTGTGGGAGTGAGAGTGCCTGTTTAGTTTTGCGAGTGTGAGTGCCAGTTCACGTGTGTGAGTGAAAGTGCCTGTTCCTGTATGGGAGTGATAGTGTCTATTCGTGTGTGGGTGAAAGAGTTCCTGTTGTTGTGAGCGAGTGCGAGTGCCTGTTCTTGTGTGGGAGCGCGAGTGCCTGTTCATGTGTGGGAATGTGAGTGCCTCATCGTGTGTAGCAGTGACAGTGCCTGATCACGTGTGTGAGTGAGAGTGCCTGATCACGTGTGGAAGTGAGATTGCCTGATCATGTGTGGGAGTGAGAGTGCCTGATCAAGTGTGAGCATGAGAGTGCCGGGTTGTGTGTGACAGTGGAGGAGTCTGATCGTGTGTGAGGTTGTGAATGCTCGTTCTTGTATGTGGTCAGGATTGTATGTGAAGGTGAGAGTGCCGATTCATGTGTGAGTTTGGGAGTGCCTGTATACATGTGAGGGTGTGAGTTCATGTTCAGGTGTGTGAACGAGAGTGCCTGTTCAGGTGTGGGAGTGAGAATGCCTGTTCTTGTGTGGGAGTGAGAGTGCCTGTTCATGTGTGGGAGTGAGAGTGCCTGTTCATGTGTAGGAGTGAGAGTGCCTGTTCAGGTATGGGAGTGAGCGTACCTGCTTAGGTTTGCGATTGAGAGTGCCAGTTCACGTATGGGAGTGAGTATGCCTGTTCTTGTGTGGGAGTGAGAGTTCATGTTCATGTGTGGGAGTGAGATTGCCTGATCATGTGTGGGAGTGAGAGTGCCTGTTCCTGTGTGGGAGTGATAGTGTCTATTCATGTTTGGGAGAAAGAGTTCCTGTGCATGTGTGGGGGTGAGAGTGCCTCTCCATGTGTGGGAGTGAGAGTGCCGGTCCACGAGTGGGAGTGAGTATGCCTCTCCAGGTGTGGGAGTGAGAGTGCCGGTCCACGAGTGAGAGTGAGTATGCCTGTTCTTGTGGGAGTGATAATGCCTTATCATGTGAGGGAGTGAGATTGCCTGTTCGTGTCTGGGAATGTGAGTGCCTCATCGTGTGTAGGAGTGAGAGTGCCTGGTCATGTGTGGGAGTGAGAGTGCCTGTTCCTTTGTGGGAGTGATAGTGTCTATTCCTATGTGGGAGAAAGAGTGGCTGTTCGTGAGTGGGAGTGAGAGTGCCTGATCATGTGTGGGAGTGAGAGTTCCTGTTTGTGTGTCGCGGTGAGAGTGCCTGATTAGGTTTGGGACTGAGAGTGCCCGTCCATGTGAGGGAGTGACAGTGCCTGTTTAGGTTTGCGAGTGAGATGGCCAATTCACATGTGGGTGTGAGATTGCCTGGCCATGTGTGTGAGTGAGAGTTCCTGTTTTTGTCTAGGAGTATAAGTGCATGTTTAGGTTTGCGAGTGAGAATGCCAGTTCGCATGTGGGAGTGAGAGTGCCGATTCGTGTGTGGGAGTGAGAGTGCCAGTTCATGTGTGGCGATGAGAGTGCCTGTTCATTTGTGGGATTGAGAGTGCCTCACATTTGGTGGTAGAGTGCCTGTTCGTGTGTGAGGATGAGAGTGCCTTTTTGTATGTGAAGATGAGAGTGCCTATTGATGTGTGAGGTGAGAGTGCCAGTTGATGTGTGAGGTGAGAGTGCCTGTTCAGGTGTGGGAGTGAGAGTGCCTGTCCATGTGTGGGAGTGAGACTTCCTGATCATGTGTGGGAGTGGGAGTGCCTGATCATGTGTGGGAGTGAGAGTGCCTGATCATGTGTGGGATTGAGAGTGTCTGATCATGTGTGGGAGTGAGAGTGCCTGATCATGTGTGGGATTGAGAGTGTCTGATCATGTGTGGGAGTGAGAGTGCCTGATCGTGTGCGCGAGTGAGAGTGTCTGATCATGTGTGGGAGTGAGAGAGGCTTTTCGTCTGTGGGAGTGAGAGTGCCCGTCCATATGTGGGCGTGAGGGTGCCTGTTTAGTTTTGCGAGTGAGAGTGCCAGTTCACGTGTGTGAGTGAGAGTGCCTGTTCCTGTGTGGGAGTGATAGTGTCTATTCATGTGTGGGAGAAACAGTGGCTGTTCATTTGCGGGAGTGAGAGTGCCTGTCCGTGCGTGGGAGTGAGAGTGCCTGTCCATGTGTGGGAGTGAGAGTTCCTGTCCATGTGTGGGATTGTGTGTGCCTATACATGTGTGTGAGTGATAGTCCCTGTCCATGTGTGGGGCTGCGAGTGTCTGTTCATGTGTGGGAGTTAGTGTGCCTGTTCCTGTGTGGGAGTGAGAGTTCCTGATCACGTGTGGGAGTGAGAGTTCCTGATCATATGTGGGAGTGAGATTGCCTGATCGTGTGTGGGAGTGAGAGGGCCTGATCACGTGTGGGAGTGAGAATGCCTGATCATGTGTGCGAGTGAGAGCGCCTGTTCATGTGTGGGAGGGCGAGTGCCCGTCCATATGTGGGAGTGAGTGTGCCTGTTTAGTTTTGCGAATAAGAGTGCCAGTTCACATGTGTGAGTGAGAGTGCCTGTTCCTCTGTGGGAATGATAGTGTCTCTTCGAAAGTGGGAGAAAGAGTGGCTGTTCGTGTGTGGGACTGAGAGTGGCTGTTCGTGTGTGGGCGTGTGAGTGCCTCTTCTTGTGTGGGAGTGGGAGTGCCTGTTTGGGTGTGTGCGTGAGAGTGCCTGTTCATGTGTGCGAGTGAGAGAGCCTGTCCATGTGTGTAAGAGAGTGTGCCTGTTCATGTGTGGGAGTGAGTGTGCCTGTTCATATGTGGGAGTGAGAGTGCCTGTTCATATGTGGGAGTGAGAGTGCCTGTTCGTTTGTGGGAATGTGAGTGTCTCATCACGATTAGGAGTGAGAGTGCCTGCTCACATGTGTGAGTGAGAGTGCCTGCTCACGTGTGTGAGTGAGAGTGCCTGATCACGTGTGGGAGTGAGAGTGCCTGATCACGTGTGGAAGTGATATTGCCTGATCATGTGTGGGAGTGAGAGTGCCTGATCATGTGTGAGCATGAGAGTGCTGGTTGTGTGTGAGGGTGGGAGAGTCTGATCATGTGTGAGGTTGTGATTGCCTGTTCTTGTATGTGGACAGGAATGCCTGTTCGTGTGTGGGGGTGAGACTGCCTGTTTGTATGTGAAGGTGATGGTGCCTGTTCATGTGTGAGGGTGGGAGTGCCTGTTTGCGTGTGGGAGTGAGAGTGCCTGTTCGTACGTAAAGGTGGGAATGCCTATTCGTGTATGGGGGAAGGAGTGCCTATTCGTGTGTGTGAGGTTGAGAGTGCCTGTTCGTGTGTGGGTGTGAGAGTGCCTGTTTGTATGTGAAGGTGAGAGTGCCTGTTGATGTGTGAGTTTGGGAGTGCCAGTTTATGTGTGAGGGTGAGTTCATGTGCAGGTGTGTGTGTGAGAGTGCCTGTTCAGGTTTGTGAGTGAGAGTGCCTGTTCATGTATGGGAGTGAGAGTGCCTGTTCATGTGTGAATGGGAGTGCCTCTTCATGTGTTGGATTGAGAGTGCCTGTTCATGTGTGGGAGTGAGAGTGCCTGTTCCTGTGTGGAAGTGATAGTGTCTATTCGTGTGTGGGAGAAAGAGTGGCTGTTCGTGTGTGGGAGTGAGAGTGCCTGTCCATACGTGGGAGTGAGAGTGCCTGCTTAGGTTTGCGAGTGAGAGTGCCAGTTCACATGTGGGAGTGAGAGTGTCTATTCATGTGTGGGAGAATGAGTGGCTGTTCGTGTGTGGGAGTGAGAGTGCCTGTTTAGTTTTGCGAGTGTGAGTGCCAGTTCACGTGTGTGAGTGAAAGTGCCTGTTCCTGTGCGGGAGTGATAGTGTCTATTCGTGTGTGGGTGAAAGAGTTCCTGTTGTTGTGAGCGAGTGCGAGTGCGAGTGCCTGTTCTTGTGTGGGAGCGCGAGTGCCTGTTCATGTGTGGGAATGTGAGTGCCTCATCGTGTGCAGGAGTGACAGTGCCTGATCACATGTGTGAGTGAGAGTGCCTGTTCCTGTGTGGAAGTGATAGTGTCTATTCCTGTGTGGGAGAACGAGTGGCTGTTCATGTGTGGGAGTGAGAGTGCCTGTCCATGCGTGGGAGTGAGAGTGCCTGCTTAGGTTTGCGAGTGAGAGTGCCAGTTCATGTTTGTGAGTGAGTGTGCCTGTCCATGTGTACGAGTGAGAGTTCCTGGTCATGTGTGGGAGTGAGATTGGCTGATCATGTGTGGAAGTGAGACTGCCTGATCCTGTGTGGGAGTGAGAGTGCCTGATCAAGTGTGAGCATGAGAGTGCCGGGTTGTGTGTGACAGTGGAGGAGTCTGATCGTGTGTGAGGTTGTGAATGCCTGTTCTTGTATGTGGTCAGGAATGCCTGTTCGTGTGAGTGCATGATTGTATGTGAAGGTGAGAGTGCCGATTCATGTGTGAGTTTGGGAGTGCCTGTATACATGTGAGGGTGTGAGTTCATGTTCAGGTGTGTGAACGAGAGTGCCTGTTCAGCTGTGGGAGTGAGAATGCCTGTTCTTGTGTGGGAGTGAGAGTGCCTGTTCATGTGTGGGAGTGAGAGTGCCTGTTCATGTGTAGGAGTGAGAGTGCCTGTTCAGGTATGGGAGTGAGCGTACCTGCTTAGGTTTGCGATTGAGAGTGCCAGTTCACGTATGGGAGTGAGTATGCCTGTTCTTGTGTGGGAGTGAGAGTTCCTGTTCATGTGTGGGAGTGAGATTGCCTGATCATGTGTGGGAGTGAGAGTGCCTGTTCCTGTGTGGGAGTGATAGTGTCTATTCATGTGTGGGAGAAAGAGTTCCTGTGCATGTGTGTGGGTGAGAGTGCCTCTCCATGTGTGGGAGTGAGAGTGCCGGTCCACGAGTGGGAGTGAGTATACCTCTCCAGGTGTGGGAGTGAGAGTGCCGGTCCACGAGTGAGAGTGAGTATGCCTGTTCTTGTGGGAGTGATATTGCCTTATCATGTGAATGCCTGTTCGTGTCTGGGAATGTGAATGCCTCATCGTGTGTAGGAGTGAGAGTGCCTGGTCATGTGTGGGAGTGAGAGTGCCTTTTTAGTTTTGCAAGTGAAAGTGCCAGTTCACGTGTGTGAGTGAGAGTGCCTGTTCCTGTGTGGAAGTGATAGTATCTATTCCTGTGTGGGAGAAAGAGTGGCTGTTCATGTGTGGGAGTGAGAGTGCCTGTCCATGCATGGGAGTGAGATTGCCTGCTTAGGTTTGCGAGTGAGAGTGCCAGTTCACGTGTGTGAGTGAGTGTGCCTGTCCATGTGTGCGAGTGAGAGTTCCTGGTCATGTGTGGGAGTGAGACTGCCTGATCATGTGTGGGAGTGAGAGTGCCTCGTCATGTGTGGGATTGACAGTGCCTGTTCATGTGTGGGAGTGAGAGTGCCTGTTCATGTGTGGGAGTGAGAGTGTCTGTTTGTGTGTGGGAGTGAGTTTGTCTGTTTGTGTGTGGCACTGAGTGTGCCTGTTCATGTGTGGCAGTGATAGTGCCTCTCCATGTCTGCAGTCAGAGTGTCTTTCATGACTGAGATTGAGATTGCCTCTTCATGTGTGGGAGTGAGCGTGCCTGTTCGTGTGTGGGAATGAGAGTGCCTGTTTGTGTGTGGGAGTGAGAGTGCCTGTTTGGGTGTGGGAGTGCGACTGCCTGTTCGTACATAAGTGTGGGAATGCCTATTCGTGTATGGGGGAAGGAGTGCTTATTCGTGTGTGAGTTTGAGAGTGCCTGTTCACATGTGGGAGTGGGAGTGCCTGTGTGTTTGTGGGTGTGAGAGTGCCTGTTTGTATGTGAAGGTGAGAGTGCCTGTTGATGTATGAGTTTGAGAGTGCCTGTTTAATTGTCAGGATGTGAGTTCATGTGCAAGTGTGTGAGTGAGAGTGCCTGTTCATGTGTGTGAGTGAGAGTGCCTGTTCATGTGTGGGAGTGAGAGTGCCAGTTCATGTGTGGGAATGTGAGTGCCTCATCGTGTGTGGGAGCGAGAGTGCCTGATTGTGTGTGGCGGTGAGAGTGCCTGATTAGGTTTGGGAGTGAGAGTGCCCGTCCATGTGAGGGAGTGACAGTGCCTGTTTAGGTTTGCGAGTGAGAGGGCCAATTCACATGTGGGTGTGAGATTGCCTGGCCATGTGTGTGAGTGAGAGTTCCTGTTTTTGTCTAGAAGTATAAGTGCATGTTTAGGTTTGCGAGTGAGAATGCCAGTTCGCATGTGGGAGTGAGAGTGCCGATTCGTGTGCGGGAGAAAGAGTGCCTTTTCATTTGTGGGAGTGAGAGTGCCTGCTCATGTGTGGGAGTGAGAGTGCCTCACATTTGGTGGTAGAGTGCCTGTTCGTGTGTGAGGATGAGAGTGCCTTTTTGTATGTGAAGATGAGAGTGCCTGTTGATGTGTGAGGTGAGAGTGCCAGTTGATGTGTGAGGTGAGAGTGCCTGTTCAGGTGTGGGAGTGAGAGTGCCTGTTCAGGTGTGGGAGTGAGAGTGCCTGTTCATGTGTCAGAGTGAGAGTGCATCTTCATGTGTTGGAGTGAGAGTGCCTGTCCATGTGTGGGAGTGAGACTTCCTGATCATGTGTGGGAGTGGGAGTGTCTGATCATGTGTGGGATTGAGAGTGCCTGATCGTGTGCGCGAGTGAGAGTGTCTGATCATGTGTGGGAGTGAGAGAGGCTTTTCGTGTGTGGGAGTGAGAGTGCCCGTCCATATGTGGGAGTGAGGGTGCCTGTTTAGTTTTGCGAGTGAAAGTGCCAGTTCACGTGTGTGAGTGAGAGTGCCTGTTCCTGTGTGGGAGTGATAGTGTCTATTCATGTGTGGGAGAAACAGTGGCTGTTCATGTGCGGGAGTGAGAGTGCCTGTCCGTGCGTGGGAGTGAGAGTGCCTGTCCATGTGTGGGAGTGAGAGTTCCTGTCCATGTGTGGGATTGTGTGTGCCTATACATGTGTGTGAGTGATAGTCCCTGTCCATGTGTGGGACTGCGAGTGTCTGTTCATGTGTGGGAGTTAGTGTGCCTGTTCCTGTGTGGGAGTGAGAGTTCCTGATCACGTGTGGGAGTGAGAGTTCCTGATCATATGTGGGAGTGAGATTGCCTGATCGTGTGTGGGAGTGAGAGTGCCTGATCACGTGTGGGAGTGAGAATGCCTGATCATGTGTGGGAGTGAGAGTGCCTTTTCGTGGGTGGGAGTGAGAGCGCCTGTTCATGTGTGGGAGGGCGAGTGCCCGTCCATATGTGGGAGTGAGTGTGCCTGTTTAGTTTTGCGAATAAGAGTGCCAGTTCACATGTGTGAGTGAGAGTGCCTGTTCCTCTGTGGGAATGATAGTGTCTCTTCGAAAGTGGGAGAAAGAGTGGCTGTTCGTGTGTGGGACTGAGAGTGGCTGTTCGTGTGTGGGCGTGAGAGTGCCTCTTCTTGTGTGGGAGTGGGAGTGCCTGTTTGGGTGTGTGCGTGAGAGTGCCTGTTCATGTGTGCGAGTGAGAGAGCCTGTCCATGTGTGTAAGAGAGTGTGCCTGTTCATGTGTGGGAGTGAGAGTGCCTGTTCATATGTGGGAGTGAGAGTGCCTGTTCATATGTGGGAGTGAGAGTGCCTGTTCGTTTGTGGGAGTGTGAGTGTCTTATCATGTTTAGGAGTGAGAGTGCCTGCTCACGTGTGTGAGTGAGAGTGCCTGATCACGTGTGGGAGTGAGAGTGCCTGATCACGTGTGGGAGTGAGAGTGCCTGATCACGTGTGGAAGTGATATTGCCTGATCATGTGTGGGAGTGAGAGTGCCTGATCATGTGTGAGCATGAGAGTGCTGGTTGTGTGTGAGGGTGGGAGAGTCTGATCATGTGTGAGGTTGTGATTGCCTGTTCTTGTATGTGGACAGGAATGCCTGTTCGTGTGTGGGTGTGAGAGTGCCTGTTTGTATGTGAAGGTGATGGTGCCTGTTCATGTGTGAGGGTGGGAGTGCCTGTTTGCGTGTGGGAGTGAGAGTGCCTGTTCGTACGTAAAGGTGGGAATGCCTATTCGTGTATGGGGGAAGGAGTGCCTATTCGTGTGTGTGAGGTTGAGAGTGCCTGTTCGTTTGTGGGTGTGAGAGTGCCTGTTTGTATGTGAAGGTGAGAGTGCCTGTTGATGTGTGAGTTTGGGAGTGCCTGTTTATGTGTGAGGGTGAGTTCATGTGCAGGTGTGTGTATGAGAGTGCCTGTTCAGGTTTGTGAGTGAGAGTGCCTGTTCATGTATGGGAGTGAGAGTGCCTGTTCATGTGTGAATGGGAGTGCCTCTTCATGTGTTGGATTGAGAGTGCCTGTTCATGTGTGGGAGTGAGAGTGCCTGTTCCTGTGTGGAAGTGATAGTGTCTATTCGTGTGTGGGAGAAAGAGTGGCTGTTCGTGTGTGGGAGTGAGAGTGCCTGTCCATACGTGGGAGTGAGAGTGCCTGCTTAGGTTTGCGAGTGAGAGTGCCAGTTCACATGTGGGAGTGAGAGTGTCTATTCATGTGTGGGAGAATGAGTGGCTGTTCGTGTGTGGGAGTGAGAGTGCCTGTTTAGTTTTGCGAGTGTGAGTGCCAGTTCACGTGTGTGAGTGAGAGTGCCTGTTCCTGTGTGGAAGTGATAGTGTCTATTCCTGTGTGGGAGAAAGAGTGGCTGTTCATGTGTGGGAGTGAGAGTGCCTGTCCATGCGTGGGAGTGAGAGTGCCTGCTTAGGTTTGCGAGTGAGAGTGCCAGTTCATGTTTGTGAGTGAGTGTGCCTGTCCATGTGTGCGAGTGAGAGTTCCTGGTCATGTGTGGGAGTGAGATTGGCTGATCATGTGTGGAAGTGAGACTGCCTGATCATGTGTGGGAGTGAGAGTGCCTGATCAAGTGTGAGCATGAGAGTGCCGGGTTGTGTGTGACAGTGGAGGAGTCTGATCGTGTGTGAGGTTGTGAATGCCTGTTCTTGTATGTGGTCAGGAATGCCTGTTCGTGTGAGTGCATGATTGTATGTGAAGGTGAGAGTGCCGATTCATGTGTGAGTTTGGGAGTGCCTGTATACATGTGATGGTGTGAGTTCATGTTCAGGTGTGTGAACGAGAGTGCCTGTTCAGGTGTGGGAGTGAGAATGCCTGTTCTTGTGTGGGAGTGAGAGTGCCTGTTCATGTGTGGGAGTGAGAGTGCCTGTTCATGTGTAGGAGTGAGAGTGCCTGTTCAGGTAAGGGAGTGAGCGTACCTGCTTATGTTTGCGATTGAGAGTGCCGGTTCACGTATGGGAGTGAGTATGCCTGTTCTTGTGTGCGAGTGAGAGTTCCTGTTCATGTGTGGGAGTGAGATTGCCTGATCATGTGTGGGAGTGAGAGTGCCTGTTCCTCTGTGGGAGTGATAGTGTCTATTCATGTGTGGGAGAAAGAGTTCCTGTGCATGTGTGTGGGTGAGAGTGCCTCTCCATGTGTGGGAGTGAGAGTACCGGTCCACGAGTGGGAGTGAGTATGCCTCTCCAGGTGTGGGAGTGAGAGTGCCGGTCCACGAGTGAGAGTGAGTATGCCTGTTCTTGTGGGAGTGATATTGCCTTATCATGTGTGGGAGTGAGATTGCCTGTTCGTGTCTGGGAATGTGAATGCCTCATCGTGTGTAGGAGTGAGAGTGCCTGGTCATGTGTGGGAGTGATAGTGTCTATTCCTGTGTGGGAGAAAGAGTGGCTGTTCGTGTGTGGGAGTGAGAGTGCCTTTTTAGTTTTGCAAGTGAAAGTGCCAGTTCACGTGTGTGAGTGAGAGTGCCTGTTCCTGTGTGGAAGTGATAGTGTCTATTCCTGTGTGGGAGAAAGAGTGTCTGTCCATGTGTGGGAGTGAGAATGCCTGTTCCCGTGTGAGAGTGCCTGTTCATGTGTGGAAGTGAGAGTGCCTGTTCTGGTGTGGGAGTGAAAGTGCCCGTTCACGTGTGAGAGGGAGAGTGATTGTCCATGTGTGGAAGTGAGTGTGCCTGTCCCTGTGTGGGAGTGGGAGTGAGAGTGCCTGTCCATGTGTGTGAGTAAGAGTGCTTGTTCATGTGTGGAAGTGCGAGTGCCTGTCCAGGAGTGTGAATAAGAGTGCCTGTTCATGTGTGGGGGTGGGAGAGCCTGTTTATGTGTGAGGGTGGGAGTGCCTGTTTGGATGTGGGAGTGCGAGTGCCTGTTCATACGTAAGGGTGGGAATGCCTTCGCGTGTATGAGAGAAGGAATGCCTATTCGTGTGTGTGAGTGAGAGTGCCTTTTCAGGTGTGTGAGTGAGAGTGCCTCTTCATGTGTGGGAGTGAGAGTGACTGTTCAGGTGTGGGAGTGAGAGTGCCTGTTCCTGTGTGGGAGTGATAGTGTCTATTCTTGTGTGGGAGAAAGAGTGGCTGTTCGTGTGTGGGAGTGAGAGTGCCTGTTCTTGTGTGCGAGTGCGAGTGCCTGGGCATGTGTGGGAGTGAGAGTGCCTGTTCGTGTGTGGGAATGTGAGTGCCTCATCGTGTGTAGGATTGAGAGTGCCTGATCACGTGTGGAATAAGAGTGCCTGATCACGTGTGGAAGTGCGATTGCTTGATCAAGTGTGGGAGTGAGAGTGCCTAATCATGTGTGAGCATGAGAGTGCCTTGTTGTGTGTGAGGGTGGGGGAGTCTGATCGTAAGTATTGTGCCTGTTTTTGTGTGGGTGTGAGAATGCCTGTTTGTATGTGAAGCTGAGAGTGCCTGTTGATTTGTGAGTTTGGGAGTGCCTGTTTATGTGTGAGGGTGTGAGTTCATGTGCAGGTGTGTGTGTGAGAGTGCCTGTTCAGGTGTGTGAGTGAGAGTGCCTGTTCATGTGTGGAAGAGGGATTGCCGGTTCGTATGTGGGTGAGAGAGTGCCTGTTTGTATGTGAAGGTGAGAGTGCCTGTTGATGTGTGAGGGTGGGAGAGCCTGTTCATGTGTGGGAGAGTGCCTGTTCATGTATGGGAGTGAATGTGCCTTTTCTTGTGTGGGAGTGAGAGTGCCTGTTCATGTGTGTCAGTAAAAGTGCCTGTTCATGTATGGGAGTGAGAGTGCCTGTTCGTGTTTGGGAATGAGAGTGTCTGATCATGTGTGGGACTGAGTATGCTTGATCATGTGTGGTAGTGAGTGTGCCTTTTCATGTGTGGGAGTGAGAGTGCCCGTCCATATGTGGGAGTGAGAGTGCCTGTTCATGTGTGACAGTAAAAGTGCCTGTTCATGTATGGGAGTGAGAGTGCCTGTTCGTGTGTGGGAGTAAGAGTGTCTGTTTGTGTGTGGCAGCGAGAGTGCCTGTTCACGTGTGCAGTCTGAATGCCTGTTCATGTCTGGGATTGAGATTGCCTCTTCATGTGTGGGAGTGAGAGAGCCTGTTTGTGTGTGTGCCTGAGAGTGCCTGTTCATGTGTGGGAGTACGAGTGCCTATCCAGGAGTACGAGTAAGAGTGCCTGTTCATGTGTGGGGGTGGGAGTGCCTGTTCATACGTAAGGGTGGGAATGCCTTCGCGTCTATGAGAGAAGGAATGCCTATTCGTGTGTGTGATTGAGATTGCCTGTTCAGGTGTGTGAGTATGTGGGGGTGAGAGTGCCTGTTTGTATGTGAAGTGAGAGTGCCTGTTGATATGTGAGGGTGGGAGTACCTGTTCATGTTCATGTTCAGGTGTGGGAGTGAGAGTGCCTGTGCAGGTGTGTTAGTGACAGTGCCTGTTCTTGTGTGGGAGTGACAGTGCCTGTTCTTGTGTTGGGAGTGAGAGTGCCTGTTCATGTGTGGGAGTGAGAGTGCCTGTTCCTGTGTGCGAGTGAGAGTGCCTGTTCATGTTTGGGAATGTGAGTGTCTGATCATGTGTGGGAGTGAGTGTGCCTTTTCATGTGTAGGAGTGAGAGTGCCCGTCCATAAGTGAGAGCGAGAGTGCCTGTTTATTTTTGCGAGTGAGAGTGCCAGTTCACGTGTGTGTGAGTGCGTGTGCCTGTTCGTACGTAAGGGTGGGAATGCCTATTCGTGTATGGGGGAAGGTCTGCCTATTCGTGTGTGAGCTTGAGAATGCCGGTTCTTATGTGGGTGAGAGAGTGCCTGTTTGTATGTGAAGGTGAGAGTGCCTTTTGATGTGTGAGGGTGGGAGAGCCTGTTCATGAGTGGGAGAGTGCCTGTTCATGTATGGGAGTGAGAGTGCCTGTTTGTGTGTGGGAGTGAGAGTGCCTGTTCATGTGTGAAAGTAAAAGTGCCTGTTCATGAATGGGAGTGAGAGTGCCTGTTCGTGTGTGGGAGTGAGAGTGTCTGTTTGTGTGTGGCAGCGAGAGTGCCTATTCACATGTGCAGTCTGAATGCCTGTTCATGTCTGGGATTGAGACTGCCTCTTCATGTGTGGGAGTGAGAGAGCCTGTCCAGGAGTGCGAGTAAGATTGCCTGTTCATGTGTGGGAGTGCGAGTGCCTGTCCAGGAGTGCGAGTAAGAGTGCCTGTTCATGTGTGGGGGTGGGAGAGCCTGTTTATGTGTGAGGGTGGGAGTGCCTGTTTGGGTGTGGGAGTGCGAGTGCCTGTTCATACGTAAGGGTGGGAATGCCAATTTGTTTATGGGGGAAGGAGTGCCAATTTGTGTGTGAGGTTGAGAGTGCTTGTTCACGTGTGGGAGTGAGAGTGCCTGTTCGTATGTGGGGGTGAGAGTGCCTGTTTGTATGTGAAGTGAGAGTGCCTGTTGATATGTGAGGGTGGGAGTGCCTGTTCATGTTCATGTTCAGGTGTGGGAGTGAGAGTGCATGTGCAGGTGTGTTAGTGACAGTGCCTGTTCTTGTGTGGAAGTGAGAGTGCCTGTCCATGTGTGGGAGTGAGTGTGCCTGTCCCTGTGTGGGAGTGAGAGTGCCTGTTCATGTGTGCGAGTAAGAGTGCCTGTTCATGTGTGGGAGTGCGGGTGCCTGTCCAGGAGTGCGAGTAAGAGTGCCTGTTCATGTGTGGGGGTGGGAGAGCCTGTTTATGTGTGAGGGTGGGAGTGCCTGTTTGGGTGTGGGAGTGCGAGTGCCTGTTCATACGTAAGGGTGGGAATGCCTTCGCATGTATGAGAGAAGGAATGCCTATTCGTGTGTGTGAGGTTGAGAGTGCCTGTTCGTGTGTGGGTGTGAGAGTGCCTGTTTGTATGTGAAGGTGAGAGTGCCTGTTGATGTGTGAGTTTGGGAGTGCCTGTTCATGTGTGGGAGTGAGAGTGCCTGTTCTGGTGTGGCAGTGAAAGTGCCCGTTCACGTGTGGGAGTGAGAGTGATTGTCCATGTGTGGAAGTGAGTGTGCCTGTCCCTGTGTGGGAGTGGGAGCGATAATGCCTGTCCATGTGTGCAAGTAAGAGTGCTTGTTCATGTGTGGGAGTGCGAGTGCCTGTCCAGGAGTGCGAGTAAGAGTGCCTGTTCATGTGTGTGGGTGGGAGAGCCTGTTTATATGTGAGGGTGGGAGTGCCTGTTTGGGTGTGGGAGTGCGAGTGCCTGTTCATACGTAAGGGTGGGAATGCCTTTGCATGTATGAGAGAAGGAATGCCTATTCGTGTGTGTGAGTGAGAGTGCCTGTTCAGGTGTGTGAGTGAGAGTGCCTGTTCATGTGTGGGATTGAGGGTGCCTGTTCATGTGTGGGAGTGAGAGTGCCTGTTCATGTGTGAAAGTAAAAGTGCCTGTTCATGTATGGGAGTGAGAGTGCCTGTTCGTGTGTGGGAGTAAGAGTGTCTGTTTGTGTGTGGCAGCGAGAGTGCCTGTTCACGTGTGCAGTCTGAATGCCTGTTCATGTCTGGGATTGAGATTGCCTCTTCATGTGTGGGAGTGAGAGAGCCTGTTTGTGTGTGTGCCTGAGAGTGCCTGTTCATGTGTGGGAGTACGAGTGCCTATCCAGGAGTACGAGTAAGAGTGCCTGTTCATGTGTGGGGGTGGGAGTGCCTGTTTATGTTTGAGGGTGGGAGTGCCTGTTTGGGTGTGGGTGTGCGAGTGCCTGTTCATACGTAAGGGTGGGAATGCCTTCGCGTCTATGAGAGAAGGAATGCCTATTCGTGTGTGTGATTGAGATTGCCTGTTCAGGTGTGTGAGTGAGAGTGCCTCTTCATGAGTGGGAGTGAGGGTGCCCGTTCATGTGTGGGAGTGAGAGTGCCTGTTCATGTGTGAGAGTAAGAGTACCTGTTCATGTATGGGAGTGAGAGTGCCTGTTTTTGTGTGGGAGTAAGAGTGCCTGTTCACGTGTGAGAGTAAGAGTGCCTGTTCATGTATGGTAGAGAAAGTGCCTGTTCGTGTGTGGGAGTGAGAGTGCCTGTTCGTGTGTGGGAGTGAGAGTGCCTGTTCATGTGTGGGAGTGAGAGTACCAATTCATGTGTGGCAGTGAGAGTGCCTGTTCGTGTGTGGGAGTGAGAGTGTCTGTTTGTGTGTGGGAGTGAGTTTGTCTGTTTGTGTGTGGCACTGAGTGTGCCTGTTCTTGTGTGGCAGTGATAGTGCCTCTCCATGTCTGCAGTCAGAGTGTCTTTCACGACTGAGATTGAGATTGCCTCTTCATGTGTGGGAGTGAGCGTGCCTGTTCGTGTGTGGGAATGAGAGTGCCTGTTTGTGTGTGGGAGTGAGAGTGCCTGTTTGGGTGTGGGAGTGCGACTGCCTGTTCGTACGTAAGTGTGGGAATGCCTATTCGTGTATGGGGGTAAGAGTGCCTGTTCATGTGTGAGGTTGAGAGTTCCTGTTCACGTGAGGGAGTAAGAGTGCCTGTTCATGTGTGGGAGTGAGAGTGCCTCTTCATCTGTGGGAGTGAGAGTGCCTGATCATGTGTGGGAGTGTGAGTGCCAGTTCGCGTGTGGGAGTGAGAGTGCCCGTCCATGCGTGGGAGTGAGAGTGCCTGTTTACGTTTGCGAGTGAGGGTGCCAGTTCACGTGTGGAAGTGAGAGTGCCCGTCCATCTGTTGGAGTGAGTGTGCCTGTCCATGTGTGCGAGTGAGAGTGCCTGAACATGTTTGGGAATGATAGTGTCTGATCATTTGTGGCAGTGAGAGTGCCTTTTCATGTGTAGGAGTGAGAGTGCCCGTCCATATGTGAGAGCGAGAGTGCCTGTTTATTTTTGCGAGTGAGAGTGCCAGTTCACGTGTGTGTGAGTGCGTGTGCCTGTTCGTACGTAAGGGTGGGAATGCCTATTCGTGTATGGGGGAAGGTGTGCCTATTCGTGTGTGAGCTTGAGAATGCCGGTTCGTATGTGGGTGAGAGAGTGCCTGTTTGTATGTGAAGGTGAGAGTGCCTGTTGATGTGTGAGGGTGGGAGAGCCTGTTCATGTGTGGGAGAGTGCCTGTTCATGTATGGGAGTGAGAGTGCCTGTTCGGGTGTGGGAGTGAGAGTGCCCGTTCATGTGTGGGAGTAAGAGTGTCTGTTTGTGTGTGGCAGCGAGAGTGCCTGTTCACGTGTGCAGTCTGAATGCCTGTTCATGTCTGGGATTGAGACTGCCTCATCATGTGTGGGAGTGCGAGTGCCTGTCCAGGAGTGCGAGTAAGAGTGCCTGTTCATGTGTGGGGGTGGGAGAGCCTGTTTATGTGTGAGGGTGGGAGTGCCTGTTTGGGTGTGGGAGTGCGAGTGCCTGTTCATACGTAAGGGTGGGAATGCCAATTTGTTTATGGGGGAAGGAGTGCCAATTCGTGTGTGAGGTTGAGAGTGCTTGTTCACGTGCGGGAGTGAGAGTGCCTGTTCGTATGTGGGGGTGAGAGTGCCTGTTTGTATGTGAAGTGAGAGTGCCTGTTGATATGTGAGGGTGGGAGTACCTGTTCATGTTCATGTTCAGGTGTGGGAGTGAGAGTGCCTGTGCAGGTGTGTTAGTGACAGTGCCTGTTCTTGTGTGGGAGTGACAGTGCCTGTTCTTGTGTTGGGAGTGAGAGTGCCTGTTCATGTGTGGGAGTGAGAGTGCCTGTTCCTGTGTGCGAGTGAGAGTGCCTGTTCATGTTTGGGAATGTGAGTGTCTGATCATGTGTGGGAGTGAGTGTGCCTTTTCATGTGTAGGAGTGAGAGTGCCCGTCCATAAGTGAGAGCGAGAGTGCCTGTTTATTTTTGCGAGTGAGAGTGCCAGTTCACGTGTGTGTGAGTGCGTGTGCCTGTTCGTACGTAAGGGTGGGAATGCCTATTCGTGTATGGGGGAAGGTCTGCCTATTCGTGTGTGAGCTTGAGAATGCCGGTTCTTATGTGGGTGAGAGAGTGCCTGTTTGTATGTGAAGGTGAGAGTGCCTTTTGATGTGTGAGGGTGGGAGAGCCTGTTCATGAGTGGGAGAGTGCCTGTTCATGTATGGGAGTGAGAGTGCCTGTTTGTGTGTGGGAGTGAGAGTGCCTGTTCATGTGTGAAAGTAAAAGTGCCTGTTCATGAATGGGAGTGAGAGTGCCTGTTCGTGTGTGGGAGTGAGAGTGTCTGTTTGTGTGTGGCAGCGAGAGTGCCTATTCACATGTGCAGTCTGAATGCCTGTTCATGTCTGGGATTGAGACTGCCTCTTCATGTGTGGGAGTGAGAGAGCCTGTCCAGGAGTGCGAGTAAGATTGCCTGTTCATGTGTGGGAGTGCGAGTGCCTGTCCAGGAGTGCGAGTAAGAGTGCCTGTTCATGTGTGGGGGTGGGAGAGCCTGTTTATGTGTGAGGGTGGGAGTGCCTGTTTGGGTGTGGGAGTGCGAGTGCCTGTTCATACGTAAGGGTGGGAATGCCAATTTGTTTATGGGGGAAGGAGTGCCAATTTGTGTGTGAGGTTGAGAGTGCTTGTTCACGTGTGGGAGTGAGAGTGCCTGTTCGTATGTGGGGGTGAGAGTGCCTGTTTGTATGTGAAGTGAGAGTGCCTGTTGATATGTGAGGGTGGGAGTGCCTGTTCATGTTCATGTTCAGGTGTGGGAGTGAGAGTGCATGTGCAGGTGTGTTAGTGACAGTGCCTGTTCTTGTGTGGAAGTGAGAGTGCCTGTCCATGTGTGGGAGTGAGTGTGCCTGTCCCTGTGTGGGAGTGAGAGTGCCTGTTCATGTGTGCGAGTAAGAGTGCCTGTTCATGTGTGGGAGTGCGGGTGCCTGTCCAGGAGTGCGAGTAAGAGTGCCTGTTCATGTGTGGGGGTGGGAGAGCCTGTTTATGTGTGAGGGTGGGAGTGCCTGTTTGGGTGTGGGAGTGCGAGTGCCTGTTCATACGTAAGGGTGGGAATGCCTTCGCATGTATGAGAGAAGGAATGCCTATTCGTGTGTGTGAGGTTGAGAGTGCCTGTTCGTGTGTGGGTGTGAGAGTGCCTGTTTGTATGTGAAGGTGAGAGTGCCTGTTGATGTGTGAGTTTGGGAGTGCCTGTTCATGTGTGGGAGTGAGAGTGCCTGTTCTGGTGTGGCAGTGAAAGTGCCCGTTCACGTGTGGGAGTGAGAGTGATTGTCCATGTGTGGAAGTGAGTGTGCCTGTCCCTGTGTGGGAGTGGGAGCGATAATGCCTGTCCATGTGTGCAAGTAAGAGTGCTTGTTCATGTGTGGGAGTGCGAGTGCCTGTCCAGGAGTGCGAGTAAGAGTGCCTGTTCATGTGTGTGGGTGGGAGAGCCTGTTTATATGTGAGGGTGGGAGTGCCTGTTTGGGTGTGGGAGTGCGAGTGCCTGTTCATACGTAAGGGTGGGAATGCCTTTGCATGTATGAGAGAAGGAATGCCTATTCGTGTGTGTGAGTGAGAGTGCCTGTTCAGGTGTGTGAGTGAGAGTGCCTGTTCATGTGTGGGATTGAGGGTGCCTGTTCATGTGTGGGAGTGAGAGTGCCTGTTCATGTGTGAAAGTAAAAGTACCTGTTTATGTATGGGAGTGAGAGTGCCTGTTTGTGTGTGGGAGTGAGAATGACTGTTCATGTGTGAGAGTGAGAGTGCCTGTTCATGTATGGTAGAGAGAGTGCCTGTTCGTGTGTGGGAGTGAAAGTGTCTGTTTGTGTGTGGGAGTGAGAGTGACTGTTCATGTGTGAGAATAAGTGTGCCTGTTCATGTATGGTAGAGAGAGTGCCTGTTCATGTGTGGGAGTGAGAGTGCCTGTTCATGTGTGGGAGTGAGAGTGCCAATTCATGTGTGGCAGTGAGAGTGCCTGTTCGTTTGTGGGAGTGAGAATGTCAGCGTGTGGGAGTGAGTTTGTCTGTTTGTGTGTGGCAGTGAGAGTGCCTGTTCATGTGTGAGAGTGAGAGTGCCAATTCACGTGTGGCAGTGAGAGTGCGTCTCCATGTCTGCAGTCAGAGTGCCTTTCACGACTGAGATTGGGATTGCCTCTTCATGTGTGGGAGTGTGAGTGCCTGTTCGTGTGTGGAAGTGAGAGTGCCTGTTCGTGTGTGGGAGTGAGAGTGCATGTTTGGGTGTGGGAGTGCGAGTGCCTGTTCGTACTTAAGGGTGGGAATGCCTATTCGTGTATGGGGGTAGGAGTGCCTATTCATGTGTGAGGTTGAGAGTGCCTGTTCACGTGAGGGAGTAAGAGTGCCTCTTCATCTGTGTGAGTGAGAGTGCCTGATCCTGTGTGTGAGTGTGAGTGCCAGTTCACATGTGGGAGTGAGACTGCCTGTTTACGTTTTCGAGTGAGAGTGCCAGTTCACGTGTGGAAGTGAGAGTGCCTGTCCATGTGTGGGAGTGAGAGTGCCTGTCCATGTGTGCGAGTGAGAGTGCCAGTTCATGTTTGTGAGTGAGTGTGCCTGTCCATGTGTGCGAGTGAGAGTTCCTGGTCATGTGTGGGAGTGAGATTGGCTGATCATGTGTGGAAGTGAGACTGCCTGATCATGTGTGGGAGTGAGAGTGCCTGATCAAGTGTGAGCATGAGAGTGCCGGGTTGTGTGTGACAGTGGAGGAGTCTGATCGTGTGTGAGGTTGTGAATGCCTGTTCTTGTATGTGGTCAGGAATGCCTGTTCGTGTGAGTGCATGATTGTATGTGAAGGTGAGAGTGCCGATTCATGTGTGAGTTTGGGAGTGCCTGTATACATGTGATGGTGTGAGTTCATGTTCAGGTGTGTGAACGAGAGTGCCTGTTCAGGTGTGGGAGTGAGAATGCCTGTTCTTGTGTGGGAGTGAGAGTGCCTGTTCATGTGTGGGAGTGAGAGTGCCTGTTCATGTGTAGGAGTGAGAGTGCCTGTTCAGGTAAGGGAGTGAGCGTACCTGCTTATGTTTGCGATTGAGAGTGCCGGTTCACGTATGGGAGTGAGTATGCCTGTTCTTGTGTGCGAGTGAGAGTTCCTGTTCATGTGTGGGAGTGAGATTGCCTGATCATGTGTGGGAGTGAGAGTGCCTGTTCCTCTGTGGGAGTGATAGTGTCTATTCATGTGTGGGAGAAAGAGTTCCTGTGCATGTGTGTGGGTGAGAGTGCCTCTCCATGTGTGGGAGTGAGAGTACCGGTCCACGAGTGGGAGTGAGTATGCCTCTCCAGGTGTGGGAGTGAGAGTGCCGGTCCACGAGTGAGAGTGAGTATGCCTGTTCTTGTGGGAGTGATATTGCCTTATCATGTGTGGGAGTGAGATTGCCTGTTCGTGTCTGGGAATGTGAATGCCTCATCGTGTGTAGGAGTGAGAGTGCCTGGTCATGTGTGGGAGTGATAGTGTCTATTCCTGTGTGGGAGAAAGAGTGGCTGTTCGTGTGTGGGAGTGAGAGTGCCTTTTTAGTTTTGCAAGTGAAAGTGCCAGTTCACGTGTGTGAGTGAGAGTGCCTGTTCCTGTGTGGAAGTGATAGTGTCTATTCCTGTGTGGGAGAAAGAGTGTCTGTCCATGTGTGGGAGTGAGAATGCCTGTTCCCGTGTGAGAGTGCCTGTTCATGTGTGGAAGTGAGAGTGCCTGTTCTGGTGTGGGAGTGAAAGTGCCCGTTCACGTGTGAGAGGGAGAGTGATTGTCCATGTGTGGAAGTGAGTGTGCCTGTCCCTGTGTGGGAGTGGGAGTGAGAGTGCCTGTCCATGTGTGTGAGTAAGAGTGCTTGTTCATGTGTGGAAGTGCGAGTGCCTGTCCAGGAGTGTGAATAAGAGTGCCTGTTCATGTGTGGGGGTGGGAGAGCCTGTTTATGTGTGAGGGTGGGAGTGCCTGTTTGGATGTGGGAGTGCGAGTGCCTGTTCATACGTAAGGGTGGGAATGCCTTCGCGTGTATGAGAGAAGGAATGCCTATTCGTGTGTGTGAGTGAGAGTGCCTTTTCAGGTGTGTGAGTGAGAGTGCCTCTTCATGTGTGGGAGTGAGAGTGACTGTTCAGGTGTGGGAGTGAGAGTGCCTGTTCCTGTGTGGGAGTGATAGTGCCTATTCTTGTGTGGGAGAAAGAGTGGCTGTTCGTGTGTGGGAGTGAGAGTGCCTGTTCTTGTGTGCGAGTGCGAGTGCCTGGGCATGTGTGGGAGTGAGAGTGCCTGTTCGTGTGTGGGAATGTGAGTGCCTCATCGTGTGTAGGATTGAGAGTGCCTGATCACGTGTGGAATAAGAGTGCCTGATCACGTGTGGAAGTGCGATTGCTTGATCAAGTGTGGGAGTGAGAGTGCCTAATCATGTGTGAGCATGAGAGTGCCTTGTTGTGTGTGAGGGTGGGGGAGTCTGATCGTAAGTATTGTGCCTGTTTTTGTGTGGGTGTGAGAATGCCTGTTTGTATGTGAAGCTGAGAGTGCCTGTTGATTTGTGAGTTTGGGAGTGCCTGTTTATGTGTGAGGGTGTGAGTTCATGTGCAGGTGTGTGTGTGAGAGTGCCTGTTCAGGTGTGTGAGTGAGAGTGCCTGTTCATGTGTGGAAGAGGGATTGCCGGTTCGTATGTGGGTGAGAGAGTGCCTGTTTGTATGTGAAGGTGAGAGTGCCTGTTGATGTGTGAGGGTGGGAGAGCCTGTTCATGTGTGGGAGAGTGCCTGTTCATGTATGGGAGTGAATGTGCCTTTTCTTGTGTGGGAGTGAGAGTGCCTGTTCATGTGTGTCAGTAAAAGTGCCTGTTCATGTATGGGAGTGAGAGTGCCTGTTCGTGTTTGGGAATGAGAGTGTCTGATCATGTGTGGGACTGAGTATGCTTGATCATGTGTGGTAGTGAGTGTGCCTTTTCATGTGTGGGAGTGAGAGTGCCCGTCCATATGTGGGAGTGAGAGTGCCTGTTCATGTGTGACAGTAAAAGTGCCTGTTCATGTATGGGAGTGAGAGTGCCTGTTCGTGTGTGGGAGTAAGAGTGTCTGTTTGTGTGTGGCAGCGAGAGTGCCTGTTCACGTGTGCAGTCTGAATGCCTGTTCATGTCTGGGATTGAGATTGCCTCTTCATGTGTGGGAGTGAGAGAGCCTGTTTGTGTGTGTGCCTGAGAGTGCCTGTTCATGTGTGGGAGTACGAGTGCCTATCCAGGAGTACGAGTAAGAGTGCCTGTTCATGTGTGGGGGTGGGAGTGCCTGTTTATGTTTGAGGGTGGGAGTGCCTGTTTGGGTGTGGGTGTGCGAGTGCCTGTTCATACGTAAGGGTGGGAATGCCTTCGCGTCTATGAGAGAAGGAATGCCTATTCGTGTGTGTGATTGAGATTGCCTGTTCAGGTGTGTGAGTGAGAGTGCCTCTTCATGAGTGGGAGTGAGGGTGCCCGTTCATGTGTGGGAGTGAGAGTGCCTGTTCATGTGTGAGAGTAAGAGTACCTGTTCATGTATGGGAGTGAGAGTGCCTGTTTTTGTGTGGGAGTAAGAGTGCCTGTTCATGTGTGGGAGTGAGAGTGCCTGTTCATGTGTGGGAGTGAGAGTACCAATTCATGTGTGGCAGTGAGAGTGCCTGTTCATGTGTGGGAGTGCGAGTGCCTGTCCAGGAGTGCGAGTAAGAGTGCCTGTTCATGTGTGTGGGTGGGAGAGCCTGTTTATATGTGAGGGTGGGAGTGCCTGTTTGGGTGTGGGAGTGCGAGTGCCTGTTCATACGTAAGGGTGGGAATGCCTTTGCATGTATGAGAGAAGGAATGCCTATTCGTGTGTGTGAGTGAGAGTGCCTGTTCAGGTGTGTGAGTGAGAGTGCCTGTTCATGTGTGGGATTGAGGGTGCCTGTTCATGTGTGGGAGTGAGAGTGCCTGTTCATGTGTGAAAGTAAAAGTGCCTGTTCATGTATGGGAGTGAGAGTGCCTGTTCGTGTGTGGGAGTAAGAGTGTCTGTTTGTGTGTGGCAGCGAGAGTGCCTGTTCACGTGTGCAGTCTGAATGCCTGTTCATGTCTGGGATTGAGATTGCCTCTTCATGTGTGGGAGTGAGAGAGCCTGTTTGTGTGTGTGCCTGAGAGTGCCTGTTCATGTGTGGGAGTACGAGTGCCTATCCAGGAGTACGAGTAAGAGTGCCTGTTCATGTGTGGGGGTGGGAGTGCCTGTTTATGTTTGAGGGTGGGAGTGCCTGTTTGGGTGTGGGTGTGCGAGTGCCTGTTCATACGTAAGGGTGGGAATGCCTTCGCGTCTATGAGAGAAGGAATGCCTATTCGTGTGTGTGATTGAGATTGCCTGTTCAGGTGTGTGAGTGAGAGTGCCTCTTCATGAGTGGGAGTGAGGGTGCCCGTTCATGTGTGGGAGTGAGAGTGCCTGTTCATGTGTGAGAGTAAGAGTACCTGTTCATGTATGGGAGTGAGAGTGCCTGTTTTTGTGTGGGAGTAAGAGTGCCTGTTCACGTGTGAGAGTAAGAGTGCCTGTTCATGTATGGTAGAGAAAGTGCCTGTTCGTGTGTGGGAGTGAGAGTGCCTGTTCGTGTGTGGGAGTGAGAGTGCCTGTTCATGTGTGGGAGTGAGAGTACCAATTCATGTGTGGCAGTGAGAGTGCCTGTTCGTGTGTGGGAGTGAGAGTGTCTGTTTGTGTGTGGGAGTGAGTTTGTCTGTTTGTGTGTGGCACTGAGTGTGCCTGTTCTTGTGTGGCAGTGATAGTGCCTCTCCATGTCTGCAGTCAGAGTGTCTTTCACGACTGAGATTGAGATTGCCTCTTCATGTGTGGGAGTGAGCGTGCCTGTTCGTGTGTGGGAATGAGAGTGCCTGTTTGTGTGTGGGAGTGAGAGTGCCTGTTTGGGTGTGGGAGTGCGACTGCCTGTTCGTACGTAAGTGTGGGAATGCCTATTCGTGTATGGGGGTAAGAGTGCCTGTTCATGTGTGAGGTTGAGAGTTCCTGTTCACGTGAGGGAGTAAGAGTGCCTGTTCATGTGTGGGAGTGAGAGTGCCTCTTCATCTGTGGGAGTGAGAGTGCCTGATCATGTGTGGGAGTGTGAGTGCCAGTTCGCGTGTGGGAGTGAGAGTGCCCGTCCATGCGTGGGAGTGAGAGTGCCTGTTTACGTTTGCGAGTGAGGGTGCCAGTTCACGTGTGGAAGTGAGAGTGCCCGTCCATCTGTTGGAGTGAGTGTGCCTGTCCATGTGTGCGAGTGAGAGTGCCTGAACATGTTTGGGAATGATAGTGTCTGATCATTTGTGGCAGTGAGAGTGCCTTTTCATGTGTAGGAGTGAGAGTGCCCGTCCATATGTGAGAGCGAGAGTGCCTGTTTATTTTTGCGAGTGAGAGTGCCAGTTCACGTGTGTGTGAGTGCGTGTGCCTGTTCGTACGTAAGGGTGGGAATGCCTATTCGTGTATGGGGGAAGGTGTGCCTATTCGTGTGTGAGCTTGAGAATGCCGGTTCGTATGTGGGTGAGAGAGTGCCTGTTTGTATGTGAAGGTGAGAGTGCCTGTTGATGTGTGAGGGTGGGAGAGCCTGTTCATGTGTGGGAGAGTGCCTGTTCATGTATGGGAGTGAGAGTGCCTGTTCGGGTGTGGGAGTGAGAGTGCCCGTTCATGTGTGGGAGTAAGAGTGTCTGTTTGTGTGTGGCAGCGAGAGTGCCTGTTCACGTGTGCAGTCTGAATGCCTGTTCATGTCTGGGATTGAGACTGCCTCATCATGTGTGGGAGTGCGAGTGCCTGTCCAGGAGTGCGAGTAAGAGTGCCTGTTCATGTGTGGGGGTGGGAGAGCCTGTTTATGTGTGAGGGTGGGAGTGCCTGTTTGGGTGTGGGAGTGCGAGTGCCTGTTCATACGTAAGGGTGGGAATGCCAATTTGTTTATGGGGGAAGGAGTGCCAATTTGTGTGTGAGGTTGAGAGTGCTTGTTCACGTGTGGGAGTGAGAGTGCCTGTTCGTATGTGGGGGTGAGAGTGCCTGTTTGTATGTGAAGTGAGAGTGCCTGTTGATATGTGAGGGTGGGAGTGCCTGTTCATGTTCATGTTCAGGTGTGGGAGTGAGAGTGCATGTGCAGGTGTGTTAGTGACAGTGCCTGTTCTTGTGTGGAAGTGAGAGTGCCTGTCCATGTGTGGGAGTGAGTGTGCCTGTCCCTGTGTGGGAGTGAGAGTGCCTGTTCATGTGTGCGAGTAAGAGTGCCTGTTCATGTGTGGGAGTGCGGGTGCCTGTCCAGGAGTGCGAGTAAGAGTGCCTGTTCATGTGTGGGGGTGGGAGAGCCTGTTTATGTGTGAGGGTGGGAGTGCCTGTTTGGGTGTGGGAGTGCGAGTGCCTGTTCATACGTAAGGGTGGGAATGCCTTCGCATGTATGAGAGAAGGAATGCCTATTCGTGTGTGTGAGGTTGAGAGTGCCTGTTCGTGTGTGGGTGTGAGAGTGCCTGTTTGTATGTGAAGGTGAGAGTGCCTGTTGATGTGTGAGTTTGGGAGTGCCTGTTCATGTGTGGGAGTGAGAGTGCCTGTTCTGGTGTGGCAGTGAAAGTGCCCGTTCACGTGTGGGAGTGAGAGTGATTGTCCATGTGTGGAAGTGAGTGTGCCTGTCCCTGTGTGGGAGTGGGAGCGATAATGCCTGTCCATGTGTGCAAGTAAGAGTGCTTGTTCATGTGTGGGAGTGCGAGTGCCTGTCCAGGAGTGCGAGTAAGAGTGCCTGTTCATGTGTGTGGGTGGGAGAGCCTGTTTATATGTGAGGGTGGGAGTGCCTGTTTGGGTGTGGGAGTGCGAGTGCCTGTTCATACGTAAGGGTGGGAATGCCTTTGCATGTATGAGAGAAGGAATGCCTATTCGTGTGTGTGAGTGAGAGTGCCTGTTCAGGTGTGTGAGTGAGAGTGCCTGTTCATGTGTGGGATTGAGGGTGCCTGTTCATGTGTGGGAGTGAGAGTGCCTGTTCATGTGTGGGAGTAAAAGTACCTGTTTATGTATGGGAGTGAGAGTGCCTGTTTGTGTGTGGGAGTGAGAATGACTGTTCATGTGTGAGAGTGAGAGTGCCTGTTCATGTATGGTAGAGAGAGTGCCTGTTCGTGTGTGGGAGTGAAAGTGTCTGTTTGTGTGTGGGAGTGAGAGTGACTGTTCATGTGTGAGAATAAGTGTGCCTGTTCATGTATGGTAGAGAGAGTGCCTGTTCATGTGTGGGAGTGAGAGTGCCTGTTCATGTGTGGGAGTGAGAGTGCCAATTCATGTGTGGCAGTGAGAGTGCCTGTTCGTTTGTGGGAGTGAGAATGTCAGCGTGTGGGAGTGAGTTTGTCTGTTTGTGTGTGGCAGTGAGAGTGCCTGTTCATGTGTGAGAGTGAGAGTGCCAATTCACGTGTGGCAGTGAGAGTGCGTCTCCATGTCTGCAGTCAGAGTGCCTTTCACGACTGAGATTGGGATTGCTTCTTCATGTGTGGGAGTGTGAGTGCCTGTTCGTGTGTGGAAGTGAGAGTGCCTGTTCGTGTGTGGGAGTGAGAGTGCATGTTTGGGTGTGGGAGTGCGAGTGCCTGTTCGTACTTAAGGGTGGGAATGCCTATTCGTGTATGGGGGTAGGAGTGCCTATTCATGTGTGAGGTTGAGAGTGCCTGTTCACGTGAGGGAGTAAGAGTGCCTCTTCATCTGTGTGAGTGAGAGTGCCTGATCCTGTGTGTGAGTGTGAGTGCCAGTTCACATGTGGGAGTGAGACTGCCTGTTTACGTTTTCGAGTGAGAGTGCCAGTTCTCGTGTGGAAGTGAGAGTGCCTGTCCATGTGTGGGAGTGAGAGTGCCTGTCCATGTGTGCGAGTGAGAGTGCCTGTTCATGTTTGGGAATGAGAGTGTCTGATCATGTGTGGGAGTGAGAGTGCCTGTTCATGTTTGGGAACGAGTGCGTCTGATCATGTGTGCCAGTGAGTGTGCCTTTTCATGTGTGGGAGTGAGAGTGCCCGTCCATATGTGAGAGTGAAAGTGCCTGTTTATTTTTGCGAGTGAGAGTGCCAGTTCACGTGTGTGAGTGCGTGTGCCTGTTCGTACGTAAGGGTGGGAATGCCTATTCGTGTATGGGGGAAGGTGTGCCTATTCGTGTGTGAGCTTGAGAATGCCGGTTCTTATGTGGGTGAGAGAGTGCCTGTTTGTGTGTGGGAATGAGAATGACTGTTCATGTGTGAGAGTAAGAGTGCCTGTTCATGTATGGTAGAGAGAGTGCCTGTTCGTGTGTGGGAGTGAAAGTGTCTGTTTGTGTGAGGGAGTGAGAGTGACTGTTCATGTGTGAAAGTAAAAGTGCCTGTTCATGTATGGGAGTGAGAGTGCCTGTTCGTGTGTGGGAGTAAGAGTGTCTGTTTATGTGTGGCAGCGAGAGTGCCTGTTCACGTGTGCAGTCTGAATGCCTGTTCATGTCTGGGATTGAGACTGCCTCTTCATGTGTGGGAGTGAGAGAGCCTGTCCAGGAGTGCGAGTAAGATTGCCTGTTCATGTGTGGGAGTGCGAGTGCCTGTCCAGGAGTGCGAGTAAAAGTGCCTGTTCATGTGTGGGGGTGGGAGAGCCTGTTTATGTGTGAGGGTGGGAGTGCCTGTTTGGGTGTGGGAGTGCGAGTGCCTGTTCATACGTAAGGGTGGGAATGCCAATTTGTTTATGGGGGAAGGAGTGCCAATTTGTGTGTGAGGTTGAGAGTGCTTGTTCACGTGTGGGAGTGAGAGTGCCTGTTCGTATGTGGGGGTGAGAGTGCCTGTTTGTATGTGAAGTGAGAGTGCCTGTTGATATGTGAGGGTGGGAGTGCCTGTTCATGTTCATGTTCAGGTGTGGGAGTGAGAGTGCATGTGCAGGTGTGTTAGTGACAGTGCCTGTTCTTGTGTGGAAGTGAGAGTGCCTGTCCATGTGTGGGAGTGAGTGTGCCTGTCCCTGTGTGGGAGTGAGAGTGCCTGTTCATGTGTGCGAGTAAGAGTGCCTGTTCATGTGTGGGAGTGCGGGTGCCTGTCCAGGAGTGCGAGTAAGAGTGCCTGTTCATGTGTGGGGGTGGGAGAGCCTGTTTATGTGTGAGGGTGGGAGTGCCTGTTTGGGTGTGGGAGTGCGAGTGCCTGTTCATACGTAAGGGTGGGAATGCCTTCGCATGTATGAGAGAAGGAATGCCTATTCGTGTGTGTGAGGTTGAGAGTGCCTGTTCGTGTGTGGGTGTGAGAGTGCCTGTTTGTATGTGAAGGTGAGAGTGCCTGTTGATGTGTGAGTTTGGGAGTGCCTGTTCATGTGTGGGAGTGAGAGTGCCTGTTCTGGTGTGGCAGTGAAAGTGCCCGTTCACGTGTGGGAGTGAGAGTGATTGTCCATGTGTGGAAGTGAGTGTGCCTGTCCCTGTGTGGGAGTGGGAGCGATAATGCCTGTCCATGTGTGCAAGTAAGAGTGCTTGTTCATGTGTGGGAGTGCGAGTGCCTGTCCAGGAGTGCGAGTAAGAGTGCCTGTTCATGTGTGTGGGTGGGAGAGCCTGTTTATATGTGAGGGTGGGAGTGCCTGTTTGGGTGTGGGAGTGCGAGTGCCTGTTCATACGTAAGGGTGGGAATGCCTTTGCATGTATGAGAGAAGGAATGCCTATTCGTGTGTGTGAGTGAGAGTGCCTGTTCAGGTGTGTGAGTGAGAGTGCCTGTTCATGTGTGGGATTGAGGGTGCCTGTTCATGTGTGGGAGTGAGAGTGCCTGTTCATGTGTGGGAGTAAAAGTACCTGTTTATGTATGGGAGTGAGAGTGCCTGTTTGTGTGTGGGAGTGAGAATGACTGTTCATGTGTGAGAGTGAGAGTGCCTGTTCATGTATGGTAGAGAGAGTGCCTGTTCGTGTGTGGGAGTGAAAGTGTCTGTTTGTGTGTGGGAGTGAGAGTGACTGTTCATGTGTGAGAATAAGTGTGCCTGTTCATGTATGGTAGAGAGAGTGCCTGTTCATGTGTGGGAGTGAGAGTGCCTGTTCATGTGTGGGAGTGAGAGTGCCAATTCATGTGTGGCAGTGAGAGTGCCTGTTCGTTTGTGGGAGTGAGAATGTCAGCGTGTGGGAGTGAGTTTGTCTGTTTGTGTGTGGCAGTGAGAGTGCCTGTTCATGTGTGAGAGTGAGAGTGCCAATTCACGTGTGGCAGTGAGAGTGCGTCTCCATGTCTGCAGTCAGAGTGCCTTTCACGACTGAGATTGGGATTGCCTCTTCATGTGTGGGAGTGTGAGTGCCTGTTCGTGTGTGGAAGTGAGAGTGCCTGTTCGTGTGTGGGAGTGAGAGTGCATGTTTGGGTGTGGGAGTGCGAGTGCCTGTTCGTACTTAAGGGTGGGAATGCCTATTCGTGTATGGGGGTAGGAGTGCCTATTCATGTGTGAGGTTGAGAGTGCCTGTTCACGTGAGGGAGTAAGAGTGCCTCTTCATCTGTGTGAGTGAGAGTGCCTGATCCTGTGTGTGAGTGTGAGTGCCAGTTCACATGTGGGAGTGAGACTGCCTGTTTACGTTTTCGAGTGAGAGTGCCAGTTCACGTGTGGAAGTGAGAGTGCCTGTCCATGTGTGGGAGTGAGAGTGCCTGTCCATGTGTGCGAGTGAGAGTGCCTGTTCATGTTTGGGAATGAGAGTGTCTGATCATGTGTGGGAGTGAGAGTGCCTGTTCATGTTTGGGAACGAGTGCGTCTGATCATGTGTGCCAGTGAGTGTGCCTTTTCATGTGTGGGAGTGAGAGTGCCCGTCCATATGTGAGAGTGAAAGTGCCTGTTTATTTTTGCGAGTGAGAGTGCCAGTTCACGTGTGTGTGAGTGCGTGTGCCTGTTCGTACGTCAGGGTGGGAATGCCTATTCGTGTATGGGGGAACGCGTGCCTATTCGTGTGTGAGCTTGAGAATGCCGGTTCTTATGTGGGTGAGAGAGTGCCTGTTTGTGTGTGGGAATGAGAATGACTGTTCATGTGTGAGAGTAAGAATGCCTGTTCATGTATGGTAGAGAGAGTGCCTGTTCGTGTGTGGGAGTGAAAGTGTCTGTTTGTGTGAGGGAGTGAGAGTGACTGTTCATGTGTGAAAGTAAAAGTGCCTGTTCATGTATGGGAGTGAGAGTGCCTGTTCGTGTGTGGGAGTAAGAGTGTCTGTTTATGTGTGGCAGCGAGAGTGCCTGTTCACGTGTGCAGTCTGAATGCCTGTTCATGTCTGGGATTGAGACTGCCTCTTCGTGTGTGGGAGTGAGAGAGCCTGTCCAGCAGTGCAAGTAAGAGTGCCTGTTCATGTGTGGGAGTTCGAGTGCCTGTCCAGGAGTGCGAGTAAGAGTGCCTGTTCATGTGTGGGGGTGGGAGAGCCTGTTTATGTGTGAGGGTGGGAGTGCCTGTTTGGGTGTGGGAGTGCGAGTGCCTGTTCATACGTAAGGGTGGGAATGCCAATTTGTTTATGGGGGAAGGAGTGCCAATTTGTGTGTGAGGTTGAGAGTGCTTGTTCACGTGTGGGAGTGAGAGTGCCTGTTCGTATGTGGGGGTGAGAGTGCCTGTTTGTATGTGAAGTGAGAGTGCCTGTTGATATGTGAGGGTGGGAGTGCCTGTTCATGTTCATGTTCAGGTGTGGGAGTGAGAGTGCATGTGCAGGTGTGTTAGTGACAGTGCCTGTTCTTGTGTGGAAGTGAGAGTGCCTGTCCATGTGTGGGAGTGAGTGTGCCTGTCCCTGTGTGGGAGTGAGTGTGCCTGTCCATGTGTGCGAGTAAGAGTGCCTGTTCATGTGTGGGAGTGCGGGTGCCTGTCCAGGAGTGCGAGTAAGAGTGCCTGTTCATGTGTGGGGTGGGAGAGCCTGTTTATGTGTGAGGGTGGGAGTGCCTGTTTGGGTGTGGGAGTGCGAGTGCCTGTTCATACGTAAGGGTGGGAATGCCTTCGCATGTATGAGAGAAGGAATGCCTATTCGTGTGTGTGAGGTTGAGAGTGCCTGTTCGTGTGTGGGTGTGAGAGTGCCTGTTTGTATGTGAAGGTGAGAGTGCCTGTTGATGTGTGAGTTTGGGAGTTCCTGTTCATGTGTGGGAGTGAGAGTGCCTGTTCTGATGTGGCAGTGAAAGTGCCCGTTCACGTGTGGGAGTGAGAGTGATTGTCCATGTGTGGAAGTGAGTGTGCCTGTCCCTGTGTGGGAGTGGGAGCGATAATGCCTGTCCATGTGTGCGAGTAAGAGTGCTTGTTCATGTGTGGGAGTGCGAGTGCCTGTCCAGGAGTGCGAGTAAGAGTGCCTGTTCATGTGTGTGGGTGGGAGAGCCTGTTTATATGTGAGGGTGGGAGTGCCTGTTTGGGTGTGGGAGTGCGAGTGCCTGTTCATACGTAAGGGTGGGAATGCCTTTGCATGTATGAGAGAAGGAATGCCTATTCGTGTGTGTGAGTGAGAGTGCCTGTTCAGGTGTGTGAGTGAGAGTGCCTGTTCAGGTGTGTGAGTGAGAGTGCCTGTTCATGTGTGGGATTGAGGGTGCCTGTTCATGTGTTGGAGTGAGAGTGCCTGTTCATGTGTGGGAGTAAAAGTACCTGTTTATGTATGGGAGTGAGAGTGACTGTTTGTGTGTGGGAGTGAGAATGACTGTTCATGTGTGGGAGTGAGAGTGCCTGTTCATGTGTGGGAGTGAGAGTGCCTGTTCATGTGTGGGAGTGAGAGTGCCAATTCATGTGTGGCAGTGAGAGTGCCTGTTCGTTTGTGGGATGAGAGTGTCTGTGTGTGGGAGTGAGATTGTCTGTTTGTGTGTGGCAGTGAGAGTGCCTGATCATGTGTGGGAGTGAGAGTGCCAATTCATGTGTGGCAGTGAGAGTCCGTCTCCATGTCTGCAGTCAGAGTGCCTTTCACGACTGAGATTGAGATTGCCTCTTCATGTGTGGGAGTGAGAGTGCCTGCTCGTGTGTGGGAGTGAGAGTGCCTGTTTGGGTGTGGGAGTGCGAGTGCCTGTTCATACGTAAGGGTGGGAATGCCTATTCGTGTATGGGGGTAGGAGTGCCTATTCATGTGTGAGTTTGAGAGTGCCTGTTCACATGAGGGAGTAAGAGTGCCTGTTCATGTGTGGGAGTGTGAGTGCCTCTTCATCTGTGGGAGTGAGAGTGCCTGATCATGGGTGTGAGTGTGAGTGCCAGTTCACGTGTGGGAGTGAGACTGCCTATTTATGTTTGCGAGTGAGAGTGCCAGTTCACGTGTGGAAGTGAGAGTGCCTGTCCATGTGTGGGAGTGAGAGTGCCTGTCCATGTGTGCGAGTGAGAGTGCCTGTTCATGCTTGGGAATGAGAGTGTCTGATCATGTGTGGGAGTGAGAGTGCCTGTTCATGTTTGGGAATGAGAGTGCCTGATCATGTGTGGCAGTGAGTGTGCTTTATCATGTGTAGGAGTGAGAGTGCCCGTCCATATGCGAGAGTGAGAGTGCCTGTTTATTTTTGCGAGTGAGAGTGCCAGTTCACGTGTGTGTGAGTGCGTGTGCCTGTTCGTACGTAAGGTTGGGAATGCCTATTTGTGTATGGGGGATGGTCTGCCTATTCGTGTGTGAGCTTGAGAATGCCGGTTCTTATGTGGGTGAGAGAGTGCCTGTTTGTATGTGAAGGTGAGAGTGCCTGTTGATGTGTGAGGGGGGGAGAGCCTGTTCATGGGAGTGAGAGTGCCTGTTTGTGTGTGGGAGTGAGAGTGCCTGTTTGTGTGTGACAGTAAAAGTGCCTGTTCATGTATGGGAGTGAGAGTGCCTGTTCATGTGTGGGAGTCACAGTGTCTGTTTGTGTGTGGCAGCGAGAGTGCCTGATCACGTGTGCAGTCTGAATGCCTGTTCATGTCTGGGATTGAGATTGCCTCTTCATGTGTGGGAGTGAGAGACCCTGTTTGTGTGTGTGCTTGAGAGTTCCTGTTCGTGTGTGGGAGTGAGAGTGCCTGTTTGGGTGTGGGAATGCGAATGCCTGTTCGTACGTAAGGGTGGGAATGCCAATTTGTTTATGGGGGAAGGAGTGCCTATTCGTGTGTGAGGTTGAGAGTGCTTGTTCACGTGTGGGAGTGAGAGTGCCTGTTCGTATGTGGGGGTGAGAGTGCCTGTTTGTATGTGAAGTGAGTGTGCCTGTTGATGTGTGAGGTTGCGAGTGCCTGTTTATGTTCATGTTCATGTTCAGGTGTGTGAGTGAGAGTGCCTGTGCAGCTGTGTGAGTGGGAGTGCATCTTCATGTATGCGAGTGAGTGTGCCTGTTCATCTGTGGGAGTGGGAGTGCATCTTCATGTGTTGGATTGAGAGTGCCTGTTCATGTGTGGGAGTGAGAGTGCCTGTTCATGTGTGGGAGTGATATTGCCTGATCATGTGTGGGAGTGAGAGTGCCTGATCATGTATGGGATGAGAGTGCCTGATCATGTGTGGGACTGAGAGTACATGTTCATGTGTGTGAGTGAGAGTGCCTGATCATGTGTGGGAGTGAGAGTGCCTGATCATGTGTGGGATGAGAGTGCCTGATCATGTGTGGGACTGAGAGTACATGTACATGTGTGGGAGTGGCAGTCCCTGCTCATGTTTGGTAGTGTGATTACCTTTTCATGTGTGGGAGTGAGATTGCCTTTTCATGTGTGAGCATGAGAGTGCCGCGTCGTGCGTGAGGGTGGGAGTGCTTGTACTTGTATATGGAAGGAATGCCTGTTCGTGTGTGGGGGTGAGAGTCTCTGTTTGTATGTGAAGGTGAGAGTGCCTGTGTGAGGTAGTGAGTGCCTTTTTGAGTGTGGGAGTGCGAATGCCTGTTCGTATGTCAGGGTGGGAATGCCTATTTGTGTATTTGTCAGTGAGGTTGAGAGTGCCTGTTCATGGGTGGGAGTAAGAGTGCCTATTCGTGTGTGGGAGTTAGAGTGGCTTTTCGTGCGTGGTGGTGAGAGTGCCTGTTCTAGTGTGGGAGTGCGAGTGCCTGTTCGTGTGTGGGAGTGAGAGAGCCTGTTCTTGTGTCAGATTGAGAGTGCCTGTTCATTTGAGGGAGTGATAGTGCCTTTTCTATTGTGGGAATGTGAGTGCCTCATCATGTGTAGGAGTGAGAGTGCCTGATCATGTGTGGAAGTGAGATTGCCAGATCATGTTTGGGAGTAAGACTGCCTGATCATATGTGAGCATGAGAGATCTGGGTTTTATGTGAGTTTGGGAGAGTCTGATCGTGAGTGAGGTTGTGAGTGCCTGTTCTTGTATGCAGACAAGAAAGCCTGTTCGTGTGTGTGGGTGAGAGTGCATGATTGTTTGTGAAGGTGAGAGTGCCTGTTCATGTGTGGGAGTGACAGTGCCTCTTCATGTGCTGGAGGGAGCGTGCCAGTTATTGTGTGGGAGTGATAGTGCCTGTTTTTGTGTCGGAGTGAGAGTGCCTGTTCCCGTGTGAGAGTGCCTGTTCATGTGTGGGAGTGAGAGTGCCTGTTCTGGTGTGGGAGTGAAAGTGCCCGTTCACGTGTGGGAGGGAGAGTGATTGTCCACGTGTGGAAGTGAGTGTGCCTGTCCCTGTGTGGGAGTGGGAGTGAGAGTGCATGTCCATGTGTGCGAGTAAGAGTGCCTGTTCATGTGTGGGCGTGGGAGAGCCTGTTTATGTGTGAGGGTGGGAGTGCCTGTTTGGGTGTGGGAGTGCGAGTGCCTGTTCATACGTAAGTGTTGGAATGCCTTCGCGTGTATGAGAGAAGGAATGCCTATTCGTGTGTGTGTGAGAGTGCCTGTTCAGGTGTGTGAGTGAGAGTGCCTGTTCAGGTGTGGGAGAGAGAGTGCCTGTTCATGTGTGGGAGTAAGAGTGCCTGTTCGTGTGTGGGAGTGATAGTGCCTGTTCATGTGTAAGAATGAGAGTGCATGTTAATATGTGGGATTGAGAGTGCCTCACATTTGGTGGGAGAAAGAGTGCCTGTTCGTGTGTGGGGATGAGAGTGCCTTTTTGTATGTGAAGGTGAGAGTGCCTGTTGATGTGTGAGGTGAGAATGCCTGTTTATGTTTGAGGGAGGGTGTGAATGTTCATGTGTCGGAGTGAGATTGCCTGATCATGTGTGGGAGTGAGATTTCCTGATCATGTGTGGGAGTGAGATTGCATTATCGTGTGTGGGAGGGAGAGTGCCTTTTCGTGTGTGGGAGTGAGAGTGCCCGTCCATATGTGGGAGTGAGAAAGCCTGTTTAGTTTTGCGAATGAGAGTGCCAGTTCACGTGTGTGAGTGAGAGTGCCTGTTCCTGTGTGGGAGTGAGAGTGCGTGTTTTGGTTTGGGAGTGAGAGTGCCTGTCAATGTGTGGGAGTGAGAGTGCCTGTCAATGTGTGGGAGTGAGAGTCCCCGTCCATGCGTGGGAGGGAGAGTGCCTGATCAAGTGTGCAAGTGAGAGTGCGTGTTTTGGTTTGGGAGTGAGAGTCCTCATCCATGCGTGGGATTGAGAGTGCCTGCTTAGGTTTGCGAGTAAGGGTGCCAGTTCACGTGTAGGAGTGAGTGTGCCTGTCCATGTGTGCGAGTGAGAGTGCCTGTCCATGTGTGGGAGTGCGAGTGCCTGTCCATGTGTGGGAGTGCGAGTGCCTGATCATGTGTGGGACTGAGAGTGCTTGATCATGTGTGGGAGTGAGAGCACCTTTTCGTGTGTGGGAGGGCGAGTGCCCATCCATATGTGGGAGTGAGATGGCCTGTTTAGTTTTGCAAGTGAAAGTGCCAGTTCAGGTGTGTGAGTGAGAGTGCCTGTTCCTGTGTGGGCGTGATAGTGTCTATTCGTGTGTGGGAGACAGAATGGCTGTTCGTGTGTGGGAGTGAGAGTGCCTGGGCATGTGTGGGAGTGAGAGTGCCTGTTCGTGTGTGGGAATGTGTGTGACTCATCGTGTGTAGGAGTGAGAGTGCCTGATCACATGTGGAATAAGAGTGCCTGATCACGTCTAGAAGTGCGATTGCTTGATCATGTGTGGGCAAGAGAGTGCCTTGTTGTGTGTGAGGGTGGGGGAGTCTGATCGTATCTGATGTTGTGCCTGTTCGTGTGTGAGTGTGAGAGTGCCTATTTGTATGTGAAGCTGAGAGTGCCTGTTGATGTGTCAGTTTGGGAGTGCCTGTTTATGTGTGAGGGTGTGAGTTCATGTGCAGGTGTGTGTGTGTGAGAGTGCCAGTTTAGGTGTGTGAGTGAGAGAGCCTGTTCATGTGTGGGAGAGGGATTGCCTGTTCATGTGTGGGTGTGGGAGTGCATCTTCATGTGTTGGATTGAGAGTGCCTGTTCATGTGTGGGAGTGAGAGTGCCTGTTCATGTGTGGCAGTGAGATTGCCTGTTCAGGTATGGGAGTGAGAGTGCCTGATCGTGTGTGGGAGTGAGCCTGCCTGATCATGTGTGGGAGTGAGAGTGTCTGATTGTGTGTGGCATTGAGAGTGTCAGTTTAGGTTTGCGAGTGAGAGTGCCAGTTCACGTGTGGAATTGTGAGTGCCTGTCCATGTGTGAGAGTGAGTGTGCCTGTCCATGTGTGTGGGTGAGAGTGCCTATTCATGTGTGGGAGTGAGAGTGCCAGTTCATGTGTGGGATTGAGTGTGCCTGTTCATGAGTGGGAGTGAGAGATCCTGATCATGTGTGGGAGTGCGATTGCCTGATCATGTGTGGGAGTGAGAGTGACTGATCATGTGTGGTTGTGTGAGTGCCTGATCATGTGTGGGAGTGAGAGTGCCTGATCATGTGTGGGACTGGGAGTACTTGATTATGTGTGTGAGTGAGAGTGCCTTTTCATGTGTGGGACTGAGAGTGCCTGTTCATGTGTGGGAGTGATAGTGCCTATTCGTGTGTGGGAGTAAGAGTGGCTTTTCGTGTGTGGTGTTGAGAGTGCCTGTTCTTGTGTGGGAGTGCGAGTGCCTGTTCGTGTGTGGGATTGAGAGTGCCTGTTCTTGTGTCAAATTGAGAGTGCCTGTTCATTTGAGGGAGTGAGAGTGCCTTTTCTTTTGTGGGAATGTGTGTGCCTCATCATGTGTAGGAGTGAGAGTGCCTGATCACGTGTCGGAGTGAGAGTGCCTGATCACGTGTGGAAGTGAGATTGCCAGATCATGTTTGGGAGTAAGACTGCCTGATCATATGTGAGCATGAGAGATCTGGGTTGTATGTGAGGTTGGGAGAGTCTGATCGTGAGTGAGGTTGTGAGTGCCTGTTCTTGTATGCAGACAGGAAAGCCTGTTCTTGTGTGGGGGTGAGAGTGCATGATTATATGTGAAGGTGAGAGTGCCTGTTCATGTGTGGGAGTGACAGTGCCTCTTCATGTGTTGGAGAGAGCGTGCCAGTTATTGTGTGGGAGTGATAGTGCCTGTTTTTGTGTCGGAGTGAGAGTGCCTGTTCCCGTGTGAGAGTGCCTGTTCATGTGTGGGAGTGAGAGTGCCTGTTCTGGTGTGGGAGTGAAAGTGCCCGTTCACGTGTGGGAGGGAGAGTGATTGTCCATGTGTGGAAGTGAGTGTGCCTGTCCCTGTGTGGGAGTGGGAGTGAGAGTGCCTGTCCATGTGTGCGAGTAAGAGTGCCTGTTCATGTGTGGGGGTGGGAGAGCCTGTTTATGTGTGAGGGTGGGAGTGCCTGTTTGGGTGTGGGAGTGCGAGTGGCAGTTCATACATAAGGGTGGGAATGCCTTCGCGTGTATGAGAGAAGGAATGCCTATTCGTGTGTGTGAGTGAGAGTGCCTGTTCAGGTGTGTGAGTGAGAGTGCCTCTTCATGTGTGGGAGTGAGGGTGCCTGTTTGTGTGGGAGTAAGAGTGCCTGTTCATGTGTGAGAGTAAGAGTGCCTGTTCACGTATGGTAGAGAGAGTGCCTGTTTGTGTGTGGGAGTGAGAGTGTCTGTTGGTGTGTGGCAGTGAGAGTGCCTGTTCATGTGTGGGAGTGAGAGTGACTGTTCATGTGTGGGAGTGATAGTGCCTGTTCATTTGTGGGAGTGAGAGTGCCAATTCATGTGTGGCAGTGAGAGTGCCTGTTCGTGTGTGAGAGTGAGAGTGCCTTTCACGACTGAGATTGAGATTGCCTCTTCATGTGTGGGAGTGAGAGTGCCTGTTCGTGTGTGGGAGTGAGAGTGCCTGTTCGTGTGTGGGAGTGAGAGTGCCTGTTTGGGTGTGGGAGTGCGAGTGCCTCTTCGTACGTAAGGGTGGGAATGCCTTTCGTGTATGGGGGTAGGAGTGCCTGTTCATGTGTGAGGTTGAGAGTGCCTGTTCACGTGAGGGAGTAAGAGTGCCTGTTCTTGTGTGGGAGTGAGAGTGCCTCTTCATCTGTGTGAGTGAGAGTGCCTGATCATGTGTGGGAGTGAGAGTGCCCGTCCATGCGTGGGAGTGAGAGTACCTGTTCATGTGTGCGAGTGAGAGTGCCTGTTCGTGTGCGGGAGTGAGTGTGCCTGTCCATGTGTGGGAGTGAGAGTGCCTGTTCATGTTTGGTTATGAGAGTGTCTGATCATGTGTGGGACTGAGTGTGCTTGATCATGTGTGGCAGTGAGTGTGCCTTTTCATGTGTAGGAGTGAGAGTGCCCGTCCATATGTGAGACTGAGAGTGCCTGTTTATTTTTGTGAGTGAGAGTGCCAGTTCACGTGTATGTGACTGCGTGTGCCTGTTCGTACGTAAGGGTGGGAATGCCTATTCGTGTATGGGGAAGGTGTGCCTATTCGTGTGTGAGCTTGAGAATGCCGGTTCGTATGTGGGTGAGAGAGTGCCTGTTTGTATGTGAAGGTGAGAGTGCCTGTTGATGTGTGAGGGTGGGAGAGCCTGTTCATTTGTGGGAGAGTGCCTGTTCATGTATGGGAGTTAGAGTGCCTGTTCGTGTGTGGGAGTGAGAGTGCCTGTTCATGTGTGACTTAAAAGTGCCTGTTCATGTATGGGAGTGAGTGCCTGTTCGTGTGTGGGAGTAACAGTGTCTGTTTGTGTGTGGCAGTGAGAGTGCCTGTTCACGTGTGCAGTCTGAATGCCTGTTCATGTCTGGGATTGAGATTGCCTCTTCATGTGTGGGAGTGAGAGAGCCTGTTTGTGTGTGTGCTTGAGAGTTCCTGTTCGTGTGTGGGAGTGAGAGTGCCTGTTTGGGTGTGGGAATGCGAATGCCTGTTCGTATGTAAGGGTGTGAATGCCAATTTGTTTATGGGGGAAGGAGTGCCTATTCGTGTGTGAGGTTGAGAGTGCTTGTCACGTGTGGGAGTGAGAGTGCCTGTTCGTATGTGAAGTGAGATTGCCTGTTGATGTGTGAGGGTGGGACTGCCTGTTTATGTTTATGTTCATGTTCAGGTGTGTGAGTGAGAGTGCCTGTGCAGGTGTGTGAATGATAGTGCCTGTTCTTGTGTGAGAGTGAGAGTGCCTGTTCATGTATGGGAGTGAGAGTGCCTGTTCAGGTGTGGGAGTGAGATTGCCTGTTTTGCTGTGGGAGTGAGAGTGCCTGTTCGTGTGTGGGAGTGAGAGTCCCTGTTCTTGTGTGGGAGTGAGAGTGCCTGTTCATGTGTGGGAGTGAAAGTGCCCGTTCACGTGTGGGAGTGAGAGTGCCTGTCCATGTGTGGGAGTGAGGGTACCTGTCCCTGTGTGGGAGTGAGAGTGCCTGTCCATGTGTGCGAGTAAGAGTGCCTGTTCATGTGTGGGGGTGGGAGAGCCTGTTTATGTGTGAGGGTGGGAGTGCCTGTTTGGGTGTGGGAGTGCGAGTGCCTGTTCATACGTAAGGGTGGGAATGCCTTCGCGTGTATGAGAGAAGGAATGCCTATTCGTGTGCGAGGTTGAGAGTGCCTGTTTGTATGTGACGGTGAGAGTTCATGTGCAGGTGTGTGTGTGAGAGTGCCTGTTCAGGTTTGTGAGTGAGAGTGCCTGTTCATGTATGGGAGTGAGAGTGCCTGTTCATATGTGGGAGTGGGAGTGCATCTTCATGTGTTGGATTGAGAGTGCCTGTTCATGGGTGGGAGTAAGAGTGCCTATTCGTGTGTGGGAGTTAGAGTGGCTTTTCGTGCGTGGTGGTGAGAGTGCCTGTTCTAGTGTGGGAGTGCGAGTGCCTGTTCGTGTGTGGGAGTTAGAGAGCCTGTTCTTGTGTCAGATTGAGAGTGCCTGTTCATTTGAGGGAGTGATAGTGCCTTTTCTTTTGTGGGAATGTGAGTGCCTCATCATGTGTAGGAGTGAGAGTGCCTGATCATGTGTGGAAGTGAGATTGCCAGATCATGTTTGGGAGTAAGACTGCCTGATCATATGTGAGCATGAGAGATCTGGGTTTTATGTGAGTTTGGGAGAGTCTGATCGTGAGTGAGGTTGTGAGTGCCTGTTCTTGTATGCAGACAAGAAAGCCTGTTCGTGTGTGTGGGTGAGAGTGCATGATTGTTTGTGAAGGTGAGAGTGCCTGTTCATGTGTGGGAGTGACAGTGCCTCTTCATGTGCTGGAGGGAGCGTGCCAGTTATTGTGTGGGAGTGATAGTGCCTGTTTTTGTGTCGGAGTGAGAGTGCCTGTTCCCGTGTGAGAGTGCCTGTTCATGTGTGGGAGTGAGAGTGCCTGTTCTGGTGTGGGAGTGAAAGTGCCCGTTCACGTGTGGGAGGGAGAGTGATTGTCCACGTGTGGAAGTGAGTGTGCCTGTCCCTGTGTGGGAGTGGGAGTGAGAGTGCATGTCCATGTGTGCGAGTAAGAGTGCCTGTTCATGTGTGGGCGTGGGAGAGCCTGTTTATGTGTGAGGGTGGGAGTGCCTGTTTGGGTGTGGGAGTGCGAGTGCCTGTTCATACGTAAGTGTTGGAATGCCTTCGCGTGTATGAGAGAAGGAATGCCTATTCGTGTGTGTGTGAGAGTGCCTGTTCAGGCGTGTGAGTGAGAGTGCCTGTTCATGTGTTTGAGTGAGAGTGTCTCTTCATGTGTGGGAGTGAGGGTGCCTGTTCATGTGTGGGAGTAAGAGTACCTGTTCATGTATGGTAGAGAGAGTGCCTGTTTGTGTGTGGGAGTGAGAGTGTCTGTTTGTGTTTGGCAGTGAGAGTGCCTGTTCATGTGTCGGAGTGAGAGTGCCTGTTCATGTGTGGGAGTGAGAGTGCCTGTTCATGTGTGGGAGTGAGAGTGCCAATTCATGTGTGGCAGTGAGAGTGCCTGTACATTTGTGGGAGTGACAGTGTCTGTTTGTGTGTGGGAGTGAGTTTGTCTGTTTGTGTGTGGCAATGAGAGTGCCTGTTCATGTGTGGGAGTGAGAGTGCCAATTCATGTTTGGCAGTGAGAGTGCCTCTCCATGTCTGCAGTCAGAGTGCCTTTCACGACTGAGATTGAGATTGCCTCTTCATGTGTGGAAGTGAGAGTGTCTGTTCGTGTGTGGGAGTGAGAGTGCCTGTTCGTGTGTGGGAGTGAGAGTGCCTGTTTGGGTGTGGGAGTGCGAGTGCCTGTTCATACGTAAGGGTGGGAATTCCTATTCGTGTATGGGGGTAGGAGTGTGAAGTTGAGAGTGTCTGTTCACGTGAGGGAGTAAGAGTGCCTGTTCATGTGTGGGAGTGAGAGTGCCAGTTCACGTGTGGGATTGAGAGTGCCCGTCCATGCATGGGAGTGAGACTGCCTGTTTACGTTTGCGAGTGAGAGTGCCTGTTCACGTGTGGAAGTGAGAGTGCTTGTCCATGTGTGGGAGTGAGAGTGCCTGTCCATGTGTTCGAGTGAGAGTGCCTGTTCATGTTTGGGAATGAGAGTGTCTGATCATGTGTGGGACTGAGTGTGCTTGATCATGTGTGGCAGTGAGTGTGCCTTTTCATGTGTGGGAGTGAGAGTGCCCATCCATATGTGAGAGTGAGAGTGCCTGTTTATTTTTGCGAGTGGGAGTGCCAGTTCACGTGTGTGTGAGTGCGTGTGCCTGTTCGTACGTAAGGTTGGGAATGCCTATTCGTGTATGGGGGAAGGTGTGCCTATTCGTGTGTGAGCTTGAGAATGCCGGTTCGTATGTGGGTGAGAGAGTGCCTGTTTGTGTGTGAAGGTGAGAGTGCCTGTTGATATGTGAGGGTGGGAGAGCCTGTTCATGTGTGGGAGAGTGCCTGTTCATGTATGGGAGTGAGAGTGCCTGTTCAGGTGTGTGAGTGAGAGTGCCTGTTCAGGTGTGTGAGTGAGAGTGCCTGTTCATGTGTGTGAGTGAGAGTTACTGTTCAGGTGTGGGAGTGAGAGTTCCTGTTCAGGTGTGGGAGTGAGAGTGCCTGTTCAGGTGTGTGAGTGAGAGTGCCTGTTCATGTGTGTGAGTGAGAGTTACTGTTCAGGTGTGGGAGTGAGAGTTCCTGTTCAGGTGTGGGAGTGAGAGTGCCTGTTCATGTGTGGGAGTGATAGTGCTTATTTGTGTGTTGGAGAAAGAGTGGCTGTTCGTGTGTGGGAGTGAGAGTGCCTGTTCTTGTGTCAGATTGAGATTGCCTGTTCATTTGAGGGAGTGAGAGTGCCTTTTCATTTGTGGGAATGTGAGTGCCTCATCATGTATAGGAGTGAGAGTGCCTGATCACGTGTCGGGGTGAGAGTGCCTGATCACGTGTGGAAGTGAGATTGCCAGATCATGTTTGCGAGTAAGAGTGCCTGATCATATGTGAGCATGAGAGTTCTGGGTTGTATGTGAGGTTGGGAGAGTCTGATCGTGAGTGAGGTTGTGAGTGCCTGTTCTTGTATGCGGACAGGAAAGCCTGTTAGTTAGTGGGGGTGAGAGTGCCTGTTTGTATGTGAAGGTGAGAGTGCCTGTTCATGTGTGGGAGTGAGAGTGCCAATTCATGTGTGGCAGTGAGAGTGCCTCTCCATGTCTGCAGTCAGAGTGCTTTTCACGACTGTGATTGAGATTGCCTATTCATGTGTGGGAGTGAGAGTGCCTGTTTGGGTGTGGGAGTGCGAGTGCCTGTTCGTACGTAAGGGTGGGAATGCCTATTCGTGTATGGGGGTAGGAGTGCCTATTCATGTGTGAGGTTGAGAGTGCCTGTTCACGTGAGGGAGTAAGAGTGCCTGTTCACGTGTGGGAGTCAGAGTGCCTCTTCATCTGTGGGAGTGAGAGTGCCTGATCGTGTGTGGGAGTGAGAGTGCCTGTCCATGTGTGGAAGTGAGACTGCCGGTTTACCTTTGCGAGTGAGAGTGCCAGTTCACATGTGGAAGTGAGAGTACCTGTCCATGTGTGGGAGTGAGAGTGCCTGTCCATGTGTGCGAGTGAGAGTGCCTGTTCATGTTTGGAAATGAGAGTGTCTGATCATGTGTGGGACTGAGTGTGCTTGATCATGTGTGGCAGTGAGTGTGCCTTTTCACGTGTAGGAGTGAGAGTGACCGTCCATATGTGAGAGTGAGAGTGCCTGTTTATTTTTGCGAGTGAGAGTGCCAGTTCACGTGTGTGTGAGTGCGTGTGCCTGTTCGTACGTAAGGGTGGGATTGCCTATTCGTGTATGGGGGAAGGTGTGCCTATTCGTGTGTGAGCTTGAGAATGCCGGTTCGTATGTGGGTGAGAGAGTGCCTGTTTGTATGTGACGGTGAGAGTGCCTGTTGATGTGTGAGGGTGGGAGAACCTGTTCATGTGTGGGAGAGTGCCTGTTCATGTATGGGAGTGAGAGTGCCTGTTCGTGTGTGGGAGTGAGAGTGCCTGTTTGGGTGTGGGAATGCGAGTGCCTGTTCGTACGTAAGGGTGGGAATGCCTATTCGTGTATGGTGGTAGGAGTGCCTATTCGTGTGTGAGTTTGAGAGTGCCTGTTCACGTGTGGGAGTAAGAGTACCTGTTCGTGTTGGGGTGTGAGAGTGCCTGTTTGTATGTGAAGGTGAGAGTGCCTGTTGATGTTTGAGGATGGGAGTGCATGTTCAGGTGTATGAGTGAGAGTGACCGTTCAGGTGTGTGAGTGAGAGTGCCTGTTCATGTGTGGGAGTGAGAGTGCCTGATCATGTGTGGGAGTGAGAGTGCCAGTTCACGTGTGGGAGTGAGAGTGCCCGTCCATGCGTGGGAGTGAGACTGCCTGTTTAAGTTTGCGAGTGAGAGTGCCAGTTCACGTGTGGAAGTGAGAGTGCCTGTCCATGTGTGGGAGTGAGAGTGCCTGTCCATGTGTGCGAGTGAGAGTGCCTGATCATGTTTGGTAGTGAGAGTGCCTGATCATGTGTGGGAGTGAGAGTGCCTGATCATGTGTGGCAGTGAGTGTGCCTTTTCATGTGTGGGAGTGAGAGTGCCCGTCCATGTGTGAGAGTGAGAGTGCCTGTTTATTTTTGCGAGTGAGAGTGCCAGTTCACGTGTGTGTGAGTGCGCGTGCCTGTTCATACGTAAGGGTGGGACTGCCTATTCGTGTATGGGGGAAGGTGTGCCTATTCGTGTGTGAGTTTGAGAGTGCCGGTTCGTGTGTGGATGAGAGAGTGCCTGTTTGTATGTGAAGGTGAGAGTGCCTTTTGCTGTGTGAGGTTGGGAGAGCCTGTTCATGTGTGGGAGAGAGAGTGCCTGTTCATGTATGTGAGTGAGAGTGCCTGTTCGTATGTGGGAGTGAGAGTGCCTGTTCATGTGTGCCAGTGACAGTGCCTGTTCATGTGTGGGTGTGAGAGTGCCTGTTCATGTTTGGGATTAAGAGTGCCTGTTCATGTGTGGGAGTGAGAGTGCCTGTCGATGTGTGGGATTGAGAGTGCCTCTTCATATGTGGGAGCGAGAGTGCATGTTCATATGTCAGGGAATAGTGCCTGTTTGTTTGTGAAGGTCATAGTGCCTGTTTATGTGTGAGGGGGGAGTGCCTGTTTGGCTGTGGGAGTGCGAGTGCCTTTTCGTATGTAAGGGTGGTAATCGCTATTCGTGTAATGGGGGAAGGAGTGCCTATTCGTGTGTGAGGTTGAGAGTGCCAGTTCAGTTGTGGGAGTGACAGTGCCTGTTCGTGTGTGGGACTGAGAGTGCCTGTTGATGTGTGCGAGTGAGAGTGCCTGTTCATGTGTGGGATTATGTGTGCGAGCCGAGGTGTGGGATTGAGATTGCCTGTCCATGTGTGGGAGTGAGAGTGCCTGTCCATATGTGGGAGTGAGAGTGCATCTCCATGTGTCGGAGTGAGAGTGCCTGTTCGTGAGTGGGAGTGAGAGTGCATGTTCATGTGTGGAAGTGAGAGATCCTGTTCATGTGTGGCAGTGAGTGTGCCTGTTCATGTGTGTGAGTGAGAGTGCCTGTTCACATGTATGATTGAGAGTGCCTCTTTATGTGTGGGAGTGAGAGTGCCTGTCCATGTGTGGGAGTGAGAGTGCCAGTTCATGTGTGCGAGTGAGAGAGCCTGTTCATGTGTGCCAGTGAGTGTGCCTGTTCATGTGTGTGAGTGAGAGTGCCTGTTTGGGTGTGGGAATGCGAGTGCCTGTTCGTACGTAAGGGTGGGAATGCCTATTCGTGTATGGGGGAAGGAGTGCCTTATATGGGTTTGAGAATGACTGTTTGTATGTGAAGTTGAGAGTGCCTGTTGATGTGTGATGGTGGGAGTGCATGTTTAGGTGTGTGAATGAGAGTGCCCGTTCAGGTGTGTGAGTGAGAGTGCCTGTTCAGGTGTGTGAGTGAGAGTGACAGTTAACGTGTGGAGTGAGAGTGCCCCTCCATGCGTGGGAGTGAGAGTGCCTGTTTATGTTTGCGGGTGAGAGTGCCAGTCCAAATGTGGAAGTGAAAGTGTCTGTCCATGTGTGGGAATGAGTATGCCTGTCCATGTGTGCGGGTGAGAGTGCCTGTTCATGTGTGGTTTTGAGTGTGCCTGTTCACGGGTGGGTGTGAGTTATCCTGATCATGTGTGTGAGTGAGGTTGCCTGATCATGTGTGGGAGTGTGAGTGCCTGATCATGTGTGGGACTGAGAGTGCTTGATCATGTGTTGGAGTGAGGGTGCCTTTTCATGTGTGGGAGAAAGAGTGCCTGTTCTTGTGTGCTGGTGAGAGTACTTGTTCGTGTGTGGGAGTGCGATTGCCTGTTCGTGTGTGGGAGTAAGAGTGCCTATTCGTGTGTGAGATTGAGAGTGCCTGTTCATTTGAGGGCTTGAGAGTGCCTGTTCTTTTGTGGGAATGTGAGTGCCTCTCGTGTGGAGGAGTGAGAGTTCCTGACCACGTGTGGAAGCGAGATTGCCAGATCATGTGTGGGACTGAGAGTGCCGGGTCGTGTGTGAGGGTGGGGGAGTCTGATCGTGAGTGAGGTTGTAAGTGCCTGTTCTTGTATGTGGACAGGAATGCCTGTACGTGTATGGGGGTGAGAGTGCCTGTTTGTATATGAAGGTGAGAGTGCCTGTTCATGTGTGAGGGTGGGTGAGCATGTTCATGTGTGGGAGTGAGAGTGCCTGTTCATGTATGGGAGTGAGAGTGCCTGTTCGTGTGTGGGAGTGAGAGTGCCTGTTCATGTGTGAGAGTAAGAGTGCCTGTTCATGCATGGGAGTGAGAGTGCCTGTTCGTGTGTGGGAGTAATTGTGCCTGTTTTTGTGTGGCAGTGAGAGTGCCTGTTCACATGGGCAGTCAGAGTGCCTGTTCATGTCTGGGATTGAGATTGCCTGTTCATGTGTGGGAGTGAGAGTGCCTGTTCATGTGTGGGAGTGAGAGTGCCTGTTCGTGTGTGGGAGTGAGAGTGCCTGTTTGGGTGTGGGAATGCGAGTGCCTGTTCGTACGTAAAGGTGCGAATGCCAATTCCTGTATGGGGGAAGGAGTCCCTATTCATTTGTGAGGTTGAGAGTGCCTGTTCACGTGTGGGAGTGAGAGTGCCTGTTCTTATGGGCGGGGGGGGGGGGGGTGGGGGGGTGTGGGGTGGTGGTCAGAGTGCCTGTTTGTATGTGAAGTTGAGAAGGCCTGTTGATGTGTGAGGGTGGGAGTGCCTGTTTATGTGTGAGGTTGTGAGTTCATGTTCAGATGTGTGAGTGAGAGTGCCTGTTCAGGTGTGTGAATGAGAGTGCCTGTCGATGTGTGGGATTGAGATTGCCTCCTCATATGTGGGAGTGAGAGTGCATGTTCATATGTCAGGGAATAGTGCATGTTTGTTTGTGAAGGTCATAGTGCCTGTTTATGTTTGAGGGTTGGAGTTCCTGTTTATGTGTGATGGGGGAGTGCCTGTTTGGCTGTGGGAGTGCGAGTGCCTGTTCGTACGTAAGGGTGGTAATGCCTATTCGTGTATGGGGGAAGGAGTGCCTATTCGTGTGTGAGGTTGAGAGTGCCTGTTCAGTTGTGGGAGTGACAGTGCCTGTTCATGTGTGGCAGTGAGAGTGACTGTTCATGTGTGGGACTGAGAGTGCCTGTTCATGTGTGGGAGTGAGAGTGCCTGTTCATGTGTGCGAGTGAGAGTGCCTGTTCATGTGTGGGATTGTGTGTGCGTGTCCAGGTGTGGGAGTGAGATTGCCTGTTCATGTTTGGGAGTGAATGTGCCTGTTTAGTTTTGCGAGTGAGAGTGCCAATTCACGTGAGGGAGTGCGATTGCCTGTCCATGAGTGGGATTGAGATTGCCTGTCCATGTGTGGGAGTGAGACTGCCTGTCCATATGTGGGAGTGAGAGTGCCTCTCCATGTGTCGGAGTGAGAGAGCCTGTTCGTGAGTGGGAGTGAGAGTGCATGTTCATGTGTGGAAGTGAGAGACCCTGTTCATGTGTGGCAGTGAGTGTGCCTGATCATGTGTGTGAGTGAGAGTGCCTGTTCACATGTATGATTGAAAGTGCCTCTTTATGTGTGGGAGTGAGTGCCTGTCCATGTGTGGGAATGAGAGTGCCAGTTCATGTGTGCGAGTGAGAGAGCCTGTTCATGAGTGCCAGTGAGTGTGCCTGTTCATGTGTGTGAGTGAGAGTGCCTTTTCACATGTGTGAGTGAGAGTGCCTGGTCGTGTGTGGGGGTGAGAGTGCATGTTTTTTTTGAAGGTGATAGTGCCTATTTATGTGTGAGGGTGGGAGTGCTTGTTTATGTGTGAGTGGGGAGTGCCTTTTTGGGTGTGGGAGTGCGAGTGCCTGTTTGTACGTAATGGTGGTAATTCCTATTCGTGTATTAGGGAAGGAGTGGATATTTGTGTTTGAGGTTGAGAGTGCCGGTTCAGGTGTGTGAATGAGAGTGCCTGTTCATGTGTGGGAGTGAGAGTGCCTGTTCATGTGTGGGAGTGAGAGTGCCTGTTTGTGTGTGGGATTGAGAGTGCCTGTTCATGTGTGGGAGTCAGAGTGCCTGATCATGTGTGAGGGTGTGAGGGCCTGTCCTTGTATGGAGACAGTTATAACTCTTCATGTGTTAGGTTGAGAGTGCCTGTTTGTATGTGAAGGTGAGACTGCCTGTTCATGTGTGTGAGTGAGAGGGCCTGTTCATGTGTGGCAGTGAGTGTGCCGGTTCATGTGTGGGAGTGAGTTTGCCTGTTCACATGTGGGTTTGAGAGTGCCTTTTTATGTGTGGGATTGAGAGTGCCAGATCATAGGTGGGCGTGAGAGTTCTTGTTTATGTGTGGGAGTAAGAGAGACTGTTCATGTATGGGAGTGAGAGTGCATGTTCATGTGTGGGAGTGAGAGTTGCTGTTCATGTGCTGGAGTGGGAGTGCCTCATCATGTGTGTGATTAAGAGTGCCTGTTCATGTGTGGGAGTGAGTGTGCCGGTTCATGTGTGGGAGTGAGTTTGCCTGTTCACGTGTGGGTTTGTGAGTGCCTCTTTATGTGTGGGATTGAGAGTGCCAGTTCATGTGTGGGAGTGAGAGTGCCTCATCATGTGTGGGACTGAGAGTGCCTGTTCATGTGTGGGAGTGAAGGTGCCTGTTCATGTGTGGGAGTGTGCCTGCACATATGTGGGAGTGAGAGTGCCTGTTCATGTTTGGAAGTGAATGTGCCTGTTTGGTTTTGTGAGTGAGAGTGCCTGTTCACGTGTGTGAGTGAGAGTGCCTCTTTATGTGTGGGAGTGAGAGTGCCTGTTCATGTGTGGGAGGGAGTGTGCCTGTCCATGTGTGGGAGTGAGAGTGCCAGTTCATGTGTGGGAGTGAGAGAGCCTGTTCAGGTATGTGAGTGAGAGTGCCTGTTCAGTGGTGGGAGTGAGAGTGCCTGTTCATGTATAGGAGTGAGAGTGCCTGTTCATGTGTGCGAGTGAAAGTGCCTGTTCATGTATGCGAGTGAGAGTGCCTGTTCATGTGTGGGAGTGAGAGTGCCTCTTCATGTGTGGTAGTGAGATTGCCTGTCTGTGTGTGGGAGTGAGAGTGCCTGTCCATGTGTGGGAATGAAAGTCCCTGTTCATGTTTGGGAGTGAATGTGCTTGTTTAGATTTGCGAGTGAGAGTGCTAATTCACGTGTGGGAGTGTGATTGCCTGTCCATGAGTGGGAGTGAGATTGCCTGTTCATGTGAGGGAGTGAGAGTGCCTGTCCATGTGTGGGAGTGAGAGTGCCTCTCCATGTGTGGGAGTGAGAGTGCCTGTTCATGTGTGGCAGTGAGAGTGCCTGTTTGGGTGTGTGAGTGAGAGTGCCTGTTCATGTTTGCGAGAGCGAGTGCCTGTCCATGTGTGGCAGTGAGTGTGCCTGTTCATGTGTGTAAGTGAGAGTGCCTGTTCACGTGTGTGAGTGAGAATGCTTCTTTATGTGTGGGAGTGTGAGTGCCTGTTCATGAGTGGGTGTGAGAGTGCCTGTTCAGATGTGGGAGTGAGAGTGCATGTTCTTGTGTGGGAGTGGGAGTGCCTGTTCATGTGTGCCAGTGACAGTGCCTGTTCATGTGTGGGTGTGAGAGTGCCTGTTCATGTTTGGGACTGAGAGTGCCTGTTCATGTGTTGGACTGAGAGTGCCTGTCGATGTGTGGGATTGAGAGTGCCTCTTCATATGTGGGAGTGAGAGTGCATGTTCATATGTCAGGGAATAGTGCCTGTTTGTTTGTGAAGGTCATAGTGCCTGTTTATGTGTGAGGGTTGGAGTTCCTGTTTATGTGTGAGGGGGGAGTGCCTGATTGGCTGTGGGAGTGCGAGTGCCTGTTCGTACGTAAGGGTGGTAATGCCTATTCGTGTATGGTGGAAGGAGTGCGTATTCTTTTGTGATGTTGAGAGTGCTGGTTCAGGTGTGTGAGAGAGTGCCTGTTCAGGCGTGGGATTGAGAGTGCATGTTCATGTGTGGGAGTGAGAGTGCCTCATCACGTGTGGGACTGAGAGTGCCCGTTCATGTGTGGGAGTGAGAGTGCCTGTTCATGTGTGGGAGTGAAGGTGCCTTTTCATGTGTGGGAGTGAGTGTGCCTGCTCATATGTGGGAGTGAGAGTGCCTGTTCATGTTTGGAAGTGAATGTGCCTGTTTGGTTTTGTGAGTGAGAGTGCCTGTTCACGTGTGGGAGTGCGATTGCATGTCCATGTGTGGGAGTGAGATTGCCTGTCCATGTGTGTGAGTGAGAGTGCCTGTTCACGTGTGTGAGTGAGAGTGCCTCTTTATGTGTGGGAGTGAGAGTGCCTGTTCATGTGTGGAAGTGAGAGTGCCAGTTCATGTATGGGAGTGAGAGTGCCTGTTCATGTGTGCGAGTGAGAGTGCCTGTTCATGTGTGGGAATGAGAGTGCCTCTTCATGTGTGGTAGTGAGATTGCCTATCTGTGTGTGGGAGTGAGAGTGCCTGTTCAGTGGTGGGAGTGAGAGTGCCTGTTCATGTATGGAAGTGAGAGTGCCTGTTCATGTGTGCGAGTGAGAGTGCCTGTTCATGTGTGGGAATGAGAGTGCCTCTTCATGTGTGGTAGTGAGATTGCCTGTCTGTGTGTGGGAGTGAGAGTGCCTGTCCGTGTGTGGGAATGAGAGTCCCTGTTCATGTTTGGGATTGAATGTGCTTGTTTAGATTTGCGAGTGAGATTGCCAATTCACGTGTGGGTGTGCGATTGCCTGTCCAAGAGTGGGAGTGAGATTGCCCGTTCATGTGAGGGAGTGAGAGTGCCTGTCCATGTGTGGGAGTGAGAGTGCCTCTCCATGTGTGGGAGTGAGAGTGCCTGTTCATGTGTGGCAGTGAGAGTGCCTGTTTGGGTGTGTGAGTGAGAGTGCCTGTTCATTTGTGCGAGAGAGAGTGCCTGTCCATGTGTGGCAGTGAGTGTGCCTGTTCATGTGTGTAAGTGAGAGTGCCTGTTCACGTGTGTGAATGAGAATGCTTCTTTATGTGTGGGAGTGTGAGTGCCTGTTCATGAGTGGGAGTGAGAGTGCCTGTTCTTGTGTGGGAGTGAGAGTGCCATTTCTTGTGTGCCAGTGAGAGTGCCTGTTCATGTGTGGGAGTGAGAGTGCCTGTTCATGTTTGGGACTGAGATTACCAGTTCATGTGTCAGAGTGAGAATGCCTGTTCATGTGTAGGAGTGAGAGTGCCTCATCATTTGTGGGACTGAGAGTGCCTGTTCATGTGTGGGAGTGAGAGTGCCTGTCCGTGTGTGGTAGTGAGATTGCCTGTCCGTGTGTGGGAGTGAGAGTGCCTGTCCATGTGTGGGATTGAGAGAGCCTGTTCATGTGTGGGAGTGAGTGTGCCTGTTCATCTGTGAGTGAGAGTGCCTGTTCACATGTGTGAGTGAAAGTGCCTAACCGTTTGTGGGAGTGAGAGTGTTTGTCCGTGTGTAGGAGTGAGAACGCCTGTCCACGTCAGGGATTGAGAGTACCTGTTCACATGTGGGAGTGAGAGTGCCTCTTTATGAGTGGGAGTGAGAGTGCCTGTCATTGTGTGGGAGTGAGTGTGCCTGTCCATGTGTGGGAGTGAGATTGCCTGTTCATGTATGGGAGTGAGGGTGGCTGTTCGCGTGTTGGAGTGGGAGTGCCTGTTTCTGTGTGGCAGTAAGAGTGTCTGTTCATGTGTGGGAGTGAGAGTGCCTGTTCATGTGTGGGATTGAGATTTCCTCTTCTTATCTGGGAGTGAGAGTGCCTGTTTGTGTGTGTGTGTGAGATTGCCTGTTTGTTTGTGAAGGTGATAGTACCTGTTTATGTGTGAGGGGCGAGTGGCTGTTTGGCTGTGGGTTTGTGAGGCCTGTTCGTACGTAAGGGTGAGAATGCCTATTCGTTTATGGGGGAAGGAGTGCATATCCGTGTGTGAGGTTGAGAGTGCCGGTTGAGGTGTGTGAGTGAGAGTGCCTGTTCAGGTGTGGGAGTGAGAGAGCCTGTTCATGTGTGGCAGTGAATGTGCCTGTTCATGTGTGTGAGTGAGAGTGCCTGTTCACGTGTGTCAGTGAGAGTGCCTCTTTATGTGTGGGAGTGAGAGTGCATGTTCATGTGTGAGAATGCGAGTGCCTGTCCATGTGTGGGAGTGAGAGTGCAAGTTCATGTTTGGGAGTGAGAGAGCCTGTTCATGAGTTGCAGTGAGAGTGCCTGTTCATGTGTGGTATTGAGAGTACTTCATCATTTGTGGGATTGAGAGAGCCTGTTCATGTGTGGCATTGAGTGAGCCTGTTCATGTGTGAGTGAGAGTGCCTTTTCACATGTGGGAGTGAGAGTGCCTGTTCATGTGTGGGATTGAGAGTGCCTGTTCATGTGTGGGAGTCAGAGTGCCTGATCATGTGTGAGAGTGTGAGGGCCTGTCCTTGTATGGAGACAGTTATAACTCTTCGTGTGTTGGGTTGAGAGTGCCTGTTTCTATGTGAAGGTGAGACTGCCTGCTCATGTGTGTGAGTGAGAGGGCCTGTTCATGTGTGGCAGTGAGTGTGCTGGTTCATGTGTGGGAGTGAGTTTGCCTGTTCAGGTGTGGGTTTGAGAGTGCCAGTTCATGTGTGGGAGTGAGAGTTCCTGTTCATGTGTTGTAGTGAGATTGCCTGTTCATGTATGGAATTGAGAGTGCATGTTCATGTATGGGAGTGAGAGTGCCTGTTCGTGTGTGGGAGTGAGAGTGCCAGTTCATGTGTGGGAGTGAGCGAGCCTGTTCATGTGTGGGAGTGAGAGTGCCTCATCATCTGTTCGACTGAGAGTGCCTGTTCATGTGTGGGAGTGAGTTTGCCTGTTCACGTGTGGGAGTGAGAGTGCCTCTTTATGTGTGGGAATGAGTGTGCCTGTTCATGTGTGGGAGTGAGAGTGCCTGATCGTTTGTGGGAGTGAGTGTGCCTGATCATGTGTGGGAGTCTGAGTGCCTGTTCATGTGTGGGAGTGAGAGTGCCTGTTCGTGTGTGGGACTGAGAGTGCCTGTTCATGTGTGGGAGTGAGTTTGCCTGTTCACGTGTGGGAGTGAGAGTGCCTCTTTATGTGTGGGAATGAGTGTGTCTGTTCATGTGTGGGACTGAGAGTGCCTGATCATGTGTTCGAGTGTGAGTGCCTGTTCATGTGTGGGAGTGTGAGAGCCTGTTCATGTGTGGCAATGAGAGTGCCTGTTCATGTGTGGGAGTGAGAGTGCCTGTTCATGTGTGGGAGTGAGCAAGCCTGTTCATGTGTGCGAGTGAGGGTGCCTGTTCATGTTTGGGAGTGAGAGTGCCAGTTCATGAGTGGGAGTGAGAGTGCAAGTTCATGTGTGTAAGTGAGAGAGCCTGTTCATGTGTGGCAGTGAGAGTGCTTCTTCATGTGTGGTAATGAGATTGCTTGTCTGTGTGTGGGAGTGAGAGTGCCTGTCCGTGTATGGGAATGAGAGTGCCTGGTCATGTTAGGGAGCGAATGTGCCTGTTTAGTTTTGCGATTGAGAGTGCCTGTTCACGTGTGGGTGTGCGATTGCCTGTCCATGAGTGGGAATGAGATTGCCTGTCCATGTGTGGGAGTAAGAGTGCCTTTACATGTGTGGGAGTGAGAGTGCCTTTTTATGTGTGAGAGTGAGAGTGCCTGTTCATGTGTGGGAGTGAGTATGCCTGCTCATGTGTGGGAGTGAGAGTGCCTGTTCATGAGTGGCAGTAAGTGTGCCTTTTCATGTATGGGTGTGAGAGTGCCTGTTTGTGTGTTGGAGTGGGAGTGCCTGTTTGTGTGTGTCAATAAGAGTGCATTTTCATGTGTGGGAATGAGACTGCCTGTTCATGTGTTGGATTGAAAGTGCCTCTTCATATGTGGGAGTGAGAGTGCCTGTTCTTGTGTGGGGGTGATATTGCCTGGTCATGTTTGGGAGTGAATGTGCCTGTTTAGTTTTGCGATTGAGAGTGCCAGTTCACGTGTAGGAGTGCGATTGCCTGTCCATGAGTGGGAATGAGATTGCCTCTCCATGTGTGGGAGTGAGAGTGCCTGATCGTGTGTGGGAGTAAGAGTGCAAGTTCATGTGTGTAAGTGAGAGAGCCTGTTCATGTGTGGCAGTGAGAATGCCTCTTCATGTGTGGTAGTGAGATTGCTTGTCTGTGTGTGGAAGTGAGAGTGCCTGTCCGTGTATGGGAAGGAGAGTGCCTGTCCATGTGTGGGATTGAGTGTGCCTGACCATGTGTGGGAGTGAGAGTGCCTGGTCATGTTTGGGAGTGAATGTCCCTGTTTAGTTTTGCGACTGAGAGTGCCAGTTCACGTGTGGGTGTGCGATTGCCTGTCCATGAGTGGGAATGAGATTGCCTGTCCATGTAAAGGAGTGAGAGTGCCTTTCCATGTGTGGGAGTGAGAGTGCTTGTTCATGTGTGGGAGTAAGAGTGCAAGTTCATGTGTGTAAGTGAGAGAGCCTGTTCATGTGTGGGAGTTAGAGTGCCTGTTTGGGAGTGTGAGTGAGAGTGCCTGTTCACATGTGTGAGTGAGAGTGCCTGTCCATGTGTGGTAGTGAGTGTGCCTGTTCATGTGTGTGAGTGAAAGTGCCTGTTCACATGTGTGAATGAGAATGCCTCTTTATGTGTGGGAGTGAGAGTGCCTGTTCATGTATGGGAGTGAGAGTGCCTGTTCATGTGTGGGAGTGAGAGTGCCTGTTCGTGTGTTGGAGTTCCAGTGCCTGTTTGTGTGTGGCAGTGACAGTGCCTGTTAAATGTGTGGGACCGAGAGTGCCAGTTCATGTGTGGGAGTGAGAGTGCCAGTTCATGTGTGGGAGTGAGAGTGCCTGTCTGTTTGTGGGAGCCTGAGTGCCTGTCCATGTGTGGAAATGAGAATGCCTGTCCATGTGTGGCATTGAGAGAGCCTGTTCATATGTGGCAGTGAATGTGCCTCTTCATGTGTGAGTGAGAGTGCATGTTCACATGTGGGAGTGAGAGTGCCTCTTTATGTGTGGGAGTGAGAGTGCCTGTTCATGTGTGGGATTAAGTGTGCCTGTTCATGTATGGGATTGAGAATGCCTGTTCGCGTATTGGAGTGGCAGTGCCTGTTTGTGTGTGGCAGTAAGAGTGCCCGTTCATGTGTGGGAGTGAGAATGCCTGTTCATGTGTGGGATTGAGAGTGTCTCTTCATATGTGGGAGTGAGAGTGCCTGATCATGTGTTTGGGTGAGATTGCCTGTTCATGTGTGGGAGTAAGAGTGCCTGTTCATGTGTGGGAGTGAGAGTGCATGTTCATGTGTGAGAGTGAGAGCGCCTGATCATGTGTAGGAGTTAGAGTGCCTGTCCATGTGTGGCAGTGAGTGTGCCTGTTCATGTGTGTGAGTGAAAGTGCCTGTTCATGTGTGTGAGTGAAAATGCCTCTTTATGTGTGGGAATGAGAGTGCCTGTTCATGTGTGGGAGTGAGAGTGCCTGTTCATGTGTGCCAGTTAGAGTGCCTGTTCATGTGTGGGAGTGAGTGTGCCTGTTTGTGTATTGGAGTTCTAGTGCCTGTTCGTGTGTTGGAGTTCTAGTGCCTGTTTGTGTGTGGCAGTGAGAGTGCCTGTTCATGTGTGGGACTGATAGTGCCAGTTCATGTGTGGGAGTGAGAGTGCCTGTTCATGTGTGGGCGTGAGAGTGCATGTTCAAGTGTGGTAGTGAGATTGCCTGTTTGTGGGAGGGAGAGTGCCTGTCCGTGTGTGGAAATGAGAACGCCTGTCCATGTGTGGCATTGAGAGAGCCTGTTCATGTGTGGCAGTGAATGTGCCTCTTCATGTGTGCGTGAGAGTGCCTGTTCACATGTGGGAGTGAGAGTGCCTGTTCATGTGTGCCAATTGGAGTGCCTGTTCATGTGTGGGAGTGAGGGTGCCTGTTCGTGTGTTGGATTTCTAGTGCCTGTTCGTGTGTTGGAGTTCTAGTGCCTGTTTGTGTGTGGCAGTGAGAGTGCCTGTTCATGTGTGGGACTGAGAGTGCCTGTCATTGTGTGGGAGTGAGAGTGCCTGTTCATGTGTGGGCGTGAGAGTGCATGTTCAAGTGTGGTAGTGAGATTGCCTGTCTGTGGGAGGGAGAGTGCCTGTCCGTGTGTGGAAATGAGAACGCCTGTCCATGTGTGGCATTGAGAGAGCCTGTTCATGTGTGGCAGTGAATGTGCCTCTTCATGTGTGCGTGAGAGTGCCTGTTCACATGTGGGAGTGAGAGTGCCTGTTCATGTGTGGGATTGAGAGTGCCTCTTCATATGTGGGAGTGAGAGTGCCTGTTCATGTGTGGGATTGAGAGTGCCTCTTCGTGTATTGGAGTGGCAATGCCTGTTTGTGTGTGGCAGTAAGAGTGCCTGTTCATGTGTGGGAGTGAGAGTGCCTGTTCATGTATGGGATTGAGAGTGCCTCTTCATATGTGGGAGTGAGAGTGCCTGTTCGTGTGTGTGGGTGAGATTGCCTGTCCATGTGTGGGAGTGAGAGTGCCAGTTCATGTGTGGGAGTGAGAGCGCCTGTTCACATGTGGGAGTGAGAATGCCTCTTTATGTGTGGGATTGAGAGTGCCTCTTCATATGTGGGAATGAGAGTGCCTGGTCGTGTATGGGGGTGAGAGTGCATGTTTTTTTTTTCAAGGTAGTAGTGCCTGTTTATGTGTGAGGGTGGGAGTGCTTGTTTATGTGTGAGTGGGGGTGCCTTTTTGCATGTGGGAGTGCGCGTGCCTGTTCGTACATAATTGTGGTAATGCCTTTTCGTGTATTGGGGAAGGAGTGGATATTCGTGTTTGAGGTTGAGAGTGCCGGTTCAGGTGTGGGAGTGAGAGTGCCTGTTCATGTGTGGGAGTGAGAGTGCCTGTTCATGTGTGGGAGTGAGAGTGCCTGTTTGTGTGTGGGATTGAGAGTGCCTGTTTGTGTGTGGGATTGAGAGTGCCTGTTCATGTGTGGGAGTCAGAGTGCTTGGTCATGTATGAGGATGTGAAGGCCTGTCCTTGTATGGAGACAGTTATAACTCTTCGTGTGTTGGGTTGAGAGTGCCTGTTTCTATGTGAAGGTGAGACTGCCTGTTCATGTGTGGGAGTGAGAGTGCCTTTTCATGTGTGGGAGTGAGAGTGCCTGTTCGTGTGTGGGACTGAGAGTGCCTGTTCATGTGTGGTAGTGAGTTTGCCTGTTCACGTGTGGGAGTGAGAGTGCCTCTTTATGTTTGGGAATGAGTGTGCCTGTTCATGTGTGGGAGTGAGAGTGCCTGATCGTGTGTGGGAGTGAGTGTGCGTGATCACGTGAGGGAGTTAGAGTGCCTGATCATGTGTTCTAGTGTGAGTGCCTGATCATGTGTGGGAGTGAGAGTGCCTGTTCATGTGTGGGATTGAGAGTGCCTCCTCATATGTGAGACTGAGAGTGGCTGATCATGTGTGTGAGTGAGATTGCCAGTTTGTGTGTAGGAGTGAGAGTGCCTGTTCACGTGTGGGAGTGAGATTGCCTGGTGATCTGTGGGATTGAGAGTGCCTGATCATGTGTTGGAGTTGGAGTGCCCGATCATGTGTTCGAATGAGAGTGCCTGATCATGAGTGGGACTGAGAGTGCCTGATCATGTTTGGGAGTGAGAGTGCAGTGCCTGATCATGTGTGGGATTGAGTGTGACTTATCATTTGTGGGAGTTAGAGTGCCTGATCATGTGTGGGAGTGAGGGTGCCTGTTCATATGTGGGATTGAGAGTGCCTCCTCATATGTGGGAGTGAGTGTGGCTGGTCATGTGTGGGGTTGAGAGTGCCTGTTTGTTTGTCAAGGTGATAGTGCCTGTTTATGTGTGAGGGAGGTGTGGCTGTTTGGGTGTGGGTGTGCGAGTGCCTGTTCGTATGTTAGTTTGGTAATGCCTATTCGTGTATGGGGGAAGGAGTACATATTCGTGTGTGAGTTTGAGAGTGCATGTACAGGTGTGGGAGTGAGATTGCCTCATCATGTGTGGGACTGAGATTGCCTGTCCATGTGTGGGAGTGAGAATGCCAGTTCATGTGTGGGAGTGAGAGTGCCTGATCATGTGTGAGGGTGTGAGGGCCTGTCCTTGTATGGAGACAGTTATAAATCTTCAAGTGTTGGGTTGAGAGTGCCTGTTTCTATGTGAAGGTGGGAATGCCTGTTCATGTGTGTGAGTGAGAGGGCCTGTTCATGTGTGGCAGTGAGTGTGCCAGTTCATGTGTGGGAGTGAGTTTGCCTGTTCACGTGTGGGAGTGAGAGTGCCTTTTTATGTGTGGGATTGAGAGTGCCAGTTCATGTGTGGGAGTGAGTTTGCCTGTTCATGTGTGGGAGTGAGAGTGCCTCTTTATGTGTGGGATTGAGAGTGCCAGTTCATGTGTGGGAGTGAGTTTGCCTGTTCATGTGTGGGAGTGAGAGTGCCTCTTTATGTGTGGGATTGAGAGTGCCAGTTCATGTGTGGGAGTGAGAGTTCCTGTTCATGTGTGGGAGTAAGAGTGCCTGTTCATGTATGGGAGTGAGAGTGCATGTGCATGTGTGGGAGTGAGATTGCCTGTTCATGTGTTGGAGTAGGAGTGCCTCATCATGTGTGTGATTAAGACTGCCTGTTCATGTGTGGGTGTGAGAGTGCCTGTTCGTGTGTTGGAGTGAGATTGCCTGTCTATGTATTCGTGTATCTGAGAAGGAGTGCATATTCGTGTATGAGGTTAAGTGTGCCGGTTCAGGTGTGTGAGTGAGAGTGCCCGTTCATGTTTGGGAGTGAGAGTGCCTGTTCATGAGTGGGAGTGAGAGTGCCTGTTCATGTGTGGGAGTGAGAGTGCCTGTTCGTGTGTTGGAGTGAGATTGCCTGTCTGTGTATTCGTGTATCTCAGAAGGAGTGCATATTCGTGTGTGAGGTTAAGTGTGCCGGTTCAGGTGTGTGAGTGAGAGTGCCCGTTCATGTTTGGGAGTGAGAGTGCCTGTTCATGAGTGGGAATGAGAGTGCTTTTTCATGTGTGGGAGTGAGAGTGCCTGTTCGTGTGAGGGAGTGAGAGTGCCTGTTCATGTGTGGGAGTGAGAGTGCCTGCTCATGTTTGGGAGTGAATGTACTTCTTTAGTTTTGCGAGTGAGAGTGCCTGTTAACGTGTGTGAGTGAGAGTGCCTCTTTATATTTTGGTTTGAGAGTGCCTGTTCATGTGTGGGAGTAAGAGTGCCTGTTCATGTAAGAGAGTGAGAGTGCCTGTCCATGTGTGGCAGTGAGTATGCCTGTTCATGTGTGTGAGTGAAAGTGCCTGTTCACGTGTGTGAGTGAAAATGCCTCTTTATGTGTGGGAATGAGAGTGCCTGTTCATGTGTGGGAGTGAGAGTGCCTGTTCATGTGTGCCAGTTAGAGTGCCTGTTCATGTGTGGGAGTGAGTGTGCCTGTTCGTGTATTGGAGTTCTAGTGCCTGTTCGTGTGTTGGAGTTCTAGTGCCTGTTTGTGTGTGGCAGTGAGAGTGCCTGTTCATGTGTGGGACTGTGAGTGCCAGTTCATGTGTGGGAGTGAGAGTGCCTGTTCATGTGTGGGCGTGAGAGTGCATGTTCAGGTGTGATAGTGAGATTGCCTGTCTGTTTGTGGGAGGGAGAGTGCCTGTCCGTGTGTGGAAATGAGAACGCCTGTCCATGTGTGGCATTGAGAGAGCCTGTTCATGTGTGGCAGTGAATTTGCCTCTTCATGTGTGAGTGAGAGTGCCTGTTCACATGAGGGAGTGAGAGTGCCTCTTTATGCCTGGGAGTGAGTGTGCCTGTTCATGTGTGGGATTAAGTGTGCGTGTTCATGTATGGGATTGAGAGTGCCTCTTCGTGTATTGGAGTGGCAGTGCCTGTTCATGTGTGAGAGAGAGAGTGTCTGTTCATGTGTGGGATGAGAGTGCCTTTTCATGTGCTGGAGTGGGAGTGCCTCATCATGTGTGGGAGTGAGATTGCCTGTTCATGTGTGGGAGTGAGAGTGCCTGTTCATGTGTGGGAGTGAGAGTGCCTGTTCGTGTGTGGGACTGAGAGTGCCTGTTCATGTGTGGGAGTGAGTTTGCCTGTTCACGTGTGGGAGTGAGAGTGCCTCTTTATGTGTGGGAATGAGTGTGCCTGTTCATGTGTGGGAGTGAGAGTGCCTGATCGTGTGTGGGAGCGAGTGTGCCTGATCACGTGTGGGAGTGAGAGTGCCTGATCATGTGTTCTAGTGTGAGTGCCTGATCATGTGTGGGAGTGAGAGTGCCTGTTCATGTGTGGGATTGAGAGTGCCTCCTCATATGTGAGACTGAGATTGCCTGTTCATGTGTGGGAGTGAGATTGCCAGTTTGTGTGTGGGAGTGAGAGTGCCTGTTCATGTGTGGGAGTGAGATTGCCTGGTCATCTGTGGGATTGAGAGTGCCTGATCATGTGTGGGAGTTGGAGTGCCTGATCATGTGTTCGAATGAGAGTGCCTGATCATGAGTGGGACTGAGAGTGCCTGATCATGTTTGGGAGTGAGAGTGCAGTGCGTGATCATGTGTGGGATTGAGTGTGACTGATCATGTGTGGGAGTTAGAGTGCCTGATCATGTGTGGGAGTGAGGGTGCCTGTTCATATGTGGGATTGAGAGTGCCTCCTCATATGTGGGAGTGAGTGTGGCTGGTCATGTGTGGGGTTGAGAGTGCCTGTTTGTTTGTCAAGGTGATAGTGCCTGTTTATGTGTGAGGGAGGTGTGGCTGTTTGGGTGTGGGTGTGCGAGTGCCTGTTCGTACGTTAGGTTGGTAATGCCTATTCGTGTATGGGGGAAGGAGTGCATATTCGTGTGTGAGTTTGAGAGTGCATGTACAGGTGTGGGAGTGAGATTGCCTCATCATGTGTGGGACTGAGATTGCCTGTCCATGTGTGGGCGTGAGAATGCCAGTTCATCTGTGGGAGTGAGAGTGACTGATCATGTGTGAGGGTTTGAGGGCCTGTCCTTGTATGGAGACAGTTATAAGTCTTCAAGTGTTGGGTTGAGAGTGCCTGTTTCTATGTGAAGGTGAGATTGCCTGTTCATGTGTGTGAGTGAGAGGGCCTGTTCATGTGTGGCAGTGAGTGTGCCGGTTCATGTGTGGGAGTGAGTTTGCCTGTTCACATGTGGGAGTGAGAGTGCCTCTTTATGTGTGGGATTGAGAGTGCCAGTTCATGTGTGGGAGTGAGTTTGCCTGTTCATGTGTGGGAGTGAGAGTGCCTCTTTATGTGTGGGATTGAGAGTGCCAGTTTATGTGTGGGAGTGAGAGCTCCTGTTCATGTGTGGGAGTAAGAGTGCCTGTTCATGTATGGGAGTGAGAGTGCATGTGCATGTGTGGGAGTGAGAGCGCCTGTTCATGTGTTGGAGTGTGAATGCCTCATCATGTGTGTGATTAAGAGTGCCTGTTCATGTGTGGGAGTGAGAGTGCCTGTTCGTCTGTTGGACTTCTAGTGCCTGTTTGTGTGTGGCAGTGAGAGTGCCTGTTCATGTGTGGGACTGTGAGTGCCAGTTCATGTGTGGGAGTGAGAGTGCCTGTTCATGTGTTGGCGTGAGAGTGCATGTTCAGGTGTGATAGTGAGATTGCCTGTCTGTTTGTGGGAGGGAGTTTGCCTGTCCGTGTGTGGAAATGAGAACGCCTGTCCATGTGTGCCATTGAGAGAGCCTGTTCATGTCTGGCAGTGAATGTGCCTCTTCATGTGTGAGTGAGAGTGCCTGTTCACATGAGGGAGTGAGAGTGCCTCTTTATGCCTGGGAGTGAGTGTGCCTGTTCATGTGTGGGATTAAGTGTGCGTGTTCATGTATGGGATTGAGAGTGCCTCTTCGTGTATTGGAGTGGCAGTGCCTGTTTGTGTGTGGTAGTAAGAGTGCCTATTCATGTGTGGGAGAGAGAGTGCCTGTTCATGTGTGGGAGTGAGAGTGCCTGTTCATGTGTGGGAGTAAGAGTGCCTGTTCATGTATGGGAGTGAGAGTGCCTGTTCATGTGTGAGAGTGAGAGTGCCTGATCATGTGTAGGAGTTAGAGTGCCTGTCCATGTGTGGCAGTGAGTGTGCCTGTTCATGTGTTTGAGTGAAAGTGCCTGTTCACGTGTGTGAGTGAAAATGCCTGTTCATGTGTGGGAGTGAGAGTGCCAGTTCATGTGTGGGAGTGAGAGTGCCTGTTCATGTGTGCCTGTTAGAGTGCCTGTTCATGTGTGGGAGTAAGGGTGCCTGTTCGTGTGTTGGAGTTCTAGTGCCTGTTCGTGTGTTGTAGTTCTCGTACCTGTTTGTGTGTGGCAGTGAGAGTGCCTGTTCATGTGTGGGAGTGAGAGTGCCAGTTCATGTGTGGGAGTGAGAGTGCCTGTTCATGTGTGGGCATGAGAGTGCATGTTCAAGTGTGGTAGTGAGATTGCCTGTCTGTTTGTGGGAGGGAGAGTGCCTGTCCGTGTGTCGAAATGAGAACGCCTGTTCATGTGTGGCAGTGAATGTGCATCTTCATGTGTGAGTGACAGTGCCTGTTCACATGTGGGAGTGAGAGTGCCTGTTCATGTGTGGGATTAAGTGTGCCTGTTCATGTATGGGATTGAGAGTGCCTCTTCGTGTATTGGAGTGGCAGTGCCTGTTTGTGTGTGGCAGTAAGAGTGCCTCTTCATATGTGGGAGTGAGAGTGCCTGTTCGTGTGTGTGGGTGAGATTGCCTGTCCATGTGTGGGAGTGAGAGTGCCAGTTCATGTGTGGGAGTGAGAGCGCATGTTCACATGTGTGAGTGTGAATGCCTCTTTATGTGTGGGATTGAGAGTGCCTCTTCATATGTGGGAATGAGAGTGCCTGGTCGTGTATGGGGGTGAGAGTGCATGTTTTTTTTTCAAGGTGATAGTGCCTGTTTATGTGTGAGGGTGGGAGTGCATATTTATGTTTGAGTGGGGAGTGCCTTTTTGGGTGTGGGAGTGCGCGTGCCTGTTCGTACGTAATTGTGGTAAAACCTATTCGTGTATTGGGGAAGGAGTGGATATTCGTGTTTGAGGTTGAGAGTGCCGGTTCAGGTGTGGGATTGAGAGTGCCTGTTCATGTGTGGGAGTGAGAGTGCCTGTTCATGTGTGGGAGTGAGAGTGCCTGTTTGTGTGTGGGATTGAGAGTGCCTGTTTGTGTGTGGGATTGAGAGTGCCTGTTCATGTGTGGGAGTCAGAGTGCCTGATCATGTGTGAGGGTGTGAGGGCCTGTCCTTGTATGGAGACAGTTATAACTCTTCGTGTGTTGGGTTGAGAGTGCCTGTTTCTATTTGAAGGTGAGACTGCCTGTTCATGTGTGTGAGTGAGAGGTCCTGTTCATGTGTGGCAGTGAGTGTGCCGGTTCATGTGTGGGAGTGAGTTTGCCTGTTCACGTGTGGGTTTGAGAGTGCCAGTTCATGTGTGGGAGTGAGAGTGCCTGTTCATGTATGGAATTGAGAGTGCATGTTCATGCGTGGGAGTGAGAGTTCCAGTTCATGTGCTGGAGTGGGAGTGCCTCATCATGTGTGGAAGTGAGATTGCCTGTTCATGTGTGCGAGTGAGAGTGCCTGTTCATGTGTGGGAGTGAGAGTGCCTGTTCGTGTGTGGGACTGAGAGTGCCTGTTCATGTGTGGGAATGAGTTTGACTGTTCACGTGTGGGAGTGAGAGTGCCTCTTTATGTGTGGGAATGAGTGTGCCTGTTCATGTGTGGGAGTGAGAGTGCCTGATCGTGTGTGGGAGTGAGTGTGCCTGATCACGTGTGGGAGTGAGAGTGCCTGTTCATGTGTGGGATTGAGAGTGCCTCCTCATATGTGAGACTGAGAGTGCCTGATCATGAGTGGGACTGAGAGTGCCTGATCATGTTTGGGAGTGAGAGTGCAGTGCCTGATCATCTGTGGGACTGAGTGTGACTGTTTATGTGTGGGAGTGAGAGTGCCTGATCCTGAGTGGGACTGAGACTGCCAAATCATGTTTGGGAGTGAGAGTGCAGTGCCTGATCATCTGTGGGACTGAGTGTGACTGATCATGTGTGGGAGTTAGAGTGCCTGATCATGTGTGGGAGTGAGAGTGCCTGTTCATATGTGGTAGTGAGAGTGCCTCCTCATATGTGAGAGTGAGTGTGGATGGTCATGTGTGGGGTTGAGAGTGCCTGTTTGTTTGTCAAGGTGATAGTGCCTGTTTATGTGTGAGGGAGGTGTGGCTGTTTGGGTGTGGGTGTGCGAGTGCCTGTTCGTATGTTAGGTTGGTAATGCCTATTCGTGTATGGGGGAAGGAGTGCATATTCGTGTGTGAGGTTGAGAGTGCATGTACAGGTGTGGGAGTGAGATTGCCCCATCATGTGTGGGACTGAGATTGCCTCTCCATGTGTGGGAGTGAGAGTGCCAGTTCATCTGTGGGAGTGAGAGTGACTGATCATGTGTGAGGGTTTGAGGGCCTGTCCTTGTATGGAGACAGTTATAAGTCTTCAAGTGTTGGGTTGAGAGTGCCTGTTTCTATGTGAAGGTGAGATTGCCTGCTCATGTGTGTGAGTGAGAGTGCTTTTTCATGTGTGGCAGTGAGAGTGCCTGTTCATGTGAGGGAGTGAGAGTGCCTGTTCATTTGTGGGAGTGAGAGTGCCTGTTCATGTTTGGGAGTGAATGTGCCTGTTTAGTTTTGCGAGTGAGTGTGCCTGTTAACGTGTGTGAGTGTGAGTGCCTCTTTATATGTGGGAGTGAGAGTGCCTGTTCATGTGTGGGAGTAAGAGTGCCTGTTCATTTATGGGAGTGAGAGTGCCTGTCCATGTGTGGCAGTGAGTGTGCCTGTTCATGTGTGTGAGTGAAAGTGCCTGTTCACGTGTGTGAGTGAGAATGCCTCTTTATGTGTGGGAGTGAGAGTGCCTGTTCATGTGTGGGAGTGAGAGTGCCTGTTCATGTGTGCCAGTTAGTGTGCCTGTTCATGTGTGGGAGTGAGTGTGCCTCTTCGTGTGTTGGAGTTCTAGTGCCTGTTCGTGTGTTGGAGTTCTAGTGCCTGTTTGTGTGTGGCAGTGAGAGTGTCTGTTCATGTTTGGGACTGTGAGTGCCAGTTCATGTGTGGGAGTGAGAGTGCCTGTTCATGTGTGGGCGTGAGAGTGCATGTTCAGGTGTGGTATTGAGATTGCCTGTCTGTTTGTGGGAAGGAGTGTGCCTGTCCGTGTGTGGAAATGAGAACGCCTGTCCATGTGTGGCATTGAGAGAGCCTGTTCATGTGTGGCAGTGAATGTGCCACTTCATGTGTGAGTGAGAGTGCCTGTTCACATGTGGGAGTGAGAGTGCCTGATCATGTGTTCGAGTGAGAGTACCTGTTCATGTGTGGGAGTGAGAGTGCCTGTTCATGTGTGGGATTGAGAGTGCCTCCTCATATGTGAGACTGAGAGTTGCTGATCATGTGTGGGAGTGAGATTGCCAGTTTGTGTGTGGGAGTGAGAGTGCCTGTTCATGTGTGGCAGTGAGATTGCCTGGTCATCTGTGGGATTGAGAGTGCCTGATCATGTGTGCAAGTTAGAGTGCCTGATCATGTGTTCGAGTGAGAGTGCCTGATCATGAGTGGGACTGAGAGTGCCTGATCATGTTTGGGAGTGAGAGTGCAGTGCCTGATCATGTGTGGGATTGAGTGTGACTGATCATGTGTGGGCGTTAGAGTGCCTGATCATGTGTGGGAGTGAGAGTGCCTGTTCATATGTGAGATTGAGAGTGCCTCCTCATATGTGGGAGTGAGTGTGGCTGGTCATGTGTGGGGTTGAGAGTGCCTGTTTATGTGTGAGGGAGGTGTGGCTGTTTGGGTGTGGGTGTGCGAGTGCCTGTTCGTACGTTAGGTTGGTAATGCCTATTCGTGTATGGGGGAAGGAGTGCATATTCGTGTGTGAGTTTGAGAGTGCATGTACAGGTGTGGGAGTGAGATTGCCTCATCATGTGTGGGACTGAGATTGCCTGTCCATGTGTGGGAGTGAGAATGCCAGTTCATGTGTGGGAGTGAGAGTGCCTGTTCATGTGTGGGGGTGAGAGTGGCTGTTCATATGTTGGAGTGAGAGTGCCTGTTCGTGTGTTGGACTGAGAGTGCCTGTTCATGTGTGGGAGTGAGTTTGCCTGTTCACGTGTGGGAGTGAGAGTGCCTCTTTATGTGTGGGAATGAGAGTGCCTGTTCATGTGTGGGAGTGAGAGTGCCTGATCATGTGTCCGAGTTAGAGTGCCTGATCATGTGTTCGAGTGAGAGTGCCTGATCATGAGTGGGACTGAGAGTGGCTGATCATGTGTGGGAGTGAGAGTGCCAGTTTGTGTGTGGGTTTGAGAGTGGCTGTTCATGTGTGGGAATGAGATTGACTGGTCATTTGTGGGATTGAGAGTGCCTGATCATGTGTGGGAGTTAGAGTGCCTGATCATGTGTTTGAGTGAGAGTGCCTGATCATGAGTGAGACTGAGAGTGCCTGATCATGTTTGGGAGTGAGAGTGCAGTGCCTGATCATCTGTGGGACTGAGTGTGACTGTTTATGTGTGGGAGTGAGAGTGCCTGATCCTGAGTGGGACTGAGACTGCCCAATCATGTTTGGGAGTGAGAGTGCAGTGCCTGATCATCTGTGGGACTGAGTGTGACTGATCATGTGTGGGAGTTAGAGTGCCTGATCATGTGTGGGAGTGAGAGTGCCAGTTCATGTGTGGGAGTGAGAGTGCCTGTTCATATGTGGTAGTGAGAGTGCCTCCTCATATGTGGGAGTGAGTGTGGCTGGTCATGTGTGGGGTTGAGAGTGCCTGTTCGTTTGTCAAGGTGATAGTGCCTGTTTATGTGTGAGGGAGGTGTGGCTGTTTGGGTGTGGGTGTGCGAGTGCCTGTTCGTATGTTAGGCTGGTAATGCCTATTCGTGTACGGGGGAAGGAGTGCATATTCGTGTGTGAGGTTGAGAGTGCATGTACAGGTGTGGGAGTGAGATTGCCCCATCATGTGTGGGAATGAGATTGCCTCTCCATGTATGGGAGTGAGAGTGCCAGTTCATCTGTGGGAGTGAGAGTGACTGATCATGTGTGAGGGTTTGAGGGCCTGTCCTTGTATGGAGACAGTTATAAGTCTTCAAGTGTTGGGTTGAGAGTGCCTGTTTCTATGTGAAGGTGAGATTGCCTGCTCATGTGTGTGAGTGAGAGGGCCTGTTCATGTGTGGCAGTGAGTTTACCTGTTCACGTGTGGGAGTGAGAGTGCCTCTTTATGTGTGGGATTGAGAGTGCCAGTTCATGTGTGGGAGTGAGAGTGCCTGTTCATGTGTGGGAGTAAGAGTGCCTGTTCATGTGTTGGAGTGAGATTGCCTGTCTATGTATTCGTGTATGTGAGAAGGAGTGCATATTCGTGTGTGAGGTTAAGTGTGCTGGTTCAGGTGTGTGAGTGAGAGTGCCCGTTCGTGTTTGGGAGTGAGAGTGCCTGTTCGTGAGTGGGAGTGAGAGTGCTTTTTCATGTGTGGCAGTGAGAGTGCCTGTTCATGTGAGGGAGTGAGAGTGCCTGTTCATTTGTGGGAGTGAGAGTGCCTGTTCATGTTTGGGAGTGAATGTGCCTGTTTCGTTTTGCCAGGGAGAGTGCCTGTTAACGTGTGTGATTGAGAGTGCCTCATTATATGTGGGAGTGAGGGTGCCTGTTCATGTGTGGGAGTAAGAGTGCCTGTTCATGTATGGGAGTGAGAGTGCATGTTCATGTGTGGGAGTGAGTGTGCCTGTTCATGTGCTGTTGTGATAGTGCCTCATCATGTGTGTTAGTGAGATTGCTTGTCTGTGTGTGGGAGTGAGAGTGCCTGTCCGTGTATGGGAATGAGAGTGCCTGTCCATGTGTGGGATTGAGTGTGCCTGACCATGTGTCGGAGTGAGAGTGCCTGGTCATGTTTGGGAGTGAATGTACCTGTTTAGTTTTGCGATTGAGTGTGCCACTTCACGTGAGGGTGTGCGATTGCCTGTCCATGAGTGGGAATGAGATTGCCTGTCCATGTGAGGGAGTGAGAGTGCCTGTTCGTGTGTGGGAGTAAGAGTGCAAGTTCATTTGTGTAAGGGAGAGAGCCTGTTCATGTGTGGCAGTGAGAGTGCCTGTTTGAGTGTGTGAGTGAGAGTGCCTGTTCACATGTGTGAGTGAGAGTGCCGCTTTATGTGTGGGAGTGAGAGTGCCTGTTCGTGTGTTGGAGATCTAGTGCCTGGTTGTGTGTGGCAGTAAGAGTGCCTGTTCATGTGTGGGAGAGTGCCTGTTCATGTGTGGGAGTGAGAGTGCCTGTTCATGTGTGGGAGTGAGAGTGCATGTTCAGGTGTGGGAGTGAGAGTGCCTGTTCATGTGTGGTAATGAGATTTCCTGTCTGTTTTTGGGAGGGTGAGTGCCTGTCCGTGTGTGGAAATGAGAACGCCTGTCCATGTGTGGCATTGAGAGAGCCTGTTCATGTGTGGCAGTGAATGTGCCTCTTCATGTGTGAGTGAGAGTGCCTGTTCACATGTGGGAGTGAGAGTGCCTCTTTATGTGTGGGAGTGAGATTGCCTGTTCATGTGTGGGATTAAGTATGCCGGTTTATGTATGGGATTGAGAGTGCCTGTTCGAGTATTGGATTGGCAGTGCGTGTTTGCGTGGCAGTAAGAGTGCCTGTTCATGTGTGGGATTGAGTGTGCCTCTTCATATGTGGGAGTGAGAATGCCTGATCGTGTGTGTGGGTGAGATTGCCTATCCATGTGTGGGTGTGAGAGTGCCAGTTCATGTGTGGGAGTGAGAGCGCCTGTTCACATGTGTGAGTGAGAATGCCTCTTTATGTGTGGGATTGAGAGTGCCTCTTCATATATGGGAATGAGAGTGCCTGGTCGTGTATGGGGGTGAGAGTGCATGTTTTTTTTTCAAGGTGATAGTGCCTGTTTATGTGTGAGGTTGGAGTGCTTGTTTATGTGTGAGTGGGGGTGCCTTTTTGGGTGTGGGAGTGCGCGTGCCTGTTCGTACGTAATGGTGGTAATGCCTATTCGTGTATTGGGGAAGGAGTGGATATTCGTGTTTGAGGTTGAGAGTGCCGGTTCAGGTGTGGGAGTGAGAGTGCCTGTTCATGTGTGGGAGTGAAAGTGCCTGTTCATGTGTGGGAGTGAGAGTGCCTGTTTGTGTGTGGGATTGAGAGTGCATGATCAGGTGTGGGAGTCAGAGTGCCTGATCATGTGTGAGGGTGTGAGGGCCTGTCCTTGTATGGAGACAGTTATAACTCTTCGTGTGTTGGGTTGAGAGTGCCTGTTTCTATGTGAAGTTGAGACTGCCTGTTCATGTGTGTGAGTGAGAGGGCCTGTTCATGTGTGGCAGTGAGTGTGCCGGTTCATGTGTGGGAGTGAGTTTGCCTGTTCACGTGAGGGTTTGAGCCTCTTTATGTGTGGGATTGAGAGTGACAGTTCATGTGTGGGACTGAGAGTGCCTGATCTTGTGTGGGAGTGAGTGTGCCTGATCATGTGTGGCAGTGAGTGTGCCTGATCATGTGTGGGAGTTAGAGTGCCTGATCATGTGTTCGAGTGTGAGTGCCTGATCATTTGTGCGATTGAGTGTGCCTCCTCATATGTGGGACTGAGAGTGCCTGTTCATGTGTGGGAGTGAGATTGCCTGGTCATCTGTGGGATTGAGAGTGCCTGATCATGTGTGGGAGTGAGAGTGCCTGATCATGAGTGGGACTGAGAGTGCCTGATCATGTTTGGGAGTGAGAGTGCAGTGCCTGATCATCTGTGGGACTGAGAGTGCCGGTTCAGGTGTGGGAGGGAGAGTGCCTGTTCATGTGTGGGAGTGAGTTTGCCTGTTCTTGTGTGGGAGTGAGAGTGCCTGATCATGTGTTCGAGTGTGAGTGCCTGATCATTTGTGGGATTGAGTGTGCCTCCTCATATGTGGGACTGAGAGTGCCTGATCATGTGTGGTAGTTAGAGTGCCTGATCATGTGTTCGAGTGAGAGTGCCTGATCATGAGTGGGACTGAGAGTGCCTGATCATGTTTGGGAGTCAGAGTGCAGTGCCTGATCATCTGTGGGACTGAGAGTGCCGGTTCAGGTGTGGGAGTGAGAGTGCCTGTTCATGTGTGGGACTGAGAGTGCCTTTTCATGTGTGGGAGTGAGAGTGCCTGTTTGTGTGTGGTATTGGGAGTGCCTGTTCATGTATGGGAGTCAGAGTGCCTGATCATGTGTGAGGTGTGAGGGCCTGTCCTTGTATGGAGACAGTTATAACTCTTCTTGTGTTGGGTTGAGTGTGCCTGTTTATATGTGAACGTGAGACTGCCTGTTCATGTGTGTGAGTGAGAGGGCCTGTTCATGTGTGGCAGTGAGTGTGCCGGTTCATGTGTGGGAGTGAGTTTGCCTGTTCACGTGTGGGTTTGAGAGTGCCTCTTTATGTGTGGGATTGAGAGAGCCTCTTCATATATGGGAATGAGAGTGCCTGGTCGTGTATGGGGGTGAGAGTGCATGTTTTTTTTTCAAGGTGATAGTGCCTGTTTATGTGTGAGGTGGGAGTGCTTGTTTATGTGTGAGTGGGGGTGCCTTTTTGGGTGTGGGAGTGCGCGAGCTTGTTCGTACGTAATGATGGTAATGCCTATTCGTGTATTGGGGAAGGAGTGGATATTCGTGTTTGAGGTTGAGAGTGCCTGTTCATGTGTGGGAGTGAGAGTGCCTGTTCATGTGTGGGAGTGAGAGTGCCTGTTCATGTGTGGGATTCAGAGTGCCTGTTCATGTGTGGGAGTCAGAGTGCCTGATCATGTGTGAGGGTGTGAGGGCCTGTCTTTGTATGGAGACAGTTATAACTCTTCGTGTGTTGGGTTGAGAGTGCCTGTTTCTATGTGAAGGTGAGACTGCCTGTTCATGTGTGTGAGTGAGAGGGCCTATTCATGTGTGGCAGTGACTGTGCTGGTTCATGTGTGGGAGTGAGTTTGCCTGTTCACGTGAGGGTTTGAGGGTGCCTCTTTATGTGTGGGATTGAGAGTGACAGTTCATGTGTGGGAGTGAGAGTGCCTGGTCGTGTATGGGGGTGAGAGTGCATGTTTTTTTTTCAAGGTGATAGTGCCTGTTTATGTGTGAGGTGGGAGTGCTTGTTTATGTGTGAGTGGGGGTACCTTTTTGGGTGTGGGAGTGCGCGTGCCTGTTCGTACGTACTGGTGGTAATGCCTATTCGTGTATTGGGGAAGGAGTGGATATTCGTGTTTGAGGTTGAGAGTGCCGGTTCAGGTGTGGGAGTGAGAGTGCCTGTTCATGTGTGGGAGTGAGTTTGCCTGTTCATGTGTGGGAGTGAGAGTGCCTGTTTATGTGTGGGATTGAGAGTGCCAGTTCATGTGTGGGAGTGAGAGTGCCTGATCGTGTGTGGGAGTGAGTGTGTCTGATCATGTGTGGGAGTTAGAGTGCCTGATCATGTGTTCGAGTGTGAGTGCCTGATCATTTGTGGGATTGAGTGTGCCTCCTCATATGTGGGACTGAGAGTGCCTGTTCATGTGTGGGAGTGAGATTGCCTGGTCATCTGTGGGATTGAGAGTGCCTGATCATGTGTGGGAGTTAGAGTGCCTGATCATGTGTTCGAGTGAGAGTGCCTGATCATGAGTGGGACTGAGAGTGCCTGATCATGTTTGGGAGTGAAAGTGCAGTGCCTGATCATCTGTGGGACTGAGAGTGCCGGTTCAGGTGTGGGAGTGAGAGTGCCTGTTCATGTGTGGGACTGAGAGTGCCTTTTCATGTGTGGGAGTGAGAGTGCCTGCTGCTGTGTGGGATTGGGAGTGCCTGTTCATGTGTGGGAGTCAGAGTGCCTGATCATGTGTGAGGGTGTGAGGGCCTGTCCTTGGATGGAGACAGTTATAACTCTTTGTGTGTTGGGTTGAGAGTGCCTGTTTCTATGTGAAGGTGAGACTGCCTGTTCATGTGTGTGAGTGAGAGGGCCTGTTCATGTGTGGCAGTGAGTGTGCCGGTTCATGTGTGGGAGTGAGTTTGCCTGTTCACGTGTGGGTTTGAGAGTGCCTCTTTATGTGTGGGATTGAGAGTTCCAGTTCATGTGCTGGAGTGGGAGTGCCTCATCATGTGTGTGATTTAGAGTTCCTGTTCATGTGAGAGAGTGAGAGTGCCTGTTCAGGTGTTGGAGTGAGAGTGCCTGTTCGTGTGTGGGACTGAGAGTGCCTGTTCATGTGTGGGAGTGAGTTTGCCTGTTCACGTGTGGGAGTGAGAGTGCCTGTTCATGTGTGGGAGTGAGGGTGCCTGATCGTGTGTGGGTGTTAGAGTGCCTGATCATGTGTTCGAGTGTGAGTGCCTGATCATTTGTGGGATTGAGTGTGCCTCCTTATATGTGGGACTGAGAGTGCCTGTTCATGTGTGGGAGTGAGATTGCCTGGTCATCTGTGGGATTGAGAGTGCCTGATCATGTGTGGGAGTGAGAGTGCCTGATCATGAGTGGGACTGAGAGTGCCTGATCATGTTTGGGAGTGAGAGTGCAGTGCCTGATCATCTGTGGGACTGAGAGTGCCGGTTCAGGTGTGGGAGTGAGAGTGCCTGTTCATGTGTGGGAGTGAGTTTGCCTGTTCATGTGTGGGAGTGAGAGTGCCTGTTCATGTGTTCGAGTGTGAGTGCCTGATCATTTGTGGGATTGCGTGTGCCTCCTCGTATGTGGGACTGAGAGTGCCTGTTCATGTGTGGGAGAGAGTTTGCCTGTTCACTTGTGGGAGTGAGAGTGCCTGTTCATGTGTGGGAGTGAGGGTGCCTGATCGTGTGTGGGTGTTAGAGTGCCTGATCATGTGTTCGAGTGTGAGTGCCTGATCATTTGTGGGATTGAGTGTGCCTCCTTATATGTGGGACTGAGAGTGCCTGTTCATGTGTGGGATTGAGAGTGCCTTATCATGTGTGGTAGTTAGAGTGCCTGATCATGTGTTCGAGTGAGAGTGCCTGATCATGAGTGGGACTGAGAGTGCCTGATCATGTTTGGGAGTCAGAGTGCAGTGCCTGATCATCTGTGGGACTGAGAGTGCCAGTTCAGGTGTGGGAGTGAGAGTGCCTGTTCATGTGTGGGACTGAGAGTGCCTTTTCATGTGTGGGAGTGAGAGTGCCTGTTTGTGTGTGGGATTGGGAGTGCCTGTTCATGTGTGGGAGTCAGAGTGCCTGATCATGTGTGAGGTGTGAGGGCCTGTCCTTGAATGGACACAGTTATAACTCTTCGTGTGTTGGGTTGAGTGTGCCTGTTTATATGTGAACGTGAGACTGCCTGTTCATGTGTGTGAGTGAGAGGGCCTGTTCATGTGTGGCAGTGAGTGTGCCGGTTCATGTGTGGGAGTGAGTTTGCCTGTTCACGTGTGGGTTTGAGAGTGCCTCTTTATGTGTGGGATTGAGAGTGCCTCTTCATATATGGGAATGAGAGTGCCTGGTCGTGTATGGGGGTGAGAGTGCATGTTTTTTTTTCAAGGTGATAGTGCCTGTTTATGTGTGAGGTGGGAGTGCTTGTTTATGTGTGAGTGGGGGTGCCTTTTTAGGTGTGGGAGTGCGCGTGCCTGTTCGTACGTAATGGTGGTAATGCCTATTCGTGTATTGGGGAAGGAGTGGATATTCGTGTTTGAGGTTGAGAGTGCCTGTTCATGTTTGGGAGTGAGAGTGCCTGTTCATGTGTGGGAGTGAGAGTGCCTGTTCATGTGTGGGAGTGAGGGTGCCTGATCGTGTGTGGGTGTTAGAGTGCCTGATCATGTGTTCGAGTGTGAGTGCCTGATCATTTGTGGGATTGAGTGTGCCTCCTTATATGTGGGACTGAGAGTGCCTGTTCATGTGTGGGAGTGAGATTGCCTGGTCATCTGTGGGATTGAGAGTGCCTGATCATGTGTGGGAGTGAGTGTGCCTGATCATGTGTGGGAGTTAGAGTGCCTGATCATGTGTTCGAGTGTGAGTGCCTGATCATTTGTGGGATTGAGTGTGCCTCCTCATATGTGGGACTGAGAGTGCCTGTTCATGTGTGGGAGTGAGATTGCCTGGTCATTTGTGGGATTGAGAGTGCCTGATCATGTGTGGGAGTTAGAGTGCCTGATCATGTGTTCGAGTGAGAGTGCCTGATCATGAGTGGGACTGAGAGTGCCTGATCATGTTTGGGAGTGAAAGTGCAGTGCCTGATCATCTGTGGGACTGAGAGTGCCGGTTCAGGTGTGGGAGTGAGAGTGGCTGTTCATGTGTGGGACTGAGAGTGCCTTTTCATGTGTGGGAGTGAGAGTGCCTGTTTGTGTGTGGGATTGGGAGTGCCTGTTCATGTGTGGGAGTCAGAGTGCCTGATCATGTGTGAGGGTGTGAGGGCCTGTCCTTGGATGGAGACAGTTATAACTCTTTGTGTGTTGGGTTGAGAGTGCCTGTTTCTATGTGAAGGTGAGACTGCCTGTTCATGTGTGTGAGTGAGAGGGCCTGTTCATGTGTGGCAGTGAGTGTGCCGGTTCATGTGTGGGAGTGAGTTTGCCTGTTCACGTGTGGGTTTGAGAGTGCCTCTTTATGTGTGGGATTGAGAGTTCCAGTTCATGTGCTGGAGTGGGAGTGCCTCATCATGTGTGTGATTTAGAGTTCCTGTTCATGTGAGAGAGTGAGAGTGCCTGTTCAGGTGTTGGAGTGAGAGTGCCTGTTCGTGTGTGGGACTGAGAGTGCCTGTTCATGTGTGGGAGTGAGTTTGCCTGTTCACGTGTGGGAGTGAGAGTGCCTGTTCATGTGTGGGAGTGAGGGTGCCTGATCGTGTGTGGGTGTTAGAGTGCCTGATCATGTGTTCGAGTGTGAGTGCCTGATCATTTGTGGGATTGAGTGTGCCTCCTTATATGTGGGACTGAGAGTGCCTGTTCATGTGTGGGAGTGAGATTGCCTGGTCATCTGTGGGATTGAGAGTGCCTGATCATGTGTGGGAGTGAGAGTGCCTGATCATGAGTGGGACTGAGAGTGCCTGATCATGTTGGGGAGTGAGAGTGCAGTGCCTGATCATCTGTGGGACTGAGAGTGCCGGTTCAGGTGTGGGAGTGAGAGTGCCTGTTCATGTGTGGGAGTGAGTTTGCCTGTTCATGTGTGGGAGTGAGAGTGCCTGATCATGTGTTCGAGTGTGAGTGCCTGATCATTTGTGGGATTGAGTGTGCCTCCTCATATGTGGGACAGAGAGTGCCTGTTCATGTGTGGGAGTGAGATTGCCTGGTCATCTGTGGGATTGAGAGTGCCTTATCATGTGTGGTAGTTAGAGTGCCTGATCATGTGTTCGAGTGAGAGTGCCTGATCATGAGTGGGACTGAGAGTGCCTGATCATGTTTGGGAGTCAGAGTGCAGTGCCTGATCATCTGTGGGACTGAGAGTGCCAGTTCAGGTGTGGGAGTGAGAGTGCCTGTTCATGTGTGGGACTGAGAGTGCCTTTTCATGTGTGGGAGTGTAAGTGCCTGTTTGTGTGTGGGATTGGGAGTGCCTGTTCATGTGTGGGAGTCAGAGTGCCTGATCATGTGTGAGGTGTGAGGGCCTGTCCTTGTATGGAGACAGTTATAACTCTTTGTGTGTTGGGTTGAGAGTGCCTGTTTCTATGTGAAGGTGAGACTGCCTGTTCATGTATGTGAGTGAGAGGGCCTGTTCATGTGTGGCAGTGAGTGTGCCGGTTCATGTGTGGGAGTGAGTTTGCCTGTTCACGTGTGGGTTTGAGAGTGCCTCTTTATGTGTGGGATTGAGAGTTCCACTTCATGTGCTGGAGTGGGAGTGCCTCATCATGTGTGTGATTTAGAGTTCCTGTTCATGTGAGAGAGTGAGAGTGCCTGTTCAGGTGTTGGAGTGAGAGTGCCTGTTCGTGTGTGGGAGTGAGAGTGCCTGTTCATGTGTGGGAGTGAGTTTGCCTGTTCACGTGTGGGAGTGAGAGTGCCTGTTCATGTGTGGGAGTGAGAGTGCCTGATCATGTGTGGGTGTTAGAGTGCCTGATCATGTGTTCGAGTGTGAGTGCCTGATCATTTGTGGGATTGAGTGTGCCTCCTTATATGTGGGACTGAGAGTGCCTGTTCATGTGTGGGAGTGAGATTGCCTGGTCATCTTTGGGATTGAGAGTGCTTGATCATTTGTGGGAGTTAGAGTGCCTGATCATGTTTTTGAGTGAGAGTGCCTGATCATGACTGGGACTGAGAGTGCCTGATCAAGTTTGGGAGTCAGAGTGCAGTGCCTGATCATCTGTGGGACTGAGAGTGCCGGTTCAGGTGTGGGAGTGAGAGTGCCTGTTCATGTGTGGGACTGAGAGTGCCTTTTCATGTGTGGGAGTGAGAGTGCCTGTTTGTGTGTGGGATTGGGAGTGCCTGTTCATGTGTGGGAGTCAGAGTGCCTGATCATGTGTGAGGGTGTGAGGGCCTGTCCTTGTATGGAGACAGTTATAACTCTTCATGTGTTGGGTTGAGTGTGCCTGTTTATATGTGAACGTGAGACTGCCTGTTCATGTGTGTGAGTGAGAGGGCCTGTTCATGTGTGGCAGTGAGTGTGCCGGTTCATGTGTGGGAGTGAGCTTGCCTGTTCACGTGTGGGTTTGAGAGTGCCTCTTTATGTGTGGGATTGAGAGTGCCAGTTCATGTGTGGGCGTGAGAGTTTCTGTTCCTGTGTGGGAGTGAGAGTGCCTGTTCATGTGTGCGAGTGAGAGTGCCTGTTCATGTGTGTGAGTGAGAATGCCTCTTTATGTGTGGGAGTGAGAGTGCCTGTTCATTTGTGGGAGTGAGACTGCCTGTTCATGTGTGGGAGTGAGAATGCCTGTTCATGTGTGGGACTAAGAGTGCCTGTTCATGTAAGGGAGTGAGAGTGCCTGTTCGTGTGTGGGAATGAAAGTGCCTGTTGATGTGTGGGATTGAGAGTGCTTCTTCATATGTGGGAGTGAGAGTGCATGTTCATATGTCAGGGAATAGTGCCTGTTTGTTTATGAAGGTCATAGTGCCTGTTCATGTGTGAGGTTGGTGTTCCTGTTTATGTGTGAGTGGGGAGTGCCTGTTTGGCTGTGGGAGTGCGAGAGCCTGTTCGTACGTATGGGTTGTAATGCCTATTCGTGTATGGGGGAAGGAGTGCATATTCGTTTGTGATGTTGAGAGTGCTGGTTCAGGTGTGTGTGAGAGAGTGCCTGTTCAGGCGTGGGATTGAGAATGCATGTTCATGTGTGGGAGTGAGAGTGCCTGCTCATGTGTGGGAGTGACGGTGCCTTTTCATGTGTGGGAGTGAGTGTGCCTGCTCATATGTGGGAGTGAATGTGCCTGTTCATGTTTGATAGTGAATGTGCCTGTTTGGATTTGTGACTGAGAGTGCCAGTTCACATGTGGGAGTGCAATTGCCTGTCCATGTGTGGGAGTGAGAGTGCCAGTTCATGTCTGGGAGTGAGAGATCCTGTTCAGGTGTGCAAGTGAGAGTGCCTGTTCACGTGTGGGAGTGAGAGTGCCTCTTCATGTGTGGTAGTGAGATTGCCTATCTGTGTTTGGGAATGAGAGTGCCTGTCCATGTGTGGGATTGAGTGTGCTTGTTTAGACTTGCGAGTGAGAGTGCCAATTCACGTGTGGGAGTGTGATTGCCTGTTCATGAGTGGGAGTGAGATTGCCTGTTCATGTGAGGGAGTGAGAGTGCCTGTTCATGTGTGGCAGTGAGTGTGCCTGTTCATGTGTGTGAGTGAGAAAGCCTCTTTATGTGTATGAGTGTGAGTGCCTGTTCATGTGTGGGAGTGAGAGTGCCTGTTCATATGTGGGAGTGAGAGTGCCTGTTCTTGTGTGGGAATGAGATTGCCCGTTCATGTGTGCCAGTGAGAGTGCCTGTTCATGTGTGGGAGTGAGAGTGCCTGTTCGTGTATTTGAGTTCAAGTGCCTGTTTGTGTGTGGCAGTGAGAGTGCCTGTTCAAGTGTGGGACTGAGATTGCCAGTTCATGTGTGGGAGTGAGAGTGCCTGTTCATGTGTGGGAGTGAGAGTGCCTGTTCATGTGTGGGAGTGAGAGTGTCTGTTCATGTGTGGTAGTGAGAGTGCCTGTCCATGTGTAGGATTGACAGACACTGATCGTGTGTGGGAGTGAGTGTGCCTGTTCATGTGTGAGTGAGAGTGCCTGTTCACATGTGGGAGTGAAAGTGCCTAACCGTTTGTGGGAGTGAGAGTGCCTTTCCGTGTGTGGGAATGAGAATGCCTGTCCATGTGTGGGATTGAGATTGCCTGTTCACATGTGGGAGTGAGAGTGCCTCTTTATGTGTGGGAGTGAGAGTGCCTGTTCATGTGTGGGAGTGAGAGTGCCTGTTCATGTGTGGGAATGAGAGTGCCTGTTCATGTGTGGGAGTAAGTGTGCCTGTTCATGTATGGGATTGAGAATGCCTGTTCGCGTGTTGGAGTGGGAGTGCCTGTTTCTGTGTGGCAGTAAGAGTGTCTGTTCATGTGTGAGAGTGAGAGTGCCTGTTCATGTGTGGGATTGAGAGTGCCTCTTCAAATGTGGGAGTGAGAGTGCCTGTTCGTGTGTGTGGTTGAGATTGCCTGTTTGTTTGTGAAGGTGATAGTACCTGTTTATGTGTGAGGGGCGAGTGGCTGTTGGCTGTGGGTTTGTGAGGCCTGTTCGTACGTAAGGTTGAGAATGCCTATTAATTTAGGGGGGAAGGCGTGCATATTCGTGTGTGAGGTTGAGAGTGCCGTTTGAGGTGTGTGAGTGAGAGTGCCTTTTCAGGTGTGGGAGTGAGAGAGCCTGTTCATGTGTGGCTATGAGTGTGCCTGTTCATGTGTCTGATTGAGAGTGCCTGTTCACGTGTGTGAGTGAGAGTGCCTCTTTATGTGTTGGAGTGAGAGTGCATGTTAATGTGTGGGAGTGCGAGTGCCTGACCATGTGTGGGTGTGAGAGCGCCAGTTCATGTTTGGGAGTGAGAGAGCCTGTTCATGTGTGGGATTGAGAGTGCCTCATCATTTGTGGGAGTGAGAGTGCCTGTTCATGTGTGGGAGTGAGAGTGCCTGTTCTTGTGTGGTAGTGAGATTGCCTGTCTGTTTGTGGGAGTGAGAGTGCCTGTCCGTGTGTGGGAGTGAGAGTACCTGTCCATATGTGGGATTGAGAGAGGCTGTTCATGTGTGGCATTGAATGAGCCTGTTCATGTGTGAGTGAGAGTGCCTGTTCACATGTGGGAGTGAGAGTGCCTGACCGTGTGTGGGAGTGAGAGTGCCAGTCGTGTGTGGGAGTGAGAGTGCCTGTCCATGTGTGGGATTGAGAGTTCCTGTTCATGTGTGGCAGTGAGTGTGCCTGTTCATGTGTGGGTGTGAGAGTGCCAGTTCATGTGTGGGAGTGAGTGAGCCTGGTCATGTGTGGGAGTGAGAGTGCCTCATCATGTGTCGGTCTGAGAGTGCCTGTTCATGTGTGTGAATGAGGGTGCCTGTTCATGTGTGGGAGTGAGAGTGCATGTTCACATGTGGGAGTGAGAGTGCCTGACCGTGTGTGGGAGTGAGAGTGCCTGTCCGTGTGTGGGAGTGAGAGTGCCTGTTCATGTGTGGGATTGAGAATTCCTGTTCATGTGTGGCAGTGAGTGTGCCTGTTCATGTGTGGGAGTGAGAGTGCATGTTCACATGTGGGAGTGAGAGTGCCTGACCGTGTGTGGGAGTGAGAGTGCCTGTCCGTGTGTGGGAGTGAGAGTGCCTGTTCATGTGTGGGATTGAGAATTCCTGTTCATGTGTGGCAGTGAGTGTGCCTGTTCATGTGTGGGAGTGAGTGAGCCTGTTCATGTGTGGGAGTGAGAGTGCCTGTTCAAGTGTGGGGCTGAGATTGCCAGTTCATGTGTGGGATTGAGAGTGCCTGTTCATGTGTGGGAGTGAGAGTGCCTGTTCATGTGTGGGAGTGAGAGTGCATGTTCACATGTGGGAGTGAGAGTGCCTGACCGTGTGTGGGAGTGAGAGTGCCTGTCCGTGTGTGGGAGTGAGAGTGCCTGTTCATGTGTGGGATTGAGAATTCCTGTTCATGTGTGGCAGTGAGTGTGCCTGTTCATGTGTGGGAGTGAGTGAGCCTGTTCATGTGTGGGAGTGAGAGTGCCTGTTCAAGTGTGGGGCTGAGATTGCCAGTTCATGTGTGGGATTGAGAGTGCCTTTTCATGTGTGGGAGTGAGAGTGCCTGTTCATGTGTGGGAGTGAGAGTGTCTGTTCATGTGTGGTAGTGAGATTGCCTGACAGTGTGTGGGAGTGAGAGTGCCTGTCCATGTGTGGGATTGACAGACCCTGATCGTGTGTGGGAGTGAGTGTGCCTGTTCACATGTGGGAGTGATAGTGCCTAACCGTTTGTGGGAGTGAGAGTGCCTTTCCGTGTGTGGGAATGAGAATTGCCTGTCCATGTGTGGGATTGAGATTGCCTGTTCACATGTGGGAGTGAGAGTGCCTCTTTATGTGTGGGAGTGAGAGTGCCTGTTCATGTGTGGGAGTGAGAGTGCCTGTTCATGTGTGGGAGTGAGAGTGCCTGTTCATGTGTGGGAGTAAGTGTGCCTGTTCATGTATGGGATTGAGAATGCCTGTTCGCGTGTTGGAGTGGGAGTGCCTGTTTCTGTGTGGCAGTAAGAGTGTCTGTTCATGTGTGAGAGTGAGAGTGCCTGTTCATGTGTGGGATTGAGAGTGCCTCTTCTTATCTGGGAGTGAGAGTGCCTGTTCGTGTGTGTGTGTGAGATTGCCTGTTTGTTTGTGAAGGTGATAGTACCTGTTTATGTGTGAGGGGCGAGTGGCTGTTGGCTGTGGGTTTTTTGAGGCCTGTTCGTACGTAAGGTTGAGAATGCCTATTCGTTTATGGGGGAAGGCGTGCATATTCGTGTGTGAGGTTGAGAGTGCCGTTTGAGGTGTGTGAGTGAGAGTGCCTTTTCAGATGTGGGAGTGAGAGAGCCTGTTCATGTGTGGCTATGAGTGTGCCTGTTCATGTGTGTGATTGAGAGTGCCTCTTTATGTGTTGGAGTGAGAGTGCATGTTCATGTGTGGGAGTGCGAGTGCCTGTCCATGTGTGGGTGTGAGAGCGCCAGTTCATGTTTGGGAGTGAGAGAGCCTGTTCATGAGTGTTAGTGAGAGTGCCTGTTCATGTGTGGGATTGAGAGTGCCTCATCATTTGTGGGAGTGAGAGTGCCTGTTCATGTGTGGGAGTGAGAGTGCCTGTTCTTGTGTGGTAGTGAGATTGCCTGTTTGTTTGTGGGAGTGAGAGTGCCTGTCCGTGTGTGGGAGTGAGAGTGTCTGTTCATGTGTGGTAGTGAGAGTGCCTGTCCATGTGTAGGATTGACAGACACTGATCGTGTGTGGGAGTGAGTGTGCCTGTTCATGTGTGAGTGAGAGTGCCTGTTCACATGTGGGAGTGAAAGTGCCTAACCGTTTGTGGGAGTGAGAGTGCCTTTCCGTGTGTGGGAATGAGAATGCCTGTCCATGTGTGGGATTGAGATTGCCTGTTCACATGTGGGAGTGAGAGTGCCTCTTTATGTGTGGGAGTGAGAGTGCCTGTTCATGTGTGGGAGTGAGAGTGCCTGTTCATGTGTGGGAATGAGAGTGCCTGTTCATGTGTGGGAGTAAGTGTGCCTGTTCATGTATGGGATTGAGAATGCCTGTTTGCGTGTTGGAGTGGGAGTGCCTGTTTCTGTGTGGCAGTAAGAGTGTCTGTTCATGTGTGAGAGTGAGAGTGCCTGTTCATGTGTGGGATTGAGAGTGCCTCTTCAAATGTGGGAGTGAGAGTGCCTGTTCGTGTGTGGGGTTGAGATTGCCTGTTTGTTTGTGAAGGTGATAGTACCTGTTTATGTGTGAGGGGCGAGTGGCTGTTGGCTGTGGGTTTGTGAGGCCTGTTCGTACGTAAGGTTGCGAATGCCTATTAATTTATGGGGGAAGGCGTGCATATTCGTGTGTGAGGTTGAGAGTGCCGTTTGAGGTGTGTGAGTGAGAGTGCCTTTTCAGGTGTGGGAGTGAGAGAGCCTGTTCATGTGTGGCTATGAGTGTGCCTGTTCATGTGTGTGATTGAGAGTGCCTGTTCACGTGTGTGAGTGAGAGTGCCTCTTTATGTGTTGGAGTGAGAGTGCATGTTAATGTGTGGGAGTGCGAGTGCCTGACCATGTGTGGGTGTGAGAGCGCCAGTTCATGTTTGGGAGTGAGAGAGCCTGTTCATGTGTGTTAGTGAGAGTGCCTGTTCATGTGTGGGATTGAGAGTGCCTCATCCTTTGTGGGAGTGAGAGTGCCTGTTCATGTGTGGGAGTGAGAGTGCCTGTTCTTGTGTGGTAGTGAGATTGCCTGTCTGTTTGTGGGAGTGAGAGTGCCTGTCCGTGTGTGGGAGTGAGAGTACCTGTCCATATGTGGGATTGAGAGAGCCTGTTCATGTGTGGCATTTAATGAGCCTGTTCATGTGTGAGTGAGAGTGCCTGTTCACATGTGGGAGTGAGAGTGCCTGACCGTGTGTGGGATTGAGAGTGCCTCATCATTTGTGGGAGTGAGAGTGCCTGTTCATGTGTGGGAGTGAGAGTGCCTGTTCTTGTGTGGTAGTGAGATTGCCTGTTTGTTTGTGAGAGTGAGAGTGCCTGTCCGTGTGTGGGAGTGAGAGTGCCTGTCCGTGTGTGGGAGTGAGAGTGCCTGTCCATGTGTGGGATTGAGAGTTCCTGTTCATGTGTGGCAGTGAGTGTGCCTGTTCATGTGTGGGAGTGAGAGTGCCAGTTCATGTGTGGGAGTGAGTGAGCCTGTTCATGTGTAGGAGTGAGAGTGCCTCATCATGTGTCGGTCTGATAGTGCCTGTTCATGTGTGTGAATGAGGGTGCCTGTTCATGTGTGGGCTTGAGAGTGCCTATTCATGTGTGGGAGTGAGTGAGCCAGTTCATGTGTGGGAGTGAGTGAGCCTGTTCATGTGTGGGAGTGAGAGTGCCTCATCATGTGTCGGACTGAGAGTGCCTCTTCATATGTGGCACTGAGAGTGCCTCTTTATTTGTGAGAGTGAGAGTGTCTGTTCATGTGTGAGAGTGAGTATGACTGCTCATGTGTGGGAGTGAGAGTGCCTGTTCATGAGTGGGAGTAAGTGTGCCTGTTCATGTGTGGCATTGAGAATGCCTCTTCATGTGTGGTAGTGAGATTGCTTGTCTGTGTGTGGGAGTGAGAGTGCCTGTCCGTGTGTGGGATTGAGTGTGCCTGACCATGTGTGGAAGTGAGAGTGCCTGGTCATGTTTGGGATTGAATGTGCCTGTTTAGTTTTGCGATTGAGAGTGCCAGTTCACGAGTGGGAGTGTGATTGCCTGTCCATGGGTGGGAATGAGAATGCCTGTCCATGTGAGGGAGTGAGAGTGTCTTTCAATGTGTGGGAGTGAGAGTGCCTTTCCATGTGAGGGAGTGAGAGTGCCTGTTCATGTGTGGGAGTGAGAGTGCCTGTTCATGTGTGGGAGTGAGAGTGCCTGTTCATGTGTGGTAGTGAGATTGGCTGTCTGTGTGTGGGAGTGAGAGTGCCTTTCCGTGTGTGGCATTGAGAGAGTCTTTTCATGTGTGGCAGTGAGTGTGCCTGTTCATGTGTGTGAGTGAGAGTACATTTTCACATGTGGGAGTCAGAGTGCCACTTTAAGTGTGGGAGTAAGTGTGCCTGTTCATGTATGGGATTGAGAATGCCTGTTCGCGTGTTGGAGTGGGAGTGCCTGTTTCTGTGTGTGTGTGAGATTGCCTGTTTGTTTGTGAAGGTGATAGTACCTGTTTATGTGTGAGGGGCGAGTGGCTGTTGGCTGTGGGTTTGTGAGGCCTGTTCGTACGTAAGGTTGAGAATGCCTATTTGTTTATGGGGGAAGGTGTGCATATTCGTGTGTGAGGTTGAGAGTGCCGTTTGAGGTGTGTGAGTGAGAGTGCCTGTTCAGGTGTGGGAGTGAGAGAGCCTGTTCATGTGTGGCAATGAGTGTGCCTGTTCATGTGTCTGATTGAGAGTGCCTGTTCACGTGTGTGAGTGAGAGTGCCTCTTTATGTGTGGGAGTGAGAGTGCATGTTCATGTGTGGGAGTGCGAGTGCCTATCCATGTGTGGGTGTGAGAGCGCCAGTTCATGTTTGGGAGTGAGAGTGCCTGTTCATGAGTGTTAGAGAGAGTGCCTGTTCATGTGTGGTATTGAGAGTGCCTCATCATTTGTGGGAGTGAGAGTGCCTGTTCATGTGTGGGAGTGAGAGTGCCTGTTCTTGTGTGGTAGTGAGATTGCCTGTCTGTTTGTGGGAGTGAGAGTGCCTGTTCATGTGTGGGAGTGAGAGTGCCTGTTCTTGTGTGGTAGTGAGATTGCCTGTCTGTTTGTGGGAGTGAGAGTGCCTGTTCATGTGTGGGAGTGAGAGTGCCTGTTCTTGTGTGGTAGTGAGATTGCCTGTTTGTTTGTGAGAGTGAGAGTGCCTGTCCGTGTGTGGGAGTGAGAGTGCCTGTCCGTGTGTGGGAGTGAGAGTGCCTGTCCATGTGTGGGATTGAGAGTTCCTGTTCATGTGTGGCAGTGAGTGTGCCTGTTCATGTGTGGGAGTGAGAGTGCCAGTTCATGTGTGGGAGTGAGTGAGCCTGTTCATGTGTAGGAGTGAGAGTGCCTCATCATGTGTCGGTCTGATAGTGCCTGTTCATGTGTGTGAATGAGGGTGCCTGTTCATGTGTGGGCTTGAGAGTGCCTATTCATGTGTGGGAGTGAGTGAGCCAGTTCATGTGTGGGAGTGAGTGAGCCTGTTCATGTGTGGGAGTGAGAGTGCCTCATCATGTGTCGGACTGAGAGTGCCTCTTCATATGTGGCACTGAGAGTGCCTCTTTATTTGTGAGAGTGAGAGTGTCTGTTCATGTGTGAGAGTGAGTATGACTGCTCATGTGTGGGAGTGAGAGTGCCTGTTCATGAGTGGGAGTAAGTGTGCCTGTTCATGTGTGGCACTGAGAATGCCTCTTCATGTGTGGTAGTGAGATTGCTTGTCTGTGTGTGGGTGTGAGAGTGCCTGTCCGTGTGTGGGATTGAGTGTGCCTGACCATGTGTGGAAGTGAGAGTGCCTGGTCATGTTTGGGATTGAATGTGCCTGTTTAGTTTTGCGATTGAGAGTGCCAGTTCACGAGTGGGAGTGTGATTGCCTGTCCATGGGTGGGAATGAGAATGCCTGTCCATGTGAGGGAGTGAGAGTGTCTTTCAATGTGTGGGAGTGAGAGTGCCTTTCCATGTGAGGGAGTGAGAGTGCCTGTTCATGTGTGGGAGTGAGAGTGCCTGTTCATGTGTGGGAGTGAGAGTGCCTGTTCATGTGTGGTAGTGAGATTGGCTGTCTGTGTGTGGGAGTGAGAGTGCCTTTCCGTGTGTGGCATTGAGAGAGTCTTTTCATGTGTGGCAGTGAGTGTGCCTGTTCATGTGTGTGAGTGAGAGTACATTTTCACATGTGGGAGTCAGAGTGCCACTTTAAGTGTGGGAGTAAGTGTGCCTGTTCATGTATGGGATTGAGAATGCCTGTTCGCGTGTTGGAGTGGGAGTGCCTGTTTCTGTGTGTGTGTGAGATTGCCTGTTTGTTTGTGAAGGTGATAGTACCTGTTTATGTGTGAGGGGCGAGTGGCTGTTGGCTGTGGGTTTGTGAGGCCTGTTCGTACGTAAGGTTGAGAATGCCTATTTGTTTATGGGGGAAGGTGTGCATATTCGTGTGTGAGGTTGAGAGTGCCGTTTGAGGTGTGTGAGTGAGAGTGCCTGTTCAGGTGTGGGAGTGAGAGAGCCTGTTCATGTGTGGCAATGAGTGTGCCTGTTCATGTGTCTGATTGAGAGTGCCTGTTCACGTGTGTGAGTGAGAGTGCCTCTTTATGTGTGGGAGTGAGAGTGCATGTTCATGTGTGGGAGTGCGAGTGCCTATCCATGTGTGGGTGTGAGAGCGCCAGTTCATGTTTGGGAGTGAGAGTGCCTGTTCATGAGTGTTAGAGAGAGTGCCTGTTCATGTGTGGTATTGAGAGTGCCTCATCATTTGTGGGAGTGAGAGTGTCTGTTCATGTGTGAGAGTGAGTATGACTGCTCATGTGTGGGAGTGAGAGTGCCTGTTCATGAGTGGGAGTAAGTGTGCCTGTTCATGTGTGGCATTGAGAATGCCTCTTCATGTGTGGTAGTGAGATTGCTTGTCTGTGTGTGGGTGTGAGAGTGCCTGTCCGTGTGTGGGATTGAGTGTGCCTGACCATGTGTGGAAGTGAGAGTGCCTGGTCATGTTTGGGATTGAATGTGCCTGTTTAGTTTTGCGATTGAGAGTGCCATCACGAGTGGGAGTGTGATTGCCTGTCCATGGGTGGGAATGAGAATGCCTGTCCATGTGAGGGAGTGAGAGTGTCTTTCAATGTGTGGGAGTGAGAGTGCCTTTCCATGTGAGGGAGTGAGAGTGCCTGTTCATGTGTGGGAGTGAGAGTGCCTGTTCATGTGTGGGAGTGAGAGTGCCTGTTCATGTGTGGTAGTGAGATTGGCTGTCTGTGTGTGGGAGTGAGAGTGCCTTTCCGTGTGTGGCATTGAGAGAGTCTTTTCATGTGTGGCAGTGAGTGTGCCTGTTCATGTGTGTGAGTGAGAGTACATTTTCACATGTGGGAGTCAGAGTGCCACTTTAAGTGTGGGAGTAAGTGTGCCTGTTCATGTATGGGATTGAGAATGCCTGTTCGCGTGTTGGAGTGGGAGTGCCTGTTTCTGTGTGTGTGTGAGATTGCCTGTTTGTTTGTGAAGGTGATAGTACCTGTTTATGTGTGAGGGGCGAGTGGCTGTTGGCTGTGGGTTTGTGAGGCCTGTTCGTACGTAAGGTTGAGAATGCCTATTTGTTTATGGGGGAAGGTGTGCATATTCGTGTGTGAGGTTGAGAGTGCCGTTTGAGGTGTGTGAGTGAGAGTGCCTGTTCAGGTGTGGGAGTGAGAGAGCCTGTTCATGTGTGGCAATGAGTGTGCCTGTTCATGTGTCTGATTGAGAGTGCCTGTTCACGTGTGTGAGTGAGAGTGCCTCTTTATGTGTGGGAGTGAGAGTGCATGTTCATGTGTGGGAGTGCGAGTGCCTATCCATGTGTGGGTGTGAGAGCGCCAGTTCATGTTTGGGAGTGAGAGTGCCTGTTCATGAGTGTTAGAGAGAGTGCCTGTTCATGTGTGGTATTGAGAGTGCCTCATCATTTGTGGGAGTGAGAGTGCCTGTTCATGTGTGGGAGTGAGAGTGCCTGTTCTTGTGTGGTAGTGAGATTGCCTGTCTGTTTGTGGGAGTGAGAGTGCCTGTCCGTGTGTGGGAGTGAGAGTACCTGTCCATATGTGGGATTGAGAGAGCCTGTTCATGTGTGGCATTGAGTGAGCCTGTTCATGTGTGAGTGAGAGTGCCTGTTCACATGTGGGAGTGAGAGTGCCTGACCGTGTGTGGGAGTGAGAGTGCCTGTCCGTGTGTGGGAGTGAGAGTGCCTGTCCATGTGTGGGATTGAGAGTTCCTGTTCATGTCTGGCAGTGAGTGTGCCTGTTCATGTGTGGGAGTGAGAGTGCCTGTTCATGTGTGTGAATGAGGTTGCCTGTTCATGTGTGGGAATGAGAGTGCCTGTTCATGTGTGGGAATGAGAGTGCATATTCATGTGTGGGAGTGAGAGAGCCTGTTCATGTTTGGGAGTGAGATTGCCTCATCATGTGTCGGACTGAGAGTGCCTGTTCATGTGTGGGAGTGAAAGTGCCTGTTCATGTTTGGTAGTGAGATTGGCTGTCTGTGTGTGGGAGTGAGAGTGCCTTTCCGTGTGTGGCACTGAGAGAGCCTTTTCATGTGTGGCAGTGAGTGTGCCTGTTCATGTGTGTGAGTGAGAGTGCATTTTCACATGTGGGAGTCAGAGTGCCACTTTATGTGTGGGAGTGAGAGTGCCTGTTCATGTGTGGGAGTGAGAGTGCCAGTTCATGTCAGGGATTGAGAGAGCGTGTTCATGTGTGGGAGTGAGAGTGCCTCATCATGTGTCGGAATGAGAGTGCCTCTTCATATGTGGCATTGAGAGTGCCTCTTTATTTGTGAGAGTGAGAGTGTCTGTTCATGTGTGAGAGTGAGTATGACTGCTCATGTGTGGGAGTGAGAGTGCCTGTTCATGAGTGGGAGTAAGTGTGCCTGTTCATGTGTTGGATTGAGAGTGCCTCTTCATATGTGGGGGTGAGATGGCCTGTTCTTGTGTCGGGGTGAGATTGCCTGTTCATGTGTGGCATTGAGAATGCCTCTTCATGTGTGGTAGTGAGATTGCTTGTCTGTGTGTGGGAGTGAGAGTGCCTGTCTGTGTGTGGGATTGAGTGTGCCTGACCATGTGTGGGAGTGAGAGTGCCTGGTCATGTTTGGGATTGAATGTGCCTGTTTAGTTTTGTGATTGAGAGTGCCAGTTCACGTGTGGGAGTGTGATTGCTTGTCCATGGTTGGGAATGAGAATGCCTGTCCATGTGAGGGAGTGAGAGTGTCTTTCAATGTGTGGGAGTGAGAGTGCCTCTCCATGTGTGGGAGTGAGAGTGCCTGTTCGTGTGTGGGAGTAAGAGTGCAAGTTCATGTGTGTAAGTGAGAGAGCCTGTTCATGTCTGGCAGTGAGAGTGCCTGTTTGGGTGTGTGAGTGAGAGTGCCTGTTCACATGTGTGAGTGAGATTGCCTCTTTATGTGTGGGAGTGAGAGTGCCTGTTCATGTGTAGGAGTGAGAGTGCATGTTCATGTGTGGGACTGAGAGTGCCTGTTCATGTGTTGGAGTGAGAGTGCATGTTCATGTGTGGGAGTGAGATTGCCTGTCTGTTTGTGGGAGGGAGAGTGCCTGTCCATGTGTGGGAATGAGAACACCTGTCCATGTGTGGGATTGAGAGACCCTGTTCATGTGTGGCAGTGAATGTGCCTCTTCATTTGTGAGTGAGTGTGCCTGTTCACATGTGGGAGTGAGAGTGCCTGTTCATGTATGGGATACAGAGTCCTGTTCGCGTGTTGGAGTGGCAGTTCCTGTTTATGTGTGGCAGTAATAGTACCTGTTCATGTGTGGGATTGAGAGTGCCTCTTCATATGTGGGAGTGAAAGTTCCTGTTCGTGTGTGGGAGTGAGATTGCCTGTTTGTTTGTGAAGGTGATAGTACCTGTTTATGTTTGAGGGGGGAGTGCCCGTTTGGATGTGGATTTGTGAGGCTTGTTCGTACGTAAGCGTGAGAATACGTATTCATTTATGGGGCAGGGAGTGCATATTCGTGTGTGAGATTGAGAGTGCCGGTTGAGGTGTGTGAGTGAGAGTGCCTGTTCAGGTGTGGGAGTGAGAGAGCCTGTTCATGTGTGGCAGTGAATGTGCCTGTTCATGTGTGAGATTGAGAGTGCCTGTTCACGTGTGTGAGTGAGAGTGCCTATTTATGTTTGGGAGTGAGAGTGCCTGTTCATGTTTGGAGTGCGAGTGCCTGTCCATGTGTGGGAGTGAGAGTGCCTGTTGATGTGTGGGAGTGAGACAGCCTGTTCATGTGTGGCATTGAAAGTGCCTGTTCATGTGTTGGAGTGAGAGTGCCTCATCATTTGTGGGACTGAGGGAGCCTGTTCATGTGTGGCAGTGAGTGTGCCTCTTCATATGTGAGTGAGAGTGCCTGTCACATGTGGGAGCGAGAGTGCCTCTTCATGTGTGGGAGTGAGAGATCCTGTCCATGTGTGGGAGTGAGAGTGCCTGTTCATGTGTGGGAGTGAGAATGCCTGTTCATGTGTTGGAGTAAGTGTGCCTGTTCATGTATGGGAGTGAGAGTGCCTGTTCGCGTGTTGGAGTGGGAGTGCCTGTTTGTGTGTGGCGGTAAGAGTGCCTGTTCATGTGTGGGAGTGAGAGTGCCTGTTCATGTGATGGATTGAGAGTGCCTCTTCATATCTGGGAGTGAGAATGCCTGTTCGTGTGTGTGGGTGAGATTGCCTGTTTGTTTTTAAGGTGATAGTACCTGTTTATGTGTGAGAGTGGAGTGCTTGTTTGGCTGTGGGTTTGTGAGACCTGTTCGTACGTAAGGGTGAGAAGGCCTATTCGTTTATGGGGTAAGGAGTGCATATTTGTGTGTGAGGTTGAGAGTGCCGGTTGAGGTGTGTGAGTGAGAGTGCCTGTTCAGGTGTGGGAGTGAGAGAGCCTGTTCATGTGTGGCAGTGAATGTGCCTGTTCATGTGTATGATTGAGAGTGCCTGTTCACGTGTGTGAGTGAGAGTGCCTCTTTATGTGTGGGATTGAGAGTGCCTGTTCATGTGTGGGAGTGCTAGTGCCTGTCCATGTGTGGGAGTGAGAGTGCCAGTTCATGTGTGGGAGTGAGAGGGCCTGTTAATGAGTGGCATTGAGAGTGCCCTTTCATGTGTGGGAATGAGAGTGCCTGTTCATGTGTGGGAGTAAGAGTGCCTGTTCATGTATGGGAGTGAGAGTGCCTGTTCGTGTGTTGGAGGGAGAGTCCCTGTTTGTGTGTGGCAGTGAGAGTGCCAGTTCATGTGTGGGAGTGAGGCTGCCTGTTCATGTGTAGGAGTAAGAGTGCCAGTTCATGTGTTGGAGTGAGAGAGCCTGTTCATGTGTGGGAGTGAGGGTGCCTCATCATGTGTCGGACTGAGAGTGCCTGTTCATGTGTGGGATTAAGTGTCCCTGTTCATGTATGGGAGTGAGATTGCTTGTTCGTGTGTTGGAGTCAGAGTGCCTGTTTGTGTGTGGGAGTAAGAGTGCCTGTTCATATGTGGGAGTGAGAATGCCTGTTCGTGTGTGGGGGAGTGATTGCCTGTTTGTTTGTGAAGGTGATAGTGCCTGTTTATGTTTGAGGGGGGAGTGCCTGTTTGGTAGTGGGATTGCGAGGCCTGTTCGTACGTAAGGGTGGTAATGACACTTTGCTCATGGGGGATGGAGTGCATATTCGTGTGTTAGATTGAGAGTACCGGTTCAGGTGTGTGAGTGAGAGTGCCTGTTCATGTGTGGGAGTGAGATTTCCTCATCATGTGTGGGACTGAGAGTGCCTGTTCATGTGTGCGAGTGAGAGTGCCTGTTCATGTGTGGGAGTCAGAGGGCCCGTTTGTGTGTGGGAGTAAGAGTGCCTGTTCATATGTGGGAGTGAGAATGCCTGTTCGTGTGTGGGGGAGTGATTGCCTGTTTGTTTGTGAAGGTGATAGTGCCTGTTTATGTTTGAGGGGGGAGTGCCTGTTTGGTAGTGGGATTGCGATGCCTGTTCGTACGTAAGGGTGGTAATGACACTTTGTTCATGGGGGAAGGAGTGCATATTCATGTGTTAGATTGAGAGTACCGGTTCAGGTGTGTGAGTGAGAGTGCCTGTTCATGTGTGGGAGTGAGATTTCCTCATCATGTGTGGGACTGAGAATGCCTGTTCATGTGTGCGAGTGAGAGTGCCTGTTCATGTGTGGGAGTCAGAGTGCCTGTTCATGTGTGGGAGTGAGAGTGCCATTTCATGTGTGGGAGTGAGAGTGCCTGTTCATGTGTGGGAGTCAGAGTGCCTGTTCATGTGTGGGAGTGAGAGTGCCTGTTCATGTGTGGGACTGAGAGTGCCTGTTCATGTGTGCGAGTGAGAGTGCCTGTTCATGTGTGGGAGTCAGAGGGCCCGTTTGTGTGTGGGAGTAAGAGTGCCTGTTCATATGTGGGAGTGAGAATGCCTGTTCGTGTGTGGGGGAGTGATTGCCTGTTTGTTTGTGAAGGTGATAGTGCCTGTTTATGTTTGAGGGGGGAGTGCCTGTTTGGTAGTGGGATTGCGATGCCTGTTCGTACGTAAGGGTGGTAATGACACTTTGTTCATGGGGGAAGGAGTGCATATTCATGTGTTAGATTGAGAGTACCGGTTCAGGTGTGTGAGTGAGAGTGCCTGTTCATGTGTGGGAGTGAGATTTCCTCATCATGTGTGGGACTGAGAATGCCTGTTCATGTGTGCGAGTGAGAGTGCCTGTTCATGTGTGGGAGTCAGAGTGCCTGTTCATGTGTGGGAGTGAGAGTGCCATTTCATGTGTGGGAGTGAGAGTGCCTGTTCATGTGTGGGAGTCAGAGTGCCTGTTCATGTGTGGGAGTGAGAGTGCCTGTTCATGTGTGGGAGTGAGAGTGCCATTTCATGTGTGGGAGTGAGAGTGCTTGTTCATGTGTGGGATTGAGAGTGCCTCTTCATATGTGGGAGTGAGAGTGCATGTTCGTGTGAGGGAGAATAATGCCTGTTTGTTTGTGAAGGTGATAGTGCCTGTTTATGTGTGAGGGTTTGAGTGCCTGTTTATGTGTCAGAGTGGAGTGCCTGTTTGGCTGTGGGAGTGCGAGTGCCTGTTCATATTAAGGGTGGTAATGCCTATTCATGTATGGGGGAAGAAGTGCCTATTCGTATGTGAGGTTGATAGTGCTGGTTCAGGAGTGTGAGTGAGAGTGCCTGTTCAGGCTTGGGAGTGAGAGTACCTGTTCATGTTTGGGAGTGAGAGTGCCTCATCATGTGTGGGACTGAGAGTGCCTGTTCATGTGAAGAGTGAGAGTGCCTGTTCACATGTGGGAGTGAGAGTGCCTGTTCATGTTTGGGATCGAGAGTGCCTTTTTGGGTGTGGGAGTTGGAATGTCTGTGGATGTGTAGGAATGAGTGTGCCTGTTTGGTTGTGGGACGGGGCGTGCCTGATGATTTGTTGGTGTGAGAGTGCCTGTTCATGTCTGGGAGTGAGACTGACTGTTTGTGTGTGAGGCTGATATTGCCTCTTCATGTGTGGGAGTGAGAGTGCCTGTTCAGGATTGGGTGTGTGAGTGACTATTTAGTTGTAGGAGTGAGAGTGCCGTTTCATGTGTATGAGTGAGAATGTCTGTTCGGTTTTTGGAGTGACAGTGCCTGTTTGGGTGTGGGAGTGCATGTTCATGTGCGAAGGAGAGAGTGTCTGTTCATGTGTGAGAGTGAGATTGCCTGTTCATGTGTGAGAGTGAGATTGCCTGTTCATGTGTGAGAGTGAGAGTGCCTGTTCATGTGTGAGAGTGAGAGTGCCCGTTCATGTGTGAGGGTGAGATTGCCTGTTATGTTTGAGGATGAGACTGCCTTTTCATGTGTGTGCTTGAGAGTGCCTGTTCATTTGTGGGAGTGGGAATGCCTGTGGATGTATGGGAATGAGTGTGCTTGTTCATGTGTGGGAGTGAAAGTGTCTGTTTAGTTGTGGAATGAGAATGCCTGTTCATGTGTGGGAGTGAAAGTGTCTGTTTGTGTGTGGGAATGAGAGTGCCTGTTCAGGTGTGGGAGTGAGAGTGCATGTTCATGTGTGGGAGTGCGAGTGCCTGTCCATGTGTGGGTGTGAGAGCACCAGTTCCTGTTTGGGAGTGAGAGAGCCTGTTCATGAGTGTTAGTGAGAGTGCCTGTTCATGTGTGGGATTGAGAGTGCCTCATCATTTGTGGGAGTGAGAGTGCCTGTTCATGTGTGGGAGAGAGAGTGCCTGTTCTTGTGTGGTAGTGAGATTGCCTGTCTGTTTGTGGGAGTGAGAGTGCCTGTCCGTGTGTGGGAGTGAGAGTACCTGTCCGTGTGTGGGAGTGAGAGTGCCTGTCCATGTGTGGGATTGAGAGTTCCTGTTCATGTGTGGCAGTGAGTGTGCCTGTTCATGTGTGGGAGTGAGAGTGCCAGTTCATGTGTGGGAGTGAGTGAGCCTGTTCATGTGTAGGATTGAGAGTGCCTCATCATGTGTCGGTCTGATAGTGCCTGTTCATGTGTGTGAATGAGGGTGCCTGTTCATGTGTGGGCTTGAGGGTGCATATTCATGTGTGGGAGTGAGTGAGCCAGTTCATGTGTGGGAGTGAGTGAGCCTGTTCATGTGTGGGAGTGAGAGTGCCTCATCATGTGTCAGACTGAGAGTGCCTCTTCATATGTGGCACTGAGAGTGCCTCTTTATTTGTGAGAGTGAGAGTGTCTGTTCATGTGTGAGAGTGAGTATGACTGCTCATGTGTGGGAGTGAGAGTGCCTGTTCATGAGTGGGAGTAAGTGTGCCTGTTCATGTGTTGGATTGAGAGTGCTTCTTCATATGTGGGGGTGAGATGGCCTGTTCTTGTGTCGGGGTGAGATTGCCTGTTCATGTGTGGCATTGAGAATGCTTCTTCATGTGTGGTAGTGAGATTGCTTGTCTGTGTGTGGGAGTGAGAGTGCCTGTCCGTGTGTGGGATTGAGTGTGCCTGACCATGTGTGGAAGTGAGAGTGCCTGGTCATGTTTGGGATTGAATGTGCCTGTTTAGTTTTGCGATTGAGAGTGCCAGTTCACGTGTGGGAGTGTGATTGCCTGTCCATGGGTGGGAATGAGAATGCCTGTCCATGTGAGGGAGTGAGAGTGTCTTTCAATGTGTGGGAGTGAGAGTGCCTCTCCATGTGTGGGAGTGAGAGTGCCTGTTCATGTGTGGGAGTGAGAGTGCCTGTTCATGTGTGAGAGTGAGAGTGCCTGTTCATGTGTGGTAGTGAGATTGGCTGTCTGTGTGTGGGAGTGAGAGTGCCTTTCCGTGTGTGGCATTGAGAGAGTCTTTTCATTTGTGGCAGTGAGTGTGCCTGTTCATGTGTGTGAGTGAGAGTACATTTTCACATGTGGGAGTCAGAGTGCCACTTTAACTGTGGGAGTAAGTGTGCCTGTTCATGTATGGGATTGAGAATGCCTGTTCGCGTGTTGGAGTGGGAGTGCCTGTTTCTGTGTGGCAGTAAGAGTGCCTGTTCATGTGTGAGATTGAGAGTGCCTCTTCTTATCTGGGAGTGAGAGTGCCTGTTCGTGTGTGTGTGTGAGATTGCCTGTTTGTTTGTGAAGGTGATAGTACCTGTATATGTGTGAGGGGCGAGTGGCTGTTGGCTGTGGGTTTGTGAGGCCTGTTCGTACGTAAGGTTGAGAATGCCTATTTGTTTATGGGGGAAGGTGTGCATATTCGTGTGTGAGGTTGAGAGTGCCGTTTGAGGTGTGTGAGTGAGAGTGCCTGTTCAGGTGTGGGAGTGAGAGAGCCTGTTCATGTGTGGCAATGAGTGTGCCTGTTCATGTGTCTGATTGAGAGTGCCTGTTCACGTGTGTGAGTGAGAGTGCCTCTTTATGTGTGGGAGTGAGAGTGCATGTTCATGTGTGGGAGTGCGAGTGCCTATCCATGTGTGGGTGTGAGAGCGCCAGTTCATGTTTGGGAGTGAGAGTGCCTGTTCATGAGTGTTAGTGAGAGTGCCTGTTCATGTGTGGTATTGAGAGTGCCTCATCATTTGTGGGAGTGAGAGTGCCTGTTCATGTGTGGGAGTGAGAGTGCCATTTCATGTGTGGGAGTGAGAGTGCCTGTTCATGTGTGGGAGTCAGAGTGCCTGTTCATGTGTGGGAGTGAGAGTGCCTGTTCATGTGTGGGAGTGAGAGTGCCATTTCATGTGTGGGAGTGAGAGTGCTTGTTCATGTGTGGGATTGAGAGTGCCTCTTCATATGTGGGAGTGAGAGTGCATGTTCGTGTGAGGGAGAATAATGCCTGTTTGTTTGTGAAGGTGATAGTGCCTGTTTATGTGTGAGGGTTTGAGTGCCTGTTTATGTGTCAGAGTGGAGTGCCTGTTTGGCTGTGGGAGTGCGAGTGCCTGTTCATATTAAGGGTGGTAATGCCTATTCATGTATGGGGGAAGAAGTGCCTATTCGTATGTGAGGTTGATAGTGCTGGTTCAGGAGTGTGAGTGAGAGTGCCTGTTCAGGCTTGGGAGTGAGAGTACCTGTTCATGTTTGGGAGTGAGAGTGCCTCATCATGTGTGGGACTGAGAGTGCCTGTTCATGTGAAGAGTGAGAGTGCCTGTTCACATGTGGGAGTGAGAGTGCCTGTTCATGTTTGGGATCGAGAGTGCCTTTTTGGGTGTGGGAGTTGGAATGTCTGTGGATGTGTAGGAATGAGTGTGCCTGTTTGGTTGTGGGACGGGGCGTGCCTGATGATTTGTTGGTGTGAGAGTGCCTGTTCATGTCTGGGAGTGAGACTGACTGTTTGTGTGTGAGGCTGATATTGCCTCTTCATGTGTGGGAGTGAGAGTGCCTGTTCAGGATTGGGTGTGTGAGTGACTATTTAGTTGTAGGAGTGAGAGTGCCGTTTCATGTGTATGAGTGAGAATGTCTGTTCGGTTTTTGGAGTGACAGTGCCTGTTTGGGTGTGGGAGTGCATGTTCATGTGCGAAGGAGAGAGTGTCTGTTCATGTGTGAGAGTGAGATTGCCTGTTCATGTGTGAGAGTGAGATTGCCTGTTCATGTGTGAGAGTGAGAGTGCCCGTTCATGTGTGAGGGTGAGATTGCCTGTTATGTTTGAGGATGAGACTGCCTTTTCATGTGTGTGCTTGAGAGTGCCTGTTCATTTGTGGGAGTGGGAATGCCTGTGGATGTATGGGAATGAGTGTGCTTGTTCATGTGTGGGAGTGAAAGTGTCTGTTTAGTTGTGGAATGAGAATGCCTGTTCATGTGTGGGAGTGAAAGTGTCTGTTTGTGTGTGGGAATGAGAGTGCCTGTTCAGGTGTGGGAGTGAGAGTGCATGTTCATGTGTGGGAGTGCGAGTGCCTGTCCATGTGTGGGTGTGAGAGCACCAGTTCCTGTTTGGGAGTGAGAGAGCCTGTTCATGAGTGTTAGTGAGAGTGCCTGTTCATGTGTGGGATTGAGAGTGCCTCATCATTTGTGGGAGTGAGAGTGCCTGTTCATGTGTGGGAGAGAGAGTGCCTGTTCTTGTGTGGTAGTGAGATTGCCTGTCTGTTTGTGGGAGTGAGAGTGCCTGTCCGTGTGTGGGAGTGAGAGTACCTGTCCGTGTGTGGGAGTGAGAGTGCCTGTCCATGTGTGGGATTGAGAGTTCCTGTTCATGTGTGGCAGTGAGTGTGCCTGTTCATGTGTGGGAGTGAGAGTGCCAGTTCATGTGTGGGAGTGAGTGAGCCTGTTCATGTGTAGGATTGAGAGTGCCTCATCATGTGTCGGTCTGATAGTGCCTGTTCATGTGTGTGAATGAGGGTGCCTGTTCATGTGTGGGCTTGAGGGTGCATATTCATGTGTGGGAGTGAGTGAGCCAGTTCATGTGTGGGAGTGAGTGAGCCTGTTCATGTGTGGGAGTGAGAGTGCCTCATCATGTGTCAGACTGAGAGTGCCTCTTCATATGTGGCACTGAGAGTGCCTCTTTATTTGTGAGAGTGAGAGTGTCTGTTCATGTGTGAGAGTGAGTATGACTGCTCATGTGTGGGAGTGAGAGTGCCTGTTCATGAGTGGGAGTAAGTGTGCCTGTTCATGTGTTGGATTGAGAGTGCTTCTTCATATGTGGGGGTGAGATGGCCTGTTCTTGTGTCGGGGTGAGATTGCCTGTTCATGTGTGGCATTGAGAATGCTTCTTCATGTGTGGTAGTGAGATTGCTTGTCTGTGTGTGGGAGTGAGAGTGCCTGTCCGTGTGTGGGATTGAGTGTGCCTGACCATGTGTGGAAGTGAGAGTGCCTGGTCATGTTTGGGATTGAATGTGCCTGTTTAGTTTTGCGATTGAGAGTGCCAGTTCACGTGTGGGAGTGTGATTGCCTGTCCATGGGTGGGAATGAGAATGCCTGTCCATGTGAGGGAGTGAGAGTGTCTTTCAATGTGTGGGAGTGAGAGTGCCTCTCCATGTGTGGGAGTGAGAGTGCCTGTTCATGTGTGGGAGTGAGAGTGCCTGTTCATGTGTGAGAGTGAGAGTGCCTGTTCATGTGTGGTAGTGAGATTGGCTGTCTGTGTGTGGGAGTGAGAGTGCCTTTCCGTGTGTGGCATTGAGAGAGTCTTTTCATTTGTGGCAGTGAGTGTGCCTGTTCATGTGTGTGAGTGAGAGTACATTTTCACATGTGGGAGTCAGAGTGCCACTTTAACTGTGGGAGTAAGTGTGCCTGTTCATGTATGGGATTGAGAATGCCTGTTCGCGTGTTGGAGTGGGAGTGCCTGTTTCTGTGTGGCAGTAAGAGTGCCTGTTCATGTGTGAGATTGAGAGTGCCTCTTCTTATCTGGGAGTGAGAGTGCCTGTTCGTGTGTGTGTGTGAGATTGCCTGTTTGTTTGTGAAGGTGATAGTACCTGTATATGTGTGAGGGGCGAGTGGCTGTTGGCTGTGGGTTTGTGAGGCCTGTTCGTACGTAAGGTTGAGAATGCCTATTTGTTTATGGGGGAAGGTGTGCATATTCGTGTGTGAGGTTGAGAGTGCCGTTTGAGGTGTGTGAGTGAGAGTGCCTGTTCAGGTGTGGGAGTGAGAGAGCCTGTTCATGTGTGGCAATGAGTGTGCCTGTTCATGTGTCTGATTGAGAGTGCCTGTTCACGTGTGTGAGTGAGAGTGCCTCTTTATGTGTGGGAGTGAGAGTGCATGTTCATGTGTGGGAGTGCGAGTGCCTATCCATGTGTGGGTGTGAGAGCGCCAGTTCATGTTTGGGAGTGAGAGTGCCTGTTCATGAGTGTTAGTGAGAGTGCCTGTTCATGTGTGGTATTGAGAGTGCCTCATCATTTGTGGGAGTGAGAGTGCCTGTTCATGTGTGGGAGTGAGAGTGCCTGTTCTTGTGTGGTAGTGAGATTGCCTGTCTGTTTGTGGGAGTGAGAGTGCCTGTCCGTGTGTGGGAGTGAGAGTACCTGTCCATATGTGGGATTGAGAGAGCCTGTTCATGTGTGGCATTGAGTGAGCCTGTTCATGTGTGAGTGAGAGTGCCTGTTCACATGTAGGAGTGAGAGTGCCTGACCGTGTGTGGGAGTGAGAGTGCCTGTCCGTGTGTGGGAGTGAGAGTGCCTGTCCATGTGTGGGATTGAGAGTTCCTGTTCATGTGTGGCAGTGAGTGTGCCTTTTCATGTGTGGGAGTGAGAGTGCCTGTTCATGTGTGTGAATGAGGGTGCCTGTTCATGTGTGGGAATGAGAGTGCATATTCATGTGTGGGAGTGAGAGAGCCTGTTCATGTTTGGGAGTGAGATTGCCTCATCATGTGTGGGTCTGAGAGTGCCTGTTCATGTGTGTGAATGAGGGTGCCTGTTCATGTGTGGGAGTGAGAGTGCATGTTCACATGTGGGAGTGAGAGTGCCTGACCGTGTGTGGGATTGAGAGTTCCTGTTCATGTGTGGCAGTGAGAGTGCCTTTTCATGTGTGGGAGTGAGAGTGCCAGTTCATGTGTGGGAGTGCGTGAGCCTGTTCATGTGTTGGAGTGAGAGTGCCTCATCATGTGTCGGTCTGATAGTGCCTGTTGATGTGTGTGAATGAGGGTGCCTGTTCATGTGTGGGAATGAGAGTGCATATTCATGTGTGGGAGTGAGAGAGCCTGTTCATGTTTGGGAGTGAGATTGCCTCATCATGTATCGGACTGAGAGTGCCTGTTCATGTGTGGGAGTGAGAGTGCCTGTTTATGTTTGGTAGTGAGATTGGCTGTCTGTGTGTGGGAGTGAGAGTGCCTTTCCGTGTGTGGCATTGAGAGAGCCTTTTCATGTGTGGCAGTGAGTGTGCCTGTTCATGTGTGTGAGTGAGAGTGCATTTTCACATGTGGGAGTCAGAGTGCCACTTTATGTGTGGGAGTGAAAGTGCCTGTTCATGTGTGGGAGTGAGAGTGCCAGTTCATGTCAGGGATTGAGAGAGCGTGTTCATGTGTGGGAGTGAGAGTGCCTCATCATGTGTCGGACTGAGAGTGCCTCTTCATATGTGGCATTGAGAGTGCCTCTTTATTTGTGAGAGTGTGAGTGTCTGTTCATGTGTGAGAGTGAGTATGACTGCTCATGTGTGGGAGTGAGAGTGCCTGTTCATGAGTGGGAGTAAGTGTGCCTGTTCATGTGTTGGATTGAGAGTGCCTCTTCATATGTGGGGGTGAGATGGCCTGTTCTTGTGTCGGGGTTAGATTGCCTGTTCATGTTAGGCATTGAGAATGCCTCTTCATGTGTGGTAGTGAGATTGCTTGTCTGTGTGTGGGAGTGAGAGTGCCTGTCCGTGTGTGGGATTGAGTGTGCCTGACCATGTGTGGGAGTGCGAGTGCCTGGTCATGTTTGGGATTGAATGTGCCTGTTTAGTTTTGTGATTGAGAGTGCCAGTTCACGTGTGGGAGTGTGATTGCTTGTCCATGGTTGGGAATGAGAATGCCTGTCCATGTGAGGGAGTGAGAGTGTCTTTCAATGTGTGGGAGTGAGAGTGCCTCTCCATGTGTGGGAGTGAGAGTGCCTGTTCGTGTGTGGGAGTAAGAGTGCAAGTTCATGTGTGTAAGTGAGAGAGCCTGTTCATGTCTGGCAGTGAGAGTGCCTGTTTGGGTGTGTGAGTGAGAGTGCCTGTTCACATGTGTGAGTGAGATTGCCTCTTTATGTGTGGGAGTGAGAGTGCCTGTTCATGTGTAGGAGTGAGAGTGCATGTTCATGTGTGGGACTGAGAGTGCCTGTTCATGTGTTGGAGTGAGAGTGCATGTTCATGTGTGGGAGTGAGATTGCCTGTCTGTTTGTGGGAGGGAGAGTGCCTGTCCATGTGTGGGAATGAGAACACCTGTCCATGTGTGGGATTGAGAGACCCTGTTCATGTGTGGCAGTGAATGTGCCTCTTCATTTGTGAGTGAGTGTGCCTGTTCACATGTGGGAGTGAGAGTGCCTGTTCATGTATGGGATACAGAGTCCTGTTCGCGTGTTGGAGTGGCAGTTTCTGTTTATGTGTGGCAGTAATAGTACCTGTTCATGTGTGGGATTGAGAGTGCCTCTTCATATGTGGGAGTGAAAGTTCCTGTTCGTGTGTGGGAGTGAGATTGCCTGTTTATTTGTGAAGGTGATAGTACCTGTTTATGTTTGAGGGGGGAGTGCCCGTTTGGATGTGGATTTGTGAGGCTTGTTCGTACGTAAGCGTGAGAATACGTATTCATTTATGGGGCAGGGAGTGCATATTCGTGTGTGAGGTTGAGAGTGCCGGTTGAGGTGTGTGAGTGAGAGTGCCTGTTCATGTGTGGCAGTGAATGTGCCTGTTCATGTGTGAGATTGAGAGTGCCTGTTCACGTGTGTGAGTGAGAGTGCCTATTTATGTTTGGGAGTGAGAGTGCCTGTTCATGTTTGGAGTGCGAGTGCCTGTCCATGTGTGGGAGTGAGAGTGCCTGTTGATGTGTGGGAGTGAGACAGCCTGTTCATGTGTGGCATTGAAAGTGCCTGTTCATGTGTTGGAGTGAGAGTGCCTCATCATTTGTGGGACTGAGAGAGCCTGTTCATGTGTGGCAGTGAGTGTGCCTCTTCATATGTGAGTGCGAGTGCCTGTCACATGTGGGAGCGAGAGTGCCTCTTCATGTGTGGGAGTGAGAGTTCCTGTCCATGTGTGGGAGTGAGAGTGCCTGTTCATGTGTGGGAGTGAGAATGCCTGTTCATGTGTTGGAGTAAGTGTGCCTGTTCATGTATGGGAGTGAGAGTGCCTGTTCGCGTGTTGGAGTGGGAGTGCCTGTTTGTGTGTGGCGGTAAGAGTGCCTGTTCATGTGTGGGAGTGAGAGTGCCTGTTCATGTGATGGATTGAGAGTGCCTCTTCATATCTGGGAGTGAGAATGCCTGTTCGTGTGTGTGGGTGAGATTGCCTGTTTGTTTTTAAGGTGATAGTACCTGTTTATGTGTGAGAGTGGAGTGCTTGTTTGGCTGTGGGTTTGTGAGACCTATTCGTACGTAAGGGTGAGAAGGCCTATTCGTTTATGGGGTAAGGAGTGCATATTTGTGTGTGAGGTTGAGAGTGCCGGTTGAGGTGTGTAAGTGAGAGTGCCTGTTCAGGTGTGGGAGTGAGAGAGCCTGTTCATGTGTGGCAGTGAATGTGCCTGTTCATGTGTATGATTGAGAGTGCCTGTTCACGTGTGTGAGTGAGAGTGCCTCTTTATGTGTGGGATTGAGAGTGCCTCTTCATATGTGGGAGTGAGAGTGCATGTTCGTGTGAGGGAGAATAATGCCTGTTTGTTTGTGAAGGTGATAGTGCCTGTTTATGTGTGAGGGTTTGAGTGCCTGTTTATGTGTCAGAGTGGAGTGCCTGTTTGGCTGTGGGAGTGCGAGTGCCTGTTCATATTAAGGGTGGTAATGCCTATTCATGTATGGGGGAAGAAGTGCCTATTCGTATGTGAGGTTTATAGTGCTGGTTCAGGAGTGTGAGTGAGAGTGCCTGTTCAGGCTTGGGAGTGAGAGTACCTGTTCATGTTTGGGAGTGAGATTTCCTCATCATGTGTGGGACTGAGAGTGCCTGTTCATGTGTGCGAGTGAGAGTGCCTGTTCATGTGTGGGAGTCAGAGTGCCTGTTCATGTGTGGGAGTGAGAGTGCCATTTCATGTGTGGGAGTGAGAGTGCCTGTTCAGGTGTGGGAGTCAGAGTGCCTGTTCATGTGTGGGAGTGAGAGTGCCTATTCACGTGTGGGAGTGAGAGTGCCATTTCATGTGTGGGAGTGAGAGTGCTTGTTCATGTGTGGGATTGAGAGTGCCTCTTCATATGTGGGAGTGAGAGTGCATGTTCGTGTGAGGGAGAATAATGCCTGTTTGTTTGTGAAGGTGATAGTGCCTGTTTATGTGTGAGGGTTTGAGTGCCTGTTTATGTGTCAGAGTGGAGTGCCTGTTTGGCTGTGGGAGTGCGAGTGCCTGTTCATATTAAGGGTGGTAATGCCTATTCATGTATGGGGGAAGAAGTGCCTATTCGTATGTGAGGTTGATAGTGCTGGTTCAGGAGTGTGAGTGAGAGTGCCTGTTCAGGCTTGGGAGTGAGAGTACCTGTTCATGTTTGGGAGTGAGAGTGCCTCATCATGTGTGGGACTGAGAGTGCCTGTTCATGTGAAGAGTGAGAGTGCCTGTTCACATGTGGGAGTGAGAGTGCCTGTTCATGTTTGGGATCGAGAGTGCCTTTTTGGGTGTGGGAGTTGGAATGTCTGTGGATGTGTAGGAATGAGTGTGCCTGTTTGGTTTTGGGACAGGGTGTGCCTGCTGATTTGTTGGTGTGAGAGTGCCTGTTCATGTCTGGGAGTGAGACTGACTGTTTGTGTGTGAGGCTGATATTGCCTCTTCATGTGTGGGAGTGAGAGTGCCTGTTCAGGATTGGGTGTGTGAGTGACTATTTAGTTGTAGCAGTGAGAGTGCCGTTTCATGTGTATGAGTGAGAATGTCTGTTCGGTTTTTGGAGTGACAGTGCCTGTTTGGGTGTGGGAGTGCATGTTCATGTGCGAAGGAGAGAGTGTCTGTTCATGTGTGAGAGTGAGATTGCCTGTTCATGTGTGAGAGTGAGATTGCCTGTTCATGTGTGAGAGTGAGAGTGCCTGTTCATGTGTGAGAGTGAGAGTGCCCGTTCATGTGTGAGGGTGAGATTGCGTGTTATGTTTGAGGATGAGACTGCCTTTTCATGTGTGTGCTTGAGAGTGCCTGTTCATTTGTGGGAGTGAGAGTGCCTGTTCATGTATGGGAGTGAGAGTGCCTGTTCGTGTATTGGAGGGAGAGTCCCTGTTTGTGTGTGGCAGTGAGAGTGCCAGTTCATGTGTGGGAGTGAGGCTGCCTGTTCATGTGTAGGAGTAAGAGTGCCAGTTCATGTGTTGGAGTGAGAGAGCCTGTTCATGTGTGGGAGTGAGGGTGCCTCATCATGTGTCGGACTGAGAGTGCCTGTTCATGTGTGGGATTAAGTTTCCCTGTTCATGTATGGGAGTGAGATTGCTTGTTCGTGTGTTGGAGTCAGAGTGCCTGTTTGTGTGTGGGAGTAAGAGTGCCTGTTCATATGTGGGAGTGAGAATGCCTGTTCGTGTGTGGGGGAGTGATTGCCTGTTTGTTTGTTAAAGTGATAGTGCCTGTTTATGTTTGAGGGGGGAGTGCCTGTTTGGTAGTGGGATTGCGAGGCCTGTTCGTACGTAAGGGTGGTAATGACACTTTGCTCATGGGGGATGGAGTGCATATTCGTGTGTTAGATTGAGAGTACCGGTTCAGGTGTGTGAGTGAGAGTGCCTGTTCATGTGTAGGAGTGAGATTTCCTCATCATGTGTGGGACTGAGAGTGCCTGTTCATGTGTGCGAGTGAGAGTGCCTGTTCATGTGTGGGAGTCAGAGTGCCCGTTTGTGTGTGGGAGTAAGAGTGCCTGTTCATATGTGGGAGTGAGAATGCCTGTTCGTGTGTGGGGGAGTGATTGCCTGTTTGTTTGTGAAGGTGATAGTGCCTGTTTATGTTTGAGGGGGGAGTGCCTGTTTGGTAGTGGGATTGCGATGCCTGTTCGTACGTAAGGGTGGTAATGACACTTTGTTCATTGGGGAAGGAGTGCATATTCGTGTGTTAGATTGAGAGTACCGGTTCAGGTGTGTGAGTGAGAGTGCCTGTTCATGTGTGGGAGTGAGATTTCCTCATCATGTGTGGGACTGAGAGTGCCTGTTCATGTGTGCGAGTGAGAGTGCCTGTTCATGTGTGGGAGTCAGAGTGCCTGTTCATGTGTGGGAGTGAGAGTGCCATTTCATGTGTGGGAGTGAGAGTGCCTGTTCATGTGTGGGAGTCAGAGTGCCTGTTCATGTGTGGGAGTGAGAGTACCTATTCATGTGTGGGAGTGAGAGTGCCATTTCATGTGTGGGAGTGAGAGTGCTTGTTCATGTGTGGGATTGAGAGTGCCTCTTCATATGTGGGAGTGAGAGTGCATGTTCGTGTGAGGGAGAATAATGCCTGTTTGTTTGTGAAGGTGATAGTGCCTGTTTATGTGTCAGAGTGGAGTGCCTGTTTGGCTGTGGGAGTGTGAGTGCCTGTTCATATTAAGGGTGGTAATGCCTATTCTTGTATGGGGGAAGAAGTGCCTATTCGTATGTGAGGTTGATAGTGCTGGTTCAGGAGTGTGAGTGAGAGTGCCTGTTCAGGCTTGGGAGTGAGAGTACCTGTTCATGTTTGGGAGTGAGAGTGCCTCATCATGTGTGGGACTGAGAGTGCCTGTTCATGTGAAGAGTGAGAGTGCCTGTTCACATGTGGGAGTGAGAGTGCCTGTTCATGTTTGGGATCGAGAGTGCCTTTTTGGGTGTGGGAGTTGGAATGTCTGTGGATGTGTAGGAATGAGTGTGCCTGTTTGGTTGTGGGACGGGGCGTGCCTGCTGATTTGTTGGTGTGAGAGTGCCTGTTCATGTCTGGGAGTGAGACTGACTGTTTGTGTGTGAGGCTGATATTGCCTCTTCATGTGTGGGAGTGAGAGTGCCTGTTCAGGATTGGGTGTGTGAGTGACTATTTAGTTGTCGGAGTGAGAGTGCCGTTTCATGTGTATGAGTGAGAATGTCTGTTCAGTTTTTGGAGTGACAGTGCCTGTTTGGGTGTGGGAGTGCATGTTCATGTGCGAAGGAGAGAGTGTCTGTTCATGTGTGAGAGTGAGATTGCCTGTTCATGTGTGAGAGTGAGATTGCCTGTTCATGTGTGAGAGTGAGAGTGCCTGTTCATGTGTGAGAGTGAGAGTGCCCGTTCATGTGTGAGGGTGAGATTGCCTATTATGTTTGAGGATGAGACTGCCTTTTCATGTGTGTGCTTGAGAGTGCCTGTTCATTTGTGGGAGTGGGAATGCCTGTGGATGTGTGGGAATGAGTGTGCTTGTTCATGTGTGGGAGTGAAAGTGTCTGTTTAGTTGTGGAATGAGAGTGCCTGTTCATGTGTGGGAGTGAAAGTGTCTGTTTGTGTGTGGGAATGAGAGTGCCTGTTCAGGTGTGGGAGTGATAGGCCTGTTCCGGTGTGGGTGTGTGAGTGCCAATTTAGTTGTGGGAGTGAGAGTGCCTTTTCATGTGTGAGGGTGAATATGCTGTTCGTGTGTGAGGGTGAATGTTCCTGTTCATGCGTGAGGGTGAGTGTGCCTGTGCATGTGTGGGATTGAAAGTGTCTGTTGATTTGTGGGAGTGGGAGTGCCTGTTGATTTGTGGGAGTGAGAGTGCCTGTTCAGGTGTGGGAGTGAGAGTGCCTGTTCATGTATGTGGAATACAGTGCCTGTTCACTTGTGTAGTTGAGAGTGCCTGTTCATGTGTGAGGGTGAGAGTGCCTGTTCATGTTTGAGGATGAGACTGCCTTTTCATGTGTGATGTTGAGAGTGCCTGTTCGTCTGTGAGGGTGAGATTGCCTGTTCATGTCTGGGATTGAGAGTTCCTGTTTGGGTGTGGGATGAGAGTGCCTTTTGATGTGTGGGAGTGAGTTTGTCTGTTCGTGCGTGAGGGTGGGAGTGCCTGTTCGTGCATAGGGAATTGAGTGCCTGTTCATGTGTGGGGGTGAGAGTTCCTGATCGTGTTTGAGGGTGAGAGTGCCTGTTCATGTGTAAGGGTGAAAGTGCCTGTTCATGTGTGGAGTGAGAGTGCGCGTTCAGGTGTGAGAGTGAGATTGCCTTTTTGGGTGTGTGAGTTAGAGTGCTTGTTCAGCTGTTGGAGTCTGCCTGCCTGTTCATGTGTGGGAGTGAGCTTGCCAGTTCAGGTGCAGGAGTGAGAGTGCTTGTTCGGGTGTGGGAGGGAGAGTGGCCATTCGTGTGTGGGGTCGGAGTGCCTGTTCGTGTGTGCGGGTGAGAGTTATTTTTCGGGTTTGGGAGTGAGATTGCCTGTTCGGGTGTGTGAGTTAGATTGCCTGTTCATGTGTAGGAATGAGTGTGCCTGTTCATGTGTGGGAGTGAGGGTGCCTGTTCAGGTGTGGGTGTGTGAGTGCCTATTTAGTTGCGGGAGTAAGAGCGCCTTTTCATGTGTATGAGTGAGAGTGTCTGTTCGGTTGTTGGAGTGAGGATGCATGTTTGGGTGTGGGAATGTGAGTGCCTGTTCTCATGCGAAGGAGAGAGTGCCTGATCATGTGTGGGAGTTAGTGTGCCTGATCATGTGTGGGAGTGAAAGTGCCTGATCACGTGTGGGAGTGAGAGTGCCTGATCACGTGTGGGAGTGAGAGTGCCTGTTCATGTGTGGGAGTGAGAGTGCCAGTTCAAGTGTGGGAGTGAGAATGCCTGTTCATGTGTGGGATTGAGAGTGCCTCTTCATATGTGGAAGTGAGAGTGCATGTTTGTGTGAGGGGGAATAGTGCCTGTTTGTTTGTGACGGTGATAGTGCCTGTTTATGTGTGAGGGTGGAGTGCCTGTTTGGCTGTGGGAGTGCGAGTGCCTGTTCATACGTAAGTGTGGTAATGCCTATTCGTGTATGGGGAAGAAGTGCCTATTCGTATGTGTATGAGTGAGAATGTCTGTTCAGTTTTTGGAGTGACAGTGCCTGTTTGGGTGTGGGAGTGCATGTTCATGTGCGAAGGAGAGAGTGTCTGTTCATCGGTGAGAGTGAGATTGCCTGTTCATGGGTGAGAGTGAGAGTGCCTATTTAGGTGTGGAAGTGAGAGTGCCTGTTCTTGTGTGGGAGTGAATGTGCCTGTTCATGTGTGGGAGTTAGAGTGCCTGTTTGGGAGATGGAGTGAGCGTTCATGTTCGTGTGTGGGAATGAGAGTGCCTGTTCAGGTTTGGGAGTGAGAGTCCCTGTTCAGGTGTGGGAGCGAGAGTCCCTGTTCAGGTGTGGGAGTGAGAGTCCCTATTCAGGTGTGGGAGCAAGGGTCCCTGTTCAAATGTGGGACTGAGAGTGCCTTTTCAGGTATGGGAGTGAGAGTCCCTGTTCAGATGTGGGAGTGAGCGTGCCTTTTCAGGTGTGGGTGTGTCAGTGCCTATTTAGTTGTGGGAGTGAGTGTGCCTTTCTGTATGTATGATTGAGACTGTCTGTCCGGTTGTTGGAGTGAGAGTGCCTGTTTGGGTGTGGGAGAGTAAGTGCCTGTTCATGTGCGAAGGAGAGAGTGCCTGTTCGTGTGTGAGAGTGAAAATGCCTGTTCATGTGTGGGAGTAAGTGTGCCTGTTCATGTATGGGATTGAGAATGACTGTTCGCGTGTTGGAGTGGGAGTGCCTGTTTCTGTGTGGCCGTAAGAGTGTCTGTTCATGTGTGGGAGTGAGAGTGCCTGTTCATGTGTGGGATTGAGAGTGCCTCTTCTTTTCTGGGAGAGAGAGTGCACGTTCATGTGTGTGTGTGAGATTGCCTGTTTGTTTGTGAAGGTGATAGTACCTGTTTATGTGTGAGGGGCGAGTGGCTGTTTGGCTGTGGGTTTGTGAGGCCTGTTCGTACGTAAGGTTGAGAATGCCTATTCGTTTATGGGGGAAGGCGTGCATATTCGTGTGTGAGGTTGAGAGTGCCGTTTGAGGTGTGTGAGTGAGAGTGCCTGTTCAGGTGTGGGAGTGAGAGAGCCTGTTCATGTGTGGCAATGAGTGTGCCTGTTCATGTGTGTGAGTGAGAGTGCCTCTTTATGTGTGGGAGTGAGAGTGCATGTTCATGTGTGGGAGTACGAGTGCCTGTCCATGTGTGGGAGTGAGAGTGCCAGTTCATGTTTGGGAGTGAGAGAGACTGTTCATGAGTGGCAGTGAGAGTGCCTGTTCATGTGTGGGAGTGAGAGTGCCTCATCATTTGTGGGATTGAGAGTGCCTGTTCATGTGTGGGAGTGAGAGTGCCTGTTCATGTGTGGGAGTGAGAGTGCCTGTTCTTGTGTGGTAGTGAGATTGCCTGTCTGTTTGTGGGAGTGAGAGTGCCTGTCCATTTGTGGAAGTGAGAGTGCGTTTTCACATGTGGGAGTCAGAGTGCCTCTTTATGTGTGAGAGTGAGAGTGCTTTTTCATGTGTTGGAGTGGGAGTGCCTGTTCGTGTGTTGGAGTGGGAGTGCCTGTTTTTGTGTGTCAGTAAGAGTCCTTTTTCATGTGTGGGAGTGAGAGTGCCTCTTCATATGTGGGAGTGCGAGTGCCTGTTCTTGTGTGGGGGTGAGATTGCTTGTTCATGTGTGGCAGTGAGAGTGCCTCTTCCTGTGTGCTAGTGAGATTGCTTGTCAGTGTGTGGGATTGAGTGTGCCTGACCGTGTGTGGGAGTGAGTGTGCCTGTTCAAGAGTGGGATTGAATTTGCCTGTTTAGTTTTGCGATTAAGAGTGCCAGTTCACGTGTGGGAGTGCGATTGCCTGTCCATGGGTGGGAATGAGATTGCCTGTCCATGTGAGGGAGTGAGAGTGCCTCTCCATGTGTGGGAGTGAGAGTGCCTGTTCGTGTGTGGGAGTAAGAGTGCAAGTTCATGTGTGTAAGTGAGAGAGCCTGTTTGTGTGTGACAGTGAGAGTGCCTAATCATGTGTGGGAGTGAGGGTGCCTATTCATGTGTTGGATTGAGAGTGCCTCTTTATATGTGGGAGTGAGAGTGCCTGTTCTTGTGTGGGGGTGAGATTGCCTGTTCATGTGTGGCAGTGAGAGTGCCTGTTCATGTGTGGTAGTGAGATTGCTTGTCAGTGTGTGGGAGTGAGAATGCCTGTCCGTGTGTGGGAATGAGAGTGCCTGTCCATGTGTGGGATTGAGTGTCCCTGACCATGTGTGGGAATGAGAGTGCCTGGTCATGTTTGGGATTGAATTTGCCTGTTTAGTTTTGCGATTAAGAGTGCCAGTTCACATGTGGGAGTGTGATTGCCTGTCCATGGGTGGGAATGAGATTGCCTGTCCATGTGAGGGAGTGAGAGTGCCTTTCCATGTATGGGAATGAGAGTGCCTCTCCATGTGTGGGAGTGAGAGTGCCTGTTCGTGTGTGGGAGTAAGAGTGCAAGTTCATGTGTGTAAGTGAGAGTGACTGTTTGGGTGTGTGAGTGAGAGTGCCTGTTCACATGTGTGAGTGAGAGTGCTTCTTTATGTGTGGGAGTGAGAGTGCCTGTTTATGTGTGGGAGTGAGAGTGCCTGTCCATGTGTGGCAGTGAGTGTGCTTGTTCATGTGTGTGAGTGAGAGTGCCTGTTCACGTGTGTGAGTGAGAATGCCTCTTTATGTGTGTGAGTGAGAGTGCCTGTTCGTGTGTTGGAGTTCTAGTGCCTTTTTGTGTGTGGTAGTGAGAGTGCCTGTTCATGTGTGGGACTGAGAGTGCCAGTTCATGTGTGGGAGTGAGAGTGCCTGTTCATGTGTAGGTTTGAGAGTGCATCATCATTTGTGGGACGGAGAGTGCCTGTCCATGTGTGGGAGTGAGAGTGCATGTTCATGTGTGGGAGTGAGAGTGCCTGTTCATGTGTGGTAGTGAGATTGCCTGTCTGTTTGTGGGAGGGAGAGTGCCTGTCCTTGTGTGGGAATGAGAACGCCTGTCCATGTGTGGAATTGAGAGAGCCTGTTCATGTGTGGCAGTGAATGTGCCTCTTCATGTGTGAGTGGGAGTGCCTGTTCACATGTGGGAGTGAGAGTGCCTCTTTATGTGTGGGAGTGAGAGTGCCTGTTCATGTGTGGGAGTAAGTGTACCTGTTCATGTATGGGATTGAGACTTCCTGTTCGCGTGTTGGAGTCGCAGTGCCTGTTTATGTGTGGCAGTAAGAGTGCCTGTTCATGTGTGGGAGTGAGAGAGCCTGTTCATAGGTGGGATTGAGTGTGCCTGTTCATGTGTGGGATTGAGAGTGCCTCTTCATATGTGGGAGTGAGAGTTCCTGTTCGTGTGTGTGGGTGAGATTGCCTGTTTTTTTGTGAAGGTGATAGTACCTCTTTATGTTTGAGGGGGGAGTGCCTGTTTGGCTGTGCGTTTGTGAGGCTTGTAAGCGTGAGAATGTGCATTCATTTATGGGGCAGGGAGTGCATACTCGTGTTTGAGGTTGAGAGTGCCGGTTGAGGTGTGTGAGTGAGAGTGCCTGTTCAGGTGTGGGAGTGAGAGAGCCTGTTCATGTGTGGGAGTGAATGTGCCTGTTCATGTGTGTGAGTGACAGTGTCTGTTCACGTGTGTGAGTGAGAGTGCCTCTTTATGTATGGGAGTGAGAGTGCCAGTTCATGTTTGGGAGTGAGAGTGCCTGTTCATATGTGGGAGTACGAGTGCCTGTCCATGTGTGGGAGTGAGAGTGCCTGTTGATGTGTGGGAGTGAGAGAGCCTGTTCATGTGTGGCAGTGAGCATGCCTGTTCATGTGTGGGAGTGAGAGTGCCTCATCATTTGTGGGACTGAGAGAGCCTATTCATGTGTGGCAGTGAATGTGCCTCTTCATGTGTGAGTGAGAGTGCCTGTCACATGTGGGAGTGAGAGTGCCTCTTCATGTGTGGGAGTGAGAGTGCCCGTCCATGCGTGGGAGTGAAAGTGCCTGTTCATGTGTGGGAGTGAGAGAGCCTGTTCATGTGTGGCAGTGAGTGTGCCTGTTCATGTGTATGACTGAGAGTGCCTGTTCACGTGTGTGAGTGAGAATGCCTTTTCATGTGTGGGAGTGAGAGTGCCTGTTCATGTGTGGGAGTAAGAGTGCCTGTTCATGTATGGGAGTGAGAGTGCCTGTTCGTGTGTTGGAGGGAGAGTCCCTGTTTGTGTGTGGCAGTGAGAGTGCCAGTTCATGTGTGGGAGTGAGGGTGCCTGTTCATGTGTGGGAGTAAGAGTGCCAGTTCATGTGTGGGAGTGAGAGAGCCTGTTCATGTGTGGGAGTGAGGGTGCCTCATCATGTGTCGGACTGAGAGTGCCTGTTCATGTGTGGGACTTTGAGTACCTGTTCCTTTGTGGGAGTGAGAGTGCCTGTTCATGTGTGGTAGTGAGATTGGCTGTCTGTGTGTGGGATTGAGAGTGCCTATCCGTGTGTGGCATTGAGAGAGCCTGTTCATGTGTGGCAGTGAATGTGCCTGTTCATGTGTGTGAGTGAGAGTGCATTTTCATATGTGGGAATCAGAGTTTTTCTTTATGTGTGAGAGTGTGAGTGCCTGTTCATGTGTTGGAGTGAGTATGCCTGTTCATGTGTGGGATTAAGTGTGCTTGTTCATTTATGGGAGTGAGAGTGCTTGTTCATGTGTTGGAGTCAGAGTGCCTGTTTGTGTGTGGCAGTAAGAGTGCCTGTTCATGTGTGGGAGTGAGAGTACCTGTTCATGTGTTGGATTGAGAGTGCCTCTTCATATGTGGGAGTGAGAGTGCCTGTTCGTGTGTGGGGTTGAGATTGCCTGTTTGTTTGTGAAGGTGATAGTGACTGTTTATGTTTGAGGGGGGAGTGCCTGTTTGGCTGTGGGATTGTGAGGCCTGTTCGTACGTAAGGGTGGTAATGACTCTTCGTTCATGGGGGAAGGAGTGCATATTCGTTTGTTAGATTGAGAGTGCCAGTTCAGGTGTATGAGTGAGAGTGCCTATTCAGGTGTGGGAGTGAGAGTGCCTGTTCATGTGTGGGAGTGAGATTTCCTCTTCATGTGTGGGACTCAGAGCGCCTGTTCATGTCAGGGAGTGAGAGTGCCTGTTCAGATTTGGGAGTGAGAGTGCCTGTTTAGATGTGGGAGTGAGATTGCCTGTTCAGGTGTGACAGTGAGACTGCCTGTTTGTGTGTGAGGCTGATAGTGCCTGTTCGTGTGTGGGAGTGAGAGTGCCTGTTCAGGTATGGGAGTGAGAATGCCTGTTCATGTGTGGGAGTGAGATTTCCTCATCATGTGTGAAGGAGAGAGTGTCTGTTCATGTGTGAGAGTGAAAGTGCCTGTTCAGCTGTGGGAGTGAGAGTGCCTGTTCAGATGTGGGAGTGAGATTGCCTGTTCTGTTGTGGGAGTGAGACTGCCTGTTTGTGTGTGAGGCTGATAGTGCCTGTTCATTTGTGGGAGTGAGAGTGCCTGTTCATGTGTGTGGAGGTGAGAGTGCCTGTTCGTGTCTGGGAGTGAGAGCGCCTCTTTGTGTGTGGAGGTGAGAGTGCCTACTTAGATGTGTGAGATTGAGAGTGCCTTTTCATGTGTGGGCATGATAGTGCAAGTTCATGTGTGGGAGTGATAGTGCCTGTTGAGGTGTGGGAGTGAGAGTGCCTGCTTGGCTGTGGCAGTGAGATTGCCTTTTCATGTGTGGGAGTGAGAGTTCTAGTTTAATTGTGGGAGTCAGATTGCCTGTTCGTGTCTCTGAATGAGAGTGCCTCTTTCTGTGTGGGGTTGAGTGTGGCTGTTCATGTGTGGGTGTGAGACTGTCCTATTTATTTGTGGGAATCGGAGTGCCTGTTTCAGTGTGGGTAGAGAGAGTGGCTGTACCTATGTGAGGGTTGGGTGCCTGTTTGTGCATTAGGTTGGGGTTGCCTGTTTGTGTGTGAAAGTGCAAGTGCCTGTTCATGTATGAGGGCTTGAGTGCCTGTTTGTGTGTGAGGTTGAGAGTACCTGAATATGTGTGTTGCTGACTGTGCATGTTCATGTGTGGCAGTTAGAGTGCCTATTTGTGTGTGGGAGTGAGAGTACCTGTTGATATGTGGGATTGAGAGTGCCTGCTTGGGTGTGGCAGTGAGATTGCCTGTTCGGGTGTGAGAGTGAGAGTGCCTGTTCGGGTGTGGGATTGAGAGTGCCCATTCATGAGTGGAGGTAGGAGTGCCTCTTTGTGTGTAGCGGTGAGAGTCCCTGTTCCTGTGTCAGAGTGAGAATGCATGTTTGGGTTTGGGAGTGATAATGCCTTTTTGGGATTGGTAGTGAGAGTGCCTGTTCATATCTGGGTGTGAGTGTTCCTTATCGGGTGTGAGGGTGAGACTGCCTGTTTGTGTGTGGGATCGAGAGTGCCTTTTTGGGTTTGGGAGTGGGAATGTCTGTGGATGTGTGGGAATGAGTGTGCCTGTTTCGTTGTGGGAGGGGGAGTGCCTGTTGATTTGTTGGTGTGAGAGTGCCTGTTCATGTGTGGGAGTGAGAGTGCCTGTTTGAGTGTGGGTAGTGAGAGAGGCTGTTCATGTGTGAGTATTGGGTGCCTGTTTGTGCATTAGGTTGGGTTTCCCTGTTTGTGTGTGAAAGTGCGAGTTCCTGTTCATGCATGGGAGCTTGAGTGCTGTTTGCGTGTGAGGTTGAGAGTGCCTGTTTATGTGTGTTGCTGACTGTGCATGTTCATGTGTGGCAGTTAGATTGCCTGTTTGTGTGTGGGAGTGAGATTGCCTGTTGATATGTGGAAGTGAAAGTGCCTGTTGATATGTGGGAGTGAGAGTGCCTGTTGATATGTGGGAGGGAGAGTGCCTGTTCAGGTGTGCGATTGAGAGTGCCTGCTCGGGTCTGGCATTGAGATTGCCTGTTTGGGTGTGGCAGTGAATGTGGATGTTCGTGTGAGAGTGTGGGTGTGGCTGTTTGTGTATGTGGAATGCAGTGTCTGTTCATGTGTTGGAGTGAGAGTGTCTGTTCAGTTGTTGGAGTGAGTGTGCCTGTTTAGGTGTGGCAGTGAGAGTGCCTGTTCATGTGTGGGAGGGGGAGTGCCTGCTTGGGTGTGGAAGTGAGAATGCTTGTTTATGTGTGGGAGTGACAGTGCGAGGCTGAGTGTGAGGCTCAGTGTGCCTGTTCGTGTGATGGAGTGACTGTGCTTGAACTTGTGTGGGAGTTAGAGTGCTTTATTTGGGTGTGGGAGTGAGAGTGCCTGTTTAGTTGTGAGCATGAGAGATCCTGTTCTAGTGTGGGAGTGATATTGTCTCTTCATGTGTGGGAGTGAGAGTGCCGGTCTAGTTGTGGGAGAGAGAGTATTTGTTCGTCTGTGGGACTGAGAGTACCTGTTTCGGTGTGGGATTGAGAGTGCCTGTTCATGCGTGGCGGTGAGAGTGCCTCTTTGTGTGTGGGGGTGGGGGTTGGGGTCCCTGTTTTTGTGCGATGGTGGGGGTGCCTATTCATTTGTGAGGGTGTGAGTGCCTGTTCCTTTATGCGGGCTGGAGAGCCTGTACTTATGTGGGGGTGAGAGTGCCTGTTCTTATGTGGGGGATAGGAGCACCTGTTCGTGTGTGAGGCTGAGAGTGCCTGTTTGTGTGTGAGGGTAAATGATGTTTGTGTGTGAGGGTGAGAGTGCCTATTCATGTGTGAGGGTAAGAGTGCCTGTTCATGTGTGAGATTGAGAGTGCCTGTTTGGGTGTGGGAGTGGGAATGCCTGCGGATATGTGGGAATGAGTGTGCCAGTTTGGGTGTGGGAGGGGGTGTGCCTGTTCTGGTGTGGGAGTGAGACTGCCTGTTTGTGTGTGAGGCTGATATGGCCTGTTTGTGTGTGGAGGTTGTGAGTGCCTTTTTAGGTGTGGAAGTGAGAGTGCCTGTGTGGGAGTGCAACTGTCTGTTTGTGTGTGGGAATGAGAGTGCCTGTTTGGGTGTGGGTGTGTGAGTGCCTATTTAGTTGTGGGACTGAGAGTGCCTTTTGATGTGTATGAGTGAGAGTGTCTGTTTGGTTATTGGAGTGAGAGTGCCTGTTTGGGTATAGGAGTGTGAGTGCCTGTTCATGTGGGAAAGAGAGAGTGCCTGTTCATGTGTGAGGGTGAGTGTGACTGTTCATGTGTGAGGATCAGTGTGCCTGTTCATGTGTGGGATTGAGGTGCCTGTTAATTTGTGATGGTGAGAGTGCCTGTTTGGGTGTGGGAGTGTGAGTGCCTGTTCATGTGTGGGAGTGAGAGTGCCTGTTCAGGTGTGGCAGTGAGAGTGCCTGTTCGGGTGAGGCAGTGAAAGTGCCTGTTCATGTGTGAGTGTGGGATTGTCTGTTTGTGTATGTAGAATGCAGTGCCTGTTCACGTGTGTGGTTGAGAGTGCCTGTTCGTCTGTGAGGGTGAGAGTGCCTTTTCATATGTGGGAGTGTGAGTTCCTGTTTGGGTGTGGGATGTGAGTGCTTTTTTATGTATTGGAGAGAGTGTGTCAGTTTGTGTGTGAGAGTGGGAGTGCCTGTTCATGCATGGGGAATTGAGTGCCTGTTTGTATTCGTGGGTGAGAGTTCCTGTTCATGTGTGAGGGTGAGTCTGCCTGTTCATGTGTAAGGGTGAGAGTGCCTGTTCATGTATGGGAGTGAGAGTGCCTGTTCGTGTGTGGGATTGAAGGTGCCCATTTGCGTGTGGGGAAGGAGTGCCTGTTCATCTGTGGCGGTGAGAGTCTCTGTTCCTGTGTCAGAGTGAGAATGTATGTTTGGGTTTGGGAGTGAGTGTGTCTGTTTGGGATTGGTAGTGAGAGTGCCTGTTCATGTGTTGGTGTGACTGTTCCTTATCGGGTGTGAGGGTGAGACTGCCTGTTTGTGTGTGTGAGTGGGGGGGTGGTGGTCCCTGTTTTTGTGTGAAGGCGGGGGTGCCTGTTCATGTGTGAGGGTGTGAGTGCCTGTTCCTTTATGGGGGCTGGAGTGCCTGTTCTTATGTGGGGGTGAGAGTGCCTGTTCTTAAGTGGGTGTGAGAGTACCTGTTCATGTGTGAGGGTGAGAGTGCCTGTTCATGTGTGGGAGTGAGAGTGCCTGTTTGTGTCTGGGAGTGAGAATGCCTTTTTGTGTGTGGTGGTGAGAGTGCCTACTTAGGTGTGTGTGTGACAGTGCCTGTTCATGTGTGGGAGTGAAAGTGTCTGTTTGTGTGTGGGAGTTAGAGTGCCTTTTCATGTGTAGGAATGAGAGTGCGTGTTCATGTGTAGGAATGAGAGTGCTTGTTCATGTGTGGGAGTGATAGTGCCTGTTCAGGTGTGGGAGCGTGACTGCCTGTTCAGGCGTGGGTATTTGAGTGCCTGTTCATGTGTGAAGGAGAGTGGTCCTGTTCACGTGTGAGTGTGAGAGTGCCTGTTCATGTGTGAGAGTTAGAGTGTCTGTTCATGTGTGGGAGTGAGAGTGCCTTTTCATGTGTATGAGTGAGAGTGTCAGTTCGGTTGTTGGAGTGAGCGTGCCTCTTTGTGTGTGGTAGTGTGTGTACCTGCTCATGTGCGAAGGAGAGAGTGCCTGTTCATGTGTGGGAGTGAGAGTACCTGTTCAGATGTGGGAGAGACAGTGCCTGTTTAGTTGTGGAGTGAAAGTGCCTGTTCGTGTTTGGGAGTGAGATTGCCTCTTTGTGTGTGGAGGTGAGAGTGCCTAATTAGGTGTGTGAGTGAGAGTGCCTAATTAGGTGCGTGAGTGAGAATGCCTGTTCATGTGTGGGAGTGAAAGTGTCTGTTTGTCTGTGGGAGTTAGAGTGCCTTTTTGGGAGTTGGAGTGAGTGTGCGTGTTCGTATGTGAGAATAAGAGAACCTGTTTGGGTGTGGGAGTGCCTGTTCATGTGTGGGAGTGAGAGTGCCTGTTCAGGTGTGGGAGTAAGAGTGCCTGTTCAGGTGTGTCAGTGAGAGTGCCTGTTCGGGTGTGGCAATGAAAGTGCCTGTTCATGTGTGAGTGTGGGACTGCCTGTTTGTGTATGTGGAATGCAGTGCCTGTTCACATGTGTGGTTGAGAGTGCCTGTTCGTCTGTGAGGCTGATAGTGCCTGTTCCTGTATGGGAGTGAGAGTGCCTGTTTGTGTCTGGGAGTGAGAGTGCCTCCTTAGATATGTGATTGAAAGTGCCTGTTCATGTGTGGGCGTGATAGTGCCTGTTCATGTGTGGGAGTGAGAGTTCTAGTTTAAATATGGGAGTTAGTGTGCCTGTTCATGTCTCTGAGTGAGAGTTCCTCTTTGTGTGTCGGGTGAGCGTGTCTGTTCATGTGTGGGAGTGAGACTGCCCTATTTATTTGTGGGAGTGAGAGTGCCTGTTCAGGGGTGGGAGTGAGTGTGCCTGCTCGGGTGTGACAGTGAGTTTGCCTGTTCGGGTGTGGCAATGAGTGTGCCTGTTCGTGTGAGACTGTGGGTGTGCCTGTTTGTGTTTGTGGAATGCAATGCCAGTTCATGTGTGGGAGTGAAAGTTTCTGATTGTGTGTGGGAGTTAGAGTGCCTGTTGGGAGTTGGAGTGAGTGTGCCTGTTCATGTGTGGGATTGAGAGTTCCTGTTCAGGTGTGGGAGTGATAGTGCTGGTTCAGGTGTGCAAGTAAGAGTGCCTGTTCAGGTGTGGGTGTGTCAGTGCCTATTTAGTTGTGGGAGTGAGAGTGCCTTTTCATGTGTATGAGTGAGAGTGTTTGTTCGGTTGTTGGAGTGAGTGTGCCTGTTTAGGTGTGGGAGTGAGAGTGCCTGTTCATGTGTGGCGGTGAGAGTGCCTCTTTGTGTGTGGCAGTGGGAGGGTTGGGGTCCCTATTTTTGTGTGATGGTGGCGGTGCTTGTTCATGTGTGAGGGTGCGAGTGCCTGTTCCTTTATGGGGACTGGAGTGCCTGTACTTATGTGGTGGGTGAGAGTACCTGTTCGTGTGTGAGGCTGAGAGTGCCTGTTTGTGTGTGAGGGTGAATGATGTTCATGTGTGAGGGTGAGTGCGCCTATTCATGTGTGAGTGTGAGAGTGCCTGTTCATGTGTGGGTTTGAGAGAGCCTGTTTGGGTGTGGGAGTGAGAGTGCCTGTTCGCGAGTGGGATTGAGACTGCCTGTTTGTGTATGAGGCTGATATTGCCTGTTCGTGTGTGGTAGTTGGACTGCCTGTTCATTTGTGGGAGTGAGAGTGCCTGTTTACTTGTGTGCGTGAGAGTGCCTGTTCTTGTGTGGGAGTGAGAGTGCCTGTTTAGTTATGGAGTGAGAGTGCCTGTTCGTGTCTGGGAGTCAGAGTGCCTGTTCGTGTCTGGGAGTGAGAGTGCCTGTTTGTGTGTGGAGGTGTGATTGCCTATTTAGGTGTGGGAGTGAGAGTGCCTGTTCATGTGTGGGATTGCTAGTGTCTGTTCGTGTGTGGGAGTTAGAGTGCCTGTTTGGGAGTTGGAGTGAGTGTGCCTGTTCAGCTGTGGGAGCAAGATTGCTTGTTCAGGTGTGGGAGTGAGAGACTCTGTTCAGGTATGGGAGTGAGAGTGCCTGTTTGGATGTGGGAGTGAGAGTGCTCTTTCGTGTGTGGGGGTAGGATTCCTGTTCCTGTGTGCGGGTGAGAGTTTTTTTTCGGATGTGGGAGTGAAATTGCCTATTCGGGTGTGTGAGTTAGAGTGCCGGTTCATGTGTAGGAATGAGAGTGCCTGTTAATGTGTGGGAGTGTGGGAGCCTGTTTGTGTGTGATGGTAAGAGTGCCTGTTTGTGTGTGGCGGTAAGAGTCCCTGTTCCTGTGTCAGAGTGAGAATGCCTGCTTGGGTGTGGGAGTGAGACTGCCTGTTTGGGATTGGTAGTGACAGTGCCTGTTCATGTGTGGGTGTGAGTGTTTCTTATCGGGTGTGAGGGTGAGACTACCTGTTTGTGTCTGGGGTTGGGGGTTGGTGGTCCGTGTTTTTGTGTGAGGGTGGGGGTGCCTGTTCATGTGTGAGGGTGTGAGTGCCAGTTCCTCTATGGGGGCTGGAGTGCCTGTTCTGATGTGAGAGTGAGAGTACCTACTCTTATGAGAGGGTGAGACTGCCTGTTCTTATGTGGGGGTGAGAGTACCTATTCGTGTGTGAGGCTGAGAGTGTCTATTTGTGTGTAAGGTTGAGAGTGCCTGTTCATATGTGGGAAGGAGAGTGTCTGTTTGGGTGTGGGAGTGGAAATGCCTGTTGATGTATGGGAATGAGTGTTCCTGTTTGGTTGTGGGAGGGGGAGGGCCTGTTCAGGTGTGGGAGTGAGACTGTCTGTTTGTGTGAGTGTGTCTGATAGTGCCTGTTCGTGTGTGGGAGAGAGAGTGCCTGTTCATTTGTGGGTGTGAGAGTGCCTGTTCATGTGTGGGAGTGAGAGTGCCTGTTTAGTTGTGGAGTGAGAGTGCCTGTTCGTGTGTGGGAGTGAAAGTGTCTGTTCGTGTGTGGGAGTTAGAATGCCTGTTCATGTGTAGGAATGAGTGTGCCTGTTCATGTGTAGGATTGAGAGTGCCTGTTCAGGTGTTGGAGCGTGACTGCCTGATCAGGTGTGGGTATTTGTGTGCCTGTTCATGTGCAAAGGAGAGAGGGCCTGTTCATGTGCGAGTGCCTTTTCATGTGTATGAGTGAGAGTGATGTTCGTGTGTGGGGTAGGGGTGCCAGTTCGTGTGTGCAGGTGAGAGTTCCTTTTCAGGTGTGCGAGTGAGATTGCCAGTTCGGATGTGTGAGTTAGAGTGACTGTTCATGTGTAGGAATGAGAGTGCCTGTTCATGTGTGGGAGTGATGGTGCCTGTTCAGGTGTGGGTGTGTGAGTGACTATTTAGTTGTAGGAGTGAGGGTGCCTTTTCATGTGTATGAGTGAGAGTGTCTGTTCGGTTTTTGGAGTGACAGTGCCTGTTTGGGTGTGGGAGTGCCTGTTCATGTGTGAGACTGAGAGTGCCTGTTTGTTTGTGAGGGTGAGATTACCTATTCATGTGTGACGGTGAGTTTGTCTGTTTGTGTGTGTGATTGGGAGGGCCTGTTCATTTGTGGGAGTGGGAATGCCTGTGGATGTGTAGGAATGAATGTGCCTGTTCATGTGTAGGAGTGAGAGTGTCTGTTTAGTTGTGGAGTGAGAGTGCCTGTTCATGTGTGGGAGTGAAAGTGTTTGTTTGAGTGTGGGAATGAGAGTGCCTGTTCATGTGTGAGTGTGGGAGTGCCTGTTCATGTATGAGGAATGCAGTGCCTGTTCACGTGTGTGGTTGAAAGTGCCTGTTCATGTGTGAGGGTGAGACTGCCTGTTCATGTTTGAGGATGAGACTGCCAGTTCATGTGTGATGTTGAGAGTGCCTGTTCATCTGTGAGGGTGAGAGTGCCTGTTCATGTGTGGGAGTGAGAGTTCCTGTTTGGGTGTTGGATGAGAGTGCCTATTGTTGTGTGCGAGTGAGTATGTCTGTTTGTTGTGACGGTGAGTGTGCCTGTTCATGTGCAAGGGTGAGATTGCATGTTCATGCGTGTAAGTGAGATTGCCTCTTCCGGTGTGGGAGTGAGAGTGACCATTCGTGTGTGGGGTAGGAGTGCCTGTTCATGTGTGCAGGTGAGAGTTCCTTTTCAGGTGTGTGAGTGAGATTGCCTGTTCAGGTCTGTGAGTTAGAGTGACTGTACATGTGTAGGAATGAGAGTGCCTGTTCATGTGTGGGAGTGAGAGTGCCTGCTCGGGTGTGGCAGTGTGATTGCCTGTTTATGTGTGGGAATGAAAGTGCCTGTTCATGTGTGGGAGTGAGAGTGCCTGTTGATGTGTGGGAGTGAGAGTGCCTGTTCATGTGTGGGAGTGAGAGTGCCTGTTCATGTGTGGGAGTGAGAGTGCCTGTTTGTGTCTGGGAGTGAGAGCGCCTCTTTGTGTATGGAGGTGAGAGTGCCTACTTAGATGTGTGAGTGAGAGTGCCTGTTCATGTGTGGGCGTGATAGTGCTTGTTCATGTGTATGAGTGATAGTGCCTATTCAGGTGTGGGAGTGAGAATGCCTGCTCAGGTATGGCAGTGATATTGCCTGTTTATGTGTGAGAGTGAGAGTTCTAGTTTAATTGTGGGAGTCAGAGTTATGTGGGGGTGAGGGTACCTGTTCGTGTGTGAGGCTGGGAGCACCTGTTTGTGTGTGAGGGTGAATGATGTTCATGTTTGAGGGTGAGTGTGCCTATTCATGTGTGAGGGTGAGAGTGTCTGTTCATGTGTGGGACTGAGAGTGCCTGTTTGGGTGTGGAAGTGGGAATACCTGTTGATATGTGGAAATGAGTGTGTCTCTTTGGGTGTGGGAGGGGTATTGTCTGCTCATGTGTGGGAGTGAGACTGTCTGTTTGTGTGTGAGTCTGATAGTGCCTGTTTGGGTGTGGCAGTGAGAGTGTCTGTTCATGTGTGGGATTGAGACTGCCTGTTTGTGTGTGAGGCTGATATTCCCTGTTCATGTGTGGGAGTGAGAGTGCCTGTTTACTTGTGGGCGTGAGAGTGCCTGTTTATGTGTGGGAGTGACAGTGCCTGTTTAGTTATGGAGTGAGAGTACCTGTTCATGTCTGGGAGTGAGAGTGCCTGTTTGTGTGTGGAGGTGTGATTGCATATTTAGGTGTGGAAGTGAGAGTGCCTGTTCATGTGTGGGAGTGCTAGTGTCTGTTCGTGTCTGGGAGTTATAGTGCCTGTTTGGGAGTTGGAGTGTGTGTGCCTGTTCGTGTGTGGGAATGAGAGAGCCTCTTTGGGAGTTGGAGTGAGTGTGCCTGTTCGTGTGTTGGAATGAGAGTGCCTGTTCAGGTGTGGGAGTGAGAATGCGTTTTCAGGTGTGGAAGCAAGAGTGTCTATTCAGGTGTGGGAGTGAGAGTGCCTGTTCAGGTGTGGGTGTGTGAGTGCCTTTTTAGTTGTGGGACTGAGAGTGCCTTTTCATGTGTATAAGTGGGAGTGTCTGTTCAGTTATTGGAGTGACAGTGCCTGTTTGGGTGTAGGAGTATGAATGCCTGTTCATGTGAGAAGGGGAGAGTGCCTGTTCATCTGTGAGGGTGAGAGTGCCTGTTCATGTTTGAGGATGAGATTGCCTGTTCATGTGTGATGTTGACAGTACCTGTTCATCTGTGAGGGTGAGAGTGCCTGTTCATATGTGGGAGTGAGAGTTCCTGTTTGGGTGTGGGAGTGAGAGTGCCCATTCATGTGTGCGGGAGGATTGCCTGTTCGTGTGTGCAGGTGTGAGTTACTTTTCGGATGAGGGAGAGAGATTGCCTGTTCGGGTGTGTGAGTTAGAGTGCCTGTTCATCTGTGAGAGTGAGATTGCCTGTTCCGGTGCAGGAGTGAGAGTGCCTGTTCGTGTGTGCATGTGTGGGTGCATGTTCAGGTGTGGGAGTGAGAGTGCCGGTTTACTTGTGGGCGTGAGAGTGTCTGTTCATGTGCGGGAGTGAGAGTGCCTGTTTAGTTGTGGAGTGAGAGTGCCTGTTCATGTCTGGGAGTGAGAATGCCTGTTTGTGTGTGGAGGTGTGAGTGCCTATTTAGGTGTGGGAGTGAGAGTTCTAGTTTAATTGTGGGAGTCAGAGTGCCTGTTCATGTCTCTGAGTGAAATGCCTCTTTGAGTGTGGGGGTGAGCATGGCTGTTCCTGTGTGGGAGTGAGACTGCCCTATTTAGTTGTGGGAGTGAGAGTGGCTGTTCGTGTGTGAGGGTTGGGTGCCTGTTTGTGTGTGAAAGTGCGAGTGCCTGTTCATGTATGGGAGCTTGAGTGCCTGTTCATGTGTGAGGTTGAGAGTGCCTGTTCATGTGTGATGCTGACTGTGCATGTTAATGTGTGGCAGTTAGAGTGCCTGTTTGTGTGTGGGAGTGAGAGTGCCTGTTGGTATGTGGAAGGGAGAGTGCCTGTTGATATGTTGGAGTGAGAGTGCCTGTTTAGGTGTGGGAGTGAGATCGCCTGCTCGGGTGGGGCAGTGAGATTGCATTTTCGGGTGTGGCAATGAGTTTGCCTGTTCGTGTGTGAGTGTGGGTGTGCCTGTTTGTGTATGTGTAATGCAATGCCTGCTGATGTGTGGGAGTGAAAGTGTCTGATTGTGTGTGGGAGTTAGAGTATCTGATGGGAGTTGGAGTGAGTGTGCCTGTTCATGTGAGGGAATGAGAGTTCCTGTTCAGGTGTGGCAGTGATAGTGCCTGTTCAGGTGTGGAAGTGAGAGTGCCTGTTCAGGTGTGGGTGTTTGAGTGCCTGTTCATGTGTGGCGGTGAGAGTGCCTCTCTGTGTGTGGGTTGGGGGGGTTGGTGTCCCTGTTTTTGTGTGTTAGTGAGAGTGCCTGTTCATGTGTGGGAGTGAAAGTGTCTGTTCATGTGTGGGAATGAGAGTGCCTGTTCAGGTGAGGGAGTGAGAGTGTCTGTTCAGGTGCGGGAGCAAGAGTATCTGTTCAGGTGTGGGAGTGAGTGTGCCTCTTCAGATGTGGGTGTGTGAGTGCCTATTTAGTTGTGGGACTGAGAGTGCCTTTTCATGTGTATAAGTGGGTGTGCCTGTTCAGTTATTGGAGTGATAGTGCCTGTTTGGGTTTGGGAATGTGAGTGCCTGTTCATGTGCGAAGGAGAGAGTGCCTGTTCATGTGTGAGAGTGAATGTGCCTGTTCATGTGTCAGGGTGAGTGTGCCTGTTTAGTTGTGGAGTGTGAGTGCCTGTTCATGTCTGGGAGTGAGAGTGCCTGTTTGTGTGTGGAGGTGTGAATGCCTATTTAGGTGTGGGAGTGATAGTTCTAGTTTAATGGTGTGAGTCAGTGTGCCTATTCATGTCTCTGTGTGAGAGTGCCTCTTTGTGTGTGGGGCTGTGCGTGGCTGTTCATGTGTGGGAGTGAGACTGCCCTATTTAGTTGTGGGAGTGTGAGTGCCTGTTTGAGTGTGGGTAGTGAGAATGGCTGTTCATGTGTGAGGGTTGGGTGGCTGTTTGTGCATTAGGGTGTGGTTGCCTGTTTGTGTGTGAAAGTGTGAGTGCTTGTTCATGTATGGGAGCTTGGGTGCCTGTTCATGTGTGAGGTTGAGAGTGCCTGTTCATGTGTGATGCTGACTGGGCATGTTCATGTGTGGCAGTTAGAGTGCCTGTTTGTGTGTGGGAATGAGAGTGCCTGTTGGTATGTGGAAGTGAGAGTGCCTGTTGATATGTGGGAGTGAGAGTGCCTGTTCATGTGTGGAAGTGAGAGTGCCTGTTCAGGTGTGGGTGTGTGAGTGCCTATTTAGTTGTGGGAGTGAGAGTGCCTTTTCAATTGTATGAGTGAGAGTGTCTGTTCGCTTGTTGGAGTAAGTGTGCCTGTTTAGGTGTGGGAGTGTGAGTGCCTGTTCATGTGCGAAGGAGAGAGTGCCTGTTCGTGTGTGAGGGTGAGAGTGCCTGTTCATGTTTGAGGATGAGACTGCCTGTTCATTTGTGATGTTGAGAGTTCCTGTTCGTCTGTGAGGGTGAGAGTGCCTGTTCATATGTGGCAGTGAGAGTTCCTGTTTGGGTGTGGGATGAGAGCCCCTTTTGATCTGTGGGAGTGAGTGTGCCTGTTCATGTGTGAGTGTGGGAGTGCCTCTTTGTGCATGGGGAATTGAGTGCCTGTTCATGTTTAAGGGTGAGAGTGCCTGTTCATGTGTGGGAGTGAGAGTGCCTGTTCGGGTGTGGGAGTGAGAGTGCCCATTCGTGTGTGGGGTAGGAGTGCCTGTTCGTGTGTGTGGGTGAGAGTTACCTTTCGGGTGTGGGAGTGAGGTTGCCTGTTCGGGTGTGTGAGTTAGAGTGCCTGTTCATCTGTGAGAGTGAGAGTGCCTGTTCCGGTGCAGGAGTGAGACTGCCTGTTCATGTGTGCATGTGTGGGTGCCTGTTCAGGTGTGGGAGTGAGAGTGCCTGTTCAGGTGTGGGAGTGAGAGTGCCTGTTTGTGTATGTGGAATTCAGTGCCTGTTCACGTGTGTAGTTGAGAGTGCCTGTTCATGTGTGATGCTGAGATTGCCTGTTCGTCTGTGAGGGTGAGAGTGCCTCTTCATGTGTGGGTGTGAGATTGCCTGTTTAGTTGTGGGCATGAGAGTGCCTGTTCATGTGCAGGAGTGAGAGTGCCTGTTTAGTTGTGGAGTGAGAGTGTCTGTTTGTGTTTGGGAGTGAGAGTGCCTGTTTGTGTGTGGAGGTGTGAGTGCCTATTTAGGTGTGGGAGTGAGAGTTCTAGTTTAATTGTGGTAGTCAGAATGCCTGTTCATGTCTCTGAGTGAAAGTGCCTCTTTGTATGTGTGGGTGTGCGTGGCTCTTCCTGTGTGGGAGTGAGACTGCCCTATTTAGTTGTGGGAGTGAGAATGCCTGTTTGAGTGTGGGTAGTGAGAGTGGCTGTTCGTGTGTGAGGGTTGGGTGGCTGTTTGTGCATTCGGGTGTGGTTGCCTGTTTGTGTGTGAAAGTGTGAGTGCTTGTTCATGTATGGGAGCTTGGGTGCCTGTTCATGTGTGAGGTTGAGAGTGCCTGTTCATGTGTGATGCTGACTGGGCATGTTCATGTGAGTGTGCCTGTTGGTATGTGGAAGTGAGAGTGCCTGTTGATATATGGGAGTGAGAGTGCCTGTTTAGGTGTGGGAGTGAGATCGCCTGCTCGGGTGGGGCAGTGAGATTGCATTTTCGGGTGTGGCAATGAGTTTGCCTGTTCGTGTTTGAGTGTGGGATTGCCTGTTTGTGTCTGTGTAATGCAATGCCTGTTCATGTGTGGGAGTGAAAGTGTCTGATCGTGTGTGGGAGTTAGAGTGCCTGATGGGATTTGGAGTGAGTGTGCCTGTTCATGTGAGGGAATGAGACTGCCTTTTCATGTGCGATGTTGAGAGTGCCTGTTCGTCTTTGAGGGTGAGAATGCCTGTTCATGTGTGGAAGTGAGAGTGCCTGTTCAGTTGTGGAGGTGTGATTGCCTATTTAGCTGTGGTAGTGAGAGTTCCTGTTCGTGTGTGGGAGTTAGAGTGCTTGTTTTGGAGTTGGAGTGAGTGTTCCTGTTCGTGTGTGGGAATGAGAGTGCCTCTTCAGCATTGGGAGCGAGAGTGCCTGTTCAGCATTGGGAGCGAGAGTGTCTGTTCAGGTGTGGGAGCGAGAGTGCCTATTTAGTTGTGGGACTGAAAGTGCCTTTTCATGTGTATAAGTGAGAGTGTCTGTTCAGTTATTGGAGTGAGGGTGCCTGTTTGGGTGTGGGAGTGTGAGTGACTGCTCATGTGCGAAGGAGAGAGTTGATGTGTGAGAGTGAGAGGGCCTGTTCATGTGTGAGGGTGAATGTGCCTGTTTATGTTTGAGGGTGAGTGTGCCTGTTCATGTGTGGGATCAAGATTGCCTGTTGAATTGTGGGAGTGAGAGTGCCTGTTTGTGTGTGGGAGGGGGAATACCTGTTCATGTGTGGGAGTGAGACTGCCTGTTCATGTGTGGGAGTGAGGGTGCCTGTTCAGGTGTGGGAGTGAGAGTGCCTGTTCAGTTGTGGGAGTGAGAGTGCCTGTTCAGGTGTGGGAGTGAGAGTGCCTGATTGTCTGTGAGGCTGATTGTGCCTGTTTGTGTGTGGGGTTGAGAGTGCCTGTTCATGTGTGGGAGTGAGAGTGCCTGTTTATTTGTGGAGTCAGTGTGCCTGTTCGTGTCTGGGAGTGAGAGTGCCTACTTAGGTGTGTGAGTGAAAGTGCCTGTTCATGTGTGGGAGTTAGAGTGCCTGTTTGGGAGTTGGTGTGAGTGTGCCTGTTCATGTGTGGGAATGAGAGTGCCTGTTCAGGTGTGGGAGCGAGAGTGCCTGTTCAGGTATGGGAGCGAGAGTGCCTGTTCAGGTATGGGAGTGAGAGTGCCTATTTCGTTTGTTGGAGTGAGAGTGCCTGTTTGCATGTGGGAGTGTGAGTTCCTGTTCATGTGCGAAGGAGACCATTCCTGTTCATGCGTGAGGGTGAGAGTGCCTGTTCATGTGTATGAGTGAGAGTGTCTGTTCGGTTGTTGAAGTGAGTGTGCCTATTTTGGTGAGTAATTGGGAGTGCTCATTCGTTTATGGGGTAGGAGTGCCTGTTTATGTGTGTGGGTGAGAGTTCCTTTTCGTATGTGGGAGTGAGATTGCCTGTTCGGGTGTGTGAGTTAGAGTGCCTGTTCATATTTCGGAATGAGAGTGCCTGTTGATTTGTGGGAGTGAGAGTGCCTTTTTGTGTTTGAGGGTAAGAGTGCCTGTTTGTGTGTGGCGGTAAGAGTTCCTGTTTTTGAGTCAGAGTGAGAATGCCCGTTTGGGTGTGGGAGTGAGAGTGCCTGTTTGGGATTGGTAGTGAGAGTGCCTGTTCATGTGTGGTTGTGAGTGTTCCTTATCGTGTGTGATGGTGAGAGTGCTTGTTCGTGTGTGTGGGTGATTGTGCCTGTACGTGTGTGAGTGTGATAGTGCCTGTTCGTGTGTGAGAGTGGGAGTCCTTGTTTGTCTGTGAGCGTGAGAGTGCCTGTTTGGGTGTGGAAGTGAGAGTGCCTGTTCATGTGTGGTTGTAGGAGTGCCTGTTCGTGTGTGGTGGTGAGAGTGCATGTACGTGTGTGGGGGGATCACAGTGAATGAGAACCTTGGCCTTGGGAATGAGCCAGTCATTCACACTCTGCCCTCCCTCTCACCCCTCTCTCTCATTCACGCACACACATGCACGCTTGCACACACATCTCTCTCACACAACTGCATGCACACCCTCTCTCACACACGTGCACACATACATACCATCTCACACTCACGCACACACACCCTTTCTCACACACACACACCCTCTCAAACACACACACACCATCTCTCACACATACAGATGCCCCTCACACATACATTTGTATATATACACGCACACACACATATATATGCATATACACACACACACAGACATCCCTCACACACAAGCACACACAGACGCCTACACCCCTCACACACACTCACCCCTCACACATAAACACACACATACACAGCTCACACACGCACACGGCCCACACACACAGTCCACACAGACATATGGCCCATACATACTTGGCCCACACACACATACACGTGGCCCTCACAAACACTCACTGCATACACATACATACACCCCTCATGCACACACACACGCACACACACACACGCGCACACACAGAAACATGCACTCCTCACACACACACGTACCCTCCCCTCACACACGCACACCCTCACCTCTCACGCACAAACACATACATACTTTCCTCACACAAACACACATACACAGGCCCCACATGTGCACACTCCCCTCACACACATACACATACCTACATATGTATAATGCACATATATATATATATATATATATAAATATACACACATACACATACACACATACCTCTCACACACATACACTCCTCACACAAACACACACACATGGCCCTCACACACACACACATACACACGCACGTACAAATATATACACACACACACTCACCCCTCACACACAAGCACACACATACACATACATCCTTCACAGACACAAACCCCCCTCTCACACATACTCTCCCCTCATGCACAAACATGCACATACTCACACCCCTCACACATGCACACACACACACACACACACACACGGCCCATGCACTCATGGCCCTCACACACACACTCCACACACATACACACCCATCACACGCACGCACACACATGCATTCCCCTCACACACACGGCCCTCACACACACATAACCCTCACATGCACACGCATACACACACAGAAACACACACTCCTCACACACACATACACCTTCCCCTCATACACACACACATGCACACACACACACTTCCCCCCCACACACACCCTAGCTCACACACACACAACCCTCACACACTAACATACACATACATCCCTTATATACATACAGAGATACAGACACACACATGTCCCTTTCTCACACATATACCCCTCACACACACACACACACACACATACACACATGCGCACACATACAGGCCCCTCACATACGCACACACATACACATACACGAACACTCACTCCTCACGCACACACACACATAAACACATATATAAACATCCCTCACACAAACACACGCACCCATCTCATACACACTCACCCTTCACACACACATTCACCCCTCACACACACACACACACACATAGCCCACACACAGACACACACACATGGCCCACACACAGACACAGATCCACACACACACACAAATACACATGGTCCCCTTAGACACATTCCCCTCACACAAACACACAAAAACACACCACAGACCCTTCACACACACACACTTTACCCCCACACACACACTCCCCTCACACACACTCTTGCACCCCCACATACACCCACATACACCCACCCACACACACACACACCCTCACACACACACACTGCTCACACGCACACACACACAGAAACACGCTTTTCTCACACACACACACACGTATGCTCCCCTCACACACACATACTCACCTCTCACGCACTAACACACACATACTTCATTCACACAAACATACACACAAGCCCCACGTGCACACACTCCCCTCACATACATGCACACACCTACATATGCATAATGCATACATATATATATATATATATACATACATACACACATACACACACACACATACACCCCTCACACAAACACACACACATGGCCCTCACACACACACAACACACACACCCCATCTCTCTCATATACACACATACATATATACATGCACAATTATATCTATACACACACACACACACTCACCCCTCACACACAAGCACACACATACACATACATCCCTCATAGACACACACAAACACACACACCCCTCTCTCACACACCCTTGCCCCTCACACACACACTTGCCGCTCACACACAAACACACTCATACACACACCCCTCACACACGCACACACATCCATGGCCCATGCACACATGGCCCTCACACACACACTCATTCCACACACACACCTACACCCATCGCACGCACCTACACACAAACACACACTTCTCACACATACATGTACTGCTCTCACGCACACACCCCTCTCTCACACACACACACACACACACACACATGGCCCACACCTAAATACATACACATGACCCACTCACAGACAGAGATACGCACACAAACGCACAAGTACACATGTTCCCCTTAAACAGGCACACTCCCCTCACACAAACACACAAAAACACACTTTACACACTCACAATTCCCCCCACACACACACACTCCCCTCACACACACATACTCCCCTCACATACACACGCTTGCACCCCCACATACACTTCCTCACACACACACACACTGCTCACATGCACACACATACACACACAGAAACACACACACCTCCTTCCCCCCCGACACACACTCCCCTCACACACGGCCCTCTCGCACACACACACACTGCCCTCACAGACGCACACACATGGGGACACTCAGACCCCTCATGCACACACATGCATACACACACACAACTCCCGCTCTCACACACACTCCTCGCACACACACACTCACTCCCCTCTCACACACATGCACATAAATACATATACATACACCCTCACACAGCTACACGTACACCCCTCATCCACACACACATACACACATACATACTCCCTACAGAAATACACACCACCACTCACATGAGCACACATAAACACACAGAAACAAACACTCCTCACACACATGCACACACGCATTCACACTTCCCACCAACACACACAGACACATACACAACACACAGACACACTCCTCTCACATACCCACACTCCCCTCACACACTCATACTTACACTCACACATGGCCCTCACACACACCACATCCACACACACATACAAGCACACACACACCTGCATCCCCCACACACTTACACCCACACTCTCACTCACACACAGACACACACATCCCCTCTCACACACACACAAATCTCACACACAAACACACATATACATACACTCTCCTCACACATGCCCCGCATACACACACACACACGTTCCCCTCACACATACTCCCCGCACATGCACATGTAGGCATATACACACATACACAAACATTCACCCCCATACACTCACACATACACACACACAGACACACTCACCCCTCTCTTTCACACACAGTGACACAATCACCCCTCTCACACACATGCAGACACACACACATGTGCTCAGCCCTCATGAACATACACGCACACATGCTCACTCCTCTCACGCACACACACACGTATAGACACACTTGCACCCCACACAGGCACAAACACAGATGCACACACACTCTAACCCTCTCACACGCACATACAATTTTCACACACAAACAAGCACATACACAAACACAGGTCCCTCATGCACACAAAGGCACGCACGCATGCATACACACACATACACATACTCTCCCTGCACACGCACATGTAGACACATGCACAAACACACACTCCATATGCACACACACTCCCGTCACACACACCCTCACCAAGATACACATACACCACTCATGCACACACACACAAGCACACATATACACAAAAACCTTCATACACACACATGCCTCAGACACACATAGACTCCACACACACACACACAAACACATACAAACACGTAACCATCACACACACATGCATTCCTCATACACACAAACACATACATACGCACCCCTCATACATAGACACACACACATGCCCCTCATACACCACCCCCTCATACACAGAAAGACGCATACACCTATCCCTCTCACAAACATACATACTCTCACCCCACAGACAAACACACACACGTGCTCACCCCTCTCTCACACACACACACCGCTCATATACACACAAACATCCCTCTCACACATTCCCCTCACACACGTACACGCACATGCAGATAGACACACAGACACACTCACCCGTCTCTCTAACAGACACATATGCACACACACACACATACACATACTCAGCACACACACACACACCCCTCATATACAGACACAGACTCACAGGTATGCTCACACCTCTCACACACACACACTCCAACACACTCACTCACACCTCATATACATGCATGCAACGTATTCGCCCCTCTCACATACACACACTCAACCCTCATACATACACCAACACACAAACACACTCACCCCTTTCTCTTACAGATAGACAGACACGTGCACGCACACACACACCCTCTCTCACACACACACACATAGGCGCCCCTCAATGCAGACACACACACATACACCCCTCATAGATGGACACACACACGCTCATCCCACAAACACACACACATACATAGGATCTCACCCCTCACACACAAACACACACACACTCCTGTCTCACACACAAACACTCATCCCTCATGTATACGCGCACACGCACACACACACACACACACACACACACACACACATACATACACACTCACCCCTCTCTCTCACACCGACACAGAGTCACAGAATTACACAGTGTGAAAGAGGCCCTTTGGCCTGTTGAGTCTGCACCAACATGTGAGAAACACCTGACCTACCTACTTAATCCCATTTACCAGCACTTGGCCCATAGCCTTGAATGTTATGACGTGCCAAGTGCTCATCCAGGTATTTTTTAAAGGATGTGAGGCAACCCGCCTCTACCACCCTCCCAGGCAGCGCATTTCAGACCGTCACCACCCTCTGGGTAAAAAAGTTTTTCCTCACATCCCCCCTAAACCTCCTGCCCCTCACCTTGTGTATCTCTCTCTCACAGAGACGCTAACCCCTCTCTCACACACATACAAACAATCACCCCTCACACGCACACACATATATATACACATACATACACACATTCACATACACACTTGTGCACCTGTTTTATTCAGGCACAGGCACACTCACCCCTCTCACACACATGCTCGTGTGCTCAGCACTCATACACATACACATGCATTTGTACACACACACACACACACAGACACACACACATTCACATACAGACACGCTCACCCCTCTCACACACACACTCTCCTCACATACACACACTCCCCTCACGCACACACGCACACACTCCCCTTGCACATACACACCCCTCACATACACACACACACTTCTCTCACACACACACATACAGACACACGCTCCCCTCACACAAACACAGGCACCACACACATCCCTCACATGTGCACACACATCCCTCACAAGTGCACATACACACACACACAGAAACACACACTCCTCTCACATACACAGACACATGCATCCCCACACACAAACACATACACATATATTCCCCTCACACGTGCTTCACACACACACACACAAACACAGGCCCCTCACACACATACAAACACATGCACACACACTGTCCCTGCATACACAGAAGCACACACATGGCCCTCACACACATACTCCCCTCACACACACACACACACACATACACACAAATACACACTCCCCTCACACACACACAGCTCTCACACATACACACACACACACACACACACACCCCTCTCATGCACATGCACACACACAGACACACGCTCCACACAGGCACCCACACACTTGCTCCTCACACACACACACACGCACACGCACTTGCACCCCCCAACACACACATGTGCACACACGGTCCCCTCACGCACACACATTTCATGCACACACACATGTAGGCACACACATACATACACACTAGCCCCCCCACACACAAACACATGTACGCGCGCACACACACACACACACACACTTGCAACCCTCCCACACACACACCTCACAAACACACAGACCCCCTCTCACAAACAATGCTCACACACTTACACATACACTCCACACACACACACACATATACAATGCCCTCACACAGATACACATAACCCCTCAAACACAAACACACACACAAGCACACATATGCACAAAAACCCTCACACACACATGCCCCACATGCACACACTCCCCACATACACACACTCTCCTCACACACACACACCCCTCACACACACACACACATGCACACAAACACCCAGATACACATACTCACCACACACAAGAAGACACACAGGCATGTTCACCCCTCTGGCACACACACAATCTCACCCCTCTCTCACACACACACTTCAACACATTCACTCACCCCTCATATAAACACATGCACACATAATCACCCCTGTCACACACACACACTCACCCCTCATATGCACACACAAACACCCCTCTCACACAGATACACACCCCACGTAGACATACACACACACACACACACACACACACACACACACACACACACACACGTTCATCCTTCATACACACACACACAAAACCCTCCTCTTACACACACATACATACTCTTACCCCTCCCACACACCACACACACACACGTGTTCACTCCTCTCTCACACACAGGCCCCTCATACATATACACACACAAACACACACACACACACACACAAACACAGGCCCCTCATACACACATGCTCCCCTCACACACACACACACTCCCCCTGCACACACACGGCCCTCACACACATATACAGTCCCCTCACACTCATGCAGGCACACACACACAGAAGAACAAACTCCACACACATACATATACTCCCCTCAAACACACACACTCACAAACACACACACACACACTCCACATGTGCAGGCACACACAACACGGCCCTCACACATGCACACACACAGAAACATACATTTGCACCCCTCCCACACACACACACTTGCACTTTCCTCACACATAGACACATACGAACACAAGCCTCACACACAAACACACACATACACACACGCAAGTGGAGCGCTCACCTCACACACACACATATTTCATGCACATGCACATGTAAACACACACACACACTAGCCCTCCCCACACACAGACACCTTACTCACACACAGACAGACACACACTCACACCCTCTTACACACACAGCACTTGCACATAAACACACAAATACATGCCCCTCACACACACACACACACACACAAACATACACACACACGTGTGCACTCCCCTCCCATGCACATGCACACATGCACACACACATTCCCCACACATGTACATGTAGACACACATACATCCTCACACAGACGCAACGCTTATGCACAAACACACACATACACTCCCCTCACACACATGCATGCACGCGCACCCCTCGCACACACATACACATGCACAAACACACACTCCTCACACATGCACACACACACACATACTCTCACACAGATACACATACACCCCTCAAACAAACACACACACACATCTCACACACAAGCACACATATGCACAAAAACCCTCATACACATACATGCCCCACACACTCTTCCCATATGCACATTCTCCTCACACACACACACACCTCTCACACTCAGATACACATACTCAACACACACACAGAGACACACAGGCATGCTTACCTCTCTCTCTCACACAGACACAGAATCTCACCCCTCTCGCACGTATACATGTGCACACAAACACACACACCCACATTCCAAAACACTCACTCACCCCTCATATACACACACACATAATTGCCCCTCTCACACACACTCACCCCTCATACAAACACACAAACGCACTCACCCCTCTCCTTCACAGACAAACAGGCACGTGCACGCACACATACCCCCTCTCACACAGATACATAGATACACTCTTCCCTCATACACACACACCACCCTCACACACACATACAAACTCTCACCCCTCACAACACAAACACACACATACGTGCTCAGTCCTCTCACACACAAACACTCACCCCTCATATATATACACACACACATACAACACACTCATCCATCTTTCTCTAACAGACACGCTCTCCTCTCTCTCTCACACACACAATCACCCCTCACACCCCCTCGCATGTGCACACACACACACACACACACACACAGAAACACACACTCCTCACACACACATACTCCCCTCACACACACACACGTATGGCCCTCACACATGTACACCGCTCACACACAGGCACACACACAGAAACACACACTTCACACACTCACACTTGCCCCCTCACACACAGAAACACACACTCCCCACACACACACATGCTCCACACGCACATACACACACACACACACACACTTGTTCCCGCCCCCCACACACACTTACACACACACCTCACACACATATACACATACACTCCCCTCACACAGGCACCCTCACACACACATGCTCCACACACACACACACATCCTCCACACATGCAAATGTATACACACGCACACACTAGCCCCCCAACACACACACTTGCAAACCCCCCCCAACACACCTTAGACACGCACACAGACACACACATGTGCCCCCCCCACACACGCCTTAGACACACACACAGACACACACGTGCCCCCCCCCCCACACACACACACACATACATTCCCATACATGCATATGTAGACACACACACAAGCACACATGTACACACACAAGCACACACTCCTCTCACACACACACTCCCCCCCACACACACACACCCTCACACAGATACAGATACACCCCTCCAACACACACACACACCTCACACACAAGCACACATATACACAAAATCTCTCATACACACACACACTCCCCACATACACACACACTCCTCACACACATACTCGCACACACACACAGACACACTCACTCCTCTCTCACAGACACATATGCACACACACACATACCCCTCACACACAGATACACTTCCTCACCACACACATACATGCACCTGTCATATACAGACACACAGGCATGATCACTCCTCTCATACACACAAATGCGCATTCACAACTCTCACTCACACACATGCACACTCCAACACACTTAATCACCTCTCTTATACACACATACACATGTACTCACCCCTCACATACACACATACACTCACCTCTCATACACACACACAAGAACACAGACACACACATATATATGTACACCTTCACACAGATACACATACATCTCACACACAAACACATATACACAAAACCCTCATACACACACGCCCCCCACACACACACTCCCCCCCATACACACACTCTCCTCACATGTGTGCACACAAAAACACAGAAACAAACACTCCCCTCACACACACACTCCCCTCACACACACACGGTCTATACACACATACACGCATATATGGCCCACATACACATACACATGCACACCCCTCACAAACGCACACACAGAAACACACACACACTTGCCCCCCATACACACATTTGCAACACCCCCCACACACACAAGCACACACATACACAAACACACACTCCACACACACACACACACACACACACACTCCCCTCACATACACTTGCCCCCCCAAACACACCCACACACACTTGCAACACCCCCACACACACTGAACCTCACACACATACGCACACACCCTCTCAGAAAGACAACCCTCACACACATGCACATACAGTCCCATCACACACACACGTGTGCTCCCCTCACATGCACACACACACACATTACCCTCACATGCACATGTAGACACACACACCTCACGCACAAGCAGAAAATCCCTCATACACACACATGCTCCCCACACACACTCACCCCTCATACATACACAGAAACTGACAGACACACTCACCCCTCTCCCTCACAGACACACAGATACATTCGTACACACACACACCCTCTCATTTAGATACACACACACACACAACCCTCATAAACACATACACATACACACACTCATCCCACATACACACACCCCTCTCACACATTCATACATACTCTCATCGCTCACACACAAACACAGACACATGCTCTCTCTTCTCTCACAAAAACACTCACCCCTCAAATATATATGCAGACACACACATATAGATACACTCACCCCTCTCTCTCACACAGACACGCTGACCCCTCTCTCACACATACAAACACTCACCCCTCACACCACACATACATGCACACGGACACACACAGACACACTCACCCCTCTCTCTCACAGAGGCACACAGACACACTCACCCCTCTCACATACATGCACATGTGCTCATCCCTCATATACACACACACACGTGGATACGTACACACACACTCACATACAGACCTGCTCACCCCTCTCACATGCGCATGCATGCACACACACACCCCCCTCACACACACACAAACACACTCCCCTCGCACACACATTACACACGCCCCTCACACATACACACACACACAGAAACATACACTCCTCTACACACACATGCTCCCTCACACACACATGCATCCCCACATACACACCCCTCACACACAAACACATACAAACACTCTCCTCACACACAGACACAAACACAGGCCCCTCACACACACAAACACACACGCGCGCGCACACACACACACACACACACACACACACACACACACACATTCTCCCTGTATACACACACACAGAAATTGCCCTCACACACGTATACACACCCCTCACATGCAGGCACACACACATAGAAACACAAACTCCAAACACACATACACTCCCCTCACACACACATACACAAACGCATACTCAACACACACACACACACACACACACACACACACACACGTTACACACGTTCCTCACACATATACACACACACACAGAAACACACACTCCACACACACACCCATACACTTGCCCCTCACATACACACTTGCACCCCCTCCCCGCACCCCCACATGCACACACACACTTATAACACCCCCCATGCACACACACCGCGCTCACACACATACACTCCCCTCACACACACACGTATGCACGCTCACCCCCACACACGCACACACACATTCCCTGCACATGCACATGTAGACACACACACACGCACACACATACACAAGCACAAACTTCCCTCACCCACACACACTCACACATACATATACACACACCCTCACACAGATACACATACACCCCTCAAACACATCTCACACAGAAGCACACATGTGCACAAAAATCCTCACACACACATGCCCCACATACACACACGCCCCATATATACACACTCTCCTCACACACACATACACTCACCCCTCATACACGCACACAAACCCCCTCACAAACAGATACACATACTCACCACACACACACACACACACACACACACTCACCCCTCACAGACGCACACAAACACGCAAACACACACACACCCCTCACACACAGATAGACATACTCACCAAACACACATACACAATCTCACCCCTCTCACACGCACGCACGCAGACACACACACACTCCAACACACTAGCTCACCCCTCATATACACACAAACACACATGTACCTAGCCCTCTCACACACACACACACACACACACACACACACCCCATCTCATACAGATACACACACATGCACCCCTCATAGACACACACACACACACACCCTCATCCCTCATACACACACATACCCCCCACACACACTCTCCTCACACAAACACTTCACACACACCCCTTACACATGTGCACAAACACACACTCACCCCTCTTTCACAGATTGTACATACACACACCCCCTCACACACAGATACACATACTCACCACACACACAAGCACACACAGACACATGCTCACCCTCTCTCTCACACACACACACACCCCTCTCACATGCACACACTCACCCCTCTCCCTCAGACACACAGACATGTGCGCGTACACACACACCCCCTTTCTCACACAGATACACACACACACAAAAACACACACACACACCCGTGCAAATAGGCACCCCTCATATACAGACACAGACATAAACATACGCACCCGTCATAGACACACACACACACACACATACACACCTCACACACACACACATGCACTCCCTTCACACACACAAACACCTACGTGCAACATGCACCCTCACACAGATACACATACACCCCTCAAACACACACACACACCTCACACACAAGCGCACTCCCCTCACAGACACACACACACACACACACACATTGCCCACATATGCACATGTAGACACACACACTTGCACCTCCAGACACACACCCCCTCTCACAGGCACACATATACACACACACACACACACACACACACACACACACACACACACAGGCGCCCCTCATATACAGGCACAAACACACACAGACACACTCACCCCTCTCTCTCACACAGACACACAGATGCACTCACCCCTCTCACACATGCACACACAGATGCACATGTGCTCAGCCCTCATACACACACATATGCACACATACTCACACACACACACAGACACACATACAGACACGGTCACTCCTCACACATGCAAGCTCACACACAAGCACAAACATACACTCCACACACACACACACACACACACACACACGTGCACTCCCCTCACACGCACACACATACAAACACACACACAAACAAATAGCTGCACATACACATGTAGACACACACACACACCCAAACACACATTCCTCATTCACACACGCACACACACCTCACTCATACACACACACAGATACACACACCGCACAGAAACACATATACCCCTCATTCACACACACTCCTCGCACACAAGCACACACATGTACACCCCACACACTCAAACACACAAACCTCTCACACACGCACACATACACACACAGAAACACACACTCCTCACACACATATACTCCCCGCACACACATTCACATACGTACACAGAAACACACACCCCTCACACACACACATTTGCCCCCCCCACACACACCTTGCACACATGCACAGACATGCACACACACCCTCCCACACACACACAAACCTCACACACAAACACACGTATACAAATGCAGTCCCCTCACACACACATACATGCTCCACACACTCCACACACTCCACAAGCACACACACACTCTCCACACACTCTCCACACACACTCCACACACACACACACACACACACACACTCCACACACACACACACACACACACACACACATGCACTCCATACATACACACACACACACACACACACACACACACACTCCACACACACACACACATGCACTCCATACATACACACACACACACACACACACACACACACACACTCCACACACACACATACCACACACACACACACACACACACACACACACACACACCCCTCACATGTACACATTCACATACACAGAAACACAGGCTCCACACATGTACACACACAAACATGCCACCCACACCCACAAAAGCACACACTTGCAACCTCCCCCCATACACACACACAACCTCACACACAGATACACATACTCCCCACACACATGCATGCGTGCACACACACACATACACACATGCTCAGCCGTCTCTCTCTCTCACACATACACACACATACACAATCTCACCCTTCTCACACGCACACACAATCTCACCCCTCTCACATGCACACTCCAACACACTCACTCACCCCTCATATATACACACACACGTACTCGCCCCCATCACACACACACACTCACCCCTCTTACACACACCCTCTCATACAGATACACACACACATGCACCCCTCATAGACACACACCCCTCTCACACACACACATACATGCTCTCACCCCTCACACACAAACACACACATACATACGTACTCAGTCCTCTCATGCCCAGCACTCATCCCTCATATATCTCCATGCACACACACATACAGACATACTCACCCATCTCTCTCACATAGACCTGGTCACCCCTCTCTCACACACATACAAACACTCACCCCTCACACACACACACACATACACACACACCCCTCTCTCTCACAGGCACACAGACTCACTCACTCCTCTCACAAATACATGCACATATGCTCAGCCGTCATACACACACATGCACATACGTACATACACACACAGACATACACACACATACGGACACACTCACCCCTCTCACACATGTACACACGCACACACCCATACATTCCCCTCACACACACACACACCCACACACTCCCTTCACACACACACATACTCCCCTCACACATGCACACACACACATGTGCATGCACACACACACTTGCACCCCCACAGACACACACCTGACACACACAACCCTCACACATACACATACAGTCCCCTTACACACATGCACACACACACATATTTAGTGCACATGCACGTGTAGACACACACACACACACAAGCCCCCCCCACATACACACACAAGCACACACATACATTCCACACCCACACACAGATGTGCACTCCCCTCACACACACACACAAATACCTGCACATGTACATGTAGACACACACACACGCACAAACGCATACTACTCACTCATGCACACACACACTCCCCACACACACACGCACGCATATACACACACCCTCACATAGATACGCATACACCCCTCAAACACACATACGCACCTCACACACAAGCACACATATACACAATAACCCTATACACACACATGCCCCCCCAAACACACTCTCCTCATGCAAACACTCCACACACACACAAACACACACTCATGCCCCCTCACAGAATTGTACACATACACACACACACACTCTCACACACAGATACAGATAGTCACCACACACACACACATGCATGCCCACACCCCTCTCTCACAAACACAATCTCACCCCTCTCACATGCACACACAATCTCACCCCTCTCACATGCATACACACTCCAACATATGCACTCACCCCTCATATACACACACACACACACACGTGCTGGGCCCCCTCAAACATACACATCCTTCATACACACACACAAACACACAGACACACTCACCCTCTCCCTCACAGACACTCAGACATGTGCACGTGCACATACAGCCCCTCTCACACAGATACACACACACACACCCCTCATAGACACATACACACACGCTCATCCCTCTTACACACACACACACCCCCCTCACAAACACACAAACATACTGTCACCCCTCACACACAAACACATGCTCATTCCTCTCATGCACAAACACTCACCCCTCATATATATATACACAACATACAGACACATTCACCCCTCTCTCACACACATACACATACACCCCTCTCTCTCACACAAGCAATCAGACACACTCACCCCTCTCACAAACACACACATGTGCTCAGCCCTCATACACACATACGTACACACACACTCCACACCCAAACACTCACCTCACACACATACACATACACACACCATCACACACGCACACACACACACTCTCAAACACACACTTGCCCACCTACACACAAGCGCGCACACACACACACTCTTGCACCCGCCCACATGCGCACAACACTCACACACATACACAATCGCTCCCCTCACACCCACACACATATTTCATGCACATGCATATGTAGGCACACACACACACACTAACCCCCCCACACACACACGCACACGCACACACTCACACTTGCACTCCCCCCACACACACACCTCACACCCACACAGACACACACACACACACACACACACACACACACACAGACACCCTCTCACACACGTGCACAATGCTCACACACAAATACACACATACACTGTGACTAGTGAGGTACCGCAGGGATCGGTGCTGGGACCCCAGCTATTCACAATATGAGGGAATTAAATGTAATATCTCCAACTTTGCAGATGATACAAAGCTGGATGGGAGGGTGAGCTGTGAGGGGGATGCAGAGATGCTTCAGTGTGATTTGGACAAGCTGAGTGAATGGGCAAATGCATGGCAGATGCAATATAACGTGGATAAATGTGAGGTTATCCACTTTGGTTGCAAAAACAGGAAGGCAGATTATTATCTAAATGGCTATAAATTGAGAGAGGGGAATGTGCAACGAGACCTGGGTGTCCTCATACACCAGGCACTGAAGGTAAGCATGCAGGTCCAGCAGGCAGTAAAGAAGGCAAATGGTATGTTGGCCTTCATAGCGAAAGGATTTGAGTACAGGAGCAGGGGTGTCTTGCTGCAATTATACAAGGCCTTGGTGAGACCACACCTGGAATATTGAGTGTAGTTTTGGTTTCCTTATCTGAGGAAGGATGTACTTGCTATAGAGGGTGTGCACCGAAGTTTTACCCGACTAATTCCTGGGATGGCGGGACTGTCATATGAGGAGAGATTAAGTCAGTTAGGATTATATTCGCTGGAGTTCAGAAGAATGAGGAGGGATCTCATAGAAACCGATAAAATCCTACCAGGACTAGACAGTGTAGATGCAGAAAGGATGTTCCCAATTGTGGGGGAGTCCAGAACCAGGGGTCACAGTCTGAGGATATGGGGTAGACCATTTAGGGCTAAGATGAGGAGAAATTTCTTCATCCAGAGTGGTGAGTCTGTGGAATTCGTTATCACAGAAAGTTGTTGAGACCAAAACATTGTGTTTTCAAGAAGGAGTTAGATATAGCTCTTGGGACGAAAGGGATCAAAGGATATGGGCAGAAAGCAGGAGCAGGCTATTGAGTTGGACGATCAGCAATGATCATAATGACAGAGCAGGCACGAAGGGCCGAATGGCCCACTCCTGCTCCTAGTTTCTATGTAAACACTCCCCACATATACACACACAAATGTGCACTCCTCTCACATGCACACACATGTTTCACACACACACACACACACTTGCACCCCACCTCCACACACACACACACCTCACACCCACACAGACACACACACACACACACACACACACACACAAATGTGTGCTCCCCTCACATGCACATACACACATGTTCCCTGCACATACACACAAACATACATTCCCCACACACACATATTTACATTTATACACACCTTCACAAAGATACACATACACCCCTCAAACACACACACACACACCTCACACACAAGCACACATATAGACAAAAACCCTCATACACACACATACCCCACACTCCCTACATACGCACACTTTCCTCACACACACACCCCTCACACACAGATACACATACTCACCACACACACACACATGCACACATAGATATGCTCACCCCTCTCTCTCACAGACACACACACACACACCAACACGCTCACCCACCCCTCATACACACACACCCATACACACTCACATTCACCCCACATACACACACACACACAAACACACAGACACACTCATCCTCTCCCTCACAGACACACAGACACTTACGCACACATACACCCTCTCACACAGATATACACACACATACATGCTCTCACCTCTCACAAACAAACACAAACACTCCTCTCATGCTCACTCCTCTCATGCACAAACACTCACACCTCATATATATATACACACACACACACACACCCTTTCTCTCACACAGATGCACTCACCCCTTTCATACACACACACACACACACACTCCCCTCACATGTGCACACACACAGAAAGACACATTCCTCACACACACACACACGCTCCTCACACACACACATACAGAAACACGCATAGCCCTCACACGCGCACACACACACACACAGACATACACACTCCACACACACTAGTCCACCCCCCACACACATGCACACACACTTGCATTCCCCCACACACACACACATTGACACACACACATGCTCTGCACACGCACATGTAGACACACAAACACATAAGCCCCCCCCCCCCCCACAGGCACACACGTACACACGCACACATTTGCACTCCCCCACACACATATTACACACACACATGTGAGTGTGCTCCCCTCACATGCACACACATACACAGACATTCCCCGCACATGCACATGTAGACACACACGCACACACACACACGCACATACACACACTCCTCATACATGCACACACACACACACATACATACGCACACACACAGATGCACATATGCCCCATAAATACACACACCTCACACACAAGCATGAATATACATAAAAACCCTCATACACGCACACACACACACACTGCACACACACACACACTCCCCACATACACACACTGTCCTCACACACACACTCCATGGACACATACATACACACAGCTCACATCTGCATACACACATCGCAGAATCACACAGTGCAGAAGAGGCCCTTCAGCCCATCGATTCTGCACCGACACATGAGAAACACCTGACCTACCTTCCTAACCCCATTTACCAGCACTTGGCCCATAGCCTTGAATGTTATGACGTGCCAAGTGCTCATCCGGGTACTTTTTAAAGAATGTGAGGCAACCCGCCTCCACCACCCTCCCAGGCAGCACATTCCAGACCGTCACCACCCTCTGGGTAAAAAAGCTTTTCCTCACATCCCCCCTAAACCTCCTGCCCCTCATCTTGAATTTATGTTCCCTTGTGACTGACCCTTCAACTAAGGGGAACAGCTGCTCCCTATTCATCCTGTCCATGCCCTTCATAATCTTGTACACCTCGATCAGGTCACCCCTCAGTCTTCTCTGCACCAATGAAAACAACCCAAGTCTATCCAACCTCTCTTCATAACTTAAGTGTTTCATCCCAGGCAACATCCTGGTGAATCTTGCCTTTAGAGATCTATGGACACATACGCCAAGGTCCCCTTGTTCCCTAGAACTTCCTAGTGTCATGCCGTTCATTGAATACTTCCTTGTCAAATTACTGCTTCCAAAGTGCATCACCTCACACTTTTCAGGATTAAATTCCATCTGCCACTTATCTGCCCATTTGACCATCCAGTCTATATGCACACAAACACACAGACACACTCATCTCTCTCTCTCGCAGACACGTGCGCACACTGACACAAACCCCTCACTCACAGATGCACATACTCACCACACACACACACACACACACATACACGCGCCCATCATATCCAGACATACAGGTATGATCACTCCTCTTTCTCACATACACGCTTACTCCTCTCACTCACACGCATGCACACACACACATTCCAACACACCCCTCATATATGCACATGCACACACACACACACATATGTACACACACACTCACCCCTCATACACACACAGAAACACACAGACACACTCACCCCTCTCCCTCACAGACACACAGACACGTGTGCACACACACACCCGCTCTCTCATACAGATAGACACACACACACGTACATAGGCGCCCCTCATATACAGACACAGACACACACATACCTACCCCTCACACACACAGACACATATATACACACACCTTTACACAGATACACATACACCCCTCAAACACACACACACTAGCACACATATACACAAAAACCCTCATACACACACACACCCCACACACACACACACACACTCTCCTCACACAGACACACAACCCTCACACACAAACACACACACACAAACACACACACACCCTCTCTCACACACACCCACACACATGCACAAGCACACATTCCTCACACACATACACACTCCCCTCACACACACATTTACACAATACCTCATACAGATACACATACACCCCTCAAGCACATACCTCACACACAAGCACACATATGCACAAAAACCCTCATACACACACATGCCCCACACACATGGTCCACTCATACACACACTCTCCATACACACACACACACACACACACACAAACACATAGGCACACTCATCCCTCTCTCTCACAGACACGTATGCACACACACAGAGCCCTCACACACAGATACACATACTCACCACACACACACACATACATGCGCCCGTCACATAAGGGCAGACAGGCAGGATCACCCCTCTCTTTCACATACATGCGCACACACACACACGTTCCAAAACACTCACTCACCCCTCATATACACACGTATTCACCCCTCTCCCTCACAGACATGTGCATGCATGCACACACCCTCTCTCATACAAATGACACACACAAACACACACTTCTCACACACACACCCACCCCTCAAACACACTCACAAACACCTCGCACACAAGCACACACTCTCCTCACACATACACTCCACACACAAATCCCTCAAGTGCACACACATGCACAGAAATACACACTCCCCTCATACACACACATTCAGCTCACACACACACCTGTCTCTCTCACACAGAGATACAAACACACTCACCCCTCTCACTTGTACACACGCCCCTCTCACACACATGCACAGTCTCACCCCTCACACACACTTACCTCCCCCCACATACACACTCACCCCTCACACACATGCACCCCTCATATATAAACATAAACATGCTCACCCCTCTCACACACACAGACACACACACACGTGCTCACCCCTCATGCACACACATACAAGCACACAAACACACTATCTCACAGACACATGTGCACACACACACCTCTCTCACACACACGCGTGCACAAACACACACATGCACATTTGCTCACCCCTCACACACATACACACATTTACCCCTCAAACCCTCACACATACTTACCTCTCACATACACTCACCCCTCATATACAAACACCCCTCTTACACACACACGCCCCTCATAAATACACACACACAGATGCTCATCCCTCTCACACACACAAATACATAGTCTCAACCCTCACACACAAACTCTTACTTCTCTCACAAATGCGCGCACTCACCCCTCACACACTCACCTCTTATACAGACAAACACACATACTCACCCCTTATGCACACACATACTCACCCCTCATGCACACACATACTCACCCCTCACATACACACACTCACCCCTCATATACACACACACAGACAGGCTCATCCCTCTCACACGTATGCACACACACTCAACTCCCCCCCAACACACACATATGCACCCCTCATATATATATACACACGCACACATGCTCACCCCTCTCACACACACACACCCAAACACACTCTCTCACAGACACATGTGCACACACACACACACACTCTCTCACACACAGATCCACACACTCACCACACACACAATGCACACACATGCCCCTCATATATACACACACAATACACACACACACACAGATAAAAACAAAGAAAACTGCGGATGCTGGAAATCTAAAACAAAAACAGAATTACCTGGAAAAACTCAGCAGGTCTGGCAGCATCGGCGGAGAAGAAAGGAGTTGACGTTTCGAGTCGTCATGACCCTTCAACAGAACTTGATTTCGAGTCCAAGAAAGAGTTGAAATATAAGCTGGTTTAAGGTGTGTGTGTGGGGGGGGCAGAGAGATAGAGAGAGAGAGAGGTGCTTGTGTAGACAAACAAGCAGTGATAGAAGCAGATCATCAAAAGATGTCAGCGACAATGGTACAAAAGAACACATAGGTGTTAAAGTTAAAGTTGGTGATATTATCTAAACGAATGTGCTAATTAAGAATGGATGGTAGGGCACTCAAGGTACAGCTCTAGTGGGGGTGGGGGGAGCATAAAAGATTTTAAAATATTTAAAAATAATGGATATAGGTGGGAAAAGAAAAATCTATAAAATTTATAGGGAAAAAAAAGGGGAAAAAGGGGGAAACAGAAAGGGGGTGGGGATGGGGGAGGGAGCTCACGACCTAAAGTTATTGAATTCAATATTCAGACCGTAAGGTGCCTAGTCGGAAGATGAGGTGTTGTTCCTCCAGTTTGCGTTGGGCTTCACTGGAACAATGCAGCAAGCCAAGGACAGACATGTGGGCAAGAGAGCAGGGTGGAGTGTTAAAATGGCAAGCGACAGGGAGGTTTGGGTCATTCTTGCGGACAGACCGTAGGTGTTCTACAAAGCGGTCGCCCAGTTTACGTTTGGTCTCTCCAATGTAGAGGAGACCACATTGGGAGCAACGAATGCAGTAGACTAAGTTGGGGGAAATGCAAGTGAAATGCTGCTTCACTTGAAAGGAGTGTTTGGGCCCTTGGACGGTGAGGAGAGAGGAAGTGAAGGGGCAGGTGTTACATCTTTTGCGTGGGCATGGGGTGGTGCCATAGGAGGGGGTTGAGGAGTAGGGAGTGATGGAGGAGTGGACCAGGGTGTCCCGGAGGGAGCGATCCCTACGGAATGCCGATAAGGGGGGTGAAGGGAAGATGTGTTTGGTGGTGGCATCATGCTGGAGTTGGCGGAAATGGCGGAGGATGATCCTTTGAATGTGGAGGCTGGTGGGGTGATAAGTGAGGACAAGGGGGACCCTATCATGTTTCTGGGAGGGAGGAGAAGGCGTGAGGGCGGATGCGCGGGAGATGGGCCGGACACGGTTGAGGGCCCTGTCAACGACCACATACTTGCTCACACCACACACGCACGCACGCGCACACACACCACCTCTCACATACTCATCCCACACACACACATACACACCCCCTATACACACATACACATGCTTCCCTCATACATGCAAACATAGTCACCCCTCTCTCACACATATACAAACACTCACCCTGCACACACATACACACTCTCATCCCTCACACACAACACACGCACACATGCTCACCCCTCTCACCCACGTGCACATACACACGCATATGTGCTCACCTCTCACATACACACACACACAGACTCACATGTCTCTCTCACACAGACATGCAAACACACCCCTCTCACATGCACAACCCTCACACACACACACAAACCTCAAACATACACACACACACACGAACCCCTCATAAATACACACACACGCTCACGCCTCTCACACACTCATCCTCATACACATACACATACACACAGACATGTGCACACTCACACACACCCCCTCTCACACACAGATACACACACTCAGCACAAGCGCACATACATGCCTCTCATATACAGACAGACACACAGACACACACACAGACATGCTCACTCCTCCCTCTCACACACAAACATTCACTCCTCTCTCACACACACACTCTCACCCCTCATATACATTTACACATACATGTTCAGCCCCCTCTCACACACACAAACACACAGACACACCCGCCCCTCTCTCTCACAGACACATGTGTGCACATACACACACCCATCGTAATGTGCACACACTCACTCCTCACAACAGTTATAAACTCAGCCCTTACACACACTCAACCCCCCACACACACACACTCACTCACTCCTCACACACACACGCACCCCTCTCACACATATGCACACACCACCCTCTCACACACACATCCCTCACACCCACCCCTCATATACTCACACATACACTAACCCCTCATATACTCTCCCTCACACACACATACTCACCCCTCATATACACACACCTCACACATAAACATTCACTCCTCATACACACACGCACACACACACCCTCCCTCTCACTGACACACAAACACACTCACCCCTCTCACATATGTGCATGCACACACAACCCTCTCACACACAGATACACATATTCACCCCTCATGTACACATACACACACTCACCCCTCTCTCTCACAGAGGCACACAAACATGCTTGCCCCTCTCACACACACATACATGCACATATACACACACACCACCCTCTTACACACTCTCCCCACACACACACATAAACACCTCATATTAATGTACATACACTCACCCCTCTCGCACACACATATAAACGCTCACCCCTCTCACACAAACACCACCACCCCTCTCACATACACATACATACTCTCATCCCTCACATGCAAACACACACAGGCACCCCTCTCAAACACACACTCACCCCTTATATATATATATATATATATATATATACACACACACAGAAAGACATGCTCACCCCTCTCATACATGCGTGCACACACACGCACATGTGCTCACCCCTCATACACACACATACTCATCCCTCACACATACCCCTCATATACACAAACACACACACAAACAGACACACACATACACACCATTCATACACACACACAGACATGCTCATCCCTCTCACACACACACCCACCCTTCTCATAAACACATACATACTCTCATCCCTCTCACACACATGCTCGCCTCTTTCACACACATACACATGCTCACCCCTCTCACACACATGCTCACTCCTCACACACACACAGCCCTCTCTCACACACACACATTCACCCCTTATATACTCTCACATACACCCCTCTGTCTCATATAGACACACAAACACGCTTACCCCTCTCACATACACACATACACATGCACCCCCTCACGCACATACACACACCACCCTCTCACACATACTCACCCCTCACACATTCCCCTCATATACACACATACCCCTCATCCAGACACACTCACCCCTCATACAGACACACAGTCACCCCTCATATACTCTCACAAACACACACACACCCTCACATAGATACACACACTCACCCCTCTCTCATACAACCATGCTCACCCCCTCACACACACACACACACACACACACCCATCGCAACACACACACACATTCACTCCTCACAGCACACACACTCACCCCTTACACACACTCAATCCCCACACACACACGCACTTACTCCTCACACGCACACAAACACTTACCCCTCATGTACTCATACACACATGCTCACCCCTCACACACAGACACACGTTCGCCTCCCTCACATACACACACACATATTCACCCCTCTCTCACACACATACACACACTCACTCCTCACACACAAACTCACCCCTCATCCACACACAACCCTCATACACACAAACAAACACACACACACCCCTCTCACACACACATACATACTCTCATCCATCACACACAAACACGTAAACACATACACTCACATGCTCACTCCTCTCAGACACAGTCTCACATCTCATTTATACACACACGCCCACACACACGCATGCACACACATACACATACAGACACACTCACCCATCACACACACATGCACACACACAGATGCACCCCTCATATACATACACGCATACTCAGCCGTCTCTCTCTCACAGACACACAAACACACTCACCCCTCACACACACATACACACACACCCCTTATATATACACACACATATTCACCCCATATGTACACACATACAACTTTCATATACACATACATACGCACACACACACACACACACACACACACACATACTCACTCATCCCTTTCACGTAGACACACAAACACGCTCACCCCTCTCACACAAACATACACATGCTCACCCCTTACACACATACACACACCCCCACTTACCCCTCACATACACACACTCACCCCTCACACACACACGCACCCCGCACACATACACACAGAAACTCCCCTCATCCACACACACCCCTCATACACACAAACACATACAGAGCCCCTCATACACACAAACACACACACAAATACTCACCCCTCACACACCCCTCTCACACACACATACATACTCTCATCCATCACACAAAGATACACACACTCACGTGCTTACCCCTCTCATATATATACACACACACTCACCCCTCTCTCACACACCGACACATTCATCCCTCTTACACAGGCGTGCGCACCACACACACACACACGTATGTGCTCACCCCTCTCACATGCACACTCATGCCTGATATACACACACCCACACACACACACAGACACACACACACAGACACTGTCACAGAACACCATGAGAATCAGGAACACTAATGTGTTATCACACAGCAGTTAGTAAAGACTGTTATTTAAAATCCCCTCTCTCTCACACAGACTCACAGACATGCTCACCTCTCTCACGCATACATGCACACGCTCACCCCTCATATACCCACACACACACACAACACACACTCACACAGTCACACTCGTCCCTTTCACACATGCACGCACACACACACACACACGTGCTCACCCCTCTCTCACACACACACCCATGCCTCATGCACACACACAGACTCACCCCTCATATATACACACACACAGACACACACACCATGTACACACACAAGTACGCACCTGTCATACACACCCCTCATATACACCCCTCATATACACACACACAGACAAACTCTCACCCCTCTCTCTCAAACAGACACACAAACAGGCTCACCCCTCATACACACACATCCCTCACACACACACATTCACACATGCACAGCCCTCTCCCACACACACAAACCCTGCACATGCACACACATACACATGCAAACCCCTCACGTGCATGCACATGCACACTATCACACTCGTACACATGCACTCCCCTCACACACAAACACACACACACTCACCCCTCTCATATACATAGATATAAGCGCATTCACACATGCACACCCGTCTTACACGCACATACACACACACACACACAAACGCATGCGCACTTATCCATGCTCACCTCTCTCACACACACACAGACACGCCCACTCCTCCCTCTCTCACATACACACAATCACCTCTCACACTCAAACACATTTACACACTTGCACACACACACATACACACTCACACACACTAACCCCTCTTACACACAAACATATAAGCACATTCACATATGCACACCCCTCTTACACACACGCATGCGCACTCATGCATGCTCACCCCCTCTCTCACACACACAGACATGCCGACCCATCCCTCTCTCACATACACACACTCACCCCTCACACTCAAACACATTCACACACTTGCACATGCACGCCCCTCACACACACTTTCATATACACAAGCACATACACATACACACCACTCACACACACAACCCTCATACACTCACACCCCCACCCTCATACAAACACATTCTCCCCTCTCTCACACAAGCCACCTCTCTCTCTCCTACACACACCCCCACCCCTTCTTCTCACACACAAACCCCCACCCCTTTCTTTCACACACACCCACCCATCTCGCTCTCTAACACACACCCCCACCCCTCCCTCACACACACAGACCCACCCCTCTCTCACACACACCCACCCCCAGCCCTCTCTCTCTCACTCCCCTCCCCTCTCTCTCACACACTCCCACCCCTCTCTTTCAAACACTCCCACCCCTTACCCTCTCACACACCCCCACCCCTCTCTCTCACACATACCCCTGCCCGTCACACACACACCCCCATCCTTCTCTCACACACACCCCCACCTCTCTCTCACACAAACCCCCACCCCTCTCACACACACACCCACCCCTCTCTCTCACACACCCCCAATCCCTCTCTCACACACCCCCACCCCTCTCACACACTCACCCCCACCCCTCTCACACACACCCCCACCCCTCTCACACACACCCCCGACCCTCTCAGACACACCCCACCCCTCTCTCACACACACCCACACCCCTCTCACACACTCACCCCCACCTCTCTCACACACACACCCACCTCTTTCACACGAACTCCTACCCCTCTCAAACACAACCTCACCCCTCTCTCTCACACACCCCCACCCCTCTCTCTCACACACACCCTCATCCCTCTCTCTCTCACACCCCCACCCCTCTTGCACACTCAGCCCAGCCTTCTGACACTCACACCCCCCACACCTCTCTCTCACACACCCCCAGGCCTCTCACACCCTCACCACCACCCCACCCACACACACACCCCCACCCCTCTCACACACACACACCCCCACCCGTCTCTCACACACACCCACACCCCTCTCACACACTCACCCCCACCTCTCTCTCACACACACCCACCTCTTTCACACACACCCCACCCCTCTCTCTCACACACACCCTCACCCCTCTCTCTCACACCCCCACCCCTCTTGCACACTCAGCCCAGCCCTCTGACACACACACCCCCACCCCTCTCACACACAACCCACCCCTCACTGACACACCTCACCCCTCTCTCACACATACACCCACCCCTCACACACACATCTAACCCTCTCTCACACACACTCCCTCATCTCTCACACACACCCCCACCTCTCTCGCACACAGCCCCATCCCTCTCACACACACCCCCACCTCTATATCACACACACCCCCACCGCTCTCACACATACCCCTACCCCTCTCTCTCGCACACCCCCACCCCTTTCTCTCACACCCCCACCCCTCTCACACACACACAGCCACCCACCTCTCACACACACCCCCAACCCTCTCACACACACACCCCCACCCCTCTCACACACCCCCACCCATCTCTCACACAGCCCCACCCCCCTCTCACACACATACCCCACACATCTCTCATGCACATACCCACCCTTCCCACACACACACACCCACCCCTCTCTCATACACACCCCTGCCCCTCTTTCACACATACACCCCCGCCCCTCTCTCTCACATACACCCCCACCCCTCTCTCTCATACACACCCCCACCACTCTATCTCACACACACACCCACCCCTCTCACACACATACCCCACACCTCTCTCATGCACACCCCCACCCCTCTCTCACACACCCCACCCCTCTCTCACACACACCCCCACCCATCTCTCATACACATCTCCACCCCCTCACACACACACATACATACATACTCACCTTCACACACAAATTCTCACCCCTCACACACACCTCTCTCTCTCACACACACAGACACACACACACACGCACACATACACTCACCCCTCACACACACACCCTCTCTCACCCCTCACATACTCTCACACACACCCCTCATACACACACACACACACACACACACACAGTCACCCCTCACACATACACACACATTTAATCACCCCTCACAAACACACACCCACCCCTCACATACAAACGCACTCCTCATGCACACACACTCATGCAGCCCTCATACACACACACAGACATGCTTATCCCTCTCACACACACATACCCACCCGTCTCATAAACACATACATACTCTCATCTCGTGAACAAAAACACACACACATCCTCACCCCTCTCACACACACAAGCATGCTCACCACTCTCTCTCACACACACACGCCCATTCCTTACACACACACATACACAGTCATAGAACACCATGAGAATCAAGAACCGACACACATACATCCTCACCCCTCTCACACACACCTCACACGTACTCATCACACACACACACCCCTCACACACACACACATACACGCATTAACACATGCACAGCCCTCTCCCTCACATACAAACCCCGGACACGCGCACACATACACACGCACTCCCCTCACACACAAACACACACACCTCACACATACCCGTCACACACAAACACCCACCCACCCACCCCCACAGCAGATGCACTCACCCCTCTCACATACACACACAACTCCCCCACGCCTCATACACACACACTCACCCCTCTCTCTCTCACAGACATGCGCACCACTCACGCCTCACAAATGCACACTCACCCCTCTCACATACACTCACTCATCCCTCACACACTCTCATCCATCAAATACACACTCACTCACCCCTCATGCACACACACACACTCAACACACTCTTTCACAGACATGCTCACTCTGCCCACACTCGTGCATACGCACGCACACACATACACACACACACATGTACTCTCACCTACTCTCACTCTCACCCTCTCACCCACCCTCACTCTCACCCCCTCACCCACCCTCACTCTCAACCTCTCACCCACCCTCACTCTCATCCTCCCATCCTTACAGTCAAGCACCAGTCCTCATTCTCACCCACCCTCCCTCTCTCACCCTCACACCCACCTTCACCTTCTGACCCCCTCACCCACCTTCAGTCTCACCCACACTCATCCTCCCGCACTAACTCATTCTCACCCTCACTCACCCATCCTCACTCACCCATCCCCACTCATTCTCATTCACCCACCCTCACTCTCAGCCCCTCACCCACCCTCACCCTCTCAGCCCCTCACCCACCCTCAGACTCATCACTTCAAGCACCCTCCGTCTCACTCACATATGCTCCCTCACTCTCACCCTCTTAAACACCCTCACTCACACCCTCATGCACCCACCCACACCCTGACTCTCACCCCCTCACCCACCCTCATTCCCTCACCCATCCTCACTCTTACCCCATCACCCAACCTCATTCTTACCCACCCTCACTCTCAGCCTCTCACCCACTCTCACGGTCACCCAACCTCACTCTCACAAACCCACCCTCACCCTATCACCCACCTTCAATCTCAGCCTCTCGCCAATGCTCTCACACATCCACCCTCATTCTCAACTGCCCTCATTCTCATTCACAGTCACTCACCTATCTTCACTCACACCCCCGTTGCACCCACCCTCACGCTCATGCACCTTCACTCTCACTCCCTCACTCTTACCCACCCTCACTCTCAGCCTCTCACCCACCCTCACTCTCACCCTCTCACTAACCCACCCTCACCCTCTCATCCACCTTCACTCTCACCCACCCTCATTCTCAACTACCCTCACTCACCCTCACTCACCTACCTTCGCTCACAACCCCATGCACAAACCCTCACGCTCACGCACCTTCACTCTCACTCTCTCACCAACCCTCACTTTCACCCCCTCAGCCACCCTCACTCTCACCCCCTCACCCAACCTCATTCTGACCTCCTCACCCACCCTCACCCTCAACCTCCCTCAATCTCACTCCCTCACCCACTCTCACTGCCTCACCCACCTTTACTCTTACCCACCCTCACTCTCACCCCCTCACCCACCCTCACTCTCTCACCTACCCACACACTCCCTCAGCCACCCTCATTCTGACTGCCTCACCCACCTTCACTCTTAACCACCGTCACTCTCACTCCCTCACCCACTCTCACTCTCACGCATCCACCCTCATTCACTCTTATTCCCACCCACCCTCCCTCACTCTAATCCTCCCATCCACTCACCCACCTTCACACTCACACATCCACTCTCACACACCCACTCTCACACACCCACCCTCATTCACCTTCCTTCTCACCCAGCCATCCTTACTCTCACTCACCCAACCTCACTCACCCACCCTCAATCTCAATTCCTCACCAACCCACCCTCATCCTCACTGACCCGCCCTTACTCTCAGTCAACCACCCTGACTCTCTCCCAGCCACCCTCACTGCCGACCCACTCTCATTCTCATCCTCTCAGACACCCTCACTCTCACTCATCCATCCACCCTCACCCACTCTCACTAACTGATATAGAGTTGATCTTCCAAACAACTATTCTTCGTGGACACATTTAACTTTATTTACAAGACAGCAACAGCAACACATTTGCATCGAACTCTTTAACTAAAGAAAAACCCTCCTCGATGGTCCCCGTGTCGCAAACACATTGGTTGACACAGATCATGTGATTTCATAACACAGGATTATTCTACCCTAACCCTAACCCCTAACCCCTAACCCCTAACCCTAACCCAACCCCAACCCCTACTCCAACCCTAACCCCTTACCCCAACCCCTAACTATAATCTTAACCCTACATTTATCCAAACGATAATTACTACACTCACCCACTCTCACCCACTTGCCCTCACTCTCACTCACCCAGCCTCATTCTCACTCGCACCCTCATCTACCCACCCACCCTAACTCTCATTCACCCAGCCTCAGAATCACAGCATCACAGTGCAGAAGAAGCCCTTTGGCCCATCGAGTCTATACCAACACCTGACCTACCTACCTAATTCCATTTACCAGCACTTGACCCATAGCCTTGAATGTTATGACAGGCCAAGAACTCATTCAGGTACTTTTTAAAGGATGTGAGGCAACTTGCCTCCACCACCCTCGCAGGCAGTGCATTCCAGACCGTCACCACCCTCTGGGTAAAAAGGTTTTTCCTTACATCCCCACTAAACCTCCTGCCCCTCATCTTGAACTTATGCCCCTTGTGACTGACCCTTCAACTAAGGGGAACAGCTGTTCCATATCCACCCTGCCCATGCCCCTCATAATCTTGTACACCTCGATCAGGTTGCCCCTCATCTTCTCTGCTACAACGAAAACAACCCAAGTCCATCCAACCTCTCTTCATAACTTAAATGTTTCATCTCAGACAACATCCTGGTGAATCTCCTCTGCACCCCCTCCAGTTCAATCACATCCTTCCTAAAATGTGGTGACCAGAACTGCACACAGTACTCCAGCTGTGGCCTCACCAAGGTCCTTTACAACTCCAACATGACCTCCTTACATTTGTAATCTATGCCTTGATTGATAAAGGCAAGTGTTCCATATACCCTTTTCACCACCCCACTAACATGCCCCTCCACCTTCAGAGATCTATGGACACACACGCCAAGGTCCCTTTGTTCCTCAGAATTTCCTAGTGTCATGCCATTCATTGAATACTTGTCAAATTACTCCTTCCAAAGTGTATCACTTCATATTTTTCAGGGTTAAATTCTCACTCATCGACCCACATACTCACTCACCCATCCACCCTCACTCACCTGCCCTCAATCTCACTCCCCCCTCACTCTCACTCACTGTCCCTCACTCTCACCCACCCATCCATCCTTTCTCACCCATCCACCCACCCTCACTCATTCTCACTCACCCATCCTCACCTCCATTCACCCACTCATCCTCACTCACTCTCGGTCACCCACCCGCAATCTCACTCCCACCCTCACTCACCCACTTTCACTCTCACCCAACCGCCCTCACTCACTCTCACTCACCATTAGCAATTAACTGCTCACCAATGCCCAGTTTGGGTTCTGCCAGGACCACTCAGCTCCTGACCTCATTACAGACTTGGTTCAAACATGGGGAAAAGAGCTGAACTCCAGAGGTGGGGTGAGAGTGACTGCCCTTGACGCCAAGGCAGTATTTGGCCGAGTGTGGCATCAAGGAGCCCTAGCAAAACTGGAGTCAATGGGAATCATAGGAAAAACTTTCTGCTGGTTGGAGTCACATCTAACACAAAGAAAAATGGTTGTGATTGTTGGAGGTCAGTCATCTCAGCTCCAGGACATCAGTGCAGGAGTTCCTCAGGGTAGTGTCCTTGGCCCAACCATCTTCAGCTGCTTCATCAATGACCTTCTTTCCATCATAAAGTCAGAAGTGGGGATGTTCGTTGATGATTGAACAATGTTCAGCACCATTTGTGACTCCTCAGATACTGAAACAATCCATGTTTAAATGCAGCAAGACCTGACCAATATCCAGGCTTGGGCTAATAAGTGGTAAGTAACATTCGCACCACACAAGTGTCAGGCAATGACCATCTCCAAAAAGAGAGAATCCAAACATCGCCCCTTGATATTCAATGGCATTACCATCACTGACTCCCCCACTATCAACATCCTGGGGGATGTTGACCAGAAACTGAACTGGACTAGCCATATAAATACTGCGGCTACAAGAGCAGATCAGAGGCTGGGAATTGTGCGACGTGTAACTCACCACCTGACTCGTGAAAGCCTGTCCACCATCTACAAGGCACATGTCAGGAGTGTGATGGAATACACCCACTTTCCTGGATGAATGCAGCTCCCACAACAAGAAGCTTGACACCATCCAGGACAAAGCAGCCCCTTGATTGGCACCACATCCACAAACATTCACTCCCTCCACCACCGATGCACAGTAGCAGCAGTGTGTACCATCTGCAGGAATTCACTAAGGCTCCTTCGACAGCACCTTCCAAACCCATGACCACTACCTCTAGAAGGGCAAAGGCAGCAGATACATGGGAACACCACCACCTGGAGGTTCCCCTCCAAGTCACTCACCATCCTGACTTGGAAATATACCACCGTTCCTTCACAGTTGCTGGGTCAAAATCCTGGAACTCTCTTCCCAATAGCACAGTGGGTGTACCTACATCACATGGACTGCAGCTGTTCAAGAAGGCAGCTCACCGCCACCTTCTCAAGGGCAACTAGGGATGGACAATAAATGCTGGCCCAGCCACATCCCATGAATGAATAAAAAAAACCTTACCTTCACTCAACCACCCTCAATCTCTCTGATATGGAGGTGTTGGCATAGTGGTATTGTTGCTGGACTAGTAATCCAGACACCCAGGGTAATGCCCTGGGGACCTGGGTTTGAATCCTGCCATGGCAGATGGCATCATTTGAATTCAATAAAAATCTGATATCAATTGTTGTAAAAGCCCATCTGGTTCACTAATGCCCTTTAGGGAAGGGCAGGAAATCTGCCATCCTTACCTGGTCTGGCCTACATTTGACTCCAGACCCACAGCAATGTAGTTGATGCTTACATGCCTCTGAAGAAGGGCATTTAGGGATGTGCAATAAATGCTGGCCTAGCCAGCGATGCTCACATCCCATGAATGAATAACTAAAGACCTCACCCTCTCACTCACTCATTCATACACCCATTCACTCATCCACCCTCCCTCACTCTCACCCAGACCCACCTTCAATCTCACTCACCCTCACCCTTGCTCACCCACAGAATCACAGATTTGTTATGATGTAGAAGGAGGCCATTTAGCTCTTTGTGCCTGCACCAGCTCTCTGAGCATTTTAACTTAGTGGCAATCTCCTGCCTTTTCCCTGTAACCCTGCACATTGTTTCTATTTAATTAATCATCCAATGCCCTCTTGAATGCCTCGATTGAACCTACCTCCACCACACTTCCAGACAGTGCATTTCAAACCCTAACAACTCGCTGTGTGAAAATGTTTTTCTCATCTCACATTTGCTCCTTTTGCAAAACACTTTAAAACTGTGCCCTCTGGTTCTCTATCCATTTACAAGCGAGAACAGTTTCTCCCTATCTACTCTGTCCAGGCCCCTCATTCTTTGAAAACTTCTATCAAGTCTCCTCTTTGTCTTCTCCTCTCCAAGGAAAACAGTCCCAACTTTCCAATCTTTCCCCATAACTGAATTGTCTCATACCTGGAATCATTCACATAAACCTCTTCTGCACTCTCTCTAATGCATTCACATCCTTCCTATAGAATGGCACCCAGAACTGTACACAACACTCCTGCTGAGCTGTAACCAGTGTCTCATATAAGTTCAGCATAACCTCCCTGCTCTTGTACTCTATGCCCTTATTAATGAAGCCTAGAATACAATACACTTTATAAACAGCTCTCTCCACCTGTCCTGCTATCTTTATGTACATATACACCCAGGTCTCTCTGCTCCTGCACACCCTTTAAAATAATATCCTTTATTTTATACTGTCTCTCCATATTCTTTGTACCAAAGTGCATCACCTCACACTTCTCCACATTGAACTTCATCTGCCACCTGTCTGTCCACTCCACCAGTGTGTCAATGTCCTTTTGAAGTTCTACACTGTCCTTCTCACAGTTTGTAATTCTCCCAAGTTTTGTGTTATCCACAAACTTTGAAATTGTCTCCAATTGACACCAAGATCTAGATCATTTATATATACCAGGAAGAGCAAGGGTCCCAGTATCGACCCCTGGGGAACTGCATGACAAACCAGCTTCCATTAACCATTAACCATTACTCTCTGTTTCCTATCCCTCAACCAATTTTGTATCCACATTGCTACTTTCTCTTTTATTCCATGACCAATAACTTTCCTCATAAGTCTGTTTTGTGGCATTGAATTGAACGTGTTTTGGAAGCCCATATACACCACATCAATGGCCTTGCCTCATCAACTATCTCTGTGACCTCTTCAAAAAACTCCAGCAAGTTAGTAAGAGGCAATTTTCCTTTAACAAATCCATGCTAACTTTTCTGAATCCATCCAAATTTTTCCATGTGACTATTAATTCTATGCTGAATAATTGTTTCTAGAAGTTTCCCCACCACTGAAGTTAAACTGACTGGTCTGTAGTTGCACGGCAGATCTTTACAACCTTTTTTGAACAAGGGCGTAATGTTTGCAATTCTCCAGTCGTCCGGCACTTCCCCTGAATCCAGGGAACATTGAAAGATTATTGCCAGTGCCTCAGCAATTTCCACTCTCACTTCCTTCAATATCCTTAGATGCATCTCATCCGGACACTGTGCCTTGTCAACTTTAAATTCAGACAGTTTATCGAATACCACCTCCTTATCAGTTTTTCATCCTCCTAGGGACTGAGCTTCCTCCTTTGTCACCATGGCCTGGCAGCATCTGCCTCATTGTTAAAGGCAGATGTAAAGTATTCATTTAACACTGGTAGCTTATATTTCACCCCTTTCTTGGATTCACTCAAGTTCTGTCGAAGGGTCATGAGGACTCGAAACATCAACTCTTTTCTTCTCCGCCGATGCTGCCAGACCTGCTGAGTTTTTCCAGGTAATTCTGTTTTTGTTTTGGATTTCCAGCATTCGCAGTTTTTGTTTTTGTTTTTACTTCTGTATTCAGCTTGGTTCTCAATTGTATTTGCTCCCTGACACCTGTTGTAAGCACGTTTTCTCTTCTTTAACTTAATTTCTTATCTCCTTCGTCATCCAGGGAGCCCTGGATTTGTTTGTCCTACCCCTCCCTTTTGAGGGAACATATATTGACTGTACCCAAACCATCTCCTCTTTGAAGATAGCCCATTGGTCAGTGACTGTTTTTCCCTCCGACCTTTGGTTCCAGTCTATCCGGCCCAGCTTTGCTCTTGCCCCATTGAGGCCCACTCCCCAGCAGTTGATTATTCTTACCCTGGATTGACCAATGTCTTTTCCACCATCATCCTAAACCTTATGATGCAATGATCACTGTCCCCTAAATGATCCCCCACTGTCACTTGATCTACTTGGCTCACCTCATTCCCAAGAACCAGGTCTAGCAGTGCCTCCTTTCTTGCTGGACTGGACATATACTGTGGTAGGAAATTATCCTGAATACAGTCTAGGAATGTTTGCCCCTCACTGCCCCTTACACTACCACTATCCCAGTCTATATACAAGGAATTAAAGTCCCCCATTATAACTACTCTATGATCTTTACACCTCTCTGTAATTTCCTGGCAGATTTGTTCTTCTATATCCTTCCCACCAGCTGGTGGTCTATATATTGCACCGAGAAATGTAATTGCACCCTTCTTATTCCTTAGCTGTAACCAAATCCATTCTGTCCTTGAATCCTCTGACATATCCTCTTTCTCCAGTACTGCGATACTCACCTTAACCAAAAATGCCACCCTTCCTCCTCTTTTCCATTTCCTATCTTTTCTGAACACGTTGCAACCAGAAATATTTAATACCCAGATCTGCCTTTCCTTAAGACAGGTCTCCGTTATTGCCACATCATCATAATCCCACAAGGCAATCTGTGCCTGTATTTCCCCGACTTTATTAACTATAGTCCCTGCATTCATATACATGCAGTGTAACCCTGATTTAGACTTCATTACTTGTTCCCTTACTCCAACTCCATCTATTAACTTACTATTCTCTATTTTACTGTTATCTGCCTCTTCCAACATTCCATACACCCTGATATTACTTTCTAATATTTTCTCTTGGTTCCCACACCCCTGCTGAGTTAATTTAAACTAGCAAAACGCCACGTAAGGAACTCAGTCTCGGCTCTGTTCAGATGCAAACCGTCCACTTGTACAGATGCCATCTCCTCCAGAGCCAGTTCCAGTGTCCCTGGAAGCTAAAGCCCTCCCTCCTGCACCATCTTTCCAACTACGCATTCATCTCCTTATCCTCCTACTTCGATACTCACTTGCACGTGGCACAGGGAGTAATCCAGGGATCATTACTTTAACAGACCCTGCGTGTTAATTTTCTACCTAGCTCCCTAAATTCCGATTGCAGGACGACATCCACCTTCCTACACATGTCGTTAGTACAAATGCCCTCTGGCTGTTTGCCCTCCCCCAGAAAAATGTCCTGCAGCCGTTCTGTAACATCCTTGACTCTAGCACCAGGGAGGCAACAAACCATCCTGGAGTCACATTGACAGCCGCAGAAATGCCTGTCTGTTCCCCTGATTAAAGAATCCCCAATCAGTGCTGCCTTTCCACTCTTCTTCCTCCCCTCCTGTACAGCTGGGCCACTTGTGGTGCCACGGGCTTGGTTCCTGCTGCAGTCCTCCAAGGATCCATCTATATCCAGAATGGAAAACCGGTTAGTAAGCGGGGCCTCTGGGGACTCCTGCACTACCCGCCTGTTTCTCCTGGACTGCCTGGTGGTCACCCATTCCCTATCTGCCTGCTTGCCCCTAAGGTGTGGTGTGACCCCTCTCTGAACATGCTATCCACATAGTCCTCTGCCTCATGCATGCACCTCAGTGACTCCAGCCGCAGCTCAAGTTCTGAAACGTGGAGCTCAAGCTTGTGCAGCCAGTGACACTTCCTGCACATGAGCTTGTCTGGGTCACGAGAAGTGTCCATGACTACCCACATGCCCCAGGATGGGCATGCTGTTTGGCTGAGCTGTCCTGCCATGCCTTAACCTTAAACTTTTATTCACTTAAACTTTTAAATCCTACTTAATAAACCTTACCAAAAAGTACAGTTCCTAGTTTATTCTGGGCCTTAGGAATAGAATAAACGTTAAACACTTACTGGGACCATTTCTGGGGAAGGTGGGACCTGTACAAGCAGGATGGTCGACATCTGAACCAGAGCGGAACTAACATCCTTGTGGATGGGTTTGCTCGTGCTTTTGGGAGGAGTTTAAACTAATTCAGCAGGGGGAGGGGACACAGAATGTTAGCAGAATAGGGACACATCATAATACAGTAAAACAATCAAGTCAGAGGGAGTACAGTTGCATTAAGTTTCAAGGGAGTAAGGCAAGGCTGGATGGCCTCTACTTTAATGCCAGGAGTATTACAGGTAAAATGGATGAGTTAAGGGTGAGGATTGACATGTGGAATTGTGATATAGTAGCCACAGAGACGTGGTTGAGGGAGGGGCAGGATTGGCAACTCAACATTCCAAGATATAGAATCTTCAGGCAAGACAGGGGAGGGGGTAAAAGAGGAGGAGGTGTTGCATTATTAGTTAAGAAGTCAGTTACTGCAGTAAGGAGAGACGATATCTTGGAGGGGGCATTGAATAAAGATTTGTGGGTAGAGCTTAGGAATAGAAAAGGGGCAGCCACATTGTTAGGTGTTTATTATAGATCCCCAGGTAGTCAGTGGAAAATTGAGGAGCAAATATGTGCACAATTTGTGGAGGTGTGTAAAAACAATAACAATAGGGTAATGATATTAGGTGATGTCAACTTTCCCAACATTAACTGGGATAGACGTAGTGTTAAGGGCTTGGATGGAGTGGATTTCTTGACATGTGTACGGGAGAACATTTCAGGACAACATGTAGAGGATCCAAAAAGGGACTGCGCAGTGCTGGACCTAATTCTGGGGAATGAAGCTGGACAGGTGGCTGAGGTAGTGGTGGGGAAGCATTTTAGTGATAGTGACCACAACATGGTACAATTTACAGAATCAGATCCACGGAATCACACAGTGCAGAATAGGCCCTTCGGCCCATTGAGCCTGCACTGACTTGTGAGAAACACCTGACCTACCTACCTAATCCCATTTTCCAGCATTTGGCCTGTAGCCTTGAATGTTATGACAGGTCAAGAGCTCATCCAGGTACTTTTTAAAGGATGTGAGGCAACCTGCCTCAACCATCCTCCCAGGCCGCGCATTCCAGACCATCAGCACCCTCTGGGTAAGAAAGTTTTTCCCCACTAAACCTCCTGTCCCTCACCTTGAACTTATGTCCCTTCATGACTGACCCTTCAACTGAGGGGAACAGCTGCTCCCTATCCAGCCTGTCCATGCCCCTCATAATCTTGTACACCTCGATCAGTCTTCTCTGCTACAACAAAAACAACCCAAGTCCATCCAACCTCTCTTCGTAACTTAAATGTTTCATCTCAGGCAACATCTTGGTGAATCTCCTCTGCACCCCCTGCAGTACAATCACATCCTTCCTATAATGTGGTGACCAGAACTGCACACAGACCTCACCAAGGTCCTTTACAATTCCAACATGACCTCCCTACTTTTGTAATCTATGCCTCGATTGATAAAGGCAAGTGTACCATATTCCTTTTTCACCACCCCACTAACATGCCCCTCCACCTTCAGAGACCTATGGACACACACGCCAAGGTCCCTTTGTTCCTCAGAACTTCCTAATGTCATGCCGTTCATTGAATACATGCTTGTCAAATTACTCCTTCCAAAGTGTATCACCTCTCACTTTTCAGTGTTAAATTCCATCTGCCACGTATCTGCCCATTTGACCATCCCGTCCATATCATCCTGTAGCCCAAGACACTCAACCTCACTGTTAACAATGTGGCCAATCAGGTAGCCCTAGAGTGGGCGGTGTCCCCCTCTCCGACTGCTCTTCCCGTTCTGCCCCCCCCCTCCGACTGCTCTTCCCGATCCCCCCTTCCAACTGCTCTCCCACTGCCCCCAATCCGACTGCTCTTCCCGGGGTTCACCCCTCTTCGACTGCTCTTCGCGCGGTTCCCCCTATCTGACTGCTCTTCCCGCACCCCCCCTTCGACTGCTCTTCCCGCGGGTCCCCTCTCCGACAGCTCTTCCCGCTGGTCCACCTCTTCGATTGCTCTTCCCGCGGGTCCCATTATCTGACCGCTGTTCCTGCTCCCCCCACTCCAACTGCTCTTCCCGCGGGTCCCCCTCTCCGACAGCTCTTCCCACGGGTCCCCCTCTCCGACAGCTCTTCCCGCTGGTCCCCCTCTCCTACAACTCATCCCGCTGGTCCCCCTCTTCGACTGCTCTTCCCGCGGGACCCCCTCTCCAACTGCTCTTCCCGCAGGTCCCCCTCTCTGAATGCTCTTCCTGCTGGACTCCTCTCCGACTGCTTTTCCCGTGGGTCCCCCTGTCTGACTGCTCTTCCCTCGGGTCCCACTCTCCGACTGCTATTCCTGCTCTCTCCTCTCCGACCGCACTTCCTGGGGGTCCCCCGCTCCAAAAGCTCTTCCCGCTCCCCCTCCTCGACTGCTCTTTCTCCGACTTCCCCTCTCCGACTGCTCTTCCCGCTGGTCCCCCTCGCCGACTGCTCTTCCCGCACCCCCACTCTGACTGCTCTTCCCGCCGGTCCACCCTTCGACTGCTCTTCCCACGGGTCCCCCTCTCTGAAAGCTCTTCCCACTGGTCCACATCTTCAATTGCTCTTCCGGTGGGTCCCACTATCCGACCACTGTTCCCACTCTCCCCACTCCAACTGCTCTTCCCGCGGGTCCACCTCTCCGACAGCTCTTTCCGCTGGTCCCCCTCTCCTACAGCTCTTCCCGCTGGTCCCCCTCTCCTACAGCTCTTCCCGCTGGTCCCCCTCTTCGACTGCTCTTCCCGCAGGTCCCCCGCTCCAAAAACTTTTCCGCTCCCCCTCTTCGACTGCTCTTTCTGCGACTCCCCCTCTCTGACTGCTCTTCCCACTGGTCCCCCTCTCCGACTGCTTTTCCCCGCTGGTCCCCCTCTTCGACTGCTCTTCCTGCTGGGCCTCCTTTTGAACTGCTTATCCCGCTGGGCCCACTCTCTGACTGCTCTTCCTGCACCCCCCTCTCTAACTGCTCTTCCCGCGGGTCGTCCTTTCCGACTGCTCTTCCCGCGGGTCCCCCTCTCCGACTGCTCTTCCCGCAGGACCCCCTCCCTGACTGCTCTTCCTGCTCTCCCCTCTCCGACTGCTCTTCCCACACCCCCCCACTTGGACTGCTCATTCCGCTGGACCCCCTCTCCGACAGTCCTTTCTGCTCCCCGCTCTTCCACTGCTCTTCCCGCTGGTCGCCCTCTCTGACTGCTCTTCCCACTGGACTGCTCTTCCCACGGGTCCCCCTCTTCGAATGCTCTTCCCGCTGGGCCTCCTTTTCAACTGCTTTTCCTGCTGGTTCCCCTCTCCTCCTGCTCTTCCCGTTCCCCCCTCTCCGACTGCTCTTCCCGCGGGTCACCCTTTCCGACTACTCTTCCTGCGGGTCACCCTTTCCGACTACTCCTCCCGCGGGTCCCCTGCTCCAACTACTCTTCCCGCGGGTCCCCTTCTCAGACTTCTCTTCCCGCGGGTCCCCCTCTCTGACTTCTCATCCCGCGGGTCACCTTTTCCGAATGCTCTTCCCGCCTGTCACCCTCTTCGACTGCTCTTCCCGCTGGTCCCCCTCTCCGACTGCTCTTCCCACTCCCCCCGCTTCGACTGCTCTTCCCGTGGGTCCCCCTCTCTGACTGCTCTTCCCGCAGGTCCCCCTCTCCGACTGCTCTACCCACTCCCCACTCTTCGACTGCTCTTCCCTCGGGTCCCCCTCTCTGACTGCTGATCCCGCGGGTCCCCCTCTCTGACTGCTCTTCCCGTGTGTGTCCCTCTCCGACAGTGCTTCCCGCTCCCAGCTCTCCGGCTTTTCTTCCCACTGGTCCCCCTCTCTGACCGCTCTTACCGCTCCCCGGTCTCCGACTGCTCTTCCCACTGGTCCACCTCTGCAACTGCTCTTCCCGCTCCCCCTCTCCAACAGCTCGTCCCGCTGGGCCTCCTTTTCAACTGCTTTTCCCGCTGGGCCCCCTCTCCGACTGCTCTTCCCACTCCCCCCTCTCCGACTGCTCATCCCACGGGTCACCCTATCCAACTGCTCTTCCCGCTGGTCCCCTTCTCCGACTGCTCTTCCTGCAGGTCCCCCTCTCCGACTGCTCATCCTGCTCTCCCGTCTCCGACTACTCTTCCCGTGGGTCCCCCTCTCTGACTGCTCATCCCGTGGGTCACCTTTTCCGAATACTCTTCCCGCTGGTCCCCATCTCCGACTGCTCTTCCCGCTCCCGGCTCTCCGGCTATTCTTCCCACTGGTCCCACTCTCTGACTACTCTTCCTGCTCCCCGGTCTCCGACTGCTTTTCCCGCTGGTCCCCCTCATCGACTGCTCTTCCCACTCCCCCTGCTCCAACTGCTCTTCCCGCGGGTCGCCCTTTCCAACTGCTTTTCCCGTGGGTCTCCTTCTCTGACTGCTCTTCCCGCGAGTCCCCCTCTCCGACTGCTCTTCCTGCTCCCACCTCGTCGGCTTTTCTTCCCACTGGTCACCCTCTCTGACCTCTCTTCCCGCTCCCCGCTCTTCCACTGCTCTTCCCGCTGGTCCCCTTCTTCGACTGCTCATTCCACTCCCACCTCTCCAACTGCTCTTCCCGTGGGTCCCCCTGTCCGACTGCTCTTTCTGCTGTCCCCTCTCCGACTGCTCTTCACACGGGTCCACCTCTCCGACTGCTCTTCCCGCTGGTCCCCCTCTTCGACTGCTCTTCCCAGGGATTCCCCTCTCCGACAGCTCTTCCTGCTGGTCCACCTCTTTGATTGCTCTTCCCCTTGGTCCCACTATCCGACAGCTGTTCCTGCTCCCCCGACTCCAACTGCTCTTCCCGCTGGTCCCCCTCTCCGACTGCTCTTCCCACAGGTCCACCTCTCTAACAGCTCTTCCTGCTGGGCCTCCTTTTGAACTGCTTATCCCGCTGGGCCCACTCTCTGACTGCTCTTCCTGCTCCCCCCTCTCTAACTGCTCTTCCCACGGGTCGTCCTTTCCGACTGCTCTTCCCGCGGGTCCCCCTCTCCGACTGCTCTTCCCGCAGGACCCCCTCCCTGACTGCTCTTCCTGCTCTCCCCTCTCCGACTGCTCTTCCCACACACCCCCACTTGGACTGCTCATTCCGCTGGACCCCCTCTCCGACAGTCCTTTCTGCTCCCCGCTCTTCCACTGCTCTTCCCGCTGGTCGCCCTCTCTGACTGCTCTTCCCGTGGAAGCTCCTCTCTGACTGCTCTTCCTGCTCTCCCCTCTCTGACTGCTCTTACCGGATGTCCCCGTTTCCGAAAGCTCTTCCCGCTGGTCCCCTGTCCAACTGTCTCTTCCCGCTCTACCCGCTCCGACTGCTCTTCCTGCTCTCCCCTCTCTGACTGGTCTTGCTGCTGGTCCACCTCACTGACTGCTCTTTCTGCTCGCCCGTTCAGAATGCTCTTCCCACTCCCCCGACTCCGACTGCTCTTCCCACGTGTCCCCCTCTCTGACTCCTCCTTCCGCACCACCCTCTCCGACTGCTCTTCCCGTGGTTCCCCCTCTCCGACTGCTCTTCCCACTGGTTCCCCTCTCTGACTGCTCTTCCTGCGGGTCCACCACTCTGACTGCTCTTCTCTCTGGTCCACCACTCCGAGTGCTCTCCCCTCTGTACCTCCTCTCTGAATGCTCTTCCCGCTTCCCTCACTCTGACTGCTCGTCCCTCACCACCCTTTCCAACTGCTCATTCCACGAGTCCCACACTCCGACTGCTCTTTCCGCTGTACTCCCTCTTCCAAGTTCTGTCGAAGGGTCATGAGGACTCGAAACGTCAACTCTTTTCTTCTCCGCCGATGCTGCCAGACCTGCTGAGTTTTTCCAGGTAATTCTGTTTTTGTTTTGGATTTCCAGCATCCGCAGTTCTCTTTGTTTTTATCCCTCTTCAACTGTTCTGCCCGCTCCCCCTCTTCAGACTGCTCTTCCCGCTTGTCCCCATCTTGGACTGCTCTTCCCATTGTCCCCCACTCTGACTGTTCTTGCCGCGGGTCCCTCTCTCCGACTGCTCTTCCCGCAGGTTCCCCTCTCCGACGGCTAAACCCGCTGGGCCTCCTTTTCAACTGCTCTTCCCTCTGGGCACGCTTTTCGGTGCTCTTCCCACTGGGCCCCTCTTTGACTGCTCTGCCCAGGGGTGCCCATCTCTGACTGCTCTTCCCGCTGGACCCCCTCTCTGACTACCCTTCCCACTGGTCCCTCTCTCCGACTGCTCTTCCCGCTCTCCCCTCTCTGACTGCTCTTCCCACATGTCCCCCTCTCCGATTGCTCTTGGCGCTCTCCCATTCTGAATGCTCTTCCCGCTTTCCGCATTCCGACTGCTCTTCCCACATGTCCCCTTCTCCGACTGCTCTTCCCGCTCCTCCTCTCCGACTGCTCTTCCCACATGTCTCCATCTCTGACTGCTCTTCCCACTGGTCCCCCTCTCCGACTGCTCTTACCGAGTGACCCCCTCTCCGACTGCTCTTGCCGCGGTTCCCCCTTTCCGACTGCTCTTCCCGCGCGCTCCCCCTTCTGTGAATACTCTTCCCGCGGGTCCCCCTCTCCGTCTACTCTTCCCTCGTGTCCCCGTGTCCATCTGCTCTTCCCACTGGTCCCCTCCTATGACTGCTCTTCGCGCTCTCCCCTCTCCGACTTCTCTTCACGTGGGTCCCCCTCTGAGACTGCTCATCCCACTGCAACCCTCACCCACTGCTCTTCCCGCTGGTCACCTTCTCCGACTGCTCTTCCTGGTCTCCCCTCTCTCTAACTGTTCTTCCCAGTGGTCTCCCTCTCCGACTGCTTTTCCCGCTCCCCCCACTTTGACTGCACATCCTGCTGGTCTCCCACTCCAACTGTCTTCCCACAGGTCCCCCTTTCCAACTGCTCTTTCCGCAAGTCCACCTCTCCGACAGCTCATCCCGCAGGTCCCCCTTTCCGACTGCTCTTCCTGGTCCCCAATCTCCGACTGCTCTTCCCACATGTCCCCCGTTCTGACTGCTCTTCCCGCGAATCCGCCTCTCCGACTGCTCATCCCGTGGGTCCCCCTCTCGGACCGCTCTTCCTGCTCTCCCCTCTCTGTCTACTCTTCGGGGGGTCGCCCTCTCTGACTGCTTTTCCCGGGTGTCCCCGTTTCTGAAAGCTCTTCCCGCTGGACCCCTCTCCAACTGCTCTTCCCCCTCTCTCCTCTCCGACTGCTCTTCCTGCTCTCCTCTCTCCGACTATTCTTCCCGCAGTTCCCTGTCTCGGACTGCTCTTCCTGCTCTCCCCTCGTCGACTGCTCTTCTCACGTGTCCCCCTCTCCGACTGTTCTTCCCGTGATTCCCCCTCTCTGACTGCTCTTCCCACAGGTCCCCCTCTTCGACTGCTCTTCCCGGACCCCCCTCTATGACTGCCCTTCCCGCTGTTCCCATTCTCTGACTGCTCTTCCCTCTGTACCCCCCCTCTGACTGCTGTTCCCGCTTGCCTCACTCTGACTGCTCTTTCCACTCCACACTCTCCAACTGCTCTTCCCTTGGGTCCCCCTCACCCACTGCTCTTCCCGCTCTCCCATCTCTGACTGCTCTTCACGCTCTAACCTCTCCAACTGCTCTTCCCTCGGGTCACCCTGTTCGACAGCTCTTCCCATGGATCCCCCTATCCGTCTGCTCTTCCCGCTACACCCTCCCCGACTGCTCCTCCTGCTGGTCCCCCTCTCTGACTGCTCTTCCCGTTCCCACCTATCCGACAGCTGTTCCCTCTGTTCCCCCTCTCCGACTGCTGTTCCCGTTTCCCTCACTCTGACTGTTCTTCCCACTGCACACTCTGCAACTGCTCAGTCCACGGGTCCCCCACTCAGACTGCTCTTTCCGCGGGTCTCCCTCTCTGACTGCTCTTGCCACTGGTCCACCTCTCTGACTGCTCATCCTGCTCTCCCCACTTTGAAAGTTCTTCCCGCGGGTCCCCCTCTCCGACTGCTCTTCCCCCTCTCCCCTCTCCGACTGCTCTTCCCGTGGGTCCCCCTTTCTGACTGCTCTTCCCAGGGCTACCCCTCTCTGACTGCTCTTCCTGCGGGCCCACCACTCTGACTGCCCTTCCCTCTGGTCCACCTCTCTGACTGCTCTTCCCTCTGTTCCCCCTCTCCGACTGTTCTTCCCGTTTCCCCCAATCTGGCTGCTCTTCCTGTTCCACCCTCTCAAACTGCTCTTTCCGCGGATCCCCCTCTACGACTGCTCTCTCTGCAGGTCTTCCTCTCCGACTGTTCTTCCCGCTCCCCCTCTCCGACCGCTCTTTTCCTCGTGACCCCCTCTCCGACTGCTCTTCCCGCATGTCCCCGTTTCGTACTGCACTTCCGCTGTTCCCCTTCTCCAACTGCTCTGACCAATCTCCCCTCTCTGACTGCTTTTGCTGTGGGTCCCCCTCTCCGACTGTTCTTCCCGCTGGTCCCCCTCTCCAACTACTCTTCCCGCTCCCCGCTCACCGACTACTCTTTCCACTGGTCCCCCCTTCCGACTGCTCTTCTGACTGTTCCCCCTCGCTCACTGCTCTTCCCGCTCTCCCTTTCTGAATGCTCTTCCTGCTCCCACCACTCAGACTGCTCTTCCCGCTCTTCACTTCTGAATGCTGTTCCCGCTCCCTCCACTCTGACTGGCCTTCCCACTGGGCCCATCCCTAATTGCTCTTCCCGCTCTCCCCTTTCCAATGCTCTTCCCGTGGGTCCCACCATCCGACAGCTCTTCCCACGGGTCCCCCTCTCCAACTGCTCTTCCCGCTACCCCCTCTCCGACTGCACTTCCCGCTGGTTCCCCTCTCTGACTGCTCTTCCTGTACCCCCCCTCCGACTGCTCTTCCCGCGGTTCCCCCCACTTCGACTGCTCTTTCTGCGGATCTCCCACATTGACAGCTCTACCTGCTCCCCCTCACCGACTGCTCTTCCCGATGGACCCCCTCTCCGAATGCTCTTCCCGCTCTCCCTTTCTGAATGCTCTTCCCGCACCCCACCCTCCGACTGCTTTTCCCGCTCTCCCTTTCTGAATGCTCTTCACGCTCCCCCCGCTCTGACTGCTCTTCCCGCTGGATCCCCTCTCTGACTGCTCTTCCCGCTCTAACCTCTCCAACTGCTCTTCCCACGGGTCCCCCTGTCCGACTGCTCTTCCCACTGGTCCCCCTCCCTGACTGCTATTCCCGCTGGGCCTCCTTTACAACTGCTCTTCATGCTGTGCCCTCTTTTCGGCTGCTGTTCCTGCTGTTCCCCCTCTCCGACTGCTCTTCCTGCTCCCCACTCTCTGACTGCTTGTGACGCGTTTCCCACTCTCTGACTGCTCTTCCCTCTGTTCACCCTCTCTGACTGTTGTTCCCTCTACCCCCCTCTGACTGCTCTTCCCACTCCACATTCTCCAACTGCTCATTCCACGGGTCCCCCACACCGACTGCTCTTTCCGCGGGTCTCCCACTTTGACAGCTCTTCCTGCTCCCCCTGTTCGACTGCTCATCCCGCCGGTATCCCTCTTCAACTACTCTTAACACAGGTCCCCCTCTTCAACTGCTCTTCCCAGGGCTCCCCCTCACTGACCGCTCTTCCTGCAGGTCCACCACTCTGACTGCTCTTCCCTCTGATCCACCTCTCCAATTGCTTTTCCCGCTTCCCCAACTGACTGCTTTTCCCACTCCACCCTCTCCAAATGCTCATTCCGCGGGTCCACCACTCCGACTGCTCATTCTGCGGGTCTCTCTCTTCGACTGTTCTTCCCGCTCCCCCTCTCCGACTGCTCTTTCCGCTGGTCTCCCTCTCCGATTGCTCTTCCCGCGGTTCCCCCTCTCTGATTGCTCCTCGAGCGGGTCCCACTCTCCAACTGCTCTTCCTGCTGTCCCCTCTCTGACTGCTCTTTCCACGTATCCCCCTCTCCTACTGCTCTTCCCGCATGTCCCTGTTTCCGACTGCTCTTTCCGCTGTTCCCCTTCTCCAACGCTCTGACCAATCTCCCCACTCTGACTGCTTTAGCCACGGGTCCCCCTCTCCGACTGTTCTTCCCGCTGGTCCCCCTCTCTGCTCTCCGACTGCTCTTCCCGATCCCCGCTCACCGACTAAACTTACCGCTCGTCCCCCTCTCCAACTGCTCTTCCCGCTCTCCTATTTCCTACTGCTCTTGCCGCGGGTCCCCCCCTCCGACTGCTCTTCCCACTGGTCCCCATCGCTGAATGCTCTTCCCGCTCTCCCTTTCTGAATGCTCTTCCTGCTCCCACCACTCAGACTGCTCTTCCCGCTCAACACTTCTGAATGCTCTTCCCGCACCCGCACTCTGACTGCTCTTCCCGCTGGTCCCCATCTCTGACTGGTCTTCCCGCTCTCCCCTCTCCAGCTGCTCTTCCCGTGGGTCCCACCGTCCGACAGCTCTTACCACGGGTCCCCCTCTCCAACTGCTCTTCCCGCTACCCCCTCTCCGACTGCCCTTCCCGCTGGTTCCCCTCTCCGACTGCTCTTCCCGCTCTCCCCAATCTGACTGTCCATCCCACTGGTCCGCCTCTGTGACTGCTCCTCCCGCCCTCCCCTTCTGACTGCTGTTCCCGCTGTCCCCATTTCGACTGCTTTTCCTGCTGACCCCACTTCGACTGCTGTTCCCACTGGTCTCCGTCTCTGACTGCTCTTCCCTCTGTTCCTCCTCTCTGACTGCTCTTCCCACTTCCCCCACTCTGACTGCTCTTCCCGCTCCACCCTCTCGAACTGCTCTTTCCACGGGTACCCCACTCCGACTGCTCTTTCCGCGGGTTCACTCTTTGACTGCTCTTCCCGCTCCCCCTCTCCGACTGCTTTTCCCGATGGCCCCTCTCTTCGATGACTCTTCCCTTTGGTCCCCCTCTCTTACTGCTCTTGCCGCTGGACCCCCTCTCTGACTGCTCTTCCCACGTGTCCCCCTCTCTGACTGCTCTTCCCAAGGGTCCCCCTCTCCGACTGCTCTTCCTGCTGGTCCCCCTCTCTGACTGCTCTTTCCGCTGGTCCCCTCCCTCCGACTGCTCGTTCCCATGGTCCCCCTCTCTGACTGCTCTTCCCGTGGAAGCTCCTCTCTGACTGCTCTTCCTGCTCTCCCCTATCTGACTGCTCTTCCCGGATGTCCCCATTTCCGAAAGCTCTTCCCGATGGTCCCCTGTCCAACTGTCTCTTCCCGCTCTACCCGCTCCGACTGCTCTTCCCGCTCTCCCCTCTCTGACTGGTCTTGCTGCTGGTCCACTTCACTGACTGCTCTTTCTGCTCGCCCGTTCAGAATGCTCTTCCCACTCCCCCGACTCTGACTGCTCTTCCCACGTGTCCCCCTCTCTGACTCCTCCTTCCGCTCCCCCCTCTCCGACTGCTCTTCCCGTGGTTCCCCCTCTCCGACTGCTCTTCCCACTGGTTCCCCTCTCTGACTGCTCTTCCTGCGGGTCCACCACTCTGACTGCTCTTCTCTCTGGTCCACCACTCCGAGTGCTCTTCCCTCTGTTCCTCCTCTCTGTCTGCTCTTCCCGCTTCCCTCACTCTGACTGCTCGTCCCTCTCCACGCTCTCCAACTGCTTATTCCACGAGTCCCACACTCCGACTGCTCTTTCCACGGGTCTCCCTCTTCGACTGTTCTGCCCGCTCCCCCTCTTCAGACTGCTCTTCCCGCTTGTCACCCTCTTGGACTGCTCTTCCCATTGTCCCCCACTCTGACTGTTCTTGCCGCGGGTCCCCCTCTCCGACTGCTCTTCCCGCAGGTTCCCCTCTCCAACGGCTATTCCTGCTGGGCCTCCTTTTCAACTGCTCTTCCCTCTGGGCACCCTTTTCGGTGCTCTTCCCACTGGGCCCCCTCTTTGACTGCTCTGCCCAGGGGTGCCCCTTTCTGACTGCTCTTCCCGCTGGACCCCCTCTCTGACTACCCTTCCCACTGGTCCCCCTCTCCGACTGCTCTTCCCGCTCTCCCCTCTCTGACTGCTCTTCCCACATGTCCCCCTCTCCGATTGCTCTTGCCGCTCTCCCGTTCTGAATGCTCTTCCCGCTCTCCCCACTTCGACTGCTCTTCCCACTTGTCCCCCTCTCCAACTGCTTTTCCCGCTGGGCCCCCTCTCCGACTGCTCTTTCCGCTCCCCGCTCAATCATTACTCTTCCTGCAGGTTCCCCTCTCCGACGACTTTTCCTGCTTTCCCCTCGCTGACTGCTCTTCCCGCTTTCCCCACTCCCACTGCTCTTCCCACATGTCCCCTTCTCCGACTGCTCTTCCCGCTCCTCCTCTCCGACTGCTCTTCCCACTGGTCCCCATCTCTCACTGCTCTTCCCACTGGTCCCCCTCTCCGACTGCTCTTATCGCGTGACCCCCTCTCCAACTGCTCTTGCCGTGGATCCCCCTTTCCGACTGCTCTTCCCGTGCGCTCCCCCTTCTGCAAATACTCTTCCCACGGGTCCCCCTCTCTGACTGCTCTTCCCGCGTGTCCCCGTGTCCGCCTGCTCTTCCCACTGGTCCCCTTCTATGACTGCTCTTCGCGCTCTCCCCTCTCCGACTGCTCTTCACGCGGGTCCCCCTCTGAGACTGCTCATCCCGCTACAACCCTCACCCACTGCTCTTCCCGCTGGTCCCCTTCTCCGACTGCTCTTCCCGCTCTCCCATCTCTCTAACTGTTCTTCCCAGTGGTCTGCTCTCTGACTGCTTTTTCCGCTCCCCCCACTTTGACTGCATATCCCGCTTGTCTCCCTCTCCAACTGCTCTTCCCACAGGTCCCCCTTTCCAACTGCTCTTCCCGCGAGTCCACCTCTCCGACTGCTCATCCCGCAGGTCCCCCTTTCCGACTGCTCTTCCTGCTCCCCAATCTCCGACTTCTCTTCCCACATGTCCCCCGTTCTGACTTCTCTTCCCGCGAATCCGCCTCTCCGACTGCTCATCCCGTGGTTCCCCTCTCCGACCGCTCTTCCTGCTCTCCCCTCTCTGTCTACTCTTCCGGGGGTTGCCCTCTCTGACTGCTTTTCCTGGGTGTCTGAAAGCTCTTCCCGCTGGACCCCTCTCCAACTGCTCTTCCCGCTCTCCCCTCTCCGACTGCTCTTCATGCTCTCCCCTCTCCGACTGCTCTTCCCGCAGGTCCCCCTCTCCAACTGCTCATCCTGCTCTCCCCTCGTCGACTGCTCTTCCCACGTGTCACCCTCTCCGACTGTTCTTCCCGCGATTCCCCCACTCTGACTGCTCTTCCCACTGGTCGCCCTCGTCGACTGCTCTTCCTGCACCCCCCTCTCTTACGGCCCTTCCCGCAGTTCCCACTCTCCGACTGCTATTCCCTCTGTACCCCCTCTCTGACTGCTCTTCCCGCTGGTCCCCCTCTCCGACTGCTCTTCCCGCTGGGCCTCCTATTTAACTCCACTCCCCGATGTGCTTCCTTTTTTCCTGCTTTTCCCGCTAGTTGCCATCTCCGACGGCTCTTCTGTCTGTTCCCCCTCTCCGATTGTTGTTCCTGCTTCCCCCACTCTGACTGCTCTTCCCACTCCACACTCTCCAACTGCTCATTCCACGGGTCACCCATTCTGACTGTTCATCCCTCTGGTCTCCCTCTTCAACTGCTCTTCCCATTGTTCCCCCTCTCTGACTGCTCTTGCCACTGGTCCACCTCTCTGACTGCTCGTCCCGCTCTCCCCACTTTGAAAGTTCTTCCCGCGGGTCCGCCTCTCCGACTGCTCTTCCCCATCTCCCCTCTCCGACTGCTCTTCCCGTGGGTCCCCCTCTCTGACTGCTCTTCCTGCGGGCCCACCACTCTGACTGCCCTTCCCTCTGGTCCACCTCTCTGACTGCTCTTCCCTCTGTTCCCCCTCTCCGATTGCTCTTCCCGTTTCCCCCAATCTGGCTGCTCTTCCTGTTCCACCCGCTCATTCCGCGGATCCCCCTCTACGACTGCTCTCTCTGCAGGTCTTCCTCTTCGACTGCTCTTCCCGCTCCCCCTCTCCGACCGCTCTTTTCCTCGTGTCCCCCTCACCGACTGCTCTTCCCGATGGATCCGCTCTCCGAATGCTCTTCCTGCTCTCCCTTTCTGAATGCTGTTCACGCTCCCCCCGCTCTGACTGCTCTTCCCGCTGGTCCCCCTCTCTGACTGCTCTTCCCGCTCTAACCTCTCCAACTGCTCTTCCCACGGGTCCCCCTGTCCGACTGCTCTTCCCGCTGGTCCCCCTCCCCGACTGCTATTCCCGCTGGGCCTCCTTTACAACTGCTCTTCATGCTGTGCCCTCTTTTCGGCTGCTGTTCCCACTGTTCCCCCTCTCCGACTGCTCTCCCTACTCCCCACTCTCCGACTGCTTGTCCCACGTTTCCCACTCTCCGACACCCCTTCCCTCTGTTCACCCTCTCTGACTGTTGTTCCCTCTACCCCCCTCTGACTGCTCTTCCCACTCCACACTCTCCAACTGCTCATTCCACGGGTCCCCCACACCGACTGCTATTTCCGCGGGTCTCCCACTTTGACAGATCTTCCTGCTCCCCCTGTCCGACTGCTCATCCCGCCGGTATCCCTCTTCAACTACTCTTAACACAGGTCCCCCTCTTCAACTGCTCTTCCCAGGGCTCCCCCTCACTGACCGCTCTTCCTGCAGGTCCACCACTCTGACTGCTCTTCCCTCTGATCCACCTCTCCAATTGCTTTTCCCGCTTCCCCAACTGACTGCTTTTCCCACTCCACCCTCTCCAAATGCTCATTCCGCGGGTCCACCACTCCGACTGCTCATTCTGCGGGTCTCTCTCTTTGACAGATCTTCCTGCTCCCCCTGTTCGACTGCTCATCCCGCCGGTATCCCTCTTCAACTGCTTTTCACACAGGTCCCCCTCTTCAACTGCTCTTCCCAGGGCTCCCCCTCACTGACCGCTCTTCCTGCGGGTCCACCACTCTGACTGCTCTTTCTGCGGGTCTCCCTCTTCGACTGTTCTTCCCGCTCCCCCTCTCCGACTGCTCTTGCCGCTGGTCCCCCTCTCCGATTGCTCTTCCCGCGGGTCCCCCTCTCCGATTGCTCCTCGAGCGGGTCCCACTCTCCAACTGCTCTTCCTGCTGTCCTCTCTCTGACTGCTCTTCCCACGTGTCCCCCTCTCACACTGCTCTTCCCGCATGTCCCTGTTTCCGACTGCTCTTTCCTCTGTTCCCCTTCTCCAACTGCTCTGACCAATCTCCCCACTCTGACTGCTTTAGCCGCAGGTTCCCCTCTCCGACTGTTCTTCCCGCTTGTGCCCCTCTCTGCTCTCCGACTGCTCTTCCCGATCCCCGCTCATCGACTAAACTTACCGCTCGTCCCCCTCTCCAACTGCTCTTCCCGCTCTCCTATTTCTTACTGCTCTTGCCGCGGGTCCCCCCCTCCGACTGCTCTTCCCACTGGTCCCCATCGCTGAATGCTCTTCCCGCTCTCCCTTTCTGAATGCTCTTCCTGCTCCCACCACTCAGACTGCTCTTCCCGCTCTACACTTCTGAATGCTGTTCCCGCTCCCCCCACTCTGACTGCTCTTCCCGCTGGTCCCCATCTCTGACTGCTCTTCCCGCTCTCCCCTCTCCAGCTGCTCTTCCCGTGGGTCCCACCGTCCGACAGCTCTTCATGCGGTTCCCACGCTCCGATTGCTCTTCCCACTGGTCCCCCTCTCCGACTGCACTTCCCGCTGCTCCCCATCTCTGACTGCTCTTCCCGCTCTCCCTTTCTGAATGCTCTTCCCGCTCCCCCCTCTCCAACTGCTCTTCCCGCTACCCCCTCTCCGACTGCACTTCCCGCTGGTTCCCCTCTCCGACTGCTCTTCCCGCTCCCCTCCTCCGACTGCTCTTCCCGCAGTTCCCCCTCTCCGACTGCTCTTCCCTTTGTTCCCTCTCTGCAACTGTTTTTCCCTTTTCCCGCACTCTGACTGCACTGCCCACTCCACACTCTCCAACTGCTCATTCCACGGGTGCCCCACTCCGACTGCTCTTTCTGCGGGTCTCCCACTTTGACAGATCTACCTGCTCCCCCTCAGCAACAGCTCTTCCTGCTGGACCCCCTCTCCAAATGCTGTTCCCGCTTGCCCCACTTTGACTGCTCTTCCCGCTGGTCCCCCTCTCCGACTGCCCTTCCTGCTCACCCTCTCTGACTTTTCTTCCCATGGTTCCCCCTCTCCGATCGCTCTTCCCACTGGTCTCCCACTTCAACTGCTCTTCCCGTTCCCCTTCTCCGACTGCTCTTCCCATTGTTCCCCCCGTCTAACTGCTGTTTCCGCTGGTCCCCCTCTCCGACTGGATTCCCGCGGGTCCCCCTTACCGACTGCTCTTCATGCGGTTCCCACGCTCCGATTGCTCTTCCCACTGGTCCCCCTCTCCGACTGCACTTCCCGCTGCTCCCCATCTCTGACTGCTCTTCCCGCTCTCCCTTTCTGAATGCTCTTCCCGCTCCCCCCTCTCCGACTGCTCTTCTCGCTCTCCAATTCTTATGCTCTTCACGATCCCCCCAACTCTGACTGCTCTTCCCACTGGTCAACCCATCTGACTGCACTTCCCACGGGTTCCCCACTCCGACTGCTCTTCCCGCTCCCCCCTCTCCGTCTGCTCTTCCCGCTGGTCCCCCTCTCCGACTGCTCTTCCAGCTCCCCCCTCTCCGACTGCTTTTCCCGCAGATCCCCTCTCTGACTGCTCTTCCCTCTGTACTCCCTCTCTGACTGCTGTTCCCGCTTCCCTCACTCTGACTGCTCTTCCCACTCCACACTCTCCAACTGCTCATTCCACGGGTCCCCCTCACTGACTGCTCTTCCCGCGGGTCCCCTTCTCTGACTGCTCTTCACGCGGGTCCCACTCTCCAACTGCTCTTCCTGCTGTTATCTCTCCGACTGCTCTTCCCGCTTGTGCCCCTCTCCGACTGCTCTTCCCGCATGTCCCTGTTTCCGACTGCTCTTACCACCGTTCCCCTTCTCCAACTGCTCTTCCCGTGGGTCCCACCGTCCGACAGCTCTTAACATGGGTCCCCCTCTCCAACTGCTCTTCCAGCTGGTCCCACTATTTGACTGCAATTCCCGCAGTTCCCCCTCTCCGACAGCTCTTCCCTTTGTTCCCCCTCTGCAACTGTTCTTCCCATTTCCCCCACTCTGACTGCACTGCCCACTACACTCTCCAACTGCTCATTCCAGGGTGCACCACTCCGACTGCTCTTTCTGCGGGTCTCCCACTTTGACAGCTCTACCTGCACCCCCTCACCAACTGCTCTTCCCGCTGGACACCCTCTCCAACTGCTCTTCCCGCTCGCCCCACTTTGACTGCTCTTCCCGCTGGACCCCTCTCCGACTGCTCTTCCTGCTCACCCTCTCTGACATTTCCTAGCGTGGTTCCCCCTCTCCGACTGCTCTTCCCACTGGTCTCCCACTTCGACTGCTCTCCCCGATCCCCCTCTCCGACTGTTCATCTCATTGATCCCCCTCTCTGACTGCTCTTGCCGCTGGTCCCCCTCTCTAACTGCTCTTACCACTGGTCCCCCTCTCTGACTGCACTTCCCGTGGGTCCCCCTTTGCGACTGCTCTTCATGCGGTTCACCCGCTCCGATTGCTCTTCCCACTGGTCCCCCTCTCCGACAGCACTTCCTGCTGCTCCGCCTCGCTGGCTGCTCTTCCTGCTCTCCCTTTCTGAATGCTCTTCCCTCTCCCCCCTCTCCGACTGCTTTTCCCGCTCTCCAATTCCGAATGCTCTTCCCGCTCCCCCCTCTCTGACTGCTCTTCCCGCTGGTCCCCCTCTCCCACTGCTCTTCCCGCTCCTCCCTCTCGGACTGCTTTTCCCGCAGTTCCCCCTATCTGACTGCTCTTCCCTCTGTTTCCCTCTCCAACTGCTGTTCCCGCTTCCCTCACTCTGACTGCTCTTCCCACTCCACACTCTCCAACTGTTCATTCCACGGGTCCCCCTTTCTGACTGCTCTTCCTGCGGGTCCCCCTCTCCGATTGCTCTTCCCGCGGGTCCCACTCTCCAACTGCTCCTCCTGCTGTCCCGAATCCGACTGTTCTTCCCGCGTGTCCCCCTCTCCGACTGCTCTTTCTGCGGGTCTCCCACTTTGACAGCTCTACCTGCTCTGACTCACCAAATGCTCTTCCCGCTGGACCCCCTCTCCAACTGCTCTTCCCCCTCGCCTCACTTTGACTGCTCTTCCCACTGGTCCCCCTCTCCGACTGCTCTTCCCGCTCACCCTCTTCGATATTTCTTCCTCCGGTTCCCCCTCTCCGACTGCTCTTCCCACTGGTCTCCCACTTCAACTGCTCTTCCCGTTCCCCCTCTCTGACTGCTCTTGCCGCTGGTCCCCCTCTCTAACTGCTCTTCCCAATCGTCCCCCTCTCCGACTGCACTTCCCGCGGGTCCCACTTTGCGACTGCTATTCATGCGGTTCCCCCTCTCCGACTGCTCTTCCCTTTGTTCCCCCTCTGCAACTGATGTTCCAGTTTCCTCCACTCTGACTGATCTGCCCACTCCACACTCTCCAACTGCTCATTCCACGGGTCCCCCACTCCGACTGCTCTTTCTGCGGGTCTCCCACATTGACTGCTCTACCTGCTCCCCCTCACCGACTGCTCTTCCCGATGGACACCCTCTCCGGAAGCTCTTCCCGCTCTCTCTTTCTGAATGCTCTTTCCGCACCCCCATCTCCGACTGCGCTTCCCACTGGTCCCCCTCGCCAACAGCTATTCCCGCTGGTCTCTCTCTGCAACACCTCTCCCCAAAGGTCCCCCTCTGACTGCTCTTGCCGCTGGACCCCTTTCCTACTGCTTTTCCTGCAGCGCCCCCTTTTCGAATGCTCTTCCCGTGGGTCACCCTCTCCGACAGCTCTTCCCGTGTGTCCCCATTTCCGACCACTTTTCCCGCTGGTCCACCTCTGCGAATGCTCTTCTCGCTGCCGTTCACCGACTGCTCTTCCCGCGGGTCACCCTCTCCGACTGCTCATGCCGCGTGTCCCAGTTTCTGACCGCTCTTCCCACGGGTGCCCCTCTCCGACTGCTCTTCTCGCTGGCCCCCCTTTGCAAATGCTCTTCCCGCTTGGCCCTTTATCCGACTGCTCTTCCCGCTAGGCCCATTTCCGACTGCTCTTCCCTCTTGGCCCCCTTTTGAAATGCTCTTCCCGCTCACTCGTCTCCGACAGCTCTTCCCACAAGTCCCCCTCTCTGAATGCTCCTCCTGCGGGTCACTCTCTCCGACTGCTTTTCCCGCTGGTTCCCCTCTCCGATGGCTCTTCCCGCTCTCTGACTGCTCTTGCCGCGGGTCCCCCTCGCCGACTGCTCTTCCTGCTCTCCCCTTCTGAATGCTCTTCCCACTCCCCCTACTCCGACTGCTCTTCCCGCTCTCTGACTGCTTTTGCCGCGGGTCCCCCTCACCGACTGCTCTTCCTGCTCTCCCCTACTGAATGCTCTTCCCACTCCCCCTACTCCGACTGCTCTTCCTGCTCTTCCCTTCTGAATATTCTTCCCGCTCTCCCCTCTCAGACTGCTCTTCTCGCTGGTCCCCCTCTCCGACTTCTCTTCCCGTGAATCCCCCTCTCAGACTGCTCTTACCGCTGGGCTCCCTCTCCGACTGCTCTTCCCACTCCCCCATCACCGACTGCTCTTGCCCATGGTCCACCTCTCTGACTGCTCCTTCTGCGGGTCCCCCTCTCCGACTGCTCTTCCCAAAGGTCCCCCTCTCTGACTGCTATTCCCGCTGGTCCTCCTTTTGAACTGCTCTTCCCGCTGGGTCCTCTTTTTGGCTGCTCCTCCCGCTGGGCCCCCTCTCTGACTGCTCTTCCTGCTGTCCCGTCCTCGACTGCTGCTCCCATTGTTCCTCCTCTTCGACTGCTCTTCCAGCTCCCTGCCCTCCGAATGCTCTTCCCGCTCTCCCCTTCTGAATGTTCTTCCAGCTCTCTCCTCTCCGACATCTCTTCCCGCAAGTTCCCCTCTCTGACTGCTATTCCCACTGGGCCCCCTCTCCGACTGCTCTTCCCACTGGTCCCTCTCTCCGACTTCTCCTCTCACTGGTCCCCCTCTGTGACACCTCTCCCCAAATGTCCCCCTTTGACTGCTCTTGCCACTGCGCCCCCTTTTCTAGTGCTTTTCCTGCTGGGCCCCCTTTTCGACCGCTCTTCCTGCTCCCCCATCTCCGACTGCTCTTCCCGCTGGTCCTCCTTTTTGACTGCTTTTCCTGCAGGGCCCCCTGTCCGACAGCTCTTCCCGTGGATCCCACTCTCCGAATGCTCTTCCCATGTGTCACCGTTTCCGACCGCTGTTCCCGCTGGTCCGCATCTCTGACTGCTCTTCCCGCTCCCCGCTCACCGACTACTCTTCACACCGGTCCCCCTCTCCGATTGCTCTTGACACGTGTCCCCGTTTATGACTGCTCTTCCCGCTGGTTCTCCTCTCCAACTTCTCTTCCCTCTCTGACTGCGCTTGCTGCGGGTCACCCTTTCCGACAGCTTCACACGGGTGCCCCTCTCCGACTGCTCTTCCCTCTGGGCCTCCGTTTCAACTGTCCTTCACGCTGGCCCCCTTTCCGACTGCTCTTCCCGCTTGTCCACTGTCCGACTGCTCTTCCCACTGGGTCCCCTCTCCGACTGCTCTTTCTGCTGGGCTCCCTCTCTGACAGGTCTTCCCACTGGCCCCACTTTTCTACTGCTCTTCCTGCTGGGCCTCCTTAACGGATGCTCTTCCCGCTGGTTCTGCTCTCCGACGTCTCTTCCCGCACACCCCACACTGACTGCTCTTCCTGCTCCCTGATCACTGACTGCTCTTCTTGCAGGATCCCCTCTCCTACTTCTCTTCCCACTCTCCCCTCTCTGACTGCTCTTCCCGTGGGTCCCCCTCTCCAAATGCTCTTCCCAGAGGCCCCACTCTCTCACTGCTCTTGCCGATTGTCCCCCTCTCGAACTGCTATTCCCGCTCTCCCCTCTCCGACGGCTCCTCCCGCGGGACCCCCTATTCGACCGCTCTTCCTGCGCATCCCTCTCTCCGACTTCTATTCCCAAAGGTCCCACTCTCTGACTGTCCTTCCAGCGGGTCCCTCTCTCTGACTGCTCTTCCCGCGGGACCCCCTCTCCGTCTGCTCTTCCCACTCCCCACTCTCCCACTGCTCTTCACTCTGGTCCACCTCTCCATCTGCTCTTTTCTCTGGTCACCCTCTCTGACTGCTCTTCACGCTCCCAGCTCTCCAAAACCTCTTCTCACTCTCCCACTCTCCGACTGCTCTTCCCTCTGGTCCACCTCTCTAACTGCACTTTTCTCTGGTCCCCCTCTCCGACTGCTCTTCCCATGTGTCCCCGTTTCCGACCGCTGTTCCCGCTGGTCCGCATCTCCGACTGCTCTTCCTGCTCCCCGCTCACCGACTACTCTTCACACCGGTCCCCCTCTCCGATTGCTCTTGACACGTGTCCCCGTTTATGACTGCTCTTCCCGCTGGTTCTCCTCTCCAACTGCTCTTCCCTCTCTGACTGCGCTTGCTGCGGGTCACCCTTTCCGACAGCTTCCCACGGGTGCCCCTCTCCGACTGCTCTTCCCTCTGGGCCTCCGTTTCAACTGTCCTTCACGCTGGCCCCCTTTCCGACTGCTCTTCCCGCTTGTCCACTGTCCGACTGCTCTTCCCACTGGGTCCCCTCTCAGACTGCTCTTCCCGCTGGGCCGCCTTTTCAAATGCTCTTCCCGCTCAGCCCTCCCCGACTGCTCTTCCGGCTGGTCCCCAGTTTCAAATGCTCTTGCGCTCACCCCTCTCCGACTGCTCTTCCCGCGAGTCCCCCTTTCTGAATGTTCCTCCCGCTGGTCACCCTCTCCGAATGTTCCTCCCGCTGGTCACCCTCTCCGAATGTTCTTCCCGCTGGTCCCCCTCTCCGACTGCTCTTTCCGCTGGGCTCCCTCTCTGACAGGTCTTCCCGCTGGCCCCACTTTTCTACTGCTCTTCCTGCTGGGCCTCCTTAACGGATGCTCTTTCCGCTGGTTCTGCTCTCCGACGTCTCTTCCCGCACACCCCACACTGACTGCTCTTCCTGCTCCCCGATCACTGACTGCTCCTCTTGCAGGATCCCCTCTCGTACTTCTCTTCCCGCTCTCCCCTCTCTGACTGCTCTTCCCGTGGGTCCCCCTCTCCAAATGCTCTTCCCAGAGGCCCCACTCTCTCACTGCTCTTGCCGAATGTCCCCCTCTCGAACTGCTATTCCCGCTCTCCCCTATCCGACGGCTCCTCCCGCGGGACCCCCTATTCGACCGCTCTTCCTGCGCATCCCTCTCTCCGACTTCTATTCCCAAAGGTCCCACTCTCTGACTGTCCTTCCCGCGGGTCCCTCTCTCTGACTGCTCTTCCCGCGGGACCCCCTCCCCGACTGCTCCTCCCGCTGGTCCCCCTCTCCGTCTGCTCTTCCCAATCCCCACTCTCCCACTGCTCTTCACTCTGGTCCACCTCTCCAACTGCTCTTTTCTCTGGTCACCCTCTCTGACTGCTCTTCCCGCTCCCAGATCTCCAAAACCTCTTCTCACTCTCCCACTCTCCGACTGCTCTTCCCTCTGGTCCACCTCTCTAACTGCACTTTTCTCTGGTCCCCCTCTCTGACTGCTCTTCCCGCTTCCACCACTCCAACTGCTCCTCCCGCTCCAGCCTCTCCAACTTCTCATTCTGCGGGTCCCCCTCTAAAACTGCTCTTCCGCTCCCCCTCTCCAACTGCTCTTCCCACTGGTCCCCCACTTGGACTGCTCTTCCCAGAGGTCCCCTTCTCTGACTGCTCTTGCCGCAGGGCTCCCTCACCGACTGCTCTTCCCGTGCGTCCCCCTCTCTGACTACTCTAACAGCTGGTCCCGCTCTCTGACTGCTCTTCCTGCTGGGCCTCCTTTTCGACTGCTTTTCCCGCTGGTCCCCCTCTTTGACTGCTGTTCCCACTCCCCGCTCTACGACTGCTATTCCATCTGGTCCACCTCTCCAACTGCTGTTTTCTTTTGTCCCCCTCTCTGACTGCTCTTCCTGCTTCCACCACTCCGTCTGCTCCTCCCGCTCCAGCCTCTCCAACTTTCATTCTGCAGTTCCCCCGCCTACCTACTCTTTCCGCGGGACCCCCTCTCTGAATGCTCTAACAGCTGGTCCCGCTCTCTGATTGCTCTTCCTGCTGGCCCTCCTTTTTGACTGCTTTTCCCACTGGAACCCCTCTTTGACTGCTCTTCCCAGGTGTCCCCCTCTCTGACTGTTCTTCCTGTGGGTCCACCACTAGGTCTGCTCTTCCCCTTGTTCCCCCTCTCTGAATGCTCTTCCCACTCCCCCATCTCCGACTGCTCTTCCCACAGGTCCCCCTTTCCGACTGCTTTTCCCGTGATTGTCCCTCTCCGACTGCTCTTAACGCGGGTCCACCTCTCCGACTGCTCTTCTCGCTGGACCCCTTCTCTGACTGTTCTTCCCACTCTCCCGTCTCCAACTGCTCTTCCCACCGGTCCCTCTCTCTGACTGCTCTTACTGCTCCCCGCTCTCTGACTGCTCCTCCCTCTCTCCCCTTCTGACTGCTCTTCACACTCCCCCCACATCGATTGCTCTTCCCGCTGGAACACTCTCCGACTGCTCTTCCCACTCTCCCCTCTCCGACTGCTCTTCACGCTCCCCCCTCTCCAACTGTTCTTCCCATGGGTTCCCATTTCCGACTGCTCTTCCCGCAGCTCCCCCTCTTTCCACTGGTCCCCCTCTTCGACTTTTCTTCACAGGCGTCCCCCCCGACTGCTCTTCCCTCTGGTCCCCTTCTCCGACTGCTATTCCTGCTGGTCTTTTTTTTGAACTGCTCTTCCCGCTGCGTCCCCTTTTCGGCAGCTCCTCCCGCTGGGCCCTCTCTCCGACTGCTCTTCCCACTCCCCCCTCTCCGACTACTGCTCCCATTATTCCTCCTCTTCGACTGCTCTTGACGCTGGTCCCCCTCTCCGACTGCTCTTCCAGCTCACCGCCCTCCGAATGCTCTTCCCGCTCTCCCCTACTGAATGCTCTTCCTGCTCTCCCCTCTCCAGCATCTCTTCCTGCATGTCCCCCTCTCTGACTCCTCTTCCCACTGGGCCCCCTCTCCGACTGCTCTTCCTGCTCCCCTATCTCCGACTGTGCTTTCCACTGGTACCCGTGTCTGACTGCTCTACCCGTGAGTCCCCCTTTCCGAATGTTCTTCCCGCTGGTCCCCCTCTCCGACTGCTCTTGCCGAATGTCCCCGTTTAGGACTGCTCCTCCCGCTGGTCCCCGTCTCCAACTGCTCTTCCCAGTGGCCCCACTCTCTGACTGCTGTTGCCGATTATCCCCCTCTCCAACTGCTCTTCCCGCCTCTCCCCTCTTCGACGGCTCCTCCCACGGGACACCCTCTCCGACAGCTCTTCCCGATGGGCCCCCTTTTCAAGTGCTCTTCTCTCTTGGCCCGTCTCCGACTGCTCTTCACACTGGGCCTCCTTTTCGACTGCCTTTCACGCTGGGCCCCCTCTCTGACTGCTCTTCCCGCTGCTCCCCCTTTCCAACTGCTCTTCCCGCTGGGCCCCCTCTCCGACTGCTCTTCCCGCTGGGCCCACTTTTCAAATGCTCTTCCCCTCACCCCTCTCCGACTGCTCTTCCCGTGAGTTCCCCTCTCTAAATGCTCCTTCCGCGGGTCACCCTCTCCGACTGCTCTTCCCAGTGGTTCCGCTCTCCGACTGCTCTTCCCGCTCTCCCCGCTCTGACTGCTCTTCCTGTTCCCCCGACTCCGACTGCTCGTCCCTCTCTCCCCTTCTGAATACTCTTCTTGCTCTCCCCTCTCCATCTACTCTTCACGAGGATCCCCGTCTCAGACTGCTCCTCCCACTGCTCCCCCTCTCTGACTTCTCTTCCCGCGAGTCCCCCTCTCCGGCTGCTCTTATCACTGGGCTCCCTCTCCGACTGCTCTTCCCGCTCCCCCATCACCGACTGCTCTTCCCGCTGCTCCCCCTTTCTGACTGCACTTCCCGTGTGCACCCCGACAGCTGTTCCCGCGTGACCCCCTCTACGACTGCTCTTCCTGCTCTCCCCTCTCCGACTACTCTTCCCGCAGGTCACCATCTCTGACTGCTCTTCCCGCGTAACCCCGTTTCTGACTGCTCTTCCCGGTCCCCTATCTCCGACTGCACTTCCCATTGGTCCCCCTCTCCGACTGCTATTCCCGCTGGTCCTCCTTTTGAACTGCTCTTCCCACTGAGTCCCCTTTTCGGCTGCTCCTCCTGCTGGGCCCCCTCTCCGACTGCTCTTCCCACGAGTCCCCCTCTCCGACTTCTCCTCCCACTGGTCTCTCTCTGCAACACCTCTCCCAAAGGTCCCCCTCTGACTGCTCTTGCCGCTGGACCCCTTTTCCACTGCTTTTCCTGCTGGGCCCCCTTTTCGAATGCTCTTCCCACGGGTCCCCCTCTCCGACAGCTCTTCCCGTGTGTCCCCATTTCCGACCACTTTTCCCGCTGGTCCGCTTCTGCGAATGCTCTTCTGCTCCCGCTCACCGACTGCTCTTCCCGCGGGTCCCCCTCTCCGACTTCTCTTGCTGCGTGTCCCCGTTTCTGACTGCTCTTCCCACAGGTGCCCCTCTCCGACTGCTCTTCTCGCTGGGCCCCGTTTTCAAATGCTCTTCCCGCTTGGCCCTTTATCCGACTGCTCTTCCCGCTAGGGCCCCTTTCCGACTGCTCTTCCCGCTGGGTCCCCTCTCCCACTTCTCTTCCCGCTTGGCCCCCTTTTGACATGCTCTTCCCGCTCACGCATCTCCGACAGCTCTTCCCATGTGTCCCCCTCTCTGAATGCTCCTCCCGCGGGTCACCCTCTCTGACTGCTTTTCCCACTGGTTCCCCTCTCCGACGGCTCTTCCCGCTCTCTGACTGCTCTTGCCGCGGGTCCCCCTCACCGACTGCTCTTCCTGCTCTCCCCTTCTAAATGCTCTTCCCACTCCCCCTAGTCTGACTGCTCTTCCCGCTCTCCCCTTCTGAATATTCTTCCCGCTCTCCCCTCTCCGACTACTCTTCACAAGGGTCCCCCTCTCAGACTGCTCTTCTTGCTGGTCCCCCTCTCCGACTTCTCTTCCCGCGAGGACCCCTCTCTGACTGCTCTTACCGCTGGGCTCCCTCTCCGACTGCTTTTCCCACTCCGCCATCACCGACTGCTCTTGCCCATGGTCCACCTCTTTGACTGCTCCTCCCGCGGGTCCCCCTCTCTGACTGCTCTTCCCACTGGTCCCCCTCTCCGACTGCTATTCCCGCTGGTCCTCCTTTTGAACTGCTCTTCCCGCTGGGTCCTCTTTTTGCTGCTCCTCCCGCTGGGCCCCATCTCCGACTGCTCTTCCTGCTGTCCCGTCCTCGACTGCTGCTCCCATTGTTCCTCCTCTTCGACTGCTCTTCCAGCTCCCTGCCCTCCGATTGCTCTTCCCGCTCTCCCGTTCTGAATGTTCTTCCAGCTCTCTCCTCTCCAACATCTCTTCCCGCAAGTTCCCCTCTCTGACTGCTATTCCCACTGGGCCCCCTCTCCGACTGCTCTTCCCACTGGTCCCCGTCTGTGACACATCTCCCCAAATGACCCCCTCTGACTTCTCTTGCAACTGGGCCCCCTTTTCTACTGCTTTTCCCGCTGGTCCTCCTTTTTGACTGCTTTTCCTGCAGGGCTCGCTCTCTGACAGCTCTTCCCATGGGTCCGCTCTCCGACTGCTCTTCCCTGGTGTCCCCGTTTCCGACCGGTCTCCCCGCTAATCCGCCTCTCTGACTGCTCTTCCTGCTCCCGCTCAGCGACTGCTCTTCCCGCGGGACCCCCTCTTTGACTGCATTTCCCGTGTGTCCCCATTTCCGACTGCTCTTCCCGCGTGTTCACCTCTCCAACTGCTCTTCCCGCTTGTCCGCCTCTCCGACTGCTCTCCCGCTCCCCGCTCAACGACTACTCTTCACGCTGGTCCCCCTCTCCGACAGCTCTTCCCACGTGTCCCACTCTCTGACTGCTCTTCACTGGTGTCCCCGTTTCCGACCGCTCTTCCCGCTAGTCCGCCTCTCCGACTGCTCTTCCTGCTCCCGCTCACCGACTGCTCTTCCCGCAGGACCCCCTCTTTGACTGCTTTTCCCGTGTGTCCCCATTTCCGACTGCTCTTCCCGCGTGTTCACCTCTCCAACTGCTCTTCCCGCTTGTCCGCCTCTCCGACTGCTCTCCCGCTCCCCCCTCAATGACTACTCTTCACGCCGGTCCCCCTCTCCGACTGTTCTTGCCGCGTGTCCCAGTTTCTGACTGCTCTTCCCGCTAGTTCTCATCTCCAACTGCTCTTCCCTCCCTGACTGCGCTTGCTGCGGGTCACCCTTTCCGACAGCTCTGCCCATGGGTGCCCTTCTCTGACTGCTCTTCCCGCTGGAACCCTCTCTGACTACCCTTCCCATTGGTCCCCCTCTTCGACTTCTCTTCCCGCTCTCCCTTCTCTGACTTCTCTTCCCACATGTCCCCCTCTCTGATTGCTCTTGCCGCTCTCCCATTCTGAATGCTCTTCCCGCTCACCCCACTCCGACTGCTCTTCCCACTTGTCCCCCTCTCCAACTGCTTTTCCCGCTGGGCCCCCTCTCCGACTGTTCTTTCCGCTCCCCGCTCACTGATTACTCTTCCTGCAGGTCCCCCTCTCTGACAACTCTTCCCGCATTCCCCTCGCTGACTGCTCTTGCCGCTCTCCCAATCTGAATGCTCTTCCCGCTTTCCCCACTCCGACTGCTCTTCCCACATGTCCCCTTCTCCGACTGCTCTTCCCGCTCCTCCTCTCCAACTGCTCTTCCCACTGGTCCCCATCTCTGACTGCTCTTCCCACTGGTCCCCCTCTCCGACTGCTCTTACCGCGTGACCCCCTCTCCGACTGCTCTTGCCGCGGTTCCCCCTTTCCGACTGCTCTTCCTGCGCGCTCCACCTTCTGCGAATACTCTTCCCGCGTCCCCCTCTCCGACTGCTCTTCCCGCGTGTCCCCATGTCCGTCTGCTCTTCCCACTGGTCCCCTTCTATGACTGCTCTTCGCGCGCTCCCCTCTCTGAATGTTCTTCACGCGGGTCCCCCTCTGAGACTGCTCATCCCGCTGCAACCCTCACCCACTGCTCTTCCCGCTGGTCCCCTTCTCCGACTGCTCTTCCCGCTCTCCCCTCTCTCTATCTGTTCTTCCCAGTGGTCTCCCTCTCTGACTGCTTTTCCAGCTCCCCCCAATTTGACTGCACATCCCACTGGTGTCCCTCTCCAACTGCTCTTCCCACAGGTCCCCTTTCCAACTGCTCTTCCCGCGAGTCCACCTCTCCGACTGTTCATCCCCGCAGGTCCCCCTCTCCGACCGCTTTTCCTGCTCTCTCCTCTCTGTCTACTCTTCCGGGGGTCGCCCTCTCTGACTGCTTTTCCCGGGTGTCCCCGTTTCTGAAAGCTCTTCCCGCTGGACCCCTCTCCAACTGCTCTTCCCGCTCTCCCCTCTCCGACTGCTCTTCCTGCTCTCCACTCTCCGACTGCTCTTCCCGCAGGTCCCCCTCTCCGAATGCTCTTCCTGCTCTCCCTTCGTCGACTGCTCTTCCCACGTGTCCCCCTCTCCGACTGTTCTTCCCACGATTCCCCCTCTCTGACTGCTCTTCCCACTGGTCCCCCTCTTCGAATGCTGTTCCCGCACCCCCCTCTCTTACTGCCCTTCCCGCAGTTCCCACTCGCCGACTGCTGTTCCCTCTGTACCCCCTCTCTGACTGCTGTTCCCGCTTGCCTCACTCTGACTGCTCTTTCCACTCCACACTCTCCAACTGCTCTTCCCTTGGGTCTTCCTCACCCACTGCTTTTCCCGCTCTCCCCTCTCTGACTGCTCTTCACGCTCTAACCTCTCCAACTGCTCTTCCCTCGGGTCACCCTGTTCGACAACTCTTCCCATGGGTCCCCCTATCCGACTGCTCTTCCCGCTACACCCTCCCCGACTGCTCCTCCAGCTGGTCCCCTTCTCTGACTGCTCTTCCCGCTCCCACCTCTCCGACTGCTGTTCCCTCTGTTCCCCCTCTCCGACTGCTGTTCCTGCTTCCCTCACTCTGACTGCTCTTCCCACTGCACACTCTGCAACTGCTCAGTCCACGAGTCCCCCACTCAGACTGCTCTTTCCGCGGGTCTCCCTCTCCGACTGCTCTTCCCGCTGGTCCCCCTTTCCGACTGCTCTTGCCGCGTGTCCCCGTTTCTTACTGCTCTTCCCGCTAGTTCTCCTCTCCAACTGCTCTTCCCTCCCTGACTGCGCTTGCTGCGGGTCACTCTTTCCGACAGCTCTGCCCAGGGGTGCCCCTCTCTGACTGCTTTTCCCGCTGGAACCCTCTCTGACTACCCTTCCCATTGGTCCCCCTCTTCGACTGCTCTTCCCGCTCTCCCCTCTCTGAATGCTCTTCGAACATGTCCCCCTCTCCGATTGCTCTTGCCGCTTTCCCGTTCTGAATGTTCTTCCCGCTCTCCCCACTGCGACTGCTCTTCCCACTTGTCCCCCTCTCCGAATGCTTTTCCCGCTGGGCCCCCTCTCTGACAGTTCTTTCCACTCCCCGCTCACTGATTACTCTTCCTGCAGGTCCCCCTCTCTGACAACTCTTCCCGCATTCCCCTCGCTGACTGCTCTTGCCGCTCTCCCAATCTGAATGCTCTTCCCGCTTTCCCCACTCCGACTGCTCTTCCCACATGTCCCCTTCTCCGACTGCTCTTCCCGCTCCTCCTCTCTCACTGCTCTTCCCACTGGTCCCCATCTCTGACTGCTCTTCCCACTGGTCCCCCTCGCCGACTGCTCTTACCGCGTGACCCCCTCTCCGACTGCTCTTGCCGCGGTTCCCCCTTTCTGTCTGCTCTTCCCGCGCGCTCCCCCTTCTGCGAATACTCTTCCCGCAGGTCCCCCTCTCCAACTGCTCTTCCCGCGTGTCCCCGTGTCCGTCTGCTCTTCCCACTGGTCCCCTTCTATGACTGCTCTTCGCGCTCTCCCCTCTCCGACTGCTCTTCACACGGGTCCCCCTCTGAGACTGCTCATCCCGCTGCAACCCTCACCCACTGCTCTTCCCGCTGGTCCCCTTCTCCGACTGCTCTTCCCGCTCTCCCCTCTCTCTAACTGTTCTTCCCAGTGGTCTCCCCCTCTGACTGCTTTTCCCGCTCCCCCCACTTTGACTGCACATCCCGCTTGTCTCCCTCTCCAACTGCTCTTCCCACAGGTCCCCCTTTCCAACTGCTCTTCCCACGAGTCCACCTCTCCAACTGCTCATCCCGCAGGTCCCCCTTTCCGACTGCTCTTCCTGCTCCCCAATCTCCGACTGCTCTTCCCACATGTCCCCCGTTCTGACTGCTCTTCCCGTGAATCCGCCTCTCTGACTGCTCATCCCGCGGGTCCCCCTTCCGACCACTCTTCCTGCTCTCCCCTCTCTGTCTACTCTTCCGGGCGTTGCCCTCTCTGACTGCTTTTCCCGGGTGTCCCCGTTTCTGAAAGCTCTTCCCGCTGGACCCCTTTCCAACTGCTCTTCCCGCTCTCCCCTCTCCGACTGCTCTTCCTGCTCTCCACTCTCCGACTGCTCTTCCCGCAGGTTCCCCTCTCCAAATGCTCTTCCTGCTCTCCCTTCATCGACTGCTCTTCCCACGTGTCCCCCTCTCCAACTGTTCTTCCCGCGATTCCCCCTCTCTGACTGTTCTTCCCACTGGTCCCCCTCTTCGACTGCTCTTCCCGCACCCCCCTCTCTTACTGCCCTTCCCGCAGTTCCCACACTCCGACTGCTCTTCCCTCTGTACCCCCTCTCTGACTGCTATTCCCGCTTGCCTCACTCTGACTGCTCTTTCCACTCCACACTCTCCAAATTCTCTTTCCTTGGGTCTTCCTCACCCACTGCTTTTCCTGCTCTCCCCTCTCTGACTGCTCTTCCCGCTCACCCCTCTCTGACTGCTCTTCATGCTCTAACCTCTCCAACTGCTCTTCTCTCAGGTCACCCTGTTCGACAGCTCTTCCCATGGGTCCCCTTATCCGACTACTCTTCCCGCTACTCCCTCCCCAACTGCTCCTCCTGCTGGTCCCCCTCTCTGACTGCTCTTCCCACTCCCACCTCTCCAACTGCTGTTCCCTCTGTTCCCCCTCTCCAACTGCTGTTCCCGCTTCCCTCACTCTGACTGCTCTTCCCACTGCACACTCTGCAACTGCTCAGTCCACGGGTCCCCCACTCAGACTGCTCTTTCCGCGGGTCTCCCTCTCCGACTGCTCTTCCCGCTGGTCCCCCTCTCCGACTGCTCTTCCCGCTGGGCCTCCTATTTAACTCCACTCCCCGCTGTGCTTCCTTTTCGGCTGCTCTTCCCGCTGGTCGCCCTCTCCGACTGCTCTTCTGTCTGTTCCCCCTCTCCGATTGTTGTTCCCGCTTCCCCCACTCTGACTGCTCTTCCCACTCCACACTCTCCAACTGCTCATTCCACGGGTCCCCCACTCTGACTGTTCATCCCTCTGGTCTCCCTCTTCAACTGCTCTTCCCATTGTTCCCCCTCTCTGACTGCTCTTGCCACTGGGCCACCTCTCTGACTGCTCATCCTGCTCTCCCCACTTTGAAAGCTCTTCCCACAGGTCCCCCTCTCTGACTGTTCTTCCCCCTCTCCCCTCTCCGACTGCTCTTCACACGGGTCCCCCTCTGAGAATGCTCATCCCGCTGCAACCCTCACCCACTGCTCTTCCCGCTGGTCCCCTTCTCCGACTGCTCTTCCCGCTCTCCCCTCTCTCTAACTGTTCTTCCCAGTGGTCTCCCTCTCTGACTGCTTTTCCCGCTCCCCCCACTTTGACTGCACATCCCGCTGGTCTCCCTCTCCAACTGCTCTTCCCACAGGTTCCCCTTTCCAACTGCTCTTCCCGCGAGTCCACCTCTCCGACTGCTGATCCCGCAGGTCCCCCTTTCCGACTGCTCTTCCTGCTCCCCAATCTCCGACTGCTCTTCCCACATGTCCCCCATTCTGACTGCTCTTCCCGCGAATCCGCCTCTCCGACTGCTCATCCCGTGGGTCCCCCTCTCCGACCGCTCTTCCTGCTCTCCCCTCTCTGTCTACTCTTCGGGGGGTCGCCCTCTCTGACTGCTTTTCCTGGGTGTCCCCGTTTCTGAAAGCTCTTCCCACTGGACCCCTTTCCAACTGCTCTTCCCGCTCTCCCCTCTCCGACTGCTCTTCCTGCTCTCCACTCTCTGACTGTTCTTCCCGCAGGTCCCCCTCTCCGAATGCTCTTCCTGCTCTCCCTTCATCGACTGCTCTTCCCATGTGTCCCCCTCTCCGACTGTTCTTCCCGCGATTCCCCCACTCTGATTGCTCTTCCCACTGGTCCCCCTCTTCGACTGCTGTTCCCGCACCCCCCTCTCTTACTGCCCTTCCCGCAGTTCCCACTCGCCGACTGCTGTTCCCTCTGTACCCCCTCTCTGACTGCTGTTCCCGCTTGCCTCACTCTGACTGCTCTTTCCACTCCACACTCTCCAACTGCTCTTCCCTTGGGTCTTCCTCAACCACTGCTTTTCCCGCTCTCCCCTCTCTGACTGCTCTTCCCGCTCTCCCCTCTCTGACTGCTCTTCACGCTCTAACCTCTCCAACTGCTCTTCCCTCGGGTCACCCTGTTCGACAGCTCTTCCCATGGATCCCCCTATCCGTCTGCTCTTCCCGCTACACCCTCCCCGACTGCTCCTCCTGCTGGTCCCCCACTTTGACTGCTCTTCCCGCTCCCACCTCTCCGACTGCTGTTCCCTCTGTTCCCCCTCTCCGACTGCTGTTCCCGCTTCCCTCACTCTGACTGCTCTTCCCACTGCACACTCTGCAACTGCTCAGTCCACGAGTCCCCCACTCAGACTGCTCTTTCCACGGGTCTCCCTCTCCGACTGCTTTTCCCGCTGGTCCCCCTCTCCGACTGCACTTTCCGCTGGGCCTCCTATTTAACTCCACTCCCCGCTGTGCTTCCTTTTCGGCTGCTCTTCCCACTGGTTGCCCTCTTCGACTGCTCTTCTGTCTGTTCCTTCTCTCTGATTGTTGTTCCCCGCTTCCCCCACTCTGACTGCTCTTCCCACTCCACACTCTCCAACTGCTCATTCCACGGGTCCCGCATTCTGACTGTTCGTCCCTCTGGTGTCCCCGCTTCCAATTCTCCGACTGCTCTTCCTGCTTCCCACTCTCTCACTGCTCTTCCCAGTGGCCACCTGCTCTGACTGCTCTTCCCACTGGTCCCCCACTCCAACTTCTCTTCCTGCGCCCCCCCTCTCCTACTGCTCATTCCGTGGGTCCCCTTCTTCGACTGCTCTTCCCGCTCCCCGTTCTCCGACTACTCTTACCGCTGGGCCCCCTCTCCGATTGCTCTTCTCGCGGGTCTCCCACTCTGATTGATCATTCCGCTGCTCCCCCTCTCCAACTGAGCTTCCCGCTCCCCCCTCTCTGACTGCTCATTCCGCGTGTCCCCTTCTTCGACTGATCTTCCCACTCCCCGTTCTCCGACTATTCTTCCCACTTGGCCCCCTCTCCGACTGCTCTTCCCTCTCCCCGTTCTCCGACTGCTCCTCCCCCAGTTCTCCCTCTCCGACTGCTCTTCCCGCACCACCCCCTTCGACTGCTCGTCCCGCTTTCCCCCCTTTCTGACACCTCTTGCCACTGGTCCCTTCTCCGACTTCTCTTTCTGGGGGTCCTTTTCTGACTTCTCTTCCCACGGGTCCCCCTCTCCGAGTGCAGTTCCCGTTTCACCTTCTCCGACTGCTCTTCCCGCTTCCCACTCTCTGACTGCACTTCCCAGTGGCCACTTGCTCTGACTGCTCTTCCCACTGGTCCCCCTCTCCAACTGCTCTTCACACTCCCCCCTCTCCAACTGCTCATTCTGCGCATCCCCCTCTCCAACATATCTTCCCACTCCCCACTCTCCGACTGCTCATTCACTGTGCCCCCTTGTTCGACTGCTCTTCCCGCTCCCCGTTCTCCGACTACACTTCCCGCTGGACCCCCTCTCCGATTGCTCTTCTCGTGGGTCTGCCTCTGTGATTGCTCATTCCGTGGGTCCCCGTCTCCGACTGCTCTTCCCTCGCCCCCCCCTCTCCGACTGCTCATTCCGCGGGACCCCCTCTCCAACTGCTCTTCCCGCTCTCCCCTCTCCGACTGCTCATTCCGTGAGTCCCTTTCTTCGACTGCTCTTCCTGCTCCCCATTCTCTGCCTACTCTTCCCACTGGACCCCCTCTCAAATTGCTTCTCTCGCGGGACTGCCTCTCCGATTGCTCATTCCGCGGGTCTCCCTCTCCGACTGCTCTTCCCGCACCCACCTCTCTGACTGCTCGTCCCACGGATCACCCTCTCAGACTGCTCTTCCCACAGGTCCCCTCTCCGACTGCTCTTCAAGCTTCCACGTTTCCAACTGCTCTTCCCGTGCGTACCCCACTCCGTCTGCTCTTCCCGCTACCCCCATTTCCGACTTCTCTTACCGCGGGTCACCCTCTCTGACTGCTCTTCCCACTGGTCCCCCTCTCCGACTGCTCTTCCCTCTCCCACCTATCCGAATGGTCATCCCTCTCTTCCTTCTTTGACTGCTCTTTCCGCGGCTCCCCCTATCTGACTGCTCTTTGCGTGGAACCCCCTCTCCGACTGCGCTTCCTGATCCCCCCTCTCTGACTGCTCTTCCCGCTGGTCCCCCTCTCCAACTGCTTTTCCTGCTCCCCCCTCTCTTAATGCTCTTCCCATTCCCCCCTGTCCAAATGCTCTTCCCACTCCCCCCTCTCCGTCTGCTCTTCCTGCGTGTCCCCCTTTCCTAATGCTCTTCCCGCGGGTCCCCCTCTTCGACTCCTCTTCCGACAGCTCCCCCTCTCCGATGGCACATCACATGTGTCCCCCACACCAACTGATTTTCTTGTTGCACTTCTCTGACTTCTCTTCCCACTGGTCCACTTCTCCAGCTTTTTGTCCCGCTCTACCCTCTCTGACTTCCCTTTCAGCAGGTCCCCCTCTCCGACTGCTCTTCCCGCGGGTCCCCCTCCCGACTGCTCATTCCGTGAGTCCCCTTCTTCGACTGCTGTTCCTGCTCCCCGTTCTCCGACTGCTCTTCCCGCTTCCCACTCTCTGACTTCTTTTCCCTCGGTTCCACTGCTCCGACTGCTCACCCGGCTTACCCCTCTCTGACTGCTCGTCCCGCTGGTCCCCTTCTCCATCTGCTCTTCCGGGTCCCCACTCTCTGACTGGTCTTTCCAGTGGCCACTTGCTCTGACTGCTCTTCCCGCTGGTCCCCCTCTCGAACTGCTCTTCCCACTCCCCCCTCTCCAACTGCTCATTCCGCGGGTCCCCTTCTTCGACTGCTCTTCCCTCCCCCCCTCTCCAACTGCTCATTCCGCGGGTCCCCCTCTCCAACTGCTCTTCCCGCTCCCCCCTCTTACGACTGCTCATTCCGTGGGTCCCCTTCTTCGACTGCTCTTCCTGCTCCCCCGTTCTCCGACTAATCTTCTCGCGAGTCTGCCTCTCTGATTGCTCATTCCGTGGGTCCCCCTTTCCGGCTGCTCTTCCCTCCCCCACTCCCCGACTGCTCATTCCGCGGATCACCCTCTCCAACTGCTCTTCCCGCTCCCCCCTCTTATGACTGCTCATTCCGCGGGTCCCCTTCTTCGACTGCTCTTCCTGCTCCCCATTCTCCGACTACTCTTCTCACTGGGCCCCCTCTCAAATTGCTCTTCTCGCGGGTCTGCCTCTCTGATTGCTCATACCGCGGGACCCCCTCTCAGACTGCTCTTCCCACAGGTCCCCTCTCTGACTGCTCTTCAAGCTTTCCCATTTCCGACTACTCTTCCCATGCGTCCCCCTCTCCGTCTGCTCTTCCCGCTCCCCCATTTTCAACTGGTCTTCCCGCGGGTCACCCTCTCTGACTGCTCTTCCTATTGGTCCCTCTCTCTGACTGCTCTTCCCGCTCCCACCTATCTGAATGGTCATCCCTCTCTTCCTTCTTTGACTGCTCTTTCCACAGTTCCCCCTCTCTGACTTCTCTTTGCGCGGAACCCCCTCTCCGACTGCTCTTCCTGCTCTCCCTCTCTGACTGCTCTTCCCACTGGTCCGCCTCTCCAACTGCTTTTCCTGCTCTCCCCTCCCCAATTGGTCTTCCCATTCCCCCCTGTCCAAATGCTCTTCCCACTCCCACCTCTCCATCTGCTCTTCCTTCGGGTCCCCCTCTCCTAATGTTCTTCCCGCGAGTCCGCCTCTCTAACTGCTCTTCCCACGGGTCCCACTCTCCGACTGCTCTTCATGCCCGTCCCCCACTTTGACTGCTCTTCCCGCGGGTTCCCCTCTCTGACTGCTCTTCTCATGTGTCCACCTCTCTGACTGCTCTTCCCGCTGGACACCTCTCCTACTGCTCTTCCTGCGGGAGCCCCTCTCCGACTGCTCTTCTCATGTGTCCACCTCTCCGACTGCTCTTCCCACTGGACCCCTCTCTGACTGCTTTTCCCGCTGGTGCCCCAATCTGATAGCTCTTCCCACTCCCTGCTGTCCGACTGATCTTTGCGCGGAACCCCCTCTCTGACTGTTCTTCCTGCTCTCCCCTCTCTGACTGTTCTTCCCGCTGGTCCGCCTCTCCAACTGGTTTTCCTGCTCCCCCACTCCAACTGCTCTTCCCATTCCCCCCTGTCCAAATGCTCGTCCCGCTTGTCCCTCTTTCTGACTCCTCTTCCCACTGGTCCTCCTCTCCGACTGCTCTTCCCGGGGTCCCTCTCCGACTGCTCTTCCCGCGGGTCCACCCTCCGACTGCTCTTCCCACATTCCACTCTCTGACTGCTCTTCCCGTTTCCCCTTCTCCGACTACTCTCCACGCTTCCCCCTCTCCAACTGCTCTTCCCACTGGTCCCCTTCTCCAACTGCTCTTCCTGGTCCCCACTCTCTGACTGTTCTTTGCAGTGGCCACCTGCTCTGACTGCTCATACCAATGGTCCCCCTCTCCAACTGCTCTTCCGCTCCCCCGTCTCCGACTGCTCATTCCGCGGGTCCCCCTCTCCAACTGCTCTTCCCGCTCCCCCCTCTCCGACTGCTCATTCTGCGGATCCCCGTCTTCGACTGCTCTTCCCGCTCCCCATTTCCCGACTACTCTTCCTGCTGGGCCCCCTCTATGATTGATCTTCTCACAGGTCTGCCTCTCCGATTGCTCATTCTGCGGATCCCCTTCTCCGACTGCTCTACCCGCACCCGCCTCTGTGACTGCTCTTCCTGGGGATCGCCCTCTCCGACTGCTCTTCCCGCTCCCCACTCTCCGACTGCTCTTCCCGCTGGACCCTTCTCTGACTGCTCTTCCCACGGGTTCCCCAATTTGATAGCTCTTCCCGCTCCCTGCTCTCCGACTGCTCTTCCCACATCCCTGTCTCCGACTGCTCTTCCTGCATCCATCTATCCGACTGCTCTTCCCACTGGTCCCCTCCTCCGACTTTTCTTCCCGTGGGTCCCGATCTCTGACTGCTCTTCCCACGGGTTCCCCTCTCCACCTGCTCTTCCTGTAACCCGCAATCCGACCGCTCTTGCTCCAGGTCACTCTCTCCGAATGCTCTTCCCGTGGGTTCCACTCTCCAACTGCTCTTCACGCTCCCCCCGACCTCTCTTCCTGCTCTCCCCTCTCCGCCTGCTCTTCCTGCTCCCTCTTCTCCGACTGCTCTTTCCACTCTCTCTGCTCCGAATGCTCTTTCTGCAGTTCCCCCTCTCTCACTGCTCCTCCCGCTGTTCCCCCTCTCCAACTGCTCTTCCTGTTCCCCCTCTTTGACTGCTCTTCTGGTTCACCACATTCCAACTGCTCTACCTGCGGGTACCCCTCTCCATTAGCTCTTCCCGCACCCCCCTCTACGACTGCTCTTACTGCAGCTCCATTTCCGACTGCTCTTCCCACACCCCCCTCTTAGATGGCTCTTCCCCCTCCACATTTCTGACTGCTCTTCCCGCGGGTCACCATTTCTGACTGCTCTTCCCACTGGTCCCCCTCTCTGACTGCTCTTCCCGCTCCCAACTATCCGAATGGTCATCCCTCTCTTCATTCCTTGACTGCTCTTTCTGCGGTTCCCCCTCTCTGACTGATCTTTGTGCGGAACCCCCTCTCTGACTGCTATTCCTGCTCTCCCCTCTCTGACTTTTCTTCCCGCTGGTCCGCCTCTCCAACTGCTTTTCCTGCTCCACCCTCTCCAACTGCTCTTCCCATTCCCCCTGTCCAAATGCTCATCCCACTTGTCCCCCTTTCTGACTCCTCTTTCCACTGGTCCCCCCCTCCGACTGCTCTTCCCAGTCCCCACTCTCTGACTGTTCTTTGCAGTGGCCACCTGCTCTGACTGCTCTTACCAAAGGACCCCCTCTCCAACTTCTCTTCCCGCTCCACCGTCTCCAACTGTTCATTCCGCGGGTCACCTTCTCCAACTGCTCTTCCTGCTCCCCCCTCTCTGACTGCTCATACCGCGGATCCCCGTCTCCAACTGCTCTTCCCGCGTCCGCCTCTCTGACTGCTCATACCGCGGATCCCCCTCTCCAACTGCTCTTCCCGCGTCCGCCTCTCTGACTGCTCTTCCCAGGGATCGCCCTCTCCGACTGCTCTTCCCACTCCACACTCTCCGACTGCTATTGCCACAGGTCACCCTGTCCAAATGCTCTTCCCACAGGTCCCCTCTCCAACTGCTATTCCCTCTCCCCCCCGCCGCTGACTTCTCTTCCCGCTGGTCCACCTCTCCGACTGTTCTTCCCGCTCTCCCCCTCTCTGACTGCACTTCACTCTCCCCCATCTCCGACTGCTCTTTCCACAGGTACCCCTCTCTGACAGCAGTTTCCGCGGGTCCCCCTCTCCAACTGCGCCATCCGCTCTCTCCTCTTCCGACTTCCCCCTCTCAGAGTGCTCTTCCCACTCCCTACTCTTCCCACGTGTCCGCCTCTCCAACTGATCATCCCGCGGGTCCCACTCTATGACTGCTTTTCCCGCTCCCCCATTTCCAACTGCTCTTCCCACGGGTCACCCTCTATGACTGCTCTTCCCACAGGTCCCCTCTCCAACTGCTCTTCAAGCTTCCCCATTTCCGACTGCTCTTCCCGTGCGTCCCCCTCTCTGTCTGCTCTTCCCGCTGGTCACCCTCTCTGACTGCTCTTCCCGTGGATCCCCCGCTCCAAATGCTCATCCCGCTCCCCGTTCTCCGACTGCTCTTCCCGTAGCTCCCGCTCTCCAACTGCTCTTCCCGCTCCTGCCTATCCAACTGCTCTTCCCGTTGGTTCCCCTCTCTGAGTGATCTTCACGCTCCCCGTTCTCCAACTACTCTTCCACGTTGTGCCCCCTCTCCGACTGCTCTTCCTGCGGGTCCCTCTCTCCGACTGCTCTTAACGCCGGTCCCCCACATCGACTGCTCTTCCCGCTAGTCCCCCCTCTGACTGCTCTTCACGAGGGTCCCCCTCTTCGACTGCTCTTCTCATGTGTCCCCCTCTCCGACTGCTCGTCACGCTGGTCCCCCTCTCTGACTGCTCTTCCCGCGGCTCCCCCTCTTCGACTGCTCTTCTTGCAGGTCCCCCTCTTCGACTGCTCTTCTCAGGTGTCCCACTCTCTGACTGCTCGTCATGCTGGACCCCCTCTCCTACTGCTCTTCCTGCTGGGCTCCCTCTCCAACCGCTCTTCCCGCAGGTTCCCCACTCTGACAACTATTCCCGCATCCTGATCTCCGACTGCTCTTCCCACATCCCCATCTCCGACTGCTCTTCCTGCAACCGCCTCTCCGACTGCTGTTCCCTCTGGTCCCCTTCTCCTACTGTTCTTCCCATGGGTCCCCAACTCTGACTGCTCTTCCCGTGGGTTCCGCTTTCCACCTGCTATTCCCGCTCCCCCCAATCAGACTGCTCTTGCTCCGGGTCACCCTTTCCAAATGCTCTTCACTTGGGTTCCACTCTTCAACTGCTCTTCCCGCTCCCCCCGATTGATTTCCTGCCCACCCTATCCGACTGCTCATCCTGCTGGTCCCCCTCTTTGACTGATCTTCACGCTGGTCCCCCCTCTCTGACTGCTATTCCCGCTGGTACCCCGATCTGACAGTTCTTCCCACAGCTCCCGCTCTCCAAATGCTCTTCCTGCTCCCGCCTATCCGACTGCTCTTCCCGTGGGGCCCCCTCTCTGACTGATCTTCCCACTCCCCGTTCTCCGACTATTCCTCCCGCTTGGCCCCCTCTCCGACTGCTCTTCCCGCTCGCCGTTCTCCGACTATTCCTCCCCCAGTTCTCCCTCTCTGACTGCTCTTCCCACTCCACCCCCTTCGACTCCTCATCCCACTTGTCCCCCTTTCTGACTCCTCTTGACACTGGTCGCCCTCTTGACTGCTATTCCTGGGGGACCCTCTCCGACTTCTCTGCCCGCGTGTCCCCCAATCCGACTCCTCTTCCTGCTTCCCACTCTCTGAGTGCTCTTCCCGTGGGTCCACCTCTCCGACTGCTCTCCCCGCTTCCCCCTCTCTGACGGCTCTTCCCACTGGTCACCTTCTCCAACTGCTCTTCTCCGACCCCACTCTGCGACTGCTGTTCCCAGTGGACAACTGCTCTAACTGCTCTTACCACTGGTCCCCCTCTCCAGCTGCTTGTCCCGCTCCACCCTCTCCGACTTCCTTTTTCGCGGGTCCCGCTCTCTGACTGCTCTTCCCTTGGGGCCCCCTCTCTGACTCATCTTCCCGCTGGCCGTTCTCTGACTGTTCCTCCCCCAGTTCTCCCTATCCAACTGCTCTTCCCGCTCCACCCCCATCGACTGGTCATCCCGCTTGTCCACCATTCTGACTCCTCTTCCCACTGGTCACCCTCTCCGACTGCTCTTCCCACTTCCCCTTCTCCGACTGCTCTTCCTGCTTCCCACTCTCTGACTGCTCTTCCCGCTCCCCCCTCTTCAAATGCTAATCCCACTCTCCCATCTCCCACTGCTCTTCCCGCGGGTCCCCCTCTCCGACTGCTCTTCCTGCAGGTCCTGATCTCCAACTACTCTTCCAGCTCCCAGCTATCCGACTGCTCTTCCCTTGCGTCCCCCTCTCAGACTGCTCTTCCCACTCAAAGTTCTCTGACTGCTCTTCCCGCAGCTCCCGCAATCCAACTGCTCTTCCCGCTCCTGCCTATCCGACTGCTCTTCCCGTTGGTTCCTCTCCCCGACAGATCTTCATGCTCCCCGTTCTCCAACTACTCGTCTCGCTGTGCCCCCTCTCTGACTGCTCTTCCCACGGGTCCCCATTTTCGACTGCTCTTTTCATGTGTCCTCCTCTCCGATTGCTCATCCCGCTGGTCCCCGTCTCCGAATGCTCTTCGTGCGGGTCCACCTCTCCAACCGCTCTACCCGCAGGTTCCCCACTCTGACAACTCTTCCCGCACCCTGCTCTCCGACTGCTCTTCCCACATCTCCATCTCCGACTACTCTTCCTGCAATCACCTCTCCGACTGCTCTTCTCACTGGTCCTCTTCTCCGACTGTTCTTCGCGTGGGTCCCCATCTCCCACTGCTCTTCCCGCGGGTTGCCCTCTCCACCTGCCCTTCCCGGTCCCCGCAATCCGACTGCTCTTGCTCCAGGTCACCCTCTCCGACTGCTCTTACCGCGGGATCCGCTCTCCAACTGCTCTTCCCGCACCCCCCGACTGCTTTCCTGCCCACCCTATCCGACTGCTCATCCTGCTGGTCCCCCTCTTTGACTGATCTTCACGCTCGTCCCCCCTCTCTGACTGCTATTCCCACTGGTACCCCCAATCTGACTGTTCTTCCCACGGGTCCCCCTCTCCGACTGCTCTTCCTGCTACCCCCCTCTCCGACTGCTCTTCCTGCTACCCCCTCTCTGACTGCTCTTCCCGCTCCTCCCTCTCCAACTGCTCTTCCCTTGGGGCCCCCTCTCTGACTCATCTTCCCGCTGGCCGTTCTCTGACTGCTCCTCCCCCAATTCTCCCTATCCAACTGCTCTTCCCACTCCACCCCCATCGACTGGTCGTCCCACTTGTCCACCATTCTGACTCCTCTTCCCACTGGTCACCCTCTCCGACTGCTCTTCCCACTTCCCCTTCTCCGACTGCTCTTCCTGCTTCCCACTCTCTGACAGCTCTTCCCGTGGGTCCACCTCTCTGACTACTGTCGCTGCTTCCCCCTCTCTGACTGCTCTTCCCGCTGGTCCCCTTCTCCAACTGCTCTTCCCGGTCCCCAATCTCCGACTGCTCTTCCCAGTGGCCTCCTGCTCTGACTGCTCTTCCCACTGGTCCCCCACTCCAACTGCTCTTCCCGCTCCCCCATCTCCAACTGCTCATTCCGCGGTTCCCTTTCTTCGACTGCTCTTCCCGCTCCCCGTTCTCCAACTAATCTTACCGCTGGGTCCCATCTCCGATTGCTCTTCTTGCGGGTCTGCCTCCCCGATTCCTCATTCCGCAGGTCCCCCTCTCCGACTGATCTTCCCACTCCCTGTTCTCCGACTATTCTTCCCGTGTGGCCCCCTCTCCGACTGCTCTTTCTGCTCGCCATTCTCCGACTGCTCCTCCCCCAGTTCTCCCTCTCCGACTGCTCTTCCCGCTCCACCCGCTTCAACTGCTTTTCCCGCTTGACCCCTTTCTGACTCCTCTTGCCACTGGTCCCCCTCTCCGACTGCTCTTCCTGGGGGACCCTCTCCGACTTCTCTACCCACGCAGCCCCCACTCCGACTGCTGTTCCCCGCTTCCCCTTCTCCGTCTGCTCTTCCTGCTTCCCACTCTCGGTCTGCTCTTCCTGCGGTTCCACCTCTCCGACTGCTCATCCCGCTTCCCCCTCTCTGACTGCTCTTCCCGCTGGTTCGTTTCTCCAACTGCTCTTCCTGGACCCCACTCTCCGACTGCTCTCCCAGTGGCCACCTGCTCTGACTGCTCATCCACCTCATCCCCCTCTCCAACTGATCTTCCCTCTCCTCCCTCTCAGACTGCTCATTCCGCAGGTCCCCTTATTCGACTGCTCTTCCCGCTCCCCTTTCTCCGACTACTCTTCCCACTGGGCACCCTCTCCGATTGCTCATACCGCGTGTCTGCCTCTCTGATTGCTCATACCCCGGGTCCCCCTCTCCGACTGCTCTTCCCACACCCGCCTCTCTGACTGCTCTTCCCGCGGGTCACACTCTGAGACTGCTCTTCCCACAGGTCCCCTCTTTGACTGCTCTTCAAGCTGCCCCATTTCCATTTGCTCTTCCCGCGGGTCACACTCTCTGACTGCTCTTCCCACTGGTCCCCCTCTTTGACTGCTCTTCCTGCTCCCACCTATCCGAATGGTCATCCCTCTCTTCCTTCTTTGACTATGCTTTCCGCGGTTCCCCCTCTCTGACATCTCTTTGCGCGGAACCCCCTCTCCGACTGCTCTTCCTGATCTCCCCTCTTTGACTGCTCTTCCCGCTGGTCCCCCTCTCCAAATGCTTTTCCTGCTCCCCCCTCTCCAACTGCTCTTCCCATTCCCCCCTGTCCATATGCTCTTCCCGCTCCCACCTCTCCGTCTGCTCTTCCCACGTGTTCCCCTCTCCTAATGCTCTTCCCGCCTGTCTACCTCTCTAACTGTTCATCCCGCATATCCCAAACTCTGACTGCTCTTCTTGTTGCTCTTTCTCTGACTGCTCTTCCCACTGCTCCGCCTCTGCAGCTGCTTCTCCCGCTCCAGCCTCTCTGACTTCCTTTTCAGCGGGTCCCGCTCTCCGACTGGTCTTCCCGCTCCCCCTCTTCAACTGCTAATCCCACTCTCCCCTCACCAACTACTCCTCCCACTGCGCCCCCTCTTCTGTTGCTCTTCCCGTGGATCCCCCTCTCCTAATGCTCTTCCCGCGTGTCTGCCTCTCTAACGGCTCATCCCGCGTGTCCCACTCTCCAACTGCTCTTCTTGTTGCTCTTTCTCTGACTGCTCTACCCACTTCTCTGCCTCTGCAGCTGCTTCTCCCACTCCAGCCACTCCGACTTCCTTTTCCGCGGGTCCCACTCTCTGACTGCTCTTCACGCCGGTCCCCCACTTTGACTGCTCTTCCCTCAGGTCCCCCTCTCCGACTGCTCTTCTCATGTCTCCACCTCTCCGACTGCTCTTCCCATGGGTCCTAACCTCTGACTGCTCTTCATGCCAGTCCCCCTCTCCGTCTGCTCTTCCCGCACCCCCATTTCCGTTTGCTCTTCCCGCGGGTCACCTCTCTGACTGCTCTTAACACTGGACCCCCTCTTTGACTGCTCTTCCCACTCCCACCTATCCGAATGGTCATCACTCTCTTCCTTCTTTGACTGCTCTTTCCGCGGTTCCCCCATCTGACTGCTCTTTGCGTTGAACCCCCTCTCCCACTGCTCTTCCTGCTCTCCCCTCTCTGACTGCTCTTCCAGCTGGTCTCCCTCTTCAACTGCTTTTCCTGTTCCCCCCTCTCCAACTGCTCTTCACTCTCCCCCTATCCAAATCTTCTTCCCGCTCCCCCCCTCTCCATCTGCTCTTCCCGCGGGTCCCCCTCTTCGACTGCTCTTCTGACATGTCCCCCCTCTGATTGCACTTCTCGTGTGTCCGCCGCTCTAACTGCTCATCCCGCGTATCCCCCTCTCCGACTGCTTTTCTTGTTGCCCTCTCTCGACTTTTCTTCCCACTGTTCCACCTCTCCAGTTACTTGTCCCACTCCACCCTCTCCGACTTCCTTTTCCACGGGTCATGCTCTCCGACTGCTCTTTCCACTCCCCCCTCTTCAACTGCTAATCACACTCTCCCCCTCTGCCACTACTCTTCCCACGGGGCCCCCTCTCCGACTGCTCTTCCTGCAGGTCCTGATCTCCAGCTACTCTTCCTGCTCCCACCTATCTGACTGCTCTTCCTGTGGGTCCCCCTCTCCAACTGCTCTTCCCACTGCCCGTTCTCCAACTGCTCTTACCGCTGCTGCCTATCCGAAGACTTTTCCCGTTGGTTCCTCTCACCTACTGATCTTCACGCTCCCCGTTCTGCAACTATTCTTCCCACTGTGCCCCCTCTCTGACTGCTTTTCACGCAATTCCTCCTCTCTGACTGCTCTTTCCGCTGGTCCCCCTCTCTGACTGCTCTTCCCGAGGGTCCTCCTCTTCGACTGCTCTTCTCATATGTCCCCCTCTCCGACTGCTCGTCACGCTGGTCCCCCTCTCCAACTGCTCTTCCCGCGGCTCCCCCTCTTTGACTGCTCTTTTCGCGGGTCCCCCTCTTCCACTGCTCTTCTCATGTGTCCCACTCTCCGACTGCTCGTCACGCTGGACCCCCTCTCCGACTGCTCTTCCTGCTGGTCTCCCTCTCCAACCGCTCTTCCGCTGGTTCCCCACTCTGACAACTATTCCCGCGCCCTCCTCTCCGACTGCTCTTCCCACATCCTCATCTCCGACTGCTCTTCCCACTGGTCCCCTTCTCCAACTGTTCTTCCCATGGGTCCCCAACTCTGACTGCTGTTCCCGTGGGTTCCGCTTTCCACCTGCTCTTCCTGCTCCCCCCAATCCGACTGCTCTTGCTCAGGGTCACCCTCTCCGAATGCTCTTCCCTGGTGTTCCGCTCTCCAACTCCTCTTCCTGCACCCCCGGACTGCTCTTCTTGCCCACCCTATCAGACTGCTCATCCTGCTGATCCCCCTCTTTGACTAATCTTCACACGGGACCCCCTCTCTGACTGCTATTCCCGCTGGTACCCCGATCCAACTATTCTTCCCACGGGTCCCCCTCTCCGACTGCTCTTCCTGCTACACCGTCTCCGACTGCTCTTCCTGCTCCCCACTCTCCGACTGCTCTTCTTGCAGCTCCCATTCTCCAAATCCTCTTCCCGCTCCTGCCTATCTGACTGCTCTTCCGTGGGGCCCCCTCTCCGACTGATCTTCCCACTCCCCGTTCTCCAACTATTCCTCCCGCTTGGCCCCCTCTCCGACTGCTCTTCCCGTTCGCCGTTCTCTAACTATTCCTCCCCCAGTTCTCCCTCACCGACTGCTCTTCCCGCTCCACATCCTTCGACTGCTCATCCCGCTTGTCCCCCGTTTCTGACTCCTCTTGACACTGGTCCCCCTCTCGACTGCTCTTCCTGGGGGACCCTCTCCGACTTCTCTTCCCGCGGGTCCCACACTCCGACTGCTCTTCCCGCTTCCCACTCTCTGACTGCTCTTCCCGTGGGTCCACCTCTCCGACTGCTCTCCCTGCTTCCTCCTCTCTGACTGCTCTTCCCACTGGTCCCCTTCTCCAACTGCTCTTCCCGGACCCTACTCTCCGACTGCTCTTCCCAGTGGCCAACTGCTCTAACTGCTCTTAACCACTGGTTCCCCCTCTCCAACCGTTATTCCCGCTGGTACCCCGCTCCGTCTGTTCTTCCCACGGGTCCCCCTCTCCGACTGCTCTTCCTGCTCCCCCCCTCTCCGACTGCTCTTCCCGCTCCGCCCTCTCCGACAGCTCATCCCTTGGGGCCCCCTCTCTGATTGATCTTACCGCTGGCCGTTGTCTGACTGCTCCTCCATCACTTCTCCCTTTCAGACTGCTCTTCCAGCATGTTCTGCACTCCAACTGCTCTTCCCTCTCCCCCCGACTGCTCTTCCTGCCCCACCCTATCTGACTGCTCGTCCCTCTGGTCCCCCTCTTCGAATGATCTTCACGCGGGTCCCCCCTCTCCAACTGCTATTCCCGCTGGTACAACGCTCCGACTGTTCTTCCCACGGGGCCATCTCTTCGACTGCTCTTCCTGCTCCCCCCTCTCCGACTGCTCTTCCCGCACCTCCCTTTCCGACTGCTTTTTCCGCGGTTCCCCCTCTCCAACTGCTCTTCCCGCTCCCCCATATCCAACTGCTCTTCCCACGAGTCACCCTCTCAGACTGCTCTTCACACAGGTCCCCTCTCCGACTGCTCTTCAAACTTCCCCATTTCCGAATGCTCTTCCCGTGCGACCCACTCTCCGACTGCTCTTCCTGCTGGTCTCCCTCTCCAACCGCTCTTCCGCAGGTTCCCCACTCTGACAACTATTCCCGCACCCTCCTCTCCGACTGCTCTTCCCACATCCCCATCTCTGACTGCTCTTCCTGCATCCACCTCTCCGACTGTTCTTCCCACTGGTCCCCTTTTCCGACTGTTCTTCCCATGGGTCCCCAACTCTGACTGTTCTTACCGCGGGTTCCGCTTTCCAACTGCTTTTCCCGCTCCCCCAATCCGACTGCTCTTGCTCTGGGTCACCCTCTCCGAATGCTCTTCCCTGGTGTTCTGCTCTCCAACTGCTCTTCCCGCACCCCCCGGACTGCTTTCCTGCCCACCCTATCCGACTGCTCATCCTGCTGGTCCCCCTCTTTGACTAATCTTCACGCGGGTCCCCGCTTTCTGACTGCTATTCCCACTGCTAACCCGATCCGACTGTTCTTCCCACAGGTCCCCCTCTCCGACTGCTCTTCCTGCTCCCCCCTCTCCGACTGCTCTTCTCACAGCTCCCGCTCTCCAAAAGCTCTTCCCGCTCGCACTTATCTGTCTGCTCTTCCCGTGGGGCCCCCTCTCCAACTGATCTTCCCACTCCCGTTCTCTGACTATTCTGCGCGCTTGGCCCCCTCTCCGACTGCTCTTCCCGTTCGC